>CM055122.1:170789335-171493335 GCA_029206835.1 Rana muscosa | reverse complement strand
ATTCCCTACTGTTTTTGTAAATCAGTCCTCTTATGTATTAAGCCATCAGTCTGAGCATTTAGGGTCCACACCTAGGCATTCCTTTACAGCAGTGGTCTCCAAACTGAGGCCCGGGGGCCAGATGCGGCCCTTTGCTTGGTTTTATCTGGCCTTTGGGGCACTATTTCATCCACTGATGTCAACAATGAGGCATAATTACCCCCAACTGACACCGCTGAAAGGGCACAATTCTTCTCTGTGAAACCAACGATGAGGCACAATACCTCCCAATGACACCAACAATTGGGCCCAATGACACTCAACAATAGCACAATTCCTCCAAATGACACCCAGTGATAAGGCACAATACCTCCCAATGACACCAAAGTTGTTTATCCCCATTGATGTCTGGAACTTTTCTACTCCCAATGGCCACAGTCCGGCCCCCCTAAAGTCTGAAGGAAAGTAAAGTGCCCCCTGTTTAAAAACTTTGGAGTCCCCTGCTTTACAGTATGTTAGCAAACGCATGTTATTTCACCTGTTAATGCCTGCTGCTGTATGACAGCCCTTTCATTGAAATGGGCTTCCAATACAACAAAATTGCCAAAAATCAGACAAGGACCATTTGTTCTGGTGCAGTGCATCACAACGCATGATAGTGCATTACTTTGCTTTGTGGTGTGCTGCAACACTTGTGCGTCAGAGGTGCATTATCTCAAGCCCCTTTTCACTTGGGAAACAGGCTTAACCACCCTCTAAATATAAACCACAGTGAATCACTTTTCAGAAGCAGGTAAGAGTAGCGGCTTCCAGGCATTCAGGAGGCAATCCTGCCACCTCCTGAATGCATGGGGTTTTTTGGGCTGGTTTTTTTTTTTCAATCCTAAAGGGAATTTGTCTTGAAATAGCAAACCGCAACAACAAGCCAAGGATTGCAGCTGCAGCATGGTACTGTTGACTTCAATGGGCTAGTTTGACAGGCAATGTTACCTGTCAATCACAACAAGTCGAGTTAAAGTTTCCACAACCAAGGCAGGTGTACTACCACCTTCAGCTGCCATGGCAGGCTTTAGATGGGCAGTAAAAATGCAGATTAATTGCCTGTTTTTACCACCTCTTTGCCTCTCAAAGGAAAGGGGTCTAGTGTGTTGGGGTTTCGCACACAGCAATGGAGTGGTGTTAATGGGCCCTTGCTGACTGGGCAATGTTATATACTAGGGTATCTCCCTTTGCTGCTGCAGTGTACTGTGATAGAGCTACCCAAAGCATGGAGCTCCTCCTAGGGTGCCTTATCACTGTACTTAAACTGTACTTTGAAAAGGACCCACAGAAATCTGAACAAGGCCTACATGCTCACTGACAAAGCTAGCCATGGATGACTTGACAAAAGTGTGAAATACTCCAGATTGAGAGTTGAATCAATCCTCTCTTCTACAGAATAAAATGAGGCTCTGTCAACAACAGTTATGAATTGGGACAGTTCCTTGTGTTCTTGTGGGTCAAATGAAGACCAAAAATCCCTCTAACCGTTGTTTCAAAGAGATATGAGATTGATTTACTAAAACTGGGGAGTGCAAAATCTGGTGCAGCTGTGCATGGTAGCCAATCAGCTTGTTCAGTTAGTCTCGGTTCACACTGCCGCGACTTAGGATCCAACTTGTGTGATTCTAAGTTGCGTGACATGTGAAATCCCATTTTAGTCAATGAGAGCTGTCTTAATTAGCATTACTGAAGTCGCTCCAACTTTAGAAAAGGTTCTTGTACTTAAAAGGGGTTGTAAACCCTTGTTTTTTTTTTGTTTTTTTTTTTAAATAACAAACATATCATACTTTCCACGAATGTGCAGTCCGTTTTGCACAGTGTGGCCCAGATCATCATCTTCTGGGGTCCCCCGGTTGTGCTTGCGGCTCCTCCTCGCATCGGTAAACCCCCTGGGAGAAGCGCTCTCCCAGTGGGTTACATTGCGGGCGCGCTCCCAAGTTCAGCATTTGGATCCATAGCACAGAATGCTTGACTCGTACACGCCCCCCGGCGCCCGCATCGTTGGTTTTGATTGACAGTAGCGGAAGCAAATGGCTGCGCTGATATTAATCTATCCAATCAAGAGCAGAGATCCCCAGGCAGAGAGGTACAGTGCATCTCCGCAGAGGGAACGAATGGGCTCAGGTGAGTAAAATGGGGGGGGAGGGGGGCTGGGGGGTTGGTCAGTGTCAGAAGTTTTTTCACCTTAATGCATAGGATGCATTAAGGTGAAAAAACATGAGAGTTTACGACCCCTTTAAGCTTTGAGCTCAAGCTTTGAGAAAAAAAAAACTGGAATTGGTTTTTATGCAGAGCTGCACCAGATTTTGCACTCTACAGTTTTAATAAATCAACTAACTGAACTTTTATCACTTCCATCAGCTCATCCCTCCCCCCCCCCTCCATTTATACCCTATTGTACCGCTTGTCCCACCCTATTGTAAGCTCTTAGGAGCAGGGCCTTCTCAACCCTCTTGTACTTCTTTGTATTGTAACTGTACTGTCTTCCTTTATATTCTCTTTATATTGTCAAGTGCTGCACATACTGTTGGCACCAAATAAATCCGGTGTAATAATATTAATAATAACCCCTACTAGGGATGGGCCCGGTGCTCGATTCGAACCCATGTTCGAATCGAGCATCGGGCGTTCGCTCGCTCGTCGAGCCCAGAACTATTTGGGCCGTTCGCATCACATTCGTGTGATGCGAGCGGCCCCGCAATGCATTGCGGCCGGCGCGGCCGGCGCAGTGCATTGCTGGCTGATGATTGGCCAAGCATGCACTGTGACCCCGCATGCTTGGCCAATCACAGCGCCCGAAACTCGGAGAGCAATAATTGGCTACAGGCAGGACGCCTGTAGCCAATTACAGCTCAGGGGCTTTAGTACACGCCCCACCATTTAAAAGGCCGCCACGCCATCGGCCCCGGTCACATGAGTTCCGGCTTTAGGAGAGATTAGTCTGCTGATTCTGTCTTTGCTTGATACTGAAAGATTTGCTCTTCTTTGCTAAACCATTGGCTATTTCTTTGCTAAACCATTGCTACCTAAGTCATTGATCGTTCATTGCTGCTGATTGCACAGTTAGTGTGTTATTAGCTGCTGCTGGGGATTAGTCTGGTGCGTGCTTACTGTTAGTACAGTATTGCAGTAGTACCAACCGCAGTGCTGTTAGCACAGCATTGCACCCCAACAGCACCCATAGGACTTCTAGTGTGTTAGTGGCAGCAAACAGAGCTCCTATATTTTCTTCTCAGCAGCACCCATAGGACTTCTAGTGTGTTAGTGGCAGCAAACAGAGCTCCTATATTTTCTTCTCAGCACCACCCATAGGACTTCTAGTGTGTTAGTGGCATCACACAGAGCTCCTATATTTTCTTCTCAGCAGCACCCATAGGACTTCTAGTGTGTTAGTGGCATCACACAGAGCTCCTATATTTTCTTCTCAGCAGCACCCATAGGACTTCTAGTGTGTTAGTGGCAGCAAACAGAGCTCCTATATTTTCTTCTCAGCAGCACCCATAGGACTTCTAGTGTGTTAGTGGCAGCAAACAGAGCTCCTATATTTTCTTCTCAGCACCACCCATAGGACTTCTAGTGTGTTAGTGGCAGCAAACAGAGCTCCTATATTTTCTTCTCAGCAGCACCCATAGGACTTCTAGTGTGTTAGTGGCAGCAAACAGAGCTCCTATATTTTCTTCTCAGCAGCACCCATAGGACTTCTAGTGTGTTAGTGGCAGCAAACAGAGCTCCTATATTTTCTTCTCAGCAGCACCCATAGGACTTCTAGTGTGTTAGTGGCAGCAAACAGAGCTCCTATATTTTCTTCTCAGCAGCACCCATAGGACTTCTAGTGTGTTAGTGGCATCACACAGAGCTCCTATATTTTCTTCTCAGCAGCACCCATAGGACTTCTAGTGTGTTAGTGGCAGCAAACAGAGCTCCTATATTTTCTTCTCAGCAGCACCCATAGGACTTCTAGTGTGTTAGTGGCATCACACAGAGCTCCTATATTTTCTTCTCAGCAGCACCCATAGGACTTCTAGTGTGTTAGTGGCAGCAAACAGAGCTCCTATATTTTCTTCTCAGCAGCACCCATAGGACTTCTAGTGTGTTAGTGGCATCACACAGAGCTCCTATATTTTCTTCTCAGCAGCACCCATAGGACTTCTAGTGTGTTAGTGGCAGCAAACAGAGCTCCTATATTTTCTTCTCAGCAGCACCCATAGGACTTCTAGTGTGTTAGTGGCAGCAAACAGAGCTCCTATATTTTCTTCTCAGCAGCACCCATAGGACTTCTAGTGTGTTAGTGGCAGCAAACAGAGCTCCTATATTTTCTTCTCAGCAGCACCCATAGGACTTCTAGTGTGTTAGTGGCATCACACAGAGCTCCTATATTTTCTTCTCAGCAGCACCCATAGGACTTCTAGTGTGTTAGTGGCAGCAAACAGAGCTCCTATATTTTCTTCTCAGCAGCACCCATAGGACTTCTAGTGTGTTAGTGGCAGCAAACAGAGCTCCTATATTTTCTTCTCAGCAGCACCCATAGGACTTCTAGTGTGTTAGTGGCAGCAAACAGAGCTCCTATATTTTCTTCTCAGCAGCACCCATAGGACTTCTAGTGTGTTAGTGGCATCACACAGAGCTCCTATATTTTCTTCTCAGCAGCACCCATAGGACTTCTAGTGTGTTAGTGGCAGCAAACAGAGCTCCTATATTTTCTTCTCAGCAGCACCCATAGGACTTCTAGTGTGTTAGTGGCATCACACAGAGCTCCTATATTTTCTTCTCAGCAGCACCCATAGGACTTCTAGTGTGTTAGTGGCAGCAAACAGAGCTCCTATATTTTCTTCTCAGCAGCACCCATAGGACTTCTAGTGTGTTAGTGGCAGCAAACAGAGCTCCTATATTTTCTTCTCAGCAGCACCCATAGGACTTCTAGTGTGTTAGTGGCATCACACAGAGCTCCTATATTTTCTTCTCAGCAGAACCCATAGGACTTCTAGTGTGTTAGTGGCATCACACAGAGCTCCTATATTTTCTTCTCAGCAGCACCCATAGGACTTCTAGTGTGTTAGTGGCATCACACAGAGCTCCTATATTTTCTTCTCAGCAGCACCCATAGGACTTCTAATGTGTTAGTGGCAGCAAACAGAGCTCCTATATTTTCTTCTCAGCAGCACCCATAGGACTTCTAGTGTGTTAGTGGCAGCAAACAGAGCTCCTATATTTTCTTCTCAGCAGCACCCATAGGACTTCTAGTGTGTTAGTGGCATCACACAGAGCTCCTATATTTTCTTCTCAGCAGCACCCATAGGACTTCTAGTGTGTTAGTGGCAGCAAACAGAGCTCCTATATTTTCTTCTCAGCAGCACCCATAGGACTTCTAGTGTGTTAGTGGCATCACACAGAGCTCCTATATTTTCTTCTCAGCAGCACCCATAGGACTTCTAGTGTGTTAGTGGCAGCAAACAGAGCTCCTATATTTTCTTCTCAGCAGCACCCATAGGACTTCTAGTGTGTTAGTGGCATCACACAGAGCTCCTATATTTTCTTCTCAGCAGCACCCATAGGACTTCTAGTGTGTTAGTGGCAGCAAACAGAGCTCCTATATTTTCTTCTCAGCAGCACCCATAGGACTTCTAATGTGTTAGTGGCATCACACAGAGTTCCTATATTTTCATCTCAGCAGCACCCATAGGACTTCTAGTGTGTTAGTGGCATCACACAGAGCTCCTATATTTTCTTCTCAGCAGCACCCATAGGACTTCTAGTGTGTTAGTGGCAGCAAACAGAGCTCCTATATTTTCTTCTCAGCAGCACCCATAGGACTTCTAGTGTGTTAGTGGCAGCAAACAGAGCTCCTATATTTTCTTCTCAGCAGCACCCATAGGACTTCTAGTGTGTTAGTGGCATCACACAGAGCTCCTATATTTTCTTCTCAGCAGCACCCATAGGACTTCTAGTGTGTTAGTGGCAGCAAACAGAGCTCCTATATTTTCTTCTCAGCAGCACCCATAGGACTTCTAGTGTGTTAGTGGCAGCAAACAGAGCTCCTATATTTTCTTCTCAGCAGCACCCATAGGACTTCTAGTGTGTTAGTGGCAGCAAACAGAGCTCCTATATTTTCTTCTCAGCAGCACCCATAGGACTTCTAATGTGTTAGTGGCATCACACAGAGTTCCTATATTTTCATCTCAGCAGCACCCATAGGACTTCTAGTGTGTTAGTGGCATCACACAGAGCTCCTATATTTTCTTCTCAGCAGCACCCATAGGACTTCTAGTGTGTTAGTGGCAGCAAACAGAGCTCCTATATTTTCTTCTCAGCAGCACCCATAGGACTTCTAGTGTGTTAGTGGCATCACACAGAGCTCCTATATTTTCTTCTCAGCAGCACCCATAGGACTTCTAGTGTGTTAGTGGCAGCAAACAGAGCTCCTATATTTTCTTCTCAGCAGCACCCATAGGACTTCTAGTGTGTTAGTGGCAGCAAACAGAGCTCCTATATTTTCTTCTCAGCAGCACCCATAGGACTTCTAGTGTGTTAGTGGCAGCAAACAGAGCTCCTATATTTTCTTGTCAGCAGCACACATAGTACCTATAGTGTGTTAGTGTCAGCACCCATAGGACCAACAGTGTGTTGTGAGCACACATAGGAGTTCTATTTTTTATACTATATACCAGGGGTACTGAATTAAAATTCACGGGGGTCCGGTCGGAAAAATTTTGTTCCAGCGGAGGTCCGAATGCCATATTGGTGCTATGACTCCACATGATGTCCTCCACTTCACAGCGCCTCCCACCACCACACACATGCACACACCATTACGATCCACACACATCACAATTTGTGCTTTTTTTCCTTTCAACTTTATTGAAATGTCAAAATACATTTAATTCATTTTTATGCACCACAGCTCAGTTGCGGTGCATAGAAACAGTATGCATTTTGCACCACACTGCTCAGTACGCAGGGGCGCTGTTTCTGTGTGAACAGGACACATAGAAAACAATTGTTTTCTATTGCCCTTGCAGAGACGTGTTTTGCTAGTGCAGAAATTAGACCTCCTTTTACATTAGTGTCTTCAGTCCCCCACTTCACATCACAGCCCCCCCTTTACATCAGTGTCCTCAGCCCCCACTTACGTCACATCTCCCCTGCCTCATCACAAACCCCCCATCACAGACTGACCGCCCAAATCACAGACTGACCCCCCATCACAGACCTCTCATCACAGACTGACCCCCCATCACAGACCTCTCATCACAGACTGACCCCCCATCACAGACCCCTCATCACAGACTGACCCCCCATTACAGACTGGCCCCCCATCACAGACCCCTTATTACAGACTGACCCCCCATCACAGACCCCTCATCACAGACTGACCCCCCCATCACAGACCCCTCATCACAGACTGACCCCCCCATCACAGACCCCTCATCACAGACTGACCCCCCATCACAGACCCCTCATCACAGACTGACCCCCCATCACAGACCCCTCATCACAGACTGACCCCCCCATCACAGACCCCTCATCACAGACTGACCCCCCATCACAGACCCCTCATCACAGACTGACCCCCCCATCACAGACCCCTCATCACAGACTGACCCCCCATCACAGACTGACCCCCCATCACAGACCCCTCATCACAGACTGACCCCCCATCACAGACCCCTCATCACAGACTGACCCCCCCCATCACAGACCCCTCATCACAGACTGACCCCCCATCACAGACCCCTCATCACAGACTGACCCCCCCCATCACAGACCCCTCATCACAGACTGACCCCCCATCACAGACCCCTCATCACAGACTGACCCCCCCCATCACAGACCCCTCATCACAGACTGACCCCCCATCACAGACCCCTCATCACAGACTGACCCCCCATCACAGACTGACCCCCCCATCACAGTCCCCTCATCACAGACTGACCCCCCCCATCACAGACCCCTCATCACAGACTGACCCCCCCATCACAGACCCCTCATCACAGACTGACCCCCCATCACAGACCCCTCATCACAGACTGACCCCCCATCACAGACCCCTCATCACAGACTGACCCCCCATCACAGACCCCTCATCACAGACTGACCCCCCATCACAGACCCCTTATTACAGACTGACCCCCCCATCACAGTCCCCTCATCACAGACTGACCCCCCCATCACAGACCCCTCATCACAGACTGACCCCCCCATCACAGACCCCTCATCACAGACTGACCCCCCATCACAGACCCCTCATCACAGACTGACCCCCCATCACAGACCCCTCATCACAGACTGACCCCCCATCACAGACCCCTCATCACAGACTGACCCCCCATCACAGACCCCTTATTACAGACTGACCCCCCCATCACAGTCCCCTCATCACAGACTGACCCCCCCATCACAGACCCCTCATCACAGACTGACCCCCCATCACAGACCCCTCATCACAGACTGACCCCCCATCACAGACCCCTCATCACAGACTGACCCCCCATCACAGACCTCTCTCGATATCAAAAAACACTGTCCTTTACAGCACAGCACAGCACTTCTCCCCTCCCCACAAAACCCTACCTTTTTCACACAGGACATGAAGCGTGGGCGCTCTGGACCATGGGCGGGACTTTTCACGTTAAAAGTGAGTGATTTATTGCTGGGACCGCCCCGCTGCCTAGCAACCAATCACCCACTTTTTAACTTAAAAGTCCCGCCCTTTGTCCAGAGCGGCCGCGCCTCATGTTTTGTGTGATTTTAGACAGGCAGTGTGGGGAGGGGCAGTGCAGAGATATTAGAGAAGGCACGGACCCGCCGCGCCTGCCATGCTGTGTATATAGCAGCATCGGCAGCGGCAGGCGGGCGAGCCAGGTGAGCCGGCGACAGGGAGAGGACGCTACTTGGCGAGGCTGCGGTCCGGACAGAATGGCCACTGGGGCCGGATCCGGCCCGCGGTCCGCCATTTAGTGACGCCCGCTATATACACTACCGACTACAATGGCTGGAAGACCGCCAAGGAGAGGCAGAGCGTGCCGAGGCAAGAACACAGGGCAGGCAGGCTCTGTTTCTAGAGACAACAGTGCTGGCCGTGGACGTGGTCGTGCATCGTCATCAGCACGTGGCCATGGGACACGCTTGTCTTTGTTTTCAGCAGCTGGACATGTGGAGCCGCATCATGCCGAAGGCTTGGTAGAATGGATGACCAAGCCCTCCTCATCCTCCTCATCCTCTCTCACCCAGGCTCAGGGTACTGGCAGAGCAGCTGCCAACGCGTACTCAATGGCATCATCAGCCACCCCTTCCCTAGACCCACCATGTCCTCCTGAGGAGTCCCCCGAACTGTTTGAGCACAGTGTTGGGTACATGCTCCAGGAGGATTCCCAACGATTCGAAGGCTCGGATGATGATACCCAGCTTGAGGAAGTCAGTAGTGTGCGCGCAGAGAGAGGGGATGCTGAAGGACAGCAATCTGGCAGTAGTGTTCCACCAGCTGCAGCTTACTGCCAGGTTTGCTCTAGTGGTGAAGAGGGAGGGGATGATGAGGTCACTGACTCCACGTGGGTGCCTGAAGGGAGAGAGGAGGAGGAGGAGGAGGATGCAGCGTCACATGTCCAACGAGGCAGGATGCCCCCTGGAGGCCAGCTAGAGGCCAGCACAGCAACTGTACCACACCGCAGAGCTCCGCCTGTGCAGGGCGCTGCCTCTGCACGTTATCACAAAAGTTCTTTGGTGTGGGCCTTTTTTGAGACGAGTGCATCAGATCGCACCACTGCTATTTGCAATATTTGTCTCAAGCGTATCTCGCGTGGCCAAAACATCAGCCGCTTGGGCACCACAAGCATGAGCAGACATATGTCGACCTGCCATGCAGCTCGTTGGCAAGCACACATAAAAGACCCACACCAAAGAACAAAGCGGACCTCTCCTTGCTCCTCATCAGCTGGGATCTCCATCCCCACTATATCTTCAGTCCTCTCTGAAAGCTGCTCTGAGAGGACTGAAGGTGTAGAATTAGGTGTGTCACAACCAAGTACTTGCAGTACACCGACGTCCGATTGTAGCAGGCAAATTTCCCTGCCCCAGCTGCTGGACCGTCGAAAGAAGTATACTCCCAGCCATCCACATGCCCAGCGGTTGAATGCTAGCTTGGCTAAATTGCTAGCACTTCAACTGCTGCCTTTTCAGTTGATAGACTCGGCCCCCTTCCGTGAGTTTGTTCAATGTGCGGTTCCTCAGTGGCAGGTTCCCAAACGCCACTTTTTCTCACGGAAGGCAATTCCGTCTCTCTACTGGCATGTGGAAGGCAATGTCCATGCCTCGCTGGACAGGGCGGTCAGCGGTAAGGTGCATATTACCGCTGACTCATGGTCCAGCAGGCATGGACAGGGACGTTATCTTTCTTTCACGGCCCATTGGGTCACTCTATTGGTAGCTGGGAGGGATGCAGGACAAGGTGCAGTAGTGTTGGAGGTTGTTCCGCCACCACGCCTCCAAAATGCTACTACTGGTTGTGACACACCTCTCTCCTCCACCCCCTCCTCTTCTTCTTCCTCCATGTCCTCTTCGAGTGCTCTGTCCTCGGAACCAGCGGTGCTCCGTAGGCGTACAAGGGGCTACGCGAGTACGCAGGCAAAAAGATGCCATGCCGTGCTTGCGCTGGTGTGTTTGGGGGACAGGAGCCACACTGGGCCAGAGGTTCTGGCAGCTCTGCAGGGGCAGGCCGAGAGGTGGTTGACGCCACGCCAGCTTAAGCCAGAAATGGTCGTTTCTGATAATGGCACCAACCTTCTCTCCGCCCTGCGACAGGGGCAGCTCACCCATGTGCCCTGTATGGCTCACGTCCTCAACCTGGTGGTGCAGCGGTTCTTGGGCAGGTTCCCAGGCTTACAGGATGTCCTGAGGCAGGCCAGGAAAGTCTGTGTGCATTTCCGCCGATCTTATAATGCCAGTGCTCGGCTGACTGAGCTGCAAAAGGAGCTGAACCTGCCCAAGAACCGCCTAATATGTGACATGCCCACCAGGTGGAACTCAACGTTGGCCATGCTGCAGCGACTGCACACGCAGCAGAGGGCCATCAATGAGTACCTTTGCGACTACGGCACCAGGACAGGGTCAGGGGAGCTTGGATTTTTTTCCCCACGCCAGTGGAGCATGATCAGGGATGCATGCACTGTCCTCTCACCATTTGAGGAGGCCACGAGGATGGTGAGCAGTGACAGTGCATGCATCAGTGACACTGTACCTCTTGTCCACCTGTTGGAGCATACGCTGCGTGGGATAATGGACAGGGCACTTGAGGCAGAACAGAGGCAGGAAGAGGAGGACTTCCTTGTCTCTCAAGGCCCCCTTTATCCAGACAATGTTCCTTCTGTCCCACCCATCACACAGGAAGAGGAGGAGGAGGAGGAGGAGGAGGAGGATTGTGTGAGCATGGAGGTGGAGCCTGGCACTCAGCATCAGCAGCAGCAGTCTTTTAGGGATGATGTACAGTCCCAACAAACCAGTGGACTTGTACGTGGCTGGGAGGAGGTGGCTGGCGATCATGTCATCCTCAGTGACCCAGAAGACTCCGGACCGAATGCCTCAGCTAACCTACGCTGCATGGCCTCCCTGATCCTGCAAAGCCTGCGGAAGGATCCTCGTGTTCTTCGGATCAAGGAGAGTGACCATTACTGGCTGGCCACTCTCCTTGATCCACGGTACAAGGGTAAGGTTGCGGACCTTATCTTGCCGTCGCAGAGGGAGCAGAGGATGAGACATCTCAGGGAGGCCTTGCAGAAAGGTCTGTGCAACGCGTTCCCAGAAACTGGGAGGTTACAAACTCCTGGTCCTGGACGACGAGTTGCTGAGGCTTCGGTCAGTAGCAGAAGGAGCGGTGGGGAAGGTGGACGTCTGACCGATGCGTTCAGACAATTTTTTAGTCCGCAGCCCCAAGGTATGATCGGTTCCAGCAACCATCGCCAGCGTCTGATATACATGGTGCAGGAATACCTAGGGGCAAGGTCAGACTTGGACACCTTTCCCACCGAAAATCCTCTGGCTTACTGGGTCCTGAGGATGGATCACTGGCCAGAGCTTGCACAGTATGCAATTGAGCTACTGGCCTGTCCTGCATCCAGCGTTCTTTCCGAACGCACATTCAGTGCTGCTGGAGGATTTGTCACCGATCATAGGGTGCGCCTGTCCACCGACTCGGTTGATCGACTGACCTTCATAAAAATGAATCAGTCTTGGATCACCACCAGCTACCAGACACCTGAAGCGGATATAACGGAATAATTTATAATGTCACATCCCTTCAAGACTGCCTATGCTGATGCTGAGTGACTGTCCTGTTATGTTCACTGACTATCCTCTTCCTCCTCCTCAATGATCCATGCCACCACACCAGTGCCTAAGGCACAATTTTTCAGCCCCTGTATAACAGGGGCGTGTAATTACAATTTTTTAAAAAGATGCTTCGCAACAGGTGTGACTGCTGTGCTCAGAGTACAGTATCTGTGAGGGGTTGCAGTGTTGTGGCACCAGCACCAGTGCCTAAGGCACAATTTTTCAGCCCCTGTTGGGGCGTGTAATTACAATTTTTAGGCAATGCTTTGCAACAGGTCTCATTGCTGTGCTCAGAGTACAGTATCTGTGAGGGGTTGCAGTGTTGTGGCACCAGCACCAGTGCCTAAGGCACAATTTTTCAGCCCCTGTATAACAGGGGCGTGTAATTACAATTTTTTAAAAAGATGCTTCGCAACAGGTGTGACTGCTGTGCTCCAAGTACAGTATCTGTGAGGGGTTGCAGTGTTGTGGCACCAGCACCAATGCCTAAGGCACAATTTTTCAGCCCCTGTTTAACAGGGGCGTGTAATTACAAATCTTGATCTAATAGTTCACAGCAGGGCCCATTCCTGCGCCCACCAAGAGTAACTATGAGGGCCTACAGTCTTGTGGCAACACCGTCCACCACCACCACCACCACCAAAGGCCCAATTTTTCTGCCCTGTTCAACAGGTGCATGCAATTACAAATCTTGATCTAATAACTCACAGCAGGGCCCATTCCTGCACCCACCAAGAGTAACTGTGAGGGCTTACAGTCTTGTGGCAACACCGTCCACCACCACCACCACCACCACCAAAGGCCCAATTTTTCTGCCCGGTTCAACAGGTGCATGCAAGTACAAATCTTGATCTATTAACTCACAGCAGGGCCCATTCCTGTGCCCACCAGTCTTGTGGCTACACCAACATCTAATAGGGCAAATTTCTGCAGAGTATATACGGCAGGCCCCTACTTTCAAACATCCAACTTACAAACGACTCCTACTTGCAAACGGCAAGAGAAAACAGGAAGTGAGAGGAAATCTACCCCTAGGAAGGAAAATTCTATCCTGTTAGATTTAATTTGGGAAAAAGGTATCTCCTCTCTACTGATGCTTTATCACCAATCCTTGTTTCAATTAAAACCCCACTTTTCCAAAAACATTTGTCATTGGGACGGAAAGTGAGGTGACATGTTCTGAACAGATGTGCAAAGACAGCAAATGTTACAGGGGTGATAACCCCTCCCTATGTTCTCCAAAAAGCTTAAAAATTGATTTTTTTGGGATGTAGCTACACTTCATAATGTACCTGTTCAGATTCTACTTAAGAACAAACCTACAGTCCATGTCTTGTTTGCACCACCTATATACTGCTGTTCAGAGTATATAGGGTTGTAGGTATAGGGTTTTATTTTGGGTGCGGGGTCCCCCTTAGTATCCATACAAGACCCAAAGGGGCTGGGGTGGGGGGGGGGTGATGGGGTAGCCATGCCATTTTTCTCAAGGATTTTCAGCCATATGGCGGCCAGGACAAGACATGACATTAAAGCCGCAAGTGGTTTTAAATGGCTTCTTTTTTTCCTTTACAAATGTCATTTTGTGCAAGGACAGTTCTAAACACGGGAAACACATGCCACTTCACAGGCATACTTTAGACACCCCCCAGGTACCGTATTTAAAGGAAAATTTCACTTTTTTTTTTTTCACTTTATGCATCATTAAAATGACTGCTCCCGAAAAAACTTTAGTTTTTAAAATTTCTTTTTGCATTGATATATGTCCCCTGGGGCAGGACCCGGGTCCCCAAACCTGTTTTATAACATTAACATGCATATTGGCCGTTGTAATTAGCAATTTTGATTTCGAACGTTCGCGTCCATTATAACGAATAGGGTTCGAAAATTCGCGCGAACTTTCGGTCCGTTCAAAGGTTCTGGTGCGAACCGAACCCGGGGGTGTTCGGCTCATCCCTAACCCCTACGTGTCCATCCATGACCAGCTGACCATAGAGCAACTGAGGGAAAGCTCCTATTGCAAGTTAATATAGTTTAGACCTGTTTAGCTATGATAAATAAAGTGAGCTATATATGAAGTGATCATACATCCCTTTTCTTGCAGAGATCAATAACATTCATATACCTGAACCAGAAATTATGAGTTATGATAACAATTCTTCATAATCTTCTTTTTTTTCTGATTTTCACCCATGTAATAGAATACAAAGAACTACAAATACAAGTTTAGGAAGCAAGATTATAGTGTTCTAGAGCAGATTATATGAAAAACCAGACATGTTATGGTAAGGTGGATTAAAAGAAACCCAAAAGCCCCCTTACCCATCAGATCAGAAATGTCTTCACGCTGTCATCAATGAGTAATTAACAGTGGTAATTATGGTAGCTTTTACCTAAATGTCTGAAATGTTTTAGAGCTACCCAATACTGCCCTGTGCCTGAAAGTTGCAGATAAGTATTTAATATTGCATTACTGCTGTATTAGCTTGGATGTGGGTTTGTTTGCCAGTTCAGCAATGGGAGGTTTGTATTGGTTTCAGGAGCTCCTTTCCATGTACTGTTGTCCATCTTATTACAGGGAAATAAGGAAACTATAGTTACCTTGCTGTTACCTCTGGTGCTATCTTTACTTTAGGGCTTTTCTACACTGGACACATTGCTGTGCACTTTAAGAAAAAAAAATTGATTCAACTGCAGAAAAATGCATAAGTAAAAGTAAATAGAGCAGAGTTCACTTCAAACAATCTTGTTATGGAAAAATATAAATATTTCTTTCATTTTCCTGGTATGATTGTGCATACAGAGTGAACACAGCCTGGTTCACTTTATTTACCAGCATGCACCATGCAAAGTGAACTGTATCTGCCACGTTAGTAAACAAATCCCATTGGTTTCATTGGGCCTTGTGAGTGGACATTGTGAAAAAGTACTGTATGCAGCATTTTTGGAGCATCGACTTGAAGTTTGCAATTCAAGTCAGAGTAGAATTCTTAATAAAGTATAATGTAATGCAATGTGCACCAACATGCAGCAACACAGCATATGGTAAAAACCAGGGCCGGGACAAGGGGTGGGCAGGAGGGGAGGCTGCCATGGGCACATCAGTTTACTGTATGGATAGGGGCACCAGCGAGCTCATTCTAATACAAGGCATTTTGACAAGCCGATGACTGCTGGGGGTGGCATCCTCTAAGATCTCACATAATGAAGGGGGGGGGGGGGGCGCAGTTTGGCTTCTTTGCCCTGGGCACTGGATGATCTTGTCCCGGCACTGATACCCACCACCATTTTTTTTATTGCACCCTTATTAAATTAGTAAAAATAATTCAAAGTGGATGAAAGATTTCCCTCCTTTTACATATGAGCTTGTTTATGGTCAGCTTTCATGTTTCATGTTTCATGTTTATGATTTTATTTATAATTTAAGGAGTAAATTATTCAAGTCTCTGAAAAGTAGGTCCAGTGATGTATGTGGGGGAATTGCACACAGATAGAGATACCTTAAACTTAAAGAAAGCATAAATAAAAAGTTGGATAGACCAGTATAACAAGTATACCTGGATATTGGTCACTTCCGTTCACATCTCTATTGAAGAGGAACTTTTACAAATTAGACTGGTTGATTATCCTCTTAAGCACAGATCATGTAATCAATTGCTTAAGTATTGTGAGATCTTAAAATTTGTATGAATTACAAAATAAATATTCAATTCAGTTTAATATTTTGTTTAGTGAGATTTAAATACTAATATATATTTCTTTATTTTTCAATATTTTAGACTTAAAGGAGATGTATGCGGTTAATAAGAAAAATAAACATACATAGTCACCTCAATGCTGCAGCATCACTGTGATGCTGCAACTATCTCGTGTTGGCTGTAAGATCGAGAACTGAGCAATCATATCACCACTGATCACTCAACTCTCTGTCTTCTCGAAGCAGAGAGCAGTGACTATCAGTCAGCGCTCTCCACTCTCCCTCTTTAGTGCTCTTTGGAGGGCTGGGCTGGAGAGCGGTTGCAGGTGGCTTTGGCTTTCAGCAGTGTGTTGAGAGCTAGCGCTAGCTGTCAATCAGGCAGCTGGACAGATCCCAACAATATGGCCAGGATCCTTCCAGAGCCTGGAGCAGTTCTGTGATCTAATAATAAAATAACGCCAGCTGAACACCAAGGTAATTCTAATGCCTCGTACACACGACCGGTTTTCCAGTCTGTAAAACTGCCATGAGAGCTTTTGGCCAGGAAAAGCGGCCGTGTGTATGCTCCATCGGGAAAAACAATGAGAACATGATTTATTTTTTGCCACCGGGATTCCCGGCGGTTTTTAACCCGGCAGTTTTCCTTTGGGAAACACTGCGATGGAGCATACACATGGCTGCGATTCCCGACCAAAGCTCTCATGGCAGTTTTCCTGTCGGGAAACCCGGTCATGTGTAGGGGGAAAAAGTTACCGAGCAGATTCTCGGTTTTCCCCTCCGGTTTCCCAGCTGACTTTTTACCGCCGGGAAACACGGTCATGTGTACGAGGCATAAGGCCCAAAAGCGATGTGTAGTTAAAATGGTGCAGCATATGGGTCTATCATTAATGCATCGGATGGCCGCGGGTGACATGTTATATGAAGGTTTTATTTAAAAAAAAAAAAAAAATAGATTTGTATGTTTAAAATATACATATAGTAGTGTTACAGATGTGCTGACACTGTTAGTTATTTTTATAGAATGATAAAGTTTTGTATTGACATTTGCTTATGTCAGCCCTCAAAAATTCCACTCGCCTGCGAGTGGATTTTGAGGGCTGGCAAAGAAGGGCTGCCTGGAAGCGGGGGGGGGGGGGGCGAGCACCGCCGGCATGCAGGGTTGTATGGGAGTCCTTCTCCCAGCACTCGCGGAGGGAAAGAGAGGAGACCAGGCGGTCGGATTATCAGAGCGCAGGGAACATCACTAGCGGCTTTCATTTCAATTGCCATGTGTTCCCCGCACTCGCTGTCACACACAGCCCCGCCCCCTGGTCCCGGGACTTTGATAGACAGATACCCCGTCCAATCACGAATGACGTGTAACAAAGTTCCCTGGCCAGGGGGCGGGGCTGTATGTGACGCAGAGCGGCGGGAACACACAGCAATTGAAATGAAAGCTGTGATGTTCCTCTGCGCTCTCATCATCCACCGGTAATCCACTTCCTCTCCTCTGTTCCCCTGCATGAAGGGCACAGATAGGCAGCATGAAGGGCACAGATAGGCAGCATTAAGGACACAGATATGCAGCATGAAGGGCACAGATAGGCAGCATTAAGGACACAGATAGGCAGCATGAAGGACACAGATAGGCAGCTTGAATGGGCACAGATAGGCAGCATGAAGGGCACAGATAGGCAGCATGAAGGACACAGATAGGCAGCATGAAGGACACAGATAGGCAGCATGATGGGCACAGATAGGCAGCATGATGGACACGGCAGGCTGCATTGGTGGACATGGGCAGGCTGCATTGGTGGATACGGGCAGGCTGCATAGGTGGACAGGGGCAGGCTGCATGGTGCACACGGGCAGGCTGCATTGGTGCACACGGGAAGACTGCATTGTGCACACGGGAAGACTGCATGGTGCACACGGGCAGGCTGCATTGGTGGACACGGGCAGGCTGCATTGGTGGACATGGGCAGGCTGCATTGGTGGACACGGGCAGGCTGCATTGGTGGACACAGGTGAGGTTGCATTGATGGGCATGGATAAAGTTGTTGTTAATATTTATTTTTAGAACTGCATAAAACATTTAAGTGTAATTTCATGAGATAGTTTATGAGGGCGTGTTTAGGGGCGGGGCATGGTAGGGGTTGGTGGGGCAACTGGTGGCGAGTAACCCTAGAGGCCTGGCTAGTAGCTCAGGACTTGAAATTTTGAGCCCTGGCTTATGTCTCGCCTACTGCCCTTTGTCTCTGTGATGAGTGACCCCCATGCTGCTCTGTGGAGAGATTCTTAATTCCGTTTTTCGATCTAGCTTGCACGTAAGCGGCGCATTCGCCGCTGACAGGGCGTCAGTGTTGGCATGGCAACGCTTTCCTTTACATATTCTTGGGTGAGTGATTCTTGGGTGATGTTGTGGCTCCTCCCTGCTGACGAAGTCCCGTAGGACGTAACGCATAGGGGAGGAGGAGCCACGAATTCTAACGTCACCCGCTGCCATTCAAGTAGAACGTGTGTTCCTTCAGGCTGCTGCCTGCGTATTTTATGCCATTTATGTAACTGTTACAAGATGAGGAGTCCTGTAAGTGTTACTTAATAAAGCGTGATTATTGCTTATTATACAGTGAGCACTTAGATCCTCTTTTTTCATGTTTTATTGCTATTCGGATATCGGCAAAGTCCCCTAACAGCTGAGACAAGTCTTCACCATTCATACCCAATTCCCCGGGTTAGTGGGAAAAAGGCATTGTCTGACCTTCTGTGGTACAGGGGTCAGATCTTGGGGTGAGCGAAGCAAACCCTTATGGTGGTGGTGGATTGTATTAATGCCATTGGATTATTGTTTCTGCACCTTGGGTTATCCCTTTTCTGGCTGTGGACTTTTTGATATATATTATTTATTACACAGACTATAATTACCTATTGTATGTGCTGCACCAATTTTACTACACAGGTTGTACAGAAGTCGATCTACCGATCAATGCCTGTACAATCTCTCCCATCCACACATTCAAACCCTCTGGCTGAACAAAACAAATTGATCCATTTATGGACCGCTTAACGCTATCCTCTTCCAAGACTGACAATGCTGCTGTCCAAAGGTGTCTGCTTTGCCACTTCATCCAGAATGCAGACAACTTAAGTGAAATTAAGGGGAAAAAAAGACTAAAAAATAAAATAAATGCAGCCACCACATCTAATGATTGGTAAGCTGCAATATATTACATTTTTGTTTTTGGGTTTAATACCACTTTAAACTAGGACCTAGTGATGGATCAATGGCATATCGGTAACTGTCAAATAGCAGACATACAAGTCATTAACAGGGGAGCACATGCAAGCAAACATCCATTTGTCAGTGGGATCCTGGCAGTGAATACTACTTACCCTTTCTGTGAACATATGCACACCTTTAGTACATTGGGCTAGTATAGTATATTTATCTCAACAGTTGTTTGCCACTTGCCAGGAACCCGTAATGGAAAATGTGTGCCGCTCAGACTACAAGGGAAAGCAATCTTCTGTCCATCACTGTGAGTGCAGGCCAGGGAAGGAGCTTGTCTCTGCTTCAAAAAACTGTTTTGACCAAAGGATGGATCTCATGAAGCCACACACCAATTCAGACCCACTGGTATTGGAATGAATGGCAGTCTCAGCCTGGGCTCCCACCAGGTCACACCACCAATGTGTTTCACTCCAACCCCATGGAGCTTAACAATGATTAACCATCTGAGACCCGGGCCATGTACAAATGACGGCCTCAAGGTGGATCTAGAAATCCGGGAGGCCGTCATTATACGGCCTCGGCTATTCCGGCCGCTGGCGGCGCGCGCTCGCGCGCGTGCCCGGCGCATCACTGAGATGCCGATGTGCGTGCCTGGCGGCCGCGATGTCCGCCAGTTACCCGCAATCGGCCGGTTCACAGACAAGGACATGGATCTGTGTGTGTAAACACACAGATCCATGTCCTGTCAGGGAGAGGAGACCAATGCTGTGTCCCTTGTACATAGGGACACAGATCGGTCACCTCCCCCAGTCAGTCCCCTCCCCCACACAGTAGTAATCACTCCCAGGGCACACATTTAACCCCTTCCTCGCCCCCTAGTGTTAACCCCTTCCCTGTCAGTGTCATTTTTAGAGTAACCAGTGCATTTTTATAGCACTGGTCGCTGTAAAAATGACAATGGTCCCAAAATGGTGTCAAAAGTGTCCGATATGTCCGCCATAATGTCGCAGTCACAATAAAAATCGCTGATCGCCGCCATTACTAGTAAAAAAAAAAATATTAATAAAAATGCTATAAAACTATCCCCTATTTTGTAGACGCTATAACTTTTGCGCAAACCAATCAATAACGCCTATTGCGATTTTTTTTTTACCAAAAATATGTAGAAGAATACGTATCGGCCTAAACTGAGGAATTTTTTTTTTTTAAATTGGGATATTTATTATAGCAAAAAGTAAAAAATATTGTGTTTTTTTTCAAAATCGTCGCTCTTTTTTTGTTTATAGCGCAAAAAATAAAAACCGCAGAGGTGATCAAATACCATCAAAAGAAAGCTCTATTTGTGGGAAAAAAAGGACGTCAATTTTGTTTGGGAGCCACGTCGCATGACCGCGCAATTGTCATTCAAAGCGTGACAGTGCTGAAAGCTGAAAATTGGCCTGGGCAGGAAGGGGGTTTAAGTGCCCAGTAAGCAAGTGGTTAACCACTTAACCACCGCTCACTGTATATATACGTCGGCAGAATGGCACCGACAGGCACAATCACGTAGAGCATACGTGATTGCCTTTGTATAGTTGGGGGGTCCAATCGGACCCCCCTCCTATACAGTGAGCGGTGGCTAAGTGTCCGGGAGCGTTCCGGGATGAGGGGGCAGCCATTCGTTTCTGGCCACCCCCTCGCGATCGCTCCCGGCGAATGGAAATGCCCCCTCTGTCTGTGTCAGACAGAGGGAGCAGGAGGAAGTGATGTCATCTCTGGTGCGGCGCTCACATATACCGAGCGCCGTACAAGAGAAGACATCAGGTCAGTGCACACAACACTACACTGACACCAGGACACATAGGGACATAAATCGCCCCCCCAGGCCCCCCCAGACATCCCAGATCACCCCCCAGATCACCCCCCCAGCCCCCAGTCACAGTGTCACTGATTGCAGTGACCATTTATTTAGTGATCACTGCAATCAGTGACATTTGTGACTGTAAAAGTGTCACCAAAGTTTAGTCTTAGGTCCAGTGTAGCCCCCTAACCCCCCCTAATAAAGGTTTAACCCCTTGATCACCCCCCAGATAACCCTTTCACCGCCTATCACCACTGTCGCTAAGCGATCATTTTTCTGATCGCTGTCTTAGCGTCAGTGATGCCGATCGGCAGCCAGTAATTTTTTTTAGGTTCGCCGCATGTTTTTATAGCGTCAGGTACCCCAATATATTATCTAATAAAGGTTTAACATCCTTGATCGCCCCCCAGGTAACCCTTTCACCCCCTATAACCACTGTCACTAAGCGATCGTTTTTCTAAACGCTGTCTTAGTGTCTGTGATGCAGATCGGTAGCCGGTAATTTTTTTTAGGTTCGCCGCAGGTTTTTATAGCGTCAGGTACCCCAATATATTATCTAATAAAGGTTTAACCCCCTTGATCGCCCCCCAGGTAACCCTTTCACCCCCTATCACCACTGTCGCTAAGCAATTGTTTTTCTAAACGCTGTCTTAGTGTCGGTGATGCAGATCGGTAGCCAGTAATTTTTTTTAGGTTCGCCGCATGTTTTTATAGCGTCAGGTACCCCAATATATTATCTAATAAAGGTTTAACCCCCTTGATCGCCCCCCAGGTAACCCTTTCACCCCCATCACCACTGTCGCTAAGCAATCGTTTTTCTAAACGCTGTCTTAGTGTCGGTGATGCAGATCGGTAGCTGGTAATTTTTTTTAGGTTCGCCGCAGGTTTTTATAGCGTCAGGTACCCCAATATATTATCTAATAAAGGTTTAACCCCCTTGATCGCCCCCCAGGTAACCCTTTCACCCCCTATCACCACTGTCGCTAAGCGATCGTTTTTCTAAACGCTGTCTTAGTGTCGGTGATGCAGATCGGTAGCCAGTAATTTTTTTTACGTTCGCCGCATGTTTTTATAGCGTCAGGTACCCCAATATATTATCTAATAAAGGTTTAACCCCCTTGATCGCCCCCAAGGTAACCCTTTCACCCCCATCACCACTGTCGCTAAGCGATCGTTTTTCTAAACGCTATTTTAGTGTCGGTGATGCAGATCGGTAGCTGGTAATTTTTTTTAGGTTCGCCGCAGGTTTTTATAGCGTCAGGTACCCCAATATATTATCTAATAAAGGTTTTAACCCCCTGATTGCCCCTAGTTAACCCTTTCACCAGTGATCACCATATAAGTGTTACGGGTGACGCTGGTTAGTTAGTTTGCTTTTTATAGTGTCAGGGCACCCGCCGTGTATATAACCCAATAAAGGTTTAACCCCCTGATCGCCCGGCGGGTGATATCAATTAGGTTTTAGCGTCAGAGAGGGTCTGAGTCACACCCCAGGCAGCGTCAGGTTAGTGCCAGTAACGCTAACACCCACGCGTGAAGCATACACCCCCCTTAGTGGTATAGTATCTGAACAGATCAATATCTGATCTGATCAGATCTATACTAGCGTCCCCA
Organism: Rana muscosa; assembly: GCA_029206835.1. Taxonomy (NCBI): domain Eukaryota; kingdom Metazoa; phylum Chordata; class Amphibia; order Anura; family Ranidae; genus Rana; species Rana muscosa. The sequence goes on along the minus strand of CM055122.1, from coordinate 171,470,637 downwards.
GCAGTTTAGGGTTCCCAAAAACGCAGTGTTAGCGGGATCAGCCCAGATACCTGCTGGCACCTGCGTTTTGCCCCTCCGTCCAGCCCAGGCCACCCAAGTGCAGTATCGATCGATCACTGTCACTTACAAAACAAAAACACACATAACTGCAGCGTTCGCAGAGACAGGCCTGATCCCTGCGACTCCAGTGCTGTAGGAGGTGATTTCACCACCACAGTTAAAAAAAAAAGCAAATATGCCGAAGCATTGGGGCAGCAGGGGCGGAGGAGCGATTTTGCTCCTAATGCCGCGTACATACGGTCGAAATTCCGACGGAGGCTTGCCCGTGGAAAAGTCCGACCATGTGTGTGCGGCATAACTTTTTTGCGGGAGGATGCCCCCATGCTTCGGCATATATAAATGGTGCGTGTATGCCCATCATTGGAAGTGGGTGGATGAAGGGCGGTATTCTAATGGTGGGCATACCCACCGATCAATCTCTTTTTTCGTTCAGCCAACTGGCTGCATGAAAAAAAAAGATTACAATACATGTCCAACAAGGACCAGCAACGTACTGGTATGTTGCTGGACTTTGAATGTTTATACCAGAATGATGCCTGCGGGTTTAGGTATCATCTTGGTATCATTCTTTTCAGCCTGCAGCCGGCTTTCATGTAAAAGCAATCCTAGCGGCTAATTAGCCTCTGGACTGCTTTTACAAGCAGTGGGAGGGAATGCCCCCCCCGGATATAAAAAGCGCCATTGGGAAATTGGGAAAGCATTTTATCACACCGATCTTGGTGTGGTCAGATGCTTTGAGGGCAGAGGAAAAATCTAGGGTCTAGAAGACCCCAGTTTTTTCAAAAAAAGAGTACCTGTCACTACCTATTGCTATCATAGGGGATATTTACATTCCCTGAGATAACAATAAAAATGATAAAAAAAAAAAAAATACTTGGAAGGAACAATTTAAAAATAAAATAAAAAGCAAAATTAATAATAAAAAAAAAAAAGAAAAAAAAAAAAGCACCCCTGTCCTGCCCTGCTCTTGCCCAATGGCGAACGCAAGCGTCGGTCTGGCGTCATATGTAAACAGCAATTGCACCATGCATGTGAGGTATCACCGCGAAGGTCAGATCGAGGGCAATCATTTTAGCAGTAGACCTCCTCTGTAAATCTACTGGGGTAACCTGTAAAGGCTTTTAAATGCTTTTAAAAATGTATGTAGTTTGTCGCCAATGCGCGTTTGTGCGAAATTTTAAAGCATGTCGTGTTTGGTATCTATGTACTCGGCCTAAGATCATCTTTTTTATTTCATCAAACATTTGGGCAATATAGTGTGTTTTAGTGCATTAAAATAAAAAAAAAGGGTATTTTTTAACCCAAAAAATGGGTTTGAAAAATCGCTGCGCAAATACTGTGTAGAAAAAAAAATGCAACACCCACCATTTTAATCTGTAGGGCCTTTGCTTTAAAAATATATATAATGTTTGAGGGTTCAACATAATTTTCTTGCAAAAAAAAAAAAATGTTTTCATGTAAACAAAAAGTGTCAAAAAGGGCTTTGTCTTCAAGTGGTTAGAAGAGTGGATGTAAGCTTCCTAATGTTGTGTATAAAATGCCAGAACAGTTCAAAACCCCCCCAAATGACCCCATTTTGGAAAGTAGACACCCCAAGCTATATACTGAGAGGCATGTCGAGTCCATGGAATATTTTATATGTTGACACAAGTTGCGGAAAAACGACAATTTTTTATTTTATTTTTTGCACAAAGTTGTCACTAAATGATATATTGCTCAAACATGCCATGGGCATATGTGGAATTACACCCCAAAATACATTCTGTTGCTTCTCCTGAGTACGGGGATACCACATTTGTGAGACTTTTTGGGAGCCTAGCCACGTACGGGACCCCAAAAACCAAGCACCGCCTTCAGGCTTTCTAAGGGTGTAAATTTTTGATTTCACTTCTCACTGCCTATCACAGTTTCGGAGGCCATGGAATGCCCAGATAGCACAAAACTCCCCCAAATGACCCCATTTTGGAAAGTAGACACCCCAAGCTATTTGCTGAGAGGTATTGTGAGTATTTTGCAGATCTCGCTTTTTGTCACAAAGTTTTGAAAATTGAAAAAAAATAAAATATATATATATATTTTCTTTCTTCATTTTCAAAAACAAATGAGAGCTGTAAAATACTCGCCATTCCTCTCAGCAAATAGCTTGGGGTGTCTATATTCCAAAATAGGGTCATTTGGGGGGTTTTGTGCGATTTTGGCATTTTATGGCCTTCGAAACTGTGATAGGTAGTGAGGAGTGAAATCAAAAATTTGTGCCTAGAAATCCTGAAGGCGGTGCTTGGTTTTCGGGGTCCCGTACGCGGCTAGGCTCCTAAAAAGTACCAAACATGTGGTATCCCCGTACTCAGGAGAAGCAGAAAAATGTATTTTGGGGTGTAATTCCACATATAACCATGGCATGTGTGAGCAATATATCATTTAGTGACAACTTTTTGTATTTTTTTTTTTTTTGTCATTATTCAATCACTTGGGACAAAAAAAATATATTCAATGGGCTCAACAGGCCTCTCAGCAATTTCCTTGGGGTGTCTACTTTCTAAAATGGGGTCATTTGGGGGGGGGGGTTTGTGCTATTTTGGCATTTTATGGCCTTCGAAACTGTGATAGGTAGTGAGGAGTGAAATCAAAAATTTGCGCCCTTAGAAATCCTGAAGGCGGTGCTTGGTTTCCGGGGTCCCGTACGCGGCTAGGCTCCCAAAAAGTCCCACACATGTGGTATCCCCGTACTCAGGAGAAGCAGCAAAATGTATTTTGGGGTGAAATTCCACATATAACCATGGCATGTGTGAGCAATATATCATTTAGTGACAACTTTTTGTAATTTTTTTTTTTTTTTTAGTCATTATTCAATCACTTAGGACAAAAAAAAAAAATTCAATGGGCTCAACATGCCTCTCAGCAATTTCCTTGGGGTGTCTACTTTCCAAAATGGCGTTATTTGGGGGGGGGTTTGTACTGCCCTGTCATTTTAGCACCTCAAGAAATGAGATAGGCAGTCATAAATTTAAAGCTGTGTAAATTTCAGAAAATGTACCCCAGGTTGTAAACTCTATAACTTTTGCGCAAACCAATAAATATACGCTTATTGACATTTTTTTTACTAAAAACATGTGGCTGAATACATTTTGGCCTAAATGTATGACTACAATTGAGTTTATTCGATTTTTCTTATAACAAAAAGTAGAAAATATCATTTTTTTTCAAAATTTTCGGTCTTTTTCCGTTTATATCGCAAAAAATAAAAATCGCAGAGGCAATCAAATACCATTAAAAGAAAGCTCTATTTGTGGGAAGAAAAGGACGCAAATTTCGTTTGGGTACAACATTGCATGTCCGCACAATTTACAGTTAAAGCAGCGCAGTGCTAAATTCTAAATTCACCTCTGGTCCTTTAGCTACCAAATGGTCCGGGGCTTAAGTGGTTAAGCACTGAGGGGTGGAGTGAAACACATTGAGGGTGTGGCCTGGTGGGAGCTCAGGCTTAGATTGCCATTCATTCTAATACCAGTGGGTCTGCATTGATGTGTGGCTTCATGGGATCCATCCTATACTCTCAACAGTTGCTTGCCAGGGTTGCAGAGTGTTGTGGAGATGATTTAATCAAAGAGTATAGAATAGGCTGACATTTGAACCAACTAAGGGGGCTTTTAGAATAGTGAATAGGATGACTGAGTAATTAAAGTGAACACAATCTCCCCAAACTCATTATGCTAATTGAACATACTCCACTCCTTTAGTAAATCAACTCCTATACCCAAAATACAGCCAACCAGTATAGGAAAAATTAACTCTGTACATGAAATACACTTATGGAATATAAAGCAAACATGTAATTATATGATATGAAAAATATTTGCTTTGCCTCTAAATGTGTGTCGTTAAAAAATAGAATATGTTTTCCCTTTCAAAGAGTGGATATTCTTTATCTTCTGAACCAAAACACCCAGGAATGTGTTAAATACATTTTCTCCTAATCTGCAGACCTGGTTTCACTTCTAAGTCATTCCGTTATCATTTGTCTTAGTTTTTTTTTTTTTTGTTTACAGTTGTCTTCTTTCCTAAATTTGGAGCATAACTGGAATATAAAGCATATACTTAATAAATCATTCTGCAATAGAGAATGATACCTACCGTGTTTCCCTGAAAATAAGACCTACCCCGAAAATAAGACCTAGCGTTATTTTCCAGGAGGGCTGCAATATAAACCCTACCCCGAAAATAAGCCCTAGTTTAAAATGCTTGTAAAATCCTATAATCTGCTCTATTACAGTAGTATATAATGTACAATGTGTGTGTTTCTGTAATATAAATTCGGGGAAGAGAGCTCTGTCGGATCACAGAAGCGCCAAGCGGCGCTATAACAAAGTTATTTGGCACAAATATATTACAGAAACACACACATTGTACATTATATACTTCGGAGTGGATTATAGGATTTTACAAGCATTTTATTTCAGTTCACACTGGGGATTCCTGACAGGCAGGGAGGGAGAGGGGGAGAGAAGACAACACATTGCATAGTAAGACCTACCCCGAAAATAAGCCCTACTTTGTCTTTTGTTTCCAAAATTAATATAAGACCCAGGCTTATTTTCGGGGAAACACGGTATATTAGTCAGGATTTATATTGGCTCATCTTACTTTGAACTTAACCCTCATTTGCTAAATATTTGGGTTGATATACTAAAGAGTATAGATTGTAAATCACAATTAACTGTTTTAAACAGAATTTTACTAAAAATGTTCCAATGCCATCATTATGTATGAATGCTTATGAGTTGATATGGAATTAAATCTGAATATGGTGATTGTAAAACTGGCCATATATGGCTCAAATGTATAGCCAATACTTTTTTTTATTTAGTAGGATAAAGTAGGGAAATGTTAACACCCGTTCTAAGTTTCTTATTTTATGTCTGTATACCATTGGGGAAAATTTCAGCTGGGTCCATTGGAAAATTTCCCCTACCTGTTGTTCTGGGGACAACTGCAAAATTTTGGATTACCTCCTTTATTTTTCTCAATGCCAATGATCACCAGTACAAATAGAGAGGTGAATCTTTTCAATGGGGGCACAGACCACAAAAAAAAAAATACATTTTTACAGAGGGTCAAACCTCCATCCAAACCTAAAATAAAAGGTTTTTCCTAGAGATGAAAATAAAAACAGGAAATCTGACCCTTTATTTTCCATTGTCATCTTTAGGCTATCCACAGACATACAGTAAGACAGTGCTTGTCAGGCTTTTAAAAGATATTTTGAAGGAAAGAGTTATGTATGATGGTTCCATTTTCTTATTATAATCAGTAGGTAGACATCCGAGAAGATTGTTTGTCTAATAGAAAACAGACAACATTTTCAATTTCTACAGCTAGATCTTTCTTTTGAACAATCTTTGAACACTTGACTCAGAAATGCCATGGTTCTCCAGGCTGCTATCCTACTATATGACTGTAGGTAGTCTAGCTTTGTCAGTGCAATTTACGGAGGTCTTCAGAAAGCTGAAAATTGAAGGTGATTTAGGAAATGTGTGCAAACCTGGTTTAAAATGTCAACTCGACATACTCTTCTCATTCCTAGATCTTCTCTTGCTTCTTTCTTACTAGCAAACAAATGCTGTTGAAAATGAAAAACAAACAGCTAAAAGAAAAAAAAAAAAACACAGAAAATATTGAAAGGATCTAAAAGTACAAAATGTAATTAATTCCCAAATTCTGGAAGACAACAAATAGTTTTAATATTTGCATTTCTCACAAGTATTTAATAGCAATAGAACACACATCTATAAAGTAAAAAATGTTTTTGTTGGATCATTTTGTACTGATTAGCCAGACTTATCAAGAGGGTTAGTTAAGACCCCTTTCACACTAAGCCACCCCTAGCGTCGGCGGTAAAACGCCACTATTTTTACCGCCGGCTTTCCAGTGTGAAAGCCCTCGAGCTTTCACACTGGAGACAATAGAGCAGCACTTTTAGGGCGGATTGCAGGCGCTATTTTTAACGCTATAGCGCCTGCAATATGCCCTCAGTGTGAAAGGGGTCTAATTTAAAGGCTAAATTAAAGCAGAACTTCACTCTCCCAATCGACATTGACTATTTTTAATCCTTATGCTGCTGGCATTAGTAAATAGATAGGAAGGTGTATTATATTTACTTGTGTAGCGGGTATACACTTTTCTGTGTATTTAAAACTGGCAGAGACACCAGTGATGTGCAGTTCCCTGCAGCCCAGCGGGTGGCGCTGTCGCCTTGGGCTGGGGTTGAACCATTGCTGTGCGCCGTGCTCCCTTTTTGTCCTCCCTCAGCAGCGGTATGGTGGGGCGGGGAACCCGCCGTGCTTGCTGGGGAGGGTATAAAGGGGCCGGCTACCTTTGTCACGGGGTCGAGTCCTGGGCACCTTCAGCCTGTGGGCGGTGGTTCGTGTCAGTCCTCTAGGCGGCCTAGGCCTAGAGGACGTTCGGAGGTCGTGTTCCATCCCAGGCACCTTTAGCCTGGGGTGAGGTACTCAGATGGAGGTCTGGAGCTCAGTGCTCAGGGAAGGAGATCCTAGGGGACCCCGGGAGTGGGTACCCAAATCCGGAGGACGTAATGGACCGGTGGGAGATACTTGCTTGAAGACCTGGTGCAGCATATTGCCAGTGACAGGTGAGCCTTCCATCGGAGACCGCCTGGAAGGAAATCCCCCCTCACTCGGAGACCGCAACCCACTTTCAGGAAGGAAAGTGGAGAGTTCATTGTGCCTGGGCCTACTCGCACCCACACCCCCCCCCCCTGTCTGTTCTGTTCGTTGAGGGAGTCCAACTGTCTGTGCATTACTCTGTTATCGGAAGAATAAAGGAGTGTTGGACTTTAGTGGTGTGGGGCTCATTTACTGGCAGACACTGTTCGAGAAAACCAGGAGGAGGTCTCCAGATGCAGAACACCGACCCGAAGGTAAAAGAGGATTGTCTCTCACTGCACATACTCTGCAGGGGGACTTGGCGTGGTGACCCCGCACTCTCCCCTTCAGAGTACCCCTAGACGAGCACCAGAGCAAGAAGAATAGAGAGGAGAGAGTGGAGGCCGCTACACTTGTTTTAAAAATGTTTTTTACATTTCTTAAAGGAGTTGTAAACCCTCATGTTTTTTCACCTTAATGCATCCTATGCATTAAGGTGAATAAACTTCTGACAGTAGAGACTGGCCCCCCGCCCCCCGTTTTACTCACCTAAGCCCTCCAATCTCTCAGCGGAGACGCACTCTAGCTTTCTGCCAGTGGTTCTCGGCTCTTGATTGGATATATTGATAGCAGCGCCGCCATTGACTCCCTCTGCTGTCAATCAAATCCAATGATGCGGCACGGGGCGGAGTCGAGTCTGGCATTCTGTGTCTACAGACGCAAATGCTGGACTCGGGAGCATGCCTGCAAGTTAACCCCCTGGGAGAGCGCTTCTCCCAAGGGGTTTACCGATGCAAGGTGGAGCCACGAGAGCCACCGGGACCCCAGAAGACGATGATCGGGGCCACACCATGCAAAACGAACTGCACAGTGGAGGTAAGTATGACATGTTTGTTTTTTAAAAAGCAAACAAACAAGGGTTTACAAATCCTTTAAGTTACTTTCTGCTTTCCATGCCTAGGCAAACTATGTCATACATCCTAGGAGTCTTCAAGAGGTGAGAAGAGATTTTCTCAGCTAAGCACACCCTCCTGCCTGCATGCCTGAGCTAAGGGCAGATGGATTAGAGGAAGTAAATGCTATATTAATCATCTGCCCTTACTCAAGATGGCCACAGCCAGAAATGCTAGGGGGTGTTTTTCAAAGTGATTTCTCAGCAAAATAAAACATGGAGACATGGATCGATTGGGGGAGTTTGCTTTGTATATTAATAATTAATTCAATTATTATTAATTAAAAGTTATTGGTTTGTGGTGCTCAGATGCAGTATAGTTCTGCTTAAGGCCCCTTTCACACGGGTGCCTCCGCCTGATGGGCTCTGCTTGCTCAGCGGAGGATTGCTCCGCTGATCCCTGCTGAACAGACGGATGTCAGGTCCACCTCCACTCACTGTGCAGAGTGGAGACGGGCCCAGTCCCGCTCTCTTCTATAGGGAAATCGAGTGAAAACAGACCGCCTGTCTGTTTTTATCTGATCTGATCCGCCAGATGGATGGAAAATAGGACCACTATCTGTCTGGATTTTGCAGACAGAATCGGATTGCTGACATCCGCAGCTCCATAGGGGTGAGTTCAGGGTCTGATCAGGTCTGCCTGAAAAACTGACAGACGGACCTGATCAGACAGCCAGTGTGAAAGGGGCCTTAAGTGAAAATAACCTGTGTTTACAAATATTCAATCATTCAGCAAACCATATAACCTTCTATGTCTGTGTTTGGTTAAAGGGGTTGTAAAGGTTCGTTTTTTATTTTCTAAATAGGTTCCTTTAAGCAAGTGCATTGTTGGTTCACTTACCTTTTCCTTTGATTTACCTTCTAAATGTTTTTTTTTCTTTGTCTGAATTTCTCACTTCCTGTTTCTCCTCAGTAAACTTCACACCATCATCCGAGTGGTGTGGAGTCATCCAGAACAGCTTACTGAACAGCTTACTGAGGAGGAACAGGAAGTGAGAAATTCAGACAAAGAAAACAAAGAAAACAAATATTTAGAAGGGAAATCTAAGGAGAAATGTAAGTGAACCAACAATGCACTAGCTTAAAGGAACCTATTTAGAAAATAAAAAACTAACCTTTACAACCCCTTTAAACCCTTTTACTGCCACTTCTAAATATTCTTCAGTGCTTTGAATTGGTTGCCTTAACTTTGCACACCACATCCCCAAACCCCATCATCCCCAGGCTCTCCTACTACTTCTGGGATCCTGAAACTGGAAAAAAACTCTCATGATTGGGAGTTGAAGGAACATATTTCTAGATTCAAAGCCATCAGATCCCAGTTGGGAAATTCTGTAATAACTGAACTTTTTGTGCAGGGGAGACATTAGGGGTCTAATAAACTCCTGACATCTCAATAAAGGGTACCTGTAACAATCAAATCAAATTTTAACCCCACAGGTCAGGTAAACCTGCTTGTCATGATTATTATTCAGGATTTATATAGTGCCAACAGTTTGCACAGCGTTTTACAAACTGAAGGGTGACAATACAGTTAGAATACAATTCAACACAAGAAGGATCAGAGAGCCCTGCTCAAAAGAGCTTGTGATAGTAATAAATAATAAAATAAAAATAAAAATGTAAAAGAGTACCCCTAGCCCCACCCCCTGCCCGGCCTCACACACATAGACACACACAGATATATCCATGTAAACTATTATTGTGTAACACGTGAAGATGTATCCCCACTCCCTTGGAATAAGAGGAATTATTCTAGGGTGACTTGTAAAGGTTTTTAGGGCTTTGACTATTTACAATTATAGTAATTTTTTTTGCCATTTCATAGGTGAGAACATTTTGAGACTAAAGCTAATTTTATTGTATTCTTTATTAAAAATACAATTTTAATAAAAAAAAGTTGTGCAAATTTCAGGCAAATATATGGGGACATTTTTACAAAACATGAAGGACACTTTACTACCAGCGCCGAATTCGGGAAAGCATTTTCACCAGTTTTGCCAACATTACTGTCTCAGGTGTTGAATTCAGGTAGTTTTATCCACCACAATCTTAAGAACCTGTTGCTATGGCAGCAACAGATTAAAAAACAAAAATATGACACCCAATTTGTAGATTGATAAACTGGCAGTAATTAAACTGGAAGAAAAGTCTAAGTATAACTATTCTTAAAAAAACTGGTCCAGTAAAGTGACCCTGCAGCTCCAAAATACCCTGTCAGTAAGCAACCGCTGAAGGGGAGAAGAAGGGGTGCCAACAACAGCTGGGCCCTAGGAGCCTATGGGTGACGTCATGGCTGCTGAAATTCACATCTGTTTTCAAGTTTTCCCTTAAAAACGGGAGTCAGAGTTATGGAATCATATAACTGGTCAGGACCGGATTAAAAAAAAGGTAACTACAGTTGAACCTCGGATTACGAGCATAATCTGTTCCAGGAGAATGCTCGTAATCCAAAGTACTCGCATATCAAAGCGAGTTTTCCCATTGAAGTCAATGGAAACGAAAATAATTTGTTCCGCATTGACTTCAATGGGATGCAATACCGCATGCGGCCAGAGGTGGGGGGCGCCGGAGAGCCTCGAAAACGGGCGGAAAGGCCCGAGGACACGTCGGCTGACCTCGGCAAACGTCGGAAAGGCTCGGAAACTGACTATTTCCGTGTATTTCTGTGTCTTTCCGAGCATTGCCGAACGGCGGCGATCGGCTGCGATCATCGCTGTTCGGCTCTGCTCGGCTCCGGCGCCCCCGCGCATCAGGCCAAATGCGGTACTGCAGGCCCTATTAGGTTGAATTCTGCTCGTCTTGCGAGACAACACTCGCAAACCGAGTCAGAATTTAAAAAAAAAAGTTGCTCGCAAATCAAAACGCTCTCAAACCAAGTTACTCTTAAACCAAGGTTCCACTGTATACAGATCTTTTTTTACATTGGGTATGCAGGATAGGTATGGGGAGGGGGAAGAGAAAGTTTTTTAAGAATAGTTAGTGTTGGCCTTACTAACACTTCAAGATCCACTCTGAGCTGGCATACAGAGGTATGCCAGTGGTCCGAGTGGGGCATGTCTGTGCTGGGACGCTGTAATGAATGTGACAGCTTCCCACACAGGGCTCTATCCGTAACTCCATTTAGCTGACAGATGGGAGTATTTGGGAAATGACTTGAATAAGAGGGTGAGTAAAGTCTGATGGAGAACTGAGAAACTAGTTTGACATTGGTTCCATCTTAAGCCCCGTACACACTTCCCCCTGTCAGAACACTACAGCTCAGTTGGGGATCGTTGACATTGGATCGTACAGTTACCGGAGCTGACAGTTTTCTTTTCATTTAATCCACTGGATTGAACAGAAATAAACTCATAGTGTGTACCAGGCTTTACTTTTGACTGACAGCAGATCTCTATGGGCGGATTTGAAAGCCATTATTGGATTGAATAGCAGCTATGGATCTACCCACTGCTGTGCGCAGTAAATAAAAAAAAAGCAAGACAGACCTGATGGTGAACTGCAGTCCATATTCCCATCGCACACGTTCCTGGAATGAGCTCTTTAGGGTACTGGGTGCTGTAGCGACCGCCAGCTGGATACTGGAACCCGTGCAACACGTAGATATTCACCAGCACACCAAGGATCATAAATTTCATCCAAATGGTTTCTATTCAAGAGAGATCACATCACAAAATAATATAGTGTAATGTATCGAAAACCATGCAGGACCCCTTCATCAGGCATGTGCCTTATCACATGCCTGAAGAAGGGGTCCTTCATGGCAAGCACCTACAATTTTGGTGCAATGGTATAACAGAATGCTAAGGGTGTCCGTGACACCCTAAATGAATTCCTCCGTAAAGTTTTGGAGGTTTTAAGGACATTTATACCTTTAGAAATGCACATTTAAAGCGGAGTTCCACCCATATAAAAGTCAGCAGCTACAAAAATTGTAGCTGCTGACTTTTATTAATCAGACACTCACCTGTCCCACGGTCCAGCGATGTGGGCGAACGAGGCCCCGCTCCTCTCCCCCTCCTCTCTGCGGCGCCAGAATTGTCACTGTGGGCGCCTGGCTGTGGCTTCACAGCCGGGCACACGCTGCACACTGTGACTGGCCGGGCAATCATCTGGGACCTGTGACATGTCCCAGATGATTGCCGAGAGGGAGAGGGAAGAGGTAACCTTCCTTCCGGCGCCGCGGAGCTCCGAGAGGAAGTAGGAGCTGGATCCCTCTAAAAAGAGGGTAACCGCTCCCCCCACAAAAAAAAATGAAATGCCAAATGTGGCATGTCAGGGGGCCTCCTGCTCTTAAAGCGGAAGTTCCATCTTTGGGTGGAACTCTGCTTTAAGCATGTGTGTGAAATATAAAAAAAATTGGTCTGGCAGTGAAAGGGTTTAGTAGATTGAGATTTGATGCAATATGTAAACAGGGTAATAGAGACTTGGCCTGGGTGCACAATGACATTACTATGAATGCTATGATGTCATTATGATATCTTCAAATCTGCCAATCTGCATGTGGAACCTCACAGCAGGCTACTAAAAGGTTTTTTTTTTTTTTTCTCTATATTTATCATGTTCAGAACAATTTTTTTTTAATTCCTTTTTCTTTAACAATCTTAGTGAGGTAAACAAGAAATATTGCAAATGAATATATCTTATATATCTGTACAGCAAGTAGACTACTTTGCCCAAAAATCCTGTTGTTTACAGGTCTCAGTAGCTTAATGTCAAATTTAACACGCACAATTAAATGTGTGGATTGACTCCTCTTCTCTCCTTGTCCACTCTATTTAGTTGGCACCCTAAGATTTTCGATCAAAGGGCAACAGTCTGAAAGCAAACTGCTCTGAAAATCCTATGTCAGTGGTAAGACCTCCATTAAATGTTAATGTTAAAACTAATCTCCAGGAATTAGAAAAAAAATCTACCCTTGCATTTGGGCTCTGCTGCACTGCAAATTTTAAATGCATGTTTAATCTAGAGGTGCTGCAACAGGGAAAAATACTTACTATATCGTATTCCCCACACAGCAGGCTCCTTCCATCTATTCAGTTGGTCCAGTGCTACCAACCTGCCCAAGGCACTTCAGACCCTGTTGCAAGCTTGCCTCCTCATGTATAATGCAGGGTTAATAGTGCTGCATTGCATGTTTTTACACAGAGGGACCGTCCGCAGCCTGAGCACATGCCCGAATCTTTGAACAGAAGAGAACAGAGCTGGAGTGAGACATAGAGTAAGTATTACATTTTATTCCTGCACCCCTAGACTAAACGGGCATTTAACTCTCGCAATTTTGGGGGGCCCCACTGATAGGGTGGATTCTGTCTAATTCTCATCGTTCAGCTTTAGTTTGAAAAAGTACATATAAATGTTCAAAAACATTGAAAAAGTATAAATGTAAAAAAAAAGTATTAGGACAAAAGTAATAGCGTTTTGCTTTAATGCCTTTCCAGGATCAGGCATATGTGCCAGGTTCTTTAATACCTGTAGCTGGTACTGAGGAAGTTGGGGGGAGTTGGAGCCTTGTGGGCCCTGGAACTGAAACACTAGGGCACATTCAAAAACGTGGGGCTTTACTACTTGAAATGTGTTTCCTGTTTACTCTTCTGCTGCTTTGTACATATTTATTAAGACTCTGGGGTACTATATTTTGGAAATAGTACACTAGGTTGAATTGCAAGCCTGGCACTTTCCATTTTCTCCTATAGGAGGTTTTGGAAGTCCTTTGCTTTTTATGTATTTTATTACTGGGAGATGTATAAGTAAACCCATGAATGCCCTGTCACTTCTGAAATATGGTACTATTTTCCTTACAATATCTGCATCTTTACTGCTATTTGCCAATCCTGTTTACATCAATTTATTTTTTGCCACTGTGTAGGTCCCAATAGAATTGGTGACACATCCAGAATAACATTCACTGATATAAAAAAGTTGTAAGAAATATTTATTAGTGATTAAGATAAAAATCTTTTTAATTAAAAAACATGAGTAGTTATGAACTTAACTATACAATGAAAATTGCAGTATCCATAATATATCCAAACATTTTCTTTTATGTATATGTTGTCTAAAATGAAAAATTTATAAAATATAGATTATATAAAAAAAAAAAAACATAAGTAGTACCATACAAAAACCCATGCCTTTAGAGGAATCCACAGATATTAAAACAGAAAATTCTATTAATATTATAATAATATGATGTTTTCAGTTTTATAGGCTAGTTTAGATAAAATAAGAGCTTGCCCAGCCAGGTATCATATTTTATGAGCTTTGTTGTCTATTGATAGTGCAACAAAATGGTTCACACTGTAGTTCAGGCTTTGTTATTCTTGTGGTATAACTTTTGAAGGAGGAAAACAATCTGTTGGTAACTGATGATTCCTAAAAGTGGACAGAAGTTTAAAGTAGATCTATTTTTTTTATAGAATGTAGAAGTGTTCAACAACTGTTTGTATTGCTTTCTGTGTCCCCACACTTCCTAGGACACTGTCCTGGTGACAAATTCCCAAGTGGCAGTTTCTGCTAAATAAGGACATTTTCCTAATGAATGTTTTACTATATAAAAAATGTATACAATGTGCAAACATTTTCTTTAGAAAAAGTATCTGTAAATAGAAAGAAAAACGATATTTAAAAAAAAATTCAATCAATATTTAATATTATTATATTATTGTTACAACAAATTTAAAAACAATATAAAATGCCCCCCTTTCTTGCTTGGGTATTACTAAGACAAATAAGGCATAACACCCAGTATGGTAGTAATTTTTTCAAAGTCTAATTTGAATAAAGTTAAACAAAAACTAAAGGAGAACTGTTTTATTCACACTTGGGAAAATTATACACAATTAGCACTTGTGACTCTCCACTTAGAGATTGTGATGAGGTGTGCATCCCTCTCAATGGCTCAGACAAAAGAGTACCCAGCGAATAGAAGATGAACAATTTGTCTGTTAAGTAAATGATTACCGTATATACTCGTGTATAAGTCGAGTTTTTCAGCACATTTTTTTGTGCTGAAAATGCCCCCCTCGGCTTATACTCGAGTCTGTCTCCATTTTCACCTTTGTGTGCCTGATCCCAAACTTGGCACACATGTAGCCCCGCTCTTCCTCTACAAGTGTGAAAAGTTTTTTGGCCGGGGAGCACCGGTTTTTCAAAGCCGGGCCCCCCTTCCATAGACTCCTATGTTAAACGGTAATTTCTCGGGTGATTTTGGGGACCCGGTACCGGCCGGCCCTAGGTCCCCTGGACCCCAAACTTGGCACACATGTAGCCCCACTCTTCATCTACAAGTGTGCAAGTTTACAAGTTTGTTGTCCAGGGGACCTACGGCCGGGGAGCATCG
The DNA here is from genome assembly GCA_029206835.1 of Rana muscosa. Taxonomy (NCBI): domain Eukaryota; kingdom Metazoa; phylum Chordata; class Amphibia; order Anura; family Ranidae; genus Rana; species Rana muscosa. Next base: position 171,455,624 of record CM055122.1, on the reverse strand, counting down.
ATTTTTTAAAGCCGGACACCCCTTTAATAGACTCCCATGTTAAACATCAGTCTAGTCACACAGCGCCGGAGATCAGGTAGGGAGATTGGGCACAGTGAGGCATGGACACAGTGAGGCATGGACACAGTGAGGCATGGACACAGTGACAGTGAGGCATGGGCACAGTGACAGTGAGGCATGGGCACAGTGAGGCATGGACACAGTGAGGCATGGGCACAGTGAGGCATGGACACAGTGAGGCATGGGCACAGTGAGGCATGGACACAGTGAGGCATGGACACAGTGAGGCACAGTGAGGCATGCACATGGACACAGTGAGGCATGAAGATGGACACCCTAGGCTTATACTCAAGTCAATAAGTTTTCCCAGTTTTTTGTGGTAAAATTAGGTGCCTCTGCTTATATTCGGGTCGGCTTATACTCGAGTATATACGGTACATTGATCCATATTCCTTCCTAATTTCTTAGCTATTGTATAAACTACTGCTCAGTGGATCACCATTATGTTGTAAAATTTTTCCAGTCACTTTATTTCTAGCTCTAAGCAGGGCCAGTGGAGGATGACATACCTTTAGGCTGGGTTCACACTTATGTGAATTAGATGTGGGTTTCCCCCCCGGGTTTTCTTATCCACCAGGCTGGATTTATTACACATCATCAGACAGAAAAAGACTAATCTGGAAAAGAATATGAACAGTATGGAGTCCTAAAGCTTTCCTCAAAAGCTAGTAGATGATCACTCATACTTTGTATCTTCTCTCATTCATATGGCTTCCTGCGCCACTTTAATTTTGTTACCCATAACCACAATGTTTTGTGTTGGCATGACATTGTATATCTCTAGTAAAATTATAATACAACAATAAGATAAGTTTTCATTTGTTAAAGTTTTACATATTTCTGAACAGATTTTTCTTATCATTTGTATTGTTTATAAGAAAAAAAACTGTAGCTGCAGTGTTTATGTCGGTCTCTATTCGGCTGTGTATGAAGAATGCTGGCAGAGAGAGCAGGATGAAGATGCTGTGTGTGACTAATGTGAGCCTCAGCTTTTTAGCGCTCCAAAAACAGATTTTGTTAGAACAGGTAAATAATGTAATCAATATCTGCCCCTTTCATATTCATATTCCCAGACTAATCGGGTCCACCTGTCAGTTTTCAGGCGGATCCGATCGGACCACCCATTACTCTTTATGGAGCGGCAGATGTCAACGGACATGTGTGCGTTGACACCCGCCAACATCTGATCTGATCTGGTCGTGTCCACCAAAAACAGACGAATGACGTTCCCCATCCATCTGGTGGATCGGATCGGATGACAGTCAGATGAAAATGGACAGGAAGTCCATTTCCATCTGACAGCCCATAGAGGACAGCGGGCTGTGTCCGTGTCTGCTCTGCATTAGCGGAGCGGACACAGACCTGTTATTTGCCTGCTTAGCAGGGATCAGCGGAGAGATCCCTTGCTGAGCAGGCGGATCTGCTGGTGGACTCCACGAGTGTGAAGGGGGCCTGACTGTAGAAAATATAGTAACTATGTACAGTGGAACCTCGGATTGCGAGTAACGCAGTTAACGAGTGTTTCGCAATACGAGCACTGTATTTTTAAAAAACCTGACTCGGTTTGCGAGTGTTGTCTCGCAAAACAAGCAGGATTCAAGCCAAAGCGGTGTGCAGTACCACGTTTGGCCTGAGGTGGGGGGCGCCGGAGCCGAACGGAGCCGATTGGCGCCGTTCGTAGCCGTTGGGAAATGATTGGAAAATCGCGGAAATACTCAGTTTCCGAGGTTTTCCGAGTTCAGCCAAGGTGTCCTCGCCCCTTTCCGAGTATTTACGAGGCTCTTCGGCGCCCCCCGCCTCTGGTTGCAATGCGGTATTGCATGCCATTGAAGTCAATGCGGAACAAATTATTTTTGTTTCCATTGACTTCAATAGGGAAACTCGCTTTGATATGCAAGTACTTTGGATAACGAGCATTCTCCTGGAGCGGATTATGCTCGTAATCCAAGGTTCCACTGTATACTTTGCAATTATAGACTGTATGTATGCAGGGGCAGACATATTTGCTCATTACATGCTCAGGCTCTGTTTCCTCCCTTGAAGTGCTACACAGTGGTTATGCTTTTTTTTACCATGCAAAATCACTAGCTCAAATAAAAAAATAAAAAATAAAATCCATTAGATATAAATAATTGAAGTTACTTACTATAACCTCTGGCTTCCATTCTTTTGGCCTAGGCACCTATAACATCACCACAGCCATTCTGAAGACTCATGGGAATTCCCCCATGGGATTTGGGGGTACAATGGTCCCAAGTTGTTTAGTAGGCGGAAGATCCACTTTAAGCAGCGAGGTTCAATAATACAGAGCTCTCTCTAGGAGTTAATCTGCGGATCTATAAATTTAATACATTTAGAAAATTATAGAAAAGCAAGCAATTAAAAATGTGAAAATAAAAAAATGACTAATGCAATACTGCAATAATAACTTGAAATATGTGCACAGCGGGGTTGATTTACTAAAACTGGAAAGTGCAACATCTGGTGTAGCTGTGCATGGTAGCCAATCAGTTTCTAACTTCAGCCTGTTCAATTGAGCTTTGACATTAAAACCTGGAAGCTGATTGGTTTCTATGCAGAGCTGCACCGGATTTTGCACTCTCCAGTTTTAATAAGTCAACCCCAGTGTTTTCCCTTTAAGGCTAGCCTGGTAGCAATGTGAAAAAGAGCCTAGTGGGAACAAGTAAATATGGAATATTCACATGAAATATTTTATACCTACTTAAAGTCAATTATTGCACACCATGAAAAATGTGTAAAATTTGATGAAAAAGCTACAGTCTGGCATTGCCCTGAAATTTCACTTCCATAGATATGTATTGCCTTTTCACAAATCTTCATACATGGGAAACATGTGGTACTTCTTAAACATATTTTGCTAATAAAAAAGCTTATCAATTCACCTTTTAATCAATGTGTTTAAAATGTTTGGAACTAAACGTTAGCAAATCTCCTCACATACTGTACATTGTTAGCACAAACATCCAGTTTCACGCATTCTACAAAAAAATAAAGAATGATTGGAGTGTAATTATATTTTTCCTACAATGCTATTACCAAAGTGAACAATGATATACTTAAAGTGTATGTAAAGAATAGATTTATTTTTCAGTATGTCTGGCATCATACAGTTTTCTTAAAGTAGAACTGTAGGTAATTTTGTTCAGTTTGTATAAAGTAAAGGAGGGCTATGACCCTATCTGTTTTTTTTTTGGCTATCTGTGTCCCACTGGGGTCATTTCCCTTTAGCTCCTGTCCAATAGCTAGTACAGGAAGTCATTGCAAAGAGAGGGAGGGGAATCCCTGGTAGTTGTCAGGGTCACCAGAACTAGAGTTCAAATTTCCCTGTGTGAGTGACCACTCAAAATTTGGGATTCTCTTTCAATTTTATTTTCTGTATTAATGGTCGCCAGTACAAATACGTAGAGTGGATGAATCTCAATAACGGGGACAAAGAGAGAAAGAAAACCTGACAGGTGTTTTAATCCATCTAAAACAAAACACAAAAAAAAAACACAAAAAAAAATCACCTTCAGTTACTCTTTAACCACTTAAGCCCCGGACCATTTGGTAGCTAAAGGACCAGAGGTGAATTCAGAATTTTGCACTGCGCTGCTTTAACTGTAAATTGTGCGGACATGCAATGTTGTACCCAAACGAAATTTGCGTCCTTTTCTTCCCACAAATAGAGCTTTCTTTTAATGGTATTTGATTGCCTCTGCGATTTTTATTTTTTGCGATATAAACGGAAAAAGACCAAAGATTTTGAAAAAATATGATATTTTCTACTTTTTGTTATAAGAAAAATCGAATAAACTCAATTTTAGTCATACATTTAGGCCAAAATTAATTCAGCCACATGTCTTTAGTAAAAAAAATGTCAATAAGCGTATATTTATTGGTTTGCGCAAAAGTTGTAGCGTTTACAAACTAGGGTACATTTTCTGGAATTTACACAGCTTTTAATTTATGACTGCCTATCTCATTTCTTGAGGTGCTAAAATGGCAGGGCAGTACAAAACCCCCCCAAATGACCCCATTTTAGAAAGTAGACACCCCAAGAAAATTGCTGAGAAGCATGTTGAGCCCATTGAATATTTTTTTTTGTCCCAAGTGATTGAATAATGACAAAAAAAAAAAAAAATACAAAAAGTTGTCACTAAATGATATATTGCTCACACATGCCATGGTTATATGTGGAATTGCACCCCAAAATACATTCTGCTGCTTCTCCTGAGTACGGGGATACCACATGTGTGGGACTTTTTAGGAGCCTAGCCACGTACGGGACCCCGGAAACCAAGCACCGCCTTCAGGATTTCTAAGGGTGTAAATTTTTGATTTCACTCCTCACTACCTATCACAGTTTTGAAGGCCATAAAATGCCAAAATAGCACAAAACCCCCCCAAATGACCCCATTTTAGAAAGTAGACACCCCAAGGAAATTGCTGAGAGGCCTGTTGAGCCCATTGAATATTTTTTTTTTGTCCCAAGTGATTGAATAATAACAAAAAAAAAAAAAATTACAAAAAGTTGTCACTAAATGATATATTGCTCACACATGCCATGGTTATATGTGGAATTGCACCCCAAAATAATTTTTGCTGCTTCTCCTGAGTACGGGGATACCACATGTGTGGGACTTTTTAGGAGCCTAGCCGCGTACGGGACCCCGAAAACCAAGCACCGCCTTCAGGATTTCTAGGCACAAATTTTTGATTTGACTCCTCACTACCTATCACAGTTTCGAAGGCCATAAAATGCCAAAATAGCACAAAACCCCCCCAAATGACCCCATTTTGGAAAGTAGACACCCCAAGCTGTTTGCTGAGAGGCATGGTGAGTATTTTACAGCTCTCATTTGTTTTTGAAAATGAAGAAAGAACTTTTTTTTTTTTTCTTTTTTTTTTTCAATTTTCAAAACTTTGTGACAAAAAGCGAGATCTGCAAAATACTCACAATACCTCTCAGCAAATAGCTTGGAGTGTCTACTTTCCAAAATGGGGTCATTTGGGGGGGGTTTTGTGCCATCTGGGCATTCCATGGCCTCCGAAACTGTGATAGGCAGTGAGAAGTGAAATCAAAAATTTACACCCTTTAGAAAGCCTGAAGGCGGTGATTGGTTTTTGGGGTCCCGTACGCGGCTAGGCTCCCAAAAAGTCTCACACATGTGGTATCCCCGTACTCAGGAGAAGCAACAGAATGTATTTTGGGGTGTAATTCCACATATGCCCATGGCATGTTTGAGCAATATATCATTTAGTGACAACTTTGTGCAAAAAAAAAAAAAAAAAAATTGTCTTTTTTCCGCAACTTGTGTCAACATATAAAATATTCCATGGACTCGACATGCCTCTCAGTATATAGCTTGGGGTGTCTACTTTCCAAAATGGGGTCATTTGGGGGGGTTTTGAACTGTTCTGGCATTTTATACACAACATTAGGAAGCTTACATCCACTCTTCTAACCACTTGAAGACAAAGCCCTTTTTGACACTTTTTGTTTACATTAAAACATATTTTTTTTTGCAAGAAAATTATGTTGAACCCCCAAACATTATATATATTTTTAAAGCAAAGGCCCTACAGAATAAAATGGTGGGTGTTGCATTTTTTTTTTTCTACACAGTATTTGCGCAGCGATTTTTCAAACGTATTTTTTGGGGAAAAAATACACTTTTTTTAATTTTAATGCACTAAAACACACTATATTGCCCAAATGTTTGATGGAATAAAAAATATGATCTTAGGCCGAGTACATAGATACCAAACACGACATGCTTTAAAATTTCGCACAAACGCGCATTGGCGACAAACTACATACATTTTTAAAAGCCTTTAAAAGCCTTTACAGGTTACCCCGTTAGATTTACAGAGGAGGTCTACTGCTAAAATTACTGCCCTCGATCTGACCTTCGCGGTGATACCTCACATGCATGGAGCAATTGCTGTTTACATATGACGCCAGACCGACGCTTGCGTTCGCCATTGGGCAAGAGCAGGGCAGGACAGGGGTGCTTTTTTTTTTTTTTTTTTTATTATTAATTTTGCTTTTTTATTTTATTTTTAAACTGTTGCTTCCATATTTTTTTTTTTTTTTTTTTTATCATTTTTATTGTTATCTCAGGGAATGTAAATATCCCCTATGATAGCTATAGGTAATGACAGGTACTCTTTTTTGAAAAAACTGGGGTCTATTGGACCCTAGATCTTTCCTCTGCCCTCAAAGCATCTGACCACACCAAGATCGGTGTGATAAAATGCTTTCCCAATTTCCCAATGGCGCTTTTTATATCCGGGGGGGATCATTCCCTCCCACTGCTTGTAAAAGCAGTCCAGAGGCTAATTAGCCACTAGGATTGCTTTTACATGAAAGCCGGCCGCTGGCTGAAAAGAATGATACCAAGATGATACCTAAACCCGCAGGCATCATTCTGGTATAAACATTCAAAGTCCAGCAACATACCAGTACGTTGCTGGTCCTTGTTGGACATGTATTGTAATCTTTTTTTTCATGCAGCCTGTTGGCTGAACGAAAAAAAAAGATTGATCGGTGGGTATGCCCACCATTAGAATACCGCCCTTCATCCACCCACTTCTAATGATGGGCATACATGCACCATTTATATATGCCGAAGCATGGGGGCAACTTCCCGCAAAAGTTATGCCGCGTACACATGGTCAGACTTTTCCACGGGCAAGCCTCCGTCGGAATTTCGACTGTATGTACGCGGCATTAGGAGCAAAATCGCTCCTCCGCCCCTGCTGCCCCAATGCTTCGGTATATATGCTTTTTTTTTTTTAACTGTGGTGGCGAAATCACCTCCTACAGCACTGGAGTCGCAGGGATCAGGCCTGTCTCTGCGAACGCTGCAGTTATGTGTGTTGTGTTTTGCAAGTGACAGTGATCGATCGATACTGCACTTGGGTGGCCTGGGCTGGACGGAGGGGCAAAACGCAGGTGCTAGCAGGTATCTGGGCTGATTCCGCTAACACTGCGTTATTGGGAACCCTAAACTGCTGGGGACGCTAGTATAGATCTGATCAGATCAGATATTGATCTGTTCAGATACTATACCACTAAGGGGGGTGTATGCTTCACGCGTGGGTGTTAGCGTTACTGGCACTAACCTGACGCTGCCTGGAGTGTGACGCAGACCCTCTCTGACGCTAAAACCTAATTGATATCACCCGTCGGGCGATCAGGGGTTAAACCTTTATTGGGTTATATACGGCGGGTGCCCTGACACTATAAAAAGCAAACTAACTAACCAGCGTCACCCGTAACACTTATATGGTGATTACTGGTGAAAGGGTTAACTAGGGGCAATTAGGGGGTTAAAACCTTTATTAGGTAATATATGGGGGTACCTGACGCTATATAAAAACCTGACGGCGAACCTAAAAAAAAATTACTGGCTACCGATCTGCATCACCGACACTAAGACAACGATCATAAAAACGATCGCTTAGCGACAGTGGTGATAGGGGGTGAAAGGGTTACCTGGGGGGCGATCAGGGGGTTAAACCTTTATTAGATAATATATGGGGGTACCTGACGCTATAAAAACCTGCGGCGAACCTAAAAAAAATTACTGGCTACCGATCTGCATCACCGACGCTAAGACAGCGATCAGAAAAATTATCGCTTAGTGACAGTGGTGATAGGGGGTGAAAGGGTTACCTGGGGGCGATCAAGGGGGTTAAACCTTTTTTAGGAAATATATATGGGGGTACCCGACGCTATAAAAACCTGCGGCGAACCTAAAAAAAATTACTGGCTACCGATCAGCATCACCGACGCTAAGACATCGATCAGAAAAATGATCGCTTAGTGACGGCGGTACTAGGGGGTGAAAGGGTTACCTGGGGGGTGATCAAGGGGGTTAAACCTTTATTAGGTAATATATGGGGGTACCCGACGCTATAAAAACCTGCGGCGAACCTAAAAAAAATTACTGGCTACCGATCAGCATCGCCGACGCTAAAACATCGATCAGAAAAATTATCGCTTAGTGACCGTGGTGAAAGGGGGTGAAAGGGTTACCTGGGGGGTGATCAAGGGGGTTAAACCTTTATTAGGTAATATATGGGGGTACCCGACGCTATAAAAACCTGCGGCGAACCTAAAAAAAATTACTGGCTACCGATCAGCATCACCGACGCTAAGACATCGATCAGAAAAATGATCGCTTAGCGACGGCGGTACTAGGGGGTGAAAGGGTTATCTGGGGGGTGATCAGGGGGTTAAACCTTTATTAGGGGGGGGTTAGGGGGCTACACTGGACCTAAATCTAAATGTACTGACACTTTTACAGTCACAAATGTCACTGATTGCAGTGATCACTAAATAAATGGTCACTGCAATCAGTGACACTGTGACTGGGGGCTGGGGGGTGATCTGGGGGGTGATCTGAGGGGGTCTGGGGGGGCGATTTATGTGCCTATGTGTCCTGGTGTCAGTGTAGTGTTATGTGCACTAACCTGCATCTTCTCCTGTACGGCGCTCGGTATATGTGAGCGCCGCAGGAGAGATGACATCACTTCCTCCAGCCTGTGTAAACAAGCACACAGGCAGGGGAAGCTCTCATTCGCCGGGAGCGATCGAGAGGGGGTGGCCGGAATCGAACGGCCGTCCCCTCATGCCGGATCGCTCCCGAAGGTAAAACGACCGCTCACTGTAAAGAAGGGGGGTCCGATCGGACCCCCCAACTATACAAAGGCAATCACGTACATATACGTGATTCTGCCTGTCGGTGCCATTCTGCCGACGTATATTTACAGTGGGCGGTCGTTAAGTGGTTAAAGCATACCTGATCACGGAAGTAAACAGAAGTCGGTTACGTTTTCTTTTTTTCTTCACGCTGTCAGCGCGAAGAAAAGAATAAAGCCGGTAACCGGCTTCTGTTAGAGGGACATCGGTCCCCTAAGTGCCAACCAGTGATGATATTTAGGGACCTCCAGTGTTGCAAATCCGTGCCCACCTGTGCCATCTATCAGTGCCCATCAGTACTGCTAATCAGTGCCCACCAGTGCCACCTTTCAGTACCCATTAGTGCCCATCACTGCCTCATCATCAGTGCCTCCTGATCAGTGCCCACCAGTGCCACCTATCAGTGCCCATCGGTCCCGTCTATCAGTGCCCATTAGTGCCACCTATCAGTGCCCATCAGTGCCACCCCTCTGTGCCACCTATCAGTGCCACCTATCAGTGACTATCAGTGCCACCCATCGGTGCAGCCTCATCAGTGCCTCCTGATCAGTGCCCACCAGTTCAGCCTCATCAGTGCCACCTATCAGTGCCCATCAATGCCCCCTACCAGTGCCCATCAGCACCGCCCATTGGTGCCCATCAGTGCTGCTTCATCAGTGCCCATCAGTGCAGCCTATCAATGCCTATAAGTGCCACCTCATCAGTGCCCATCAGTGAAGGAGAAAAATTACCTGTTTGCAAAATTTTATAACAAAATATGTAAAACTTTTTTTTTTTTTTTTTATATTTTTTGGTTTATCTAGCAAAAAAAAAAAAAAAAAACGCAGAGGTGATTAAATACCACCAAAAGAAAGCTCTATTTTTGTGGAAAAAAATATATAAAAAGTTTATTTGGGTACAGTGTTGCATGACTGAGCAATTGCCATTCAAAGTTTGAGAGCGCTGAATGCTGGAAATCAGCCTGATCAGAGGGGATTATAAGTGCCCAGTAAGCAAGTGGTTAAGGTGTTACTAAGCCCAGTACCCTGCATTCACTATATCTGGTCTCCCACAGTACACAGAACATGGACATTTTATTATTTTAGAAAATATAAACTGCTAAATACCTTTTCTCGTCAGCAGTATATAGCAGTCTTGTGACTTCTATCAGTGTCCGGTAAAAGCTTGAAGGAGGAGTTTTCATTCTACTCTGACTGTCCTATGAGGCTGCATGACCCCTGACCCTCTGCCTGGAGAGTGCTGATTGGCCCTGTGCTGATCATATGCACCCTCCCAAGAAAAAAAAAACTCTCTAGCAATACACACCAAACTGAACATGACTTTAAACGTTTTGTCTTATCAGGAGATGGATTGGGGAAAGTAATAGAAGGGGAGGATCAGAGAAGACAGGATCAAACAGCCATTTTACACAATGCAGAGGATTAACCCCTTAGGTTCCACAGTGAGTATAACAAGCATGTTTTACTGTATATGCGGACTAATTTTACTGTTGTGGGTTTAGTAACACTTTAAGTTTGTAAACTAGTTTTGCAAAGATCCACACACATTTACTTTCTTATATTTCTTGAAAACTAGATGGACTTGTGTCTTTTTTCAACCAGACTAACTATGTAACTATGAAGTCACAGAGCCTGTGTTCCGTCAGATTAGGCGACCCGTCAGATTTCAAAACGAAAGTGACATTCTGTCACGGCCATCTTGGTACACCCCACACTCACCCACAGCACGGCCGCGTACACACGATCAGAAATTCCGACAACAAATGTCCGATGTTAGCTTTTTGTCGGAAATTCCGACCGTGTGAAGGCTCCAAATCGGACATTTGCCTTTCGAAATTTCCGCCCACAAAAATTTGAGAGCTGGTTCTCAAATTTTCCATCAGGAAAAGTTCTTGTCGGAAATTCCGATCGTCTGTATGCAATTCCGACGCACAAAAAAACACGCATGCTCAGAATCAAACAGAAGAGCCGAACTGCCTATTGAACTTCATTGATCTCGGCTCATCATACGTCTTGTACGTCACTGCGTTCTTGACGTTCGGAATTTCTGACAAGATTTGTGTGACCGTGTGTATGCAACACAAGTTTGAGCCAACATTCCGTCAAAAAAAAATCCACGGTTTTGTTGTTGGAATTTCCGATCGTGTGTATGCGGCATTAGTCTACATTCTGAAGTCGCCAAGTGGACATCTTTTTACACCCACCGAAATCTTAAATTTCACGCTTATTTTTACCACTAAACTGAGCTTATATGGTGAAATACAGTATTTAGAAGTCCGTGACACTGTTTTGATATTGAAATTTAAAAGCAGCGGCAAGCCAGCTGATCTCACATGTTTGTTAATCTGACAGAAGACCGCTGCTTTTAAAATTCAACTTTAAAAAGGTGTCACAGACTTCTAAATACTGTATTTCACCATATAAGCTCAGTTTAGTGGTAAAAATAAGTGTGAAATTCAAGATTCCAGTGGGTGTAAAAAGATTTTTGCTTGGCAACTTCAGACTGTAGGTTTACTGCAGGTGAGTGCAGGGTGTACCCAGTGGTGTATCCAGGGTATGGCATATAGGGCAAGTGCCATGGGCGCTATATGAAGGGGCGCTCCTGAGTGGCTGGGCAGCAAGGCACTTAGATCTCTTCTTAAAATGGCCCTGATATAGCCACTGTTACTCACTGTCAGCCTGGGGTGGGATCCTGGCCAGCAGAGACTGCTATAGGTCGTTCACCACTGGCCCCTGGCTCACTGCCCAAACTGGTTGCTATCCATGGCCGACTCGCGTCTAACAACCAGTGACGTCACGAGGAGGAGAGAGGCAGAGACCAGCATTCAGAGCGAAGAAATTTAACTTCCTCCTCCGCGCCCACTGCTTGGCTCCACCCACCTCCTCCCTGAATCTTCTCCTACATGGACAGGAAACATATGAGACCCTGACTGCAGTACACAAAGGGAGAGAGGAGTTTAGGCAGTGGCTCCTGGTGTCCCCCTAGAATATCTGCAAACTAGGCTGCTGTGCAGGAGAGGGGAAAGGAGCCGAGAGGTGTGCTGTGCTTTCCCTCCTCTCCAGCTTCACAGTCCTAAAACTGCAGCTCTTCTCTCCCAGTGGCTCTGTGTGAATAGGAGCGCCCTGCAGCTTCCCCCTCCCCTCCTGTCCTGACTATAGAAACAGCAGAAAGGAACCAGCAACCTCGTATTATAGGAAGGCTGCCACAGGACAAGAAAGAGGTAAAAGCAGGAGCTGATCCACCTCCTGCTGCTTACTGAGCCAATGGTTGATGCTGTAACCCGCCCCCTTCTCAAGCACAGAGTACTGGAGCCATGCTGGAGCCTGGAGAGAGAACTGAGCTGCCGTGGGGAGTGGGCAGGGGGCAGAGAAGGAGAAGAATGCATTCAGGTGAAGGTAATGTGGAGAAGGTGCACAGGAAGAGACATTTACTACAATGCTCCTCTCTTTATTCTCTCTGTACTTTCTGATGTATTCTGTATTCTTACCTTCTCTTTCTCTCTCCCCCTGCCCCCCCTCCTCTCTCTCTCTCCTCCCCCCCCCCCCAGTTCTCTCTCTTTCACCACTTCCATCTTCTCTCCCCTCCCTCCCTTTTGTTCCCTCTGGCCATACCCAGTATAAACAGTAAATATTACAATAAAATATACAATGCTGTTTTTCCTTCTTCACCTTCGTGTTACAATTTAACTGTAACTGCATAATTTAAAGTGGTTGTATACTGCTGGACTTTCTTTTTGTTTACCATGCAAGGTAAAAGGTATAATGTGCTAGTATGCGATACTAGCACATTATGGTAAAAACTTACCTTAGCACAAAGCCCTCCCGCACCCAGAAGTCAAATTTTTACTAATTTTGCTTCCGGGTTTGTGGGCTCTGTGACTGGCCTGAGTCACGATGAAGTCACTCCTGTGCATGCGCGCAGGAGCCACCGTTAATGGCACAGGGTTCTAAAGGAACAGCACCAGTGGCCGTTCCTTCAGAACGCATGCGCCAGTGATGTCACTGGCTCCATGTAATGTAAATATCTCCTAAACTGTACATGTTTAGGACATATTTACTGTACCTATAGGTAAGCCTATAATAAGGCTTACCTATATGTAAGAGGCAGTAAAGGAAGTTTACTTCCACTTTAAGTGATGGTGGAGCCCTCCCTCTGAATACCATATACTGTATATGTGGTGTCCTGTAAACCAAACATACAACTTTATATCCTTCAAACAAATAAAAATATCAAAATATAAAATTGCATATTAGTGATATTAACACCCCCTCAAAATATTTTTGATAACAAGTTGCAATATGTAAGCAGGGCCGATCCGCCCTATACGCGGACTACGCAAGCTGCGTAGGGCCCCGAGTAATACTCGGGGCCCCACCGCCGCCGCCGCAAGAGGTCCGCGGCCGGCGGAGGTAATGTCTCCGCCGGCCGCCATTTTCCCAAAGACCAGGATGAGAAGAAGGGAGGGATCCTGCTGAAATAGCGATGCGGCGCCGCCCACCCCCGCCCCGGTCTGTCTGTCATCTGAGACTGTGACCTGTGGGGGGAAAGGGGTGGGCGGTGCTGCAGCTCACTGTAGCCGGCCGGCTCCGCCTCTAATTTGTTCCCCCTCACCGCTGCTGAGCTATAGAAGGGCTCAAAGGGGGAGGGGGAGCGTGCTCCTAACTCTCTGAGTGTTACTATCGCCTGAGGTCCGTCTCTCTCATCCTCTCTGTCAGCCGCCCCCCCTCCTCAATATCAGCCTCCCCCCTCCTCAATGTCAGCCGCCCCCCTCCCTCCTCAATGTCAGCCGCCCCCTCCCCTCCTCAATGTCAGCCGCCCCCTCCCCTCCTCAATGTCAGCCGCCCCCCTCCTCAATGTCAGCCGCCCCCCCCTCCTCCTCAATGTCAGCCGCCCCCCCCCTCCTCAATGACAGCCGCCCCTCCTTCCTCCATGTCAGCCGCCCCCCCTCCTCCATGTCAGCCGCCCCCCTCCTCCATGTCAGCCACCCCCCCTCCTCCATGTCAGCCGCCCCCCCCTCCTCAATGTCAGCTGCCCCCCTCCTCAGTGTCAGCCCCCCCCCCCTCCTCAATGTCAGCCGCCCCCCCTCCTCCTCAATGTCAGCCGCCCCCCCCTCCTCCTCAATGTCAGCCGCCCCCCTCCTCCTCCATGTCAGCCGCCCCCCCCTCCTCCATGTCAGCCGCCCCCCCTCCTCCATGTCAGCCGCCCCCCTCTCCTCAATGTCAGCTGCCCCCCCTCCTCCATGTCAGCCGCCCCCCCTCCTCCATGTCAGCCGCCCCCCCTCCTCAATGTCAGCCGCCCCCCCTCCTCAATGTCAGCCGCCCCCCCTCCTCAATGTCAGCCGCCCCCCTCCTCAATGTCAGCCGCCCCCCTCCTCTCTGTCAGCAGACCCCCCTCTTCTCTGTCAGCAGACCCCCCTCTTCTCTGTCAGCAGACCCCCCCTCTTCTCTGTCAGCAGACCCCCCCTCTTCTCTGTCAGCAGACCCCCCCTCTTCTCTGTAATCTCTCTCCTGCCTGCCTTCACTCTGGGACACAGCAAATGGCAATCTGCTACATGTGGCAGGTGAAGTGGCAAGTGACAATCCGCAATGTGTGGCAAGTAAAATTGTGGCAAGTGACAAAACGCAATGTGTGACGTCGTAGCAAGTGACAATCCGCAACGTGTGGCAGGTAAAGTGGCAAGTGACAATCCGCAGGGTTCTGGGTCAGGGCCGATCCGCCCTATACGCGGACTACGCAAGCTGCGTAGGGCCCCGAGTAATACTTGGGGCCCCACCGCCGCCGCCGCAAGAGGTCCGCGGCCGGCGGAGGTAATGTCTCCGCCGGCCGCCATTTTCCCAAAGACCAGGATGAGAAGAAGGGAGGGATCCTGCTGAAATAGCGCTGCGGCGCCGCCCACCCCCGCCCCGGTCTGTCTGTCATCTGAGACTGTGACCTGTGGGGGGAAAGGGGTGGGCGGTGCCGCAGCTCACTGTAGCCGGCCGGCTCCACCTCTAATTTGTTCCCCCTCGCCGCTGCTGAGCTATAGAAGGGCTCAAAGGGGGAGGGGGAGCGTGCTCCTAACTCTCTGAGTGTTACTATCGCCTGAGGTCCGTCTCTCTCATCCTCTCTGTCAGCCGCCCCCCCTCCTCAATATCAGCCGCCCCCCCTCCTCAATGTCAGCCGCCCCTTCCCTCCTCAATGTCAGCCCCCCCCCTCCTCAATGTCAGCCGCCCCCCCCCTCCTCAATGTCAGCCGCCCCCCCCCTCCTCAATGTCAGCCGCCCCCCCTCCTCAATGTCAGCCGCCCCCCCTTCCTCCATGTCAGCCGCCCCCCCCCTCCTCCATGTCAGCCGCCCCCCTCTTCTCTGTCATCTCTCTCCTGCCTGCCTTCACTCTGGGACACAGCAAATGGCAATCTGCTACATGTGGCAGGTGAAGTGGCAAGTGACAATCCGCAATGTGTGGCAAGTGACATTGTGGCAAGTGACAAAACGCAATGTGTGACGTCGTAGCAAGTGACAATCCGCAACGTGTGGCAGGTAAAGTGGCAAGTGACAATCCGCAACGTGTGACAAGTGACAACCCGCAATGTGTGGCAGGTGGCGTCGTGGCAAGTGACAATCCGCAACATGTGGCAAGTGACAATCCGCATCTGGTGGCAGGTGACGTTGGCAAGAGACACGCTCAGGCTCCCACTGATTCTGCATTATGGTGAGTTGAACTATTTTATATATTATATAACAATGTAATAATAGAAATGATGCACTTCACTAATTGTGTTTTGCGATACGGCACTGCGTCGACTTAACTGACAATTGTGCGGTCGTGCAACGGTGTACTCAAACAAAATTTACGTCCTTTTTTTCCCACAAATAGAGCTTTCTGTTGGTGGTATTTCTATATCAGTTTAGGCCAATATGTATTCTTCTACATATGTTTGGTAAAAAAAAAAAAAATGCAATAAGTGTTTATTGATTAGTTTGCACAAAGGTTATAGCGTTTACAAAATAGGGGATAGACTTATGGCATTTCTATTAATATTTTTTTTTTACTAGTAATGGCGGCGATCTGCGATTTTCAGTGAGACTGTGACATTGCGGTGAACAGATCGAACACTTTTGACACATTTTTGGGACCAGTGACATTTATACAGCGATTTGTGCTATAAAAATGCACTGATTACTGTGTAAATGTCACTGGCAGGAAAGGGGTTAAATGTGTTCCCTGGGAGGTGTTTCTAACTGGGGGGATGGGACTGACTGAAGGAGGAGAGATATCTCTGTTCCTAATCACTAGGAACAGCAGATCTGTCTCTCCTCCCCTGTCAGAATGGGGATCTGTCTGTTTACATTGACAGATCCCCGTTCTGGCTCTCTGCGGAGCGATCGCGGGTGGCCGGCTGACATCGCGGCCACACACAGGTCCTTTTATACTCCTATATACATGTATGGAGCCATGACAGGTCCTCTTTATACTTCTACATACACGTATAGTGCCATGACCGCTATTCTCCTATACATGAATAAATCCATGACAGGTCCTCTTTATTTTCCTACATAAATATTATAAAAGGCAATCAGCGCACAAATGACTAAGAGAACTACTGCAGCTGGACACCAACAGGTATATCACACAATAACCCAAACAGATAATATAAAGAAATAACAGTGCAGCGCAATGAATGTCCATATACAGTGAACAATGATGAAAAAGATGTACTGAAGAGATCTGGGTGTAGGCTTCTTCATACAGTATATAACTTGTGTATCCAATGTTAGGAAAATCTGCTTACCAGACCAGATGGACCTTTTGAATGAACAAGAGGTCAAAAACGCTTGTTTTCCACCATGAGGGGAAGATGGTCTCAGATTAAGCGGTGATCCAGCCAGATGGTAGGCACAGCATCAGATGTAGAGATGATATATAAAAAAAGGGATGTGGAAACGTTCTAAGTGTAGACTGTTTTAATCCAAAAATATAGTGTATAAAAAATACATACAAGTAAAATTCAGACAAAGTCCAAAAAAGTACAGCAAAAGCCACTGGGCACTGATGTTCTATGATGGAGAAGTCCAAAAAGTAAAACAGCTGCTATAGTGACCAAGTCTCTTGTGCTTATAATGATAAATGAACCATAATACACAGCTGGTGGAAGTCACAAGTAAAAATCATATGCTGAAAACTGGCAAAAGATTGTGCTAATAGCAACAAAAATAGGCATATGCAGCACCAGATAACTAACAGTGAGAGATCCACCAGCGTGAACAGCAGGCAGGTGAAGTGAGTGTAAGCGGCGATGAACGCCGTAAACTCAGCCTGAGATGAATCAGTAGTAAGCGGCAATGCAAGCCGCGAGCACAGCCTGGGACAGACGCGGGTGACGTCACAGAGTAAGCTCCTCCCCCGTACGTACGTTGCGTCCAATAGGACTTCG
This sequence comes from Rana muscosa, assembly GCA_029206835.1. Lineage (NCBI taxonomy): Eukaryota > Metazoa > Chordata > Amphibia > Anura > Ranidae > Rana > Rana muscosa. The sequence goes on along the minus strand of CM055122.1, from coordinate 171,438,439 downwards.
TCAGCGGTGGGTGGGGCTTATGGCGTCACCCTCCGTCCGTATAAACTAAAAGCGTTGCCATGGAGAGCATAGTGGGGGCGGGACGGCCGGTAACCAGCCCCGAACACAGAATCCCCATGCTATGTAATCAGCCAATATAATTTGGCTAGGCAGCGGCTAAAAAAATGACACATAGACAGAAAAGCCTGTATAGTGCATACAAAATATATTTGATTACTTTTAAAGTGACAAACACCCACGGCTGTCCCATGCCTCACAGTATAACTCCACAGTAGTGAAAGTTATATAAGAAAAAATGTATTCTTTAAAATAATAAAGAAAAATGTGAAAAATAAATAAAAATAAAGATTAATAAAAAATATTTGAATAAAATATAAAAAACATGTGTAAAGCAAATTACAAATATAAGAGGGGGACCTCCTCTATTATGCAATGCAAAAAAATAAATAAAATAAAAAATGATGATAAAAATATATTAACTAAAAATACCACATCTACCGACATTGGTATACTAAACTGGCTTATTTGTCAGAGATGAAACAATTAAGGTCAAAGTCGACGTTGAGGCCTCCTGGCACGAGCACCTGGGTCTCGTGTATCCAGAAGGACTCACGCCGACTAAGTTGTCTGATGAAGTTACCACCTCTCCAGTGGGGTCTAACCCTTTCTATGCCCCAAAATTTAAGACATTTGGGGTCTCGGTTATGAAAATGACGAAAGTGTTTGGAGACATTATGAGTTCTGACACCGTTGATAATGTTATTCACATGTTCTCCCATACGCACATGAAGCGGTCTGGAGGTTCTACCAATGTAGTGTAATCCACAGTCACATTCAAGGCCATAGACCACCCCCATGGTGTTACATGTAATAAGATTTTTGATTGAATAAGTTTTACCTGTAGTAGGAGCAGTAAACTCTTTTCTTCGTTTAATATTACGTTTACATTTTTTACAAGATGGACACCTACCACATTATAAACAAATAGGAGAGCTTAAAGTTAAAATTGAGCCGTTTCAAGAATCTTCAGATTTCTCAAAGCTATCAGGTGAACTTAAAAATAAGATGTCTAAGTGGGATAAGGAATCACAGGAGAAAAAGGAAACTAAGTACCTTAGGGACTCTGGTGATTTTGCTAGGGGCGAAATTTTTAAATGGCAATCTAGGGTATCCAACCCTGATACGGGACCTACTAATGTGCCGCGCCCTTCCACCCTGCATATTTCCACCATTTCCACTCCTGTCATTCCTAGAAACCCACCTGCCAGGGGTCCACCAGCTCGAGGTGGGGGATGCCCCAACGGCAGGGGCCACCCTAACAGAGGGGGGAGGGGTAAAGGTACTCCTTACCATCACCCACCCCCTTATGAACATAATAATTGGCGGGACCATGGTTCCAACAGGGACTATGTCCCTAATGGTCCCCCCAATAGAGATGACATGTATTATCAGAACTCTTATGGTAGGCATTCAGACCATGTGAGGAATAATGACCCATACATCGATCATGACCAGCTTCCTATTCACAATCGCTTTGCTCCATTATCTCATGAAACCAACCCTCCAAATGAAAGTTTTTTAGGCCAACGTCAACTACATTGGGAGGAGCCTTGGGGTCATACCCCCCCAGGAACCAAACAAGGGGGGAAAAGACGACTAAGAGAGGAAGAAGAGCCGGAAGAAGAGCTAAAAAGACAAAGGCGATAATAGGAGCAGGAGTATTTAACATCAGTGGTGTGGATTTGTCAGAGGAGGAACTTAGAGTGCTTGATAAAGGACTCAAGTTCGCTCCAGTTCGGAATTTTAATAAATTCCAAACTTATATTAGCCTGCAAAAGTTTGTAAGAACGCTTAATATCAAACGACATTTCCTTTCTAAATCATGAACCACCACTTCCACTTCAGTTCCTGTAGTACCTCTAGAATTTCACTCACAGCTTGCTAACAAATCTACTTTTAACCCTCCCAAACATGACCATAAGCATATTGAAGTTTTCAAAAACATGGTCACCACCGACCTAGACCGCATGAAGATCAAGAAAGTGAGAGATCCTCACTATCTCAAAATGGGCATTGCCACATTAGAGAAAAATAAAAATGTTGTAGTTAGACCAGCGGATAAGGGGGGTGGATTGGTTGTTATGAGTAAGGTCTTTTATGACAATGAGATGAATAGATTATTGTCAGACCATTCTACATATCAACTTATGACCAAGGACCCTGTTTTTGAGTATCAAAATGAACTTCAAGCTCTTGTTGAGCAAGGTAAAATGTGTGGTGTTCTTACCAAAAAAGAGGCTTTATATTTGGATCCCAGTGCGTGCAGGAGACCAATCATTTATTTCCTACCAAAGGTACATAAAGATGCCCAGTTTCCACCTGGGAGACCTATTGTTAACGGAATTGATTCGGTCACTGCACGCCTGGGCCAATACATTGACCACTTTCTCAAACCATTGGTTTGTTCAACCACCGCTTATCTTAAAGACACCCGACATGCTATACAGGTGGTTGAGTCCACGCCCGCCAGTGACAACACTTTGTTGGTAACCGCGGACGTGGGGTCATTGTACACCATCATAGGCCATCAGGATGCTATTAGGGCAGTTAAATGGGCATTAGATGCCTCTAATCTTCCTCCCCTGCTGATCGGTTTTCTTGTGGATGCACTTTCTTTTTGTTTAGCCAGGAATTATTTCTGGTATGATCATAGATTTTTTCTTCAAACCCTTGGAGTTGCCATGGGAGCACGGTTTGCTCCCAGTGTGGCAAACTTGTTTATGTCACTTTGGGAAGAAGAAACTATCTTTAATGACAGACCAATACAACTAAAGTGCTATTATCGCTATATAGACGATCTGATCATTATCTGGGAGGGTAACATGACTAGCCTGCAATTATTTATGTCCAAGCTGAATGGCAACACCAAAAATATTAGACTCACCTGGAATGCTGATTCTTCCAGTATAACATTTTTAGATCTGGAAATTTTCAGAGATGGACCTGTCTTCAAAACGAAAAACCATTTTAAGCAGACAGACAGGAATGGGTATATACCCCTTGACAGTTGCCATCACAAAACATGGCTATGCAACATCCCTAGGGGCCAGTTCATTCGTTTAAGGCGTAATTGCACGTCTGAGGCAGACTTTGTATTGCAATCAGATGTCCTTGCTAAAAGATTTATCCAAAAAGGCTATAATAAGGAGGATATCTCCAGTGAAATTCAAAAGGTCGGAAAGCTAGATAGAACTTCTTTGGTGGCGGGTTCTCGACCCAAGGCACCTAATCCAGCTAACACGGAACTCAGAATAATTTTGGATTTCAATATTCAACACAGGAAATTCGAAAAAATAATCATGAAACACTGGGACATCTTGAAAAAGGATAGAATAATGGGAGCCATTATTCCGTCTTGTCCCAGATTCATTTATAGAAAGGCACCTACACTGAGGGACGTATTGGCCCCAAGTGTGGTCGACCCTCCAGTAGTAAGGGAGAGTCATATTTTTCCTCTTATGACTGGCTTTTACGCATGTGGTAGGTGTCCATCTTGTAAAAAATGTAAACGTAATATTAAACGAAGAAAAGAGTTTACTGCTCCTACTACAGGTAAAACTTATTCAATCAAAAATCTTATTACATGTAACACCATGGGGGTGGTCTATGGCCTTGAATGTGACTGTGGATTACACTACATTGGTAGAACCTCCAGACCGCTTCATGTGCGTATGGGAGAACATGTGAATAACATTATCAACGGTGTCAGAACTCATAATGTCTCCAAACACTTTCGTCATTTTCATAACCGAGACCCCAAATGTCTTACATTTTGGGGCATAGAAAGGGTTAGACCCCACTGGAGAGGTGGTAACTTCATCAGACAACTTAGTCGGCGTGAGTCCTTCTGGATACACGAGACCCAGGTGCTCGTGCCTCAACGTCGACTTTGACCTTAATTGTTTCATCTCTGACAAATAAGCCAGTTTAGTATACCAATGTCGGTAGATGTGGTATTTTTAGTTAATATATTTTTATCATCATTTTTTATTTTATTTATTTTTTTGCATTGCATAATAGAGGAGGTCCCCCTCTTATATTTGTAATTTGCTTTACACATGTTTTTTATATTTTATTCAAATATTTTTTTATTAATCTTTATTTTTATTTATTTTTCACATTTTTCTTTATTATTTTAAAGAATACATTTTTTCTTATATAACTTTCACTGCTGTGGAGTTATACTGTGAGGCATGGGACAGCCGTGGGTGTTTGTCACTTTAAAAGTAATCAAATATATTTTGTATGCACTATACAGGCTTTCCTGTCTATGTGTCACTTTTTTAGCCGCTGCCTAGCCAAATTATATTGGCTGATTACATAGCATGGGGATTCTGTGTTCGGGGCTGGTTACCGGCCGTCCCGCCCCCACTATGCTCTCCATGGCAACGCTTTTAGTTTATAAGGATGGAGGGTGACGCCGTAAGCCCCACCCACCGCTGACGAAGTCCTATTGGACGCAACGTACGTACGGGGGAGGAGCTTACTCTGTGACGTCACCCGCGTCTGTCCCAGGCTGTGCTCGCGGCTTGCATTGCCGCTTACTACTGATTCATCTCAGGCTGAGTTTACGGCGTTCATCGCCGCTTACACTCACTTCACCTGCCTGCTGTTCACGCTGGTGGATCTCTCACTGTTAGTTATCTGGTGCTGCATATGCCTATTTTTGTTGCTATTAGCACAATCTTTTGCCAGTTTTCAGCATATGATTTTTACTTGTGACTTCCACCAGCTGTGTATTATGGTTCATTTATCATTATAAGCACAAGAGACTTGGTCACTATAGCAGCTGTTTTACTTTTTGGACTTCTCCATCATAGAACATCAGCGCCCAGTGGCTTTTGCTGTACTTTTTTGGACTTTGTCTGAATTTTACTTGTATGTATTTTTTATACACTATATTTTTGGATTAAAACAGTCTACACTTAGAACGTTTCCACATCCCTTTTTTTATATATCATCTCTACATCTGATGCTGTGCCTACCATCTGGCTGGATCACCGCTTCATCTGAGACCATCTTCCCCTCATGGTGGAAAACAAGCGTTTTTGACCTCTTGTTCATTCAAAAGGTCCATCTGGTCTGGTAAGCAGATTTTCCTTACATTGGATACACAAGTTATATACTGTATGAAGAAGCCTACACCCAGATCTCTTCAGTACATCTTTTTCATCATTGTTCACTGTATATGGACATTCATTGCGCTGCACTGTTGTTTCTTTATATTATTTTCCTACATACATGTATAGAGCCATGACAGGTCCTCTTTATACTCCTATACATGAATACAGCCATGACAGGTCCTCTTTATTTTCCTACATACATGTATAGAGCCATGACAGGTCCTCTTTATACTCCTATACATGAATACAGCCATGACAGGTCCTCTTTATTTTCCTACATAAATGTATAGAGCCATGACAGGTCCTCTTTATACTCCTATACATGAATATAGCCATGACAAGTCCTCTTTATACAGCTACATGCATGTATAGAGCCATGACAGATCCTCTTAAGTTATCATGATATAAAATTATATCCTTTTGGTGGGCGTAATTTTTTTTTTTGGGGGTGGGGGGGGCAGCATTTAATTCTTGGTACCAGGCAGCACAATGTCTTAGGCCAGCACTGGAGGGGGGACACCTGAAATGTAAGGAAGCACTCCGCTGGCTGGGGACACCTGAGATGTAAGGAAGTACTCCGCTGGCTGGGGACACCTGAGATGTAAAGAGGCACTCCGCTGGGGACACCTGAAATGTAAGGAGGCACTCCGCTGGGGACACCTGAAATGTAAGGAGGCACTCCGCTGGCTGGGGACACCTGAGATCTAAGGAGGCACTCAGCTGGCTGGGGACACCTGAGATCTAAGGAGGCACTCCGCTGGCTGGGGACACCTGAGATCTAAGGAGGCACTCAGCTGGCTGGGGACACCTGAGATCTAAGGAGGCACTCCGCTGGCTGGGGACACCTGAGATGTAAGGAGGCACTCCGCTGGCTGGGGACACCTGAGATGTAAGGAGGCACTCCGCTGGCTGGGGACACCTGAGATGTAAGGAGGCACTCCGCTGGCTGGGGACAGTGACATCAGGGCTCCCACTGATTCTGCATTATGGTGAGTTGAATGATTTCATTTTATATTACAATGTAATAATAGAAATAATGCGCTTTAATCACCCTGACACCATAACAACCATGGTGCCGGGATGATTGAAGCGCTAACACCAGGTGTTTGGAGAATCTTGATCTGCTGATTGTTAAACTTTCTGGAATACTCATATTTCTATTGCGGTGTAGGATCTGGGCCTGCTCTCTCTCTCTCTCTCTCTCGTTCATCTCAGACTCTAACCACACCCCTTTGAGTCACGCCCCTTTAAGCCACGTTCAATATTACGCTTAAACAACGCCCATTATTCACGGGTCAGGTAGAGGGCCCCTTTGCAGAATTTTGCTTAGGGCCCCAAGGAGGTCAGGATCGGCACTGTATGTAAGTGATGGTAACACCCCCTCAAGAAATAAAATAACTCCACTTACAATAGGGGGTGTCACCATCACTAATATACTACAATTTTATATTTTGAAAGTTTGCCTTGTTGTTTTGTTAGGTGTTTTGAAAGTGATATTAAAAGGTTCACTTTTTTTTTTTTTTAAATAACAAACATGTCATACTTGCCTCCACTGTGCAGCTCGTTTTGCACAGAGTGGTACCGAACGTCCTCTTCTGGGGTCCCACGGCGGCTGTCATGGCTCCTCCCCGCATCAGATAACCCCCTCTGGGAAGTTTTCTCCCGAGGGGGTTACCTTGCAGGCGTGCTCCCATGTCATACAATCGGCGTCCATAGCCGCTGATTGTATGACACGGCCCCGCCCCCCGGCTGCCACGTCATTGGATTTGATCGACAGCAGTGGGAGCCAATGGCTGCGCTGCTATCAATCTATCCAATAAAGAGCCGATCAACCATAGGGAGAATGACGCGGGATCGCGCCCGCGGAAATTCGAGGCTCAGGTAAGTAAAACGGGGGCTCGGGGGGGCCAGACACTGCAAGGTGTTTTTTCACCTTAATGCATAGGATGCATTAAGGTGAAAAAACACAAAGCTTTACAACCCCTTTAAGGTTGCCTGAAAGATGGGTTTCAAATGTTTTGACAGGGGCACAGTTTCAGTGCTTGCCATAGGCGCCATTTCCACTAGATACGCCTCTGGGTGTACCAAGATGTCCTTGACGGAACATCACTTCTGTTACACGATTTGACGAGTCGCCTAATCTGATGGAACACCTGCCTTATGAATTACAGAGGAACTGAGTGGAGGAGTTTCAGGAGGCGGAGTCAGTACAGAAATCACTGTGTGCAGGCAGCAAGGTACCATGGGATATGGAGTCCCCTGGAAATTGAAAGCAAACAGCAGAGGAGAAGCTGCAATGCATGCAGGGAATCCAGGAAGTTATGGAAAGAGATGGCCAGCAGACAGGCAGAACTAACAACATGAAAGGAGGTTTTTCAGCTAAGCCTACATTGGATTGTCAAATATAATTGTTTTATTATTGCTATTACAATGCTGATGTTATAAAATGAAAGTTCATGCTGTGACCATAGAACATCTTTTCGGAAAATTGTGTTGTATTTGGTGATCCTGCCAAAAACAGCACTTCAGGTTGCTATGGAGCATCAACGCTATTAAGTCCTCATGCAAATGTCTAATTGCTCCAGCGTCGTTGGGACCCGGAAGCAGTGCTGCCTTATTCACAAGTCCTGAACACGTCGGAGGCTTCCACTAGTGTGCATGCACTCAAATTGTTTACTGAGCTCTGCCTGCCGGCTCAATCTGTACTGTCCAATGACAACTCCTCCCTTCCAGCCTGAAGTGCAGTTCCCAGGAAATCTCTGCCTTCCATTCTGCAGTGAATCACACATTGAGAGATACTGTTCATGTGATCACAAAGAAACTATCCAAAGTTAAGTTTGCAGTTTTTTTTTTATCAAATGAAAATAATAGAGTGGTAAATCAGACTTATGTAGCGGGTATGTATTTTTCAGAATGGTTAATTGGGGTGAAGACATCAGTGATGTCTAGTTCCCTGCAACCCAGCAGGTGGCGCTGTCACTTTGGGCCGGGGTTGAACCATCACTGCAGTGCCGTACCCTTTGTGACCTCTCGCAACGGTTGTAAGGCGGGGCGGGGAACCCGCCGTGCTTGCTGGGAGAGGGTATAGAGGGGGCGGACATCTTCCGAGCCCCAGGCACCTTCAGCCTGAGGGCTGCTGTCCGCGGTCGATGTCCAGGCGGCCTAGGCCTGGACACGTGGAGTTCGGGAGTCACCCCAGACACCCTCAGTCTGGGGTGAGGTACATCATTCAGGCCTGGGGCCCAGCTTCTTCCACTGGGTCCCGCCCGGGAGGAATCGTCCTAAGGTGCCCACAGTATCGGGTACCTGAATCCAGGCGTAACGGACCGTGCAGGTGACCTTCCCATAGATCTGGTGCAGCATACTGCCAGTGTCGGGACAGGGCCTCCGGAGACCGTCGGGATGGATGTCCTTTCCAAACAGGGGCTGTATTCACACGGAAGGTGGTCCATGTTCTAAGGTCGGTGGCAGAGACCGTTACATTCAGGCCTGTGGCAGGGGCTGCAACAGTTCACTCGGTAGGTGGCAGCTACCAACTTCACGGTCGGTGGCAGAGACCGTGCGCCAAGCCTATTCGCACGCAAAAGGAATAGGAGAGTTCATTTGTGCCTGGGCCTACTCGCATCCACTCCCCTGTCTGTCTGTTACAAGAGTTCAACTGATTATGTTCATCCTGGCAAATGGAGAAATAAAAGAGTGTTGGACTTTTAATGGTGTGGGGCTCTATTACTGGTAGACACATCTCCATGGAAGAAACAGAAGCTCCGTATGCAGAGAACAGACCCGAAGGTAATATAAGTGACTTTGCTCAACCCTCATACACATACGAGGTGAGAGCTTGGCGTAGTGTTCCTGCACTCTCTCTCCCAGGTACCCCTAGACAACAGCCGTATAACTGATAAAGCTAGAGAGAGAGTGAGGTCGCTACACTTACATGGACCATTTAACCTTCTGTTGATATACTGACTTTCCTTCTTGAAGCTCACTAGTAGTGACAAGGACACGGCATTTCCAGCAAGATCAACAGGTATTTCCTATACTTGGCAAAAAGTCTGAATGCTAATGCGGCCACCACATCTAAGGACTGGTATGCTGCAATATATTACATTTTTGTTTTGGATTTAGATGTGCTTTAAAGAGTATGTTACCCCAGCATGTCATATTTCTGATATGTCTGTGGTACCATGTACATGTGTTTAACCACTTTAGCCCTGGAACATTTGGCTGCTCAATGACCGGGCCGTTTTCTGCAATACAGCGCTTTAACTGACAATTGCGTGGTCGTGCGATGTTGTACCCAAACAAAATTGACGTCCTTTTTTTCCCACAAATAGACCTTTCTTTTGGTGGTATTTGATCACTTCTACAGTTTTTATTTTTTTGCGCTATAAACAAAAGAAGAGCAATAATTTTGAAAAAAACACAATGGGGGTTATTTACTAAAGGCAAATCCACTTTGCACTACAAGTGCAAACTACAAGTGCAAAGTGCACTTGAAATTGCACTGAAAGTGCACTTGGAAGTGCAGTTGCTGTAGATCCGTGGGGGACACGCAAGGACAATAAAAACAGCATTTAACTTGCACATGATTGAATAATAAAATCAGCAGATCTACAGCTCAGATTTAGAGCGACTGCACTTCCAAGTGCACTTTCAGTACAATTTCAAGTGCACTTTGCACTTGTAGTTTGCACTTGTAGTGCAACGTGGATTTGCCTGTAGTAAATAACCCCCATATCTTTTATTTTTTGCTATAGTAAATGTCCCAATTTTTTTTTTTTTTAAAACAAATTTTTTCCTCAGTTTAAGCTGATATGTATTCTTCTACATATGTTTGGTTTGTGCAAAAGTTATAGCATCTACAAACCATGGGAAAGATTTATGGCATTTATATGGCGTTTTTATTTTTTTTACAAGTAATGGCGGTGATCTGCAATTTTTTGCGGTATTGCGACGTTGCGGCGGACAGGTCGGACACTTTTGACACATTTTTGGGACCATTGACATTTACTGAGCGATCAGTGCTATAAATATGCACTGATTACTATGTAAATGTCACTGGCAGGGAAGAGGTTAACACTAGGGGGCGGACAAGGGGTTAACTGTGTTCCCTATTGTGTGTGTTCTAACTGTGGGGGGAAGGGACTAACTAGGAGAAATGACAGATCATGGTTTCTACTTTGTAGAAACACATGATCTGTCTTCTCTCCTCTGACAGCACGGGGATTTGTGTGTTTACACACACAAACCCCCGTGCTGCCGCTCGTGCATGCGATCGCGTGTGGTCGGCGGCGCCCTCTGGTGGCTCTCCTGGGCAAAGCCGTATATGTACAGAATTTCGCCCAGGAGAGCCATTCTGCCGCAGTAAATCTGCGTGTACCAGTTAAAAAGTACCGTATTTATCGGCGTATAACACGCACCCTAACTCTAAGAGGGAAGTTTCAGGAAAAAAACTTTCCACAGCCCCCTGCGTATAACACGCAGGCACAGTTTACCCTCTATTTTCAGGGTAAAAAAGTGAGTGTTATACGCCAATAAATACAGTATCTTATTTTCTTTGCACTGCTCTTTTGTGTGAAATACTCAGTGATCCTGCCTGTCCCCCTGCTTTCTTATTTCAAACTGATTACACTAGGCTAGACAAAGACCATCCATCACATTTCAGTCAGTTTTCTGGCTGTGTTGGGAGCATAGCCTGCCTGTCAACTTGTGCTGACACAAACATTTCTTGAACAGCGTCTGTCGCCAATCAGCTGCAGCTGCTGATCAGTGTATTTTGACAGTGGCGAGACCCATTGTCAGAATACAATGTTCTGGCGGTGGTGTTGGTGGTGGGGGAGATTCTTCCTTCCCTCCCATTTGTGTGGATGAAGGAACCTGTTAGGTTTATTATAATCAGACCTCTGGCTGAATGAAACACAAAATTAACTATGATCAGCATAAAGAGAAATTAAGCTCCCTCTGCATACATTTACCTATAGGTAAGTATATATTAAGGCTTACCTATAGTTAGTGTAAATATCTCCTAAACGTGCCCCGTTTAGTAGATATTTACATTACATGCTATGCAAGTTATCTTTCCTTTTCTATCTGCAGCTCTGCAATTCGCTGTAAAAAAAACAACGGCAACCTGGAGGCATTCTGTACACAGATGGTGTACAGAACACCCCCCAAAAATGTAATTCCCTGCTCGTGTGATTGGCTCACTGATTTTCCCAGAAGTCTGCACTAAGATATAAGTTTCCATGATATATGATTTCCAGCATCCCCTGCAACAAAAATGTGATAAGATACGCCCAAAGGGAAATCACGTCTAAAGGGACGCAGACCCAGCAACTTTCCTCATCAGAGCCCTGCAAGTGCAGCGGCTGATTGATAATTGTAAAATCACTCTCATTAGATTCACTTCGCACATGGACACAGTAAAATAGCTATTTCTTCAGAATAACAAAAGGTAAGAATCTGCAACAAAGTTTCTTAAAATCCTTGCATTGTACATAGATCACCCAGAGGAGGAATGTTTTTATTCTCAATAAAGCGGAGTTACTCTTTATGGTAGTGAACCTATAACTGATTACACAATAGCAGAAGGCAGTCTGGTGAGATTCCTTTATGCTTCTCCACTATAAGGAATGTTAAGTGACAGCCAGATTTCAGGCAAAAAAAGCAGGGGATACTATAGAAGTGAGTAATCTTGACTGCCACTTTTACACGGCACAGTGAAAGAGCAAGGGTCTTCTCGCACTTTTTTAAAACAACACTTAAGAAATACAGAGTTAATTGAAAACATACTTTGGGCTCAGCTAAGCCGTTTTTCATACAGGGCCACATAAACAATAGCGCATGCTGTAATTTCCTTAAAATCAGCTCAACATAGCTGTCACCTTGTCACACAGACCAGAGCAGGATCTACTCCAAGAAAACTACACAGCTCTTTCTGGAATGGATCACACATCCTCATGTGACAGGATGAGAGAGGCCCACTAAGAAAACAATGCCAAACTCATATTTTTTCTTCACTACAGAAAATTTGGATCAGTAATTATCAGTGCCAACATCTTAACGCTGGTAGATTTTGGTGCAGGACTGTAGTGCGGACACTTTAGGCACCTAAAAAAATTTGTCATCGCACCGTAGTTTCTGTTTAATGTTATCTTAAAGGCTAGGGGTTCTGGCTAGGGTTGTAATATAAGAATTAAGCAACAAATTCATCATCAGGGTGCAGATTAATTATTAAAGGTTCATTTTAAGGGTTAGGTTAATTGTAGGGGTAATGGTGGGGATTAAGTGTTAAGGCATCCAGAAAAGAAAAAAGGTGCTACTACCCCAGATTATGGAGATCTCCTCCTGAGCAGGATGTGCAGTCGCTCAGCTGCCAACAAAGTAAATGGATAGAAGATCATCTGCAACTCCTTACATGCTCTTAAATAAATGCAAATTTATATTGTAACTCCATATAAGATGAATATATACAGCAGGTGTTAACGCATTTCAGCTATAGTGGCAACTATGGCTGAAACGCGTTAACATCCGCTATATATATTAATCTTTTATGGAGTTACTATAAATTTGGACTTATTTAAGAGCATGTAAGGAGTTTCGGATTGCAGTGGCGGCCGCTCATGCAGGGCTCAGGGGCGCCGCCCCCCTAATCCACATGCAGGGTGTCAGGCGCATGGATTTCTTTTTCCGAAGAACATGATTAGAGCTGGAGGCTCTAATTGACTTCAAAAAGGGTGGGCTCGGGGCACAGAGCACTTTACCCCAAGCCCACCCAATTGTGTGATATTAGCGAATTAATATTCATGAATGTCTTCCTGTTTCTCCTCCAGGACCCGCTTTCTGGTTGTCCGGGAGTCCTAAGATCCGATTGACTGTGAGTCCTAAGTCCTGATTGGCCGGGAGGAGAAGCGACCACTGGGATGCAGGACGAGAATCCGCAAAGCCGCGACCTAGGTAGGGTAAGTGCGGGGCTGGCAGGGGGCCTGGCGGGCGACAGGCGAGTGATGTGTTGATTAAGCGATGGGGGGAGCGGTGATCGAGCGAGTGCCGGGGCGTGGGGGGTGGTTGGTTGGCTGGTTGGCTGGGGCTGCCGGCTACCCCCCCCCAAGACAATTGAGCACCAGCTGCCACTGGCAGATTGTATTCTATCCGTTAAGTGCTAAGGGCCTAAAGTCAAAGGGTTGGATTCAGTTTTATTGTTAGTGTGGAGGTTAACAGTAAAAGTGTCTCTAAACCAAAAAACAAAGTATATAAAGCTGCACTGTAGATCAATCAGCAGTAAAATATAAGCTTCTGATCTAAAGTATGCATTTATATTTATAATAAGAGTTAGTGAGAGTGAGTAAGGCCTTTTTTTAAATAAAGTATGTCTCCTAATTTAAGTCCAACTTAAACTCCAGGAAGTTTTGTGAGAAAGTGCTTATAAACAATCAGCAGTACAGGATTAAGTATACCTTCATTTATCACTCTTATGCCCTGTACACACGATCGTTTTTTCCGATGAAAAAAGTCTGATGGACTTTTTTCATCGGTAAAACCGATCGTGTGTTGGCCCCATCGGACTTTTTTCCATCAGTGTTAAAAAATAGAACGTGTTTTAAATTTTTCCGATGGAAAAAAAACCGATAGGAAATTCCGATCGTCTGTGTGGAACTCCAACGGAGAAAAAACACACGCATGCTCAGAATAAAGTCGACGCATGCTCAGAAGCATTGGACTTAATTTTTCTCGGCTCGTCTGAGTGTTTTACGTCACCGCGTTTTGGACGGTCGGAATTTTGTCTGATGGTGTGTAGGCAAGACTGATGGAAGTCAGCTTCATCGGAATTCCGACGGAAAATTCCATCGGATTTTATTCCATCGGAAATCAGGGCATAAGTAACCATTATATAAAAACAAAATGTAGAATATAAACAGCGTACCAGTTTGTCCATGTAACATTTATGTATCCTATCTGGACGTGTTTTATATTTTTACATGAAGTTCAACATTTTATATATGATTGCAATGAAATCAATAAGAACATAACCCTCCATGTGTGCTTGAATAGAATAGCATCTATAATAAACAATATACAACATTTCATAATGAGCATTTTACAAATTATCAGCAGTATAAGGCAATGTGGCTTGCAGTGCAACAATATCTGACATGAGCATCCAGTTAAATTTACATAGGAGAATATATAGTATTGCATTTTTTTCCCCCACAGTGTTCTTTTACATTAAACACAATTCCTTTTGGAGAAAAAAAACGACAAGATATATATTAACCACTTAAGCCCCGGACCATTTTGGCTGGTTAAAGACCAGGCCCCTTTTTGCGATTCGGCACTGCGTCGCTTTAACTGACAATTGCGCGGTCGTGCGACGTGGCTCCCAAACAAAATTTACGTACTTTTTTCCCACAAATAGAGCTTTCTTTTGGTGGTATTTGATTTGATTTATTTTTTGCGCTATAAACAAAAATAGAGCGACAATTTTGAAAAAAATACAATATTTTTTACTTTTTGCTATAATAAATATCCCCAAAATATAAATATATAAAAAAAAAATTTTCCTCAGTTTAGGCCGATACGTATTATTCTACATATTTTTGGTAAAAAAAATCGCAATCGCCGTTTATTGATTGGTTTGCGCAAAAGTTATAGCATTTACAAAAAATGGGATAGTTTTATGGCATTTCTATAATTCTTTTTTTTTTTTACTAGTAATGGTGGCAATCAGTGATTTTTTTTTCATGACTGCGACATTATGGCGGACACATCGGATACTTTTGACACATTTTTGGGACCATTGTCATTTTTACAGCAAAAAGTGCTATAAAAATGCACTGATAACTGTGAAAATGACACTGGCAGTGAAGGGGTTAACCACTAGGTGGCGCTGTAGGGGTTAAGTGTTCCCCGCATTATGTTTCTTACTTTAGGGGGGATGGGCTCTGTGTCACATGACACCGATCTCCGCTCCGAGTACACGGAGCCGAGATCCGTGTCATTGTCACTAGGCAGAGCAGGGAGATGCTTGTTTACACAAGCATCTCCCTGCTCTATACCTCCTTGAGACGATCGCGGGGATCCCCGCAGCAATCGAGTCTGCGGGACCCACGGTCCGACTCACGGGGAAGGCAGCAGGGTCGCGAGCGCGCCGCCAAAGGCACGCGCGTGACCCCCACGTCAGGCAGTTAAAGGGGATGTACAGGTACGTGGATGTGCCTGTACGTGCCATTCTGCCAACGTATATCTACAGGAGGCGGTCGGCAAGTGGTTAAAGAGATGTGCAATAAAATCTAAAGAAATTTGCGCTAGGTGTGTGTGCTAAAATTAAAAAACAAAATATAAATAAAAATATAAATATAAATAAAACCGTGAAGGATATCCTGCAGCTAAGCACTATAACCCTGATATGGGGCACAAAAGATAGGTATATAGAAAAGAGTGCAGCGCTGGATAATGGACTATGTATGTAGTGTTAAAAAAACATATCAAATACAGTGATAAGTGCACAACAAATGTACATAAGCTAAAGGATGTGCAAATTATATGCAATTAAAGTCCATAAAAATTAACTGCATGTGCAGTGAATATGTATATAAACACAGAAAAAAAAAAAAAAACTTAAATGTTCATAAGTGTAATCATCCAATGGGTGTTCAGTGGGTGATATCCAATTTGGAACCATAGAGGTAACATTCACCACCAGTGCTGCCCATCACCTTGTGATAAAATGAAGGCTTACCAAAAAGCCAGCGACCGCTCTTACTCAGTAGGGATGAGCCAAACACCCCCGGGTTCGGTTCGCACCAGAACCCGCGAACGGACCGAAAGTTCGCACGAACATTAGAACCCTATTAAATACAATGGATGCGAACGTTCGAAATCTAAAGTGCTAATTATAACGACTATTATGCATGTTATTGTCCTAAAAAGGGTTTGGGAACCCGGGTTCTGCACCAGGGGACATGTATAAATGCAAAAAGAAGTTTTAAAAACGGCATTTTTTGGGAGCAGTCATTTTAATGATGCATAAAGTGAAAAAAAAAAAGTCAAATATTCCTTTAAATATCGTACCTGGGGGGTGTCTAAAGTATGCCTGTGAAGTGCCACGTGTTTCCCGTGTTTAGAACTGTCCCTGCACAAAATGACATTTCTAAAGGAAAAAACAGCCATTTAAAACTGCTTGCGGCTTTAATGTAATGTCTGGTCCCGGTAATATGGATGAAAATCTTTGAGAAAAATGGCATAGCTACCCCATCACCCCCCCCCCTACCCCAGCCCATTACCAGCCCCTTTGGGTCTTGTATGGATATTAAGGGGAACCCCCGCACACAAAATAAAAAAGGCCCTATATACTGTACTCTGAACAGCCGTATACAGGCGGTGCATACAAGACAGGGACTGTAGGTTTGTTCTTATGTAGAATCTGTTTGTAATTTTGAACAGGTACATTGTTTAAGTGTAGCTCCAGCCAAAAAATCTATTTTTAAGCTTTTTGGAAAACATAGGGAAGGGTTATCACCCCTGTAACATTTGTTTTGCTGTCTGTGCCCCTGTTCAGAACATTTCACCTCATTTTCAGTCCCAATGACAAATGTTTTTGAAAAGTGGGTTTTTTATTGAAACAAGGATTGGTGATAAAGCATCAGTAGAGAGGAGACACCTTTTTCCCATATTAACTCTTACAGGAGAGAATTTCCCTTCCTAGGGGTAGATTTCCTCTCACTTCCTGTTGTCGCCTTCCGTTTGCAAGTAGGAGTCGTTTGTAAGTTGGATGTTTGAAAGTAGGGGCCTGCCCTATATACTCTGCTGAAATTTGCCCTTTACATTATGGTGTTGCCACAACACCGTAAGCCCTCACAGTTACTCTTGGTGGGCACATGAATGGGCCCTGCTGTGAATTATTAGATCAAGAATTGTAATTGCATGCCCCTGTTGAACAGGGGCTGAAAAATTGGGCCTTTGGTGGTGGTGGTGGTGGTGTTGACACAACACTGTAAGCCCTCACAGTTACTCTTGGTGGGCGCATGAATGGGCCCTGCTGTGAATTATTAGATCAAGAATTGTAATTGCATGCCCCTGTTGAACAGGGGCTGAAAAATTGGGCCTTTGGTGGTGGTGGTGGTGGTGTTGACACAACACTGCAAGGCCTCACAGTTACTCTTGGTGGGCGCAGGAATGGGCCCTGCTGTGAATTATTAGATCAAGAATTGTAATTACATGCCCCTGTTAAACAGGGACAGAAAAATTGGGCCTTAGGCACTGGTGCCACAACACTGCAACCCCTCACAGATACTGTACTTGGAGCACAGCAATGAGCCCTGTTGCAAAGCATTACATAAAAAATTGTAATTACATGCCCCTGTTAAACAGGGGCTGAAAAATTGGGCCTTAGGCACTGGTGCTGGTGCCACGACACTGCAACCTCTCCCAGATACTCTAGTTGGAGTGCAGGAATGAGCCCTGCTGCAAAGCATTACATAAAAAATTGTAATTACATGCCCCTGTTAAACAGGGGCTGAAAAATTGTGCCTTAGGCACTGGTGGCAGCACCCAGAACCAAAAATGTTCTTCCAAGCTATCATCATCAATCGGATCATTGAGGAGGAGGAGGATAGTCAGTCAACATAACAGGACAGTCACTCAGCATCAGCATCAGTCTTGAAGGGATGTGACATTTGAAAATAAATTAGTCTGTTATATCAGCTTCAGGTGTTTGGTAGCTGGTGGTGATCCAAGACTGGTTCATCTTTATGAAGGTCAGTCGATCAACCGAGTCGGTGGACAGGCTACCCTGTGATCCATGACAAATCCTCCAGCAGCACTGAATGTGCTATCTGAAAGAACGCTGGATGCAGGACAGGCCAGTAGCTCAATTGCATACTGTGCAAGCTCTGGCCAGTGATCCATCCTCAAGACCCAGTAAGCCAGAGGATTTTCGGTGGGGAAGGTGTCCAAGTCTGACCTTGCCCCTAGGTATTCCTGCACCATGTATATCAGACGCTGGCGATGGTTGCTGGAACCGATCATACCTTGGGGCTGTGGACTAAAGAATTGTCTGAACGCATCGGTCAGACGGCCACCTTCCCCACCGCTCCTTCTTTGACTGACCGAAGCCTCAGCAACTCGTTGTCCAGGACCAGGAGTTTGTAACCTCCCAGTCTCTGAGAACGCGTTGCACAGACCTTTCTGCAAGGCCTCCCGGAGTTGTCTCATCCTCTGCTCCCTCTGCGACGGTAAGATAAGGTCCGCAACCTTACCCTTGTACCGTGGATCAAGGAGAGTGGCCAGCCAGTAATAGTCTCTCTCCTTGATCCGAAGAATACGAGGATCCTTCCGCAGACTTTGCAGGATCAGGGAGGCCATGCAGCGTAGGTTAGCTGAGGCATTCGGTCCGGAGTCCTCTGGGTCACTAAGGACGACATGATCCGCAGCCACGTACAAGTCCACGCGTTTCTTGGGACTGTAAATCATCCCTAAAAGACTGCTGCTGATGATGCTGAGTGCCAGGCCTCACCTCCATGCTGACACAATCCTCCTCCTCCTCCTCTTCCTGTGCGATGGGTGGGACAGAAGGAACACTGTCTGGGTAAAGGGGGCCTTGAGAGGCAAGGAAGTCCTCCTCTTCCTGCCTCTGTTCTGCCTCAAGTGCCCTGTCCATTATTCCACGCAGCGTATGTTCCAACAGGTGGACAAGAGGTACAGTGTCACTGATGCATGCACTGTCACTGCTCACCATCCTCGTGGCCTCCTCAAATGGTGCCAGGACAGTGCATGCATCCCTGATCATGCCCCACTGTCGTGGTGAAAAAAAATTGAGTTCCCCTGACCCTGTCCTGGTGCCGTAGTCGCACAGGTACTCATTGATGGCCCTCTGCTGCGTGTGCAGCCGCTGCAGCATGGCCAACGTTGAGTTCCACCTGGTGGGCATGTCACATATAAGGCGGTTCTTGGGCAGGTTCAACTCCTTTTGCAGCTCAGCCAGGCGAGCACTGGCATTATAAGATCTGCGGAAATGCACATAGACTTTCCTGGCCTGCCTCAGGACATCCTGTAAGCCCAGGTACCTGCCCAAGAACCGCTGCACCACCAGGTTAAGGACGTGAGCCACACAGGGCACATGGGTCAGTTGTCCCTGTCGGAGAGCGGAGAGGAGGTTGGTGCCATTGTCGCAAACCACCATTCCTGGCTTAAGCTGGCATGGCGTCAACCACCTCTCGGCCTGCCCCTGCAGAGCAGACAGAACCTCTGCCCCAGTGTGGCTCCTGTCCCCCAAACACACCAGCGCAATCACGGCATGGCATCTTTTTGCCTGCGTACTTGCGTAGCCCCTTGAACACCTACGGAGCACCGCTGGTTCCGAGGACAAAGCACAGGAAGAGGCCATGGAGGAAGAAGAAGAGGAGGGGGTGGAGGAGAGAGGTGTGTCACAACCAGTAGTAGCATTTTGGAGGCGTGGCGGCAGAACAACCTCCAACACTACTGCACCTTGTCCTGCATCCTTCCCAGCTGCCAAAAGAGTGACCCAATGGGCCGTGAAAGAAAGGTATTGTCCCTGTCCATGCCTGCTGGACCATGAGTCAGCGGTAATATGCACCTTACCGCTGACCGCCTTGTCCAGCGCGGCCAAGACATTGCCTTCCACATGCCGGTAGAGAGCCGGAATCGCCTTCCGTGAGAAAAAGTGGCGTTTGGGAACCTGCCACTGAGGAACCACACATTGCACAAACTCACGGAAGGGGGCCGAGTCTACCAACTGAAAAGGCAGCAGTTGAAGTGCTAGCAATTTAGCCAAGCTAGCATTCAACCGCTGGGCATGTGGATGGCTGGGAGTGAACTTCTTTCGAAGGTCCAGCAGCTGGGGCAGGGAAATTTGCCTGCTAGAATCGGACGTCGGTGTACTGCTAGCAGAGTGCCCGCAAGTACTTGGCTGTGACACACCTAATTCTACACCTTCATTTATCTGTGCAGGTTTCAGAGAGGACTGACGGTATAGTGGGGTTGGAGATCCCAGCTGATGCGGTGCAAGGAGATGTCCGCTTTGTTCTTTGGTGTGGGTCTTTAAGGTAGGCTTGCCAACAAGCTGCATGGCAGGTCAACATATGTCTGGTCAAGCATGTGGTGCCCAAGCGGCTGATGTTTTGGCCACGCGATATACGCTTGAGACATATGTTGCAAACAGCAGCTGTGCGATCTGATGCACTCGACTCAAAAAAGGCCCACACCAAAGAACTTTTTGAATAACTGGCGGAGCTGTGCGGTGTGATTCAGTCGGTGTGCTGCCCTTACGCTGGCCCCCTGAGGGCATCCTGCCTCATTGGAGATGTGCCTCCTCCTCATCCTCCTCCTCCTCCTCTCTCCTATCAGGCACCCACGTGGAGTCAGTGACCTCATCATCCCCTCCCTCCTCATCACTGGAGCCAATCTGGCAGTATGCTGCAGCTGCTGGAACATGACTGCCAGATTGGTGTCCTTCTTGAGCATCCCCTCTCTCTGCTCTCACGCTACTGCCTTCCTCTAGCTGGGTATCATCATCAGACCCTTCGAAACGCTGGGCATCCTCCTGGAGCATGTACCCAGCACTGTGCTCAAACAGTTCGGGGGACTCCTCAGGAGGACATGGTGGGTCTAGGGAAGGAGTGACTGATGATGACATTGATACCAGGGAAGAGGACGCTTTGGCAGCTGCTTTGCCAGTACCCTGAGCCTGGGTGAGAGAGGATGAGGAGGATGAGGAGGGCTTGGTCATCCACTCTACCAAGTCTTCGGCATTATGTGGCTCAACACGTCCAGCTGCCGAAAAGAAGGACAAGCGTGTCCCATGGCCACGTGCTGATGACGATGCACCGCGTCCACGACCAGCAGTGTTGTCTCTAGACACAGAGCCTGCTTGCCCTCTTTTATTGGCTCCTGACTGTCTGCCTCTCCTTGTTTGCCTTTCAGACATTCTAATGGCCTGCAGGGAGATGGGAAAACCAGCAATAAGGGGTAGCTTCAGGTGTATATTTTGCAGGAATCACACTACACCTGCTGTAAGTGCTGCAAATGCC
Organism: Rana muscosa; assembly: GCA_029206835.1. Taxonomy (NCBI): domain Eukaryota; kingdom Metazoa; phylum Chordata; class Amphibia; order Anura; family Ranidae; genus Rana; species Rana muscosa. Next base: position 171,417,210 of record CM055122.1, on the reverse strand, counting down.
TGTTAGTGTAACACACTAGGAAAACACAGCAATAAGGCCTAGCTTCAGGAGTATATTTAGCAGGAAGCACACTCCGCCCGCTGTAAGTGCTGCAAATGCCTGTTAGTGTAACACACCAGGAAAACACAGCAATACGGGCTAGCTTCAGGTGTATAATGTACAGGAGGCACACTCCGCCCGCTGTAAGTGCTGCACATGCCTGTTAGTGTAACAACCAGGAAAACACAGCAATACGGGCTAGCTTCAGGTGTATATTTTGCAGGAATCACACTCCGCCCGCTGTAAGTGCTGCAAATGCCTGTTAGTGTAACACACCAGGAAAACACAGCAATACGGGCTAGCTTCAGGTGTATATTTAGCAGGAAGCACATTCTGCCCGCTGTAAGTGCTGCAAATGCCTGTTAGTGTAACACACCAGGAAAACACAGCAATAAGGGCTAGCTTCAGTTGTATACTATGCAGGAGGCTTAGCAACAATGACACTGACACTGTCCCCTGCCTATCCTTCTCTCTCCCTGCACACAAGGCTTATCAAAGAATATGACACTGACACTCTCCCTGCCTATCCTTCTCTCTCCCTGCACACAAGGTTTAGCAAAGAATATGACACTGTCCCCTGCCTATCCTTCTCTCTCTCTGCACACAAGGTTTAGCAAAGAATATGACACTGACACTCTCCCTGCCTATCCTTCTCTCTCCCTGCACACAAGGTTTAGCAAAGAATATGACACTGACACTCTCCCTGCCTATCCTTCTCTCTCCCTGCACACAAGGTTTAGCAAAGAATATGACACTGACACTGTCCCCTGCCTATCCTTCTCTCTCCCTGCACACAAGGTTTAGCAAAGAATATGACACTGACACTCTCCCTGCCTATCCTTCTCTCTCCCTGCACACAAGGTTTAGCAAAGAATATGACACTGACACTCTCCCTGCCTATCCTTCTCTCTCCCTGCACACAAGGTTTAGCAAAGAATATGACACTGACACTGTCCCCTGCCTATCCTTCTCTCTCCCTGCACACAAGGGTTAGCAAAGAATATGACACGTCACTCTCCCTGCCTATCCTTCTCTCTCCCTACACACAAGAATAGCACAAAGAATAGCACAATGACACTGTCCCTGCCTATCCTTCTCTTTCCCTGCGCCGGAACACACTACACAAGGCCGCCGCGCTGGCAGCCTTTTATAGTGTGGGGCGTGTGCTAAACCCCCTGAGCTATAATTGGCCACAGGCAGCCTGCCTGTGGCCAATTATGGCTCTCCTAGCTGCCGGCGCTGTGATTGGCCAAGCACGCGGGGTCACAGTGCATGCTTGGCCAATCACAGCGCTGGGATTGCACTGCGATGGCGCAGTGTATTGTGGGCTGTTCGCGTCACTCGAATTTGGCGCGAACGGCCCAAATCGTTCGATCTTCGTCGAACGATCGAACAGCCGATGTTCGAGTCGAACGTATGTTCGACTCGAACACCGAGCTCATCCCTATTACTCAGGAGGGTCAAAACAGGCTTAGTAGAATGACAGGAACGCCATCAGGATAGTAGAGACTCCCTTCTCAGGTTACCGAGTGGCATTTAGAAGTGTCCCCTCCAGGTTGCACTCTCCAGACGTGGTAAAAGTAAAGCTGTAGACGCTCCCTTTCACAAATGGGGTGCAGAAATCCAGTAAAAAACTCAGCATTCCATGCCCGGGACTCCTCTACATCAGTGGCCTGTCCGGTCCATTGTCTGCTCTCTACCGGGTTTTTTTGTGTTTATATACATATTCACTGCACATGCAGTTAATTTTTATGGACTTTAATTGCATATGGTTTTCACATCTTTGAGCTTATGTACATTTGTTGTGCACTTATCACTGTATTTTATATGTTTTTTTACCACTACATAGTCCATTATCCAGCGCTGCACTCTTTTCTATATACATATATTAAGGAGAGCAATCTTTGATATAAAATTGTGAGCATACTGTGATGTGCACAAATTAGGGAAATAATATAGCACAAACGTTTGTAAAACATACTGTAGTTGCTACTTCTAATAAATAAATCCAGTATTGCAAAACTATTTATATTTTTAGAACTATATAATATGTACACTGTATTTGTTGTTTTGAGCAATTTATGCATAAAATGATTTCTGAGATATTTTTTACATATTTTTTTATTTTCTGTGTTCTTTATAGAAGTTTATACAGTGGGGAGAACAAGTATTTAATACACTGACGATTTTGCAGGTTTTCCTACTTACAAAGCATGTAGAGGTCTGTAACTTTTATCATAGGTACTCTTCAACTGTGAGAGACTGAATCTAAAACAAAAATCCAGAAAATCACATTGTATGGTTTTTAAGTAATTAATTTGCATTTTATTGCATGCCATAAGTATTTGATACATCAGAAAAGCAGAACTTAATATTTGGTACAGAAACCTTTATTTGCAATTACAGAGATCATACGTTTCCTGTAGTTCTTGACCAGGTTTGCACACACTCAGTGGCGGTGCGTCCATAGAGGGCGCCGAAGCGCCGCCCCCTCTCGCTCCCGCACCGCCACTGAAAGACAATACACAGATTCATGCATTGCATGAATCTGTGTATTGTCACCGCTGCCGCGCTGCCCACTATACATATGGCCGGCCTCCTGGTGAGCGCCGGCCATATGAATTAGAGCGGCGGCCGGCGGTGGGTGTAACTTGGAAGTGCCTATCAGAGCCAGCGGCTCTGATAGGCTTTCCGAATACAGCTCTCACGCTGTATTCGGCTTCCAAAAACTCCTCCCAGGTACGCACGGGGGTGCGTTCCTGGAAGAAGACTGTGTGGAGGTTTCAGCCAATCAGGTTCACCGGATCTGGTTACCGGTAACCTGATTGGCTGAAGCGACATCGAGGGCGGGAGAACACATCGAGGACGGCGCGGACCGAGGAAGGTAAGTGCAGGGCTGGGGGGGGGGGGGACAGGCTGCATTTGGGGGACAAACTGGCTGAATATGGGGCACAAACTGGCTGAATATGGGGCACAAACTGGCTGAATATGGGGGACAAACTGGCTGCATTTGGGGGGAACTGGCTGAATATGGGGGACAAACTGGCTGAATATGGGGGAACTGGCTGAATATGGGGGACAAACTGGCTGAATATGGGGGGAACTGGCTGAATATGGGGGACAAACTGGCTGAATATGGGGGACAAACTGGCTGAATATGGGGGGAACTGGCTGTATATGGGGGACAAACTGGCTGAATATGGGGGGAACTGACTGTATATGGGGGACAAACTGGCTGAATATGGGGGGAACTGGCTGAATATGGGGGACAAACTGGCTGAATATGGGGGGAACTGGCTGAATATGGGGGACAAACTGGCTGAATATGGGGGGAACTGGCTGTATATGGGGGACACGCTGGCTGTATATGGGGGGAACTGGCTGTATATGGGGGACACGCTGGCTGCATTTGGGGGGAACTGGCTGTATATGGGGGACAAACTGGCTGCATTTGGGGGGAACTGGCTGTATATGGGGGACACGCTGGCTGCATTTGGGGGGAACTGGCTGTATATGGGGGACACGCTGGCTGCATTTGGGGGGAACTGGCTGTATATGGGGGACAAACTGGCTGCATTTGGGGGAACTGGCTGTATATGGGGGACACGCTGGCTGCATTTGGGGGGAACTGGCTGTATATGGGGGACAAACTGGCTGCATTTGGGGGAACTGGCTGTATATGGGGGACAAACTGGCTGCATTTGGGGGAACTGGCTGTATATGGGGGACACGCTGGCTGCATTTGGGGGGAACTGGCTGTATATGGGGGACAAACTGGCTGCATTTGGGGGGAACTGGCTGTATGTGGGGACAAACTGGCTGTATATGGGGGCACACTGGCTATATATATATGGGGACACACTGACTGTATATGGGGGCACACTGGCTATATATATGGGGACAAACTGGCTGTATATGGGGGCACACTGGCTATATATATATATGGGGGCACACTGGCTGTATATGGGGGCACACTGGCTGTATATATATGGGGGCACACTGGCTGTATATATATGGGGGCACACTGGCTGTATATGGAAACAAACTGGCTGTATTTGAGGGGGCAAACTGGTGGCGTTTGGGCACAGTGGCTGCGTTTAATGGGCACAGTGGCGGCAATTGATTTTTTTTTTTTTCAGTTTGTTTGCGCCCCCCAAAAAATTTTGAGCACCAGCCGCCACTGCACACACTGCAGCAGGGATTTTGGCCCCCTCCTCCATACAGAGCTTCTCCAGATCCTTCAGGTTTCAAGGCTGTCGCTGGGCAATACGGACTTTCAGCTCCCTCCAAAGATTTTCTGTTGGGTTCAGGTCTGGAGACTGGCTAGGTCACTCCAGGACCTTGAGATGCTTCTTACGGAGCCACTCCTTAGTTGCCCTAGCTGTGTGTTTCGGATCGTTGTCATGCCGGAAGACCCAGCCACGACCCATCTTCAATGCTCATTACTGAGGGAAGGAGGTTGTTGGCCAAGATCTCGCGATACATGGCCCCATCCATCCTCTCCTCAATATGGTGCAGTCGTCCTGTCCCCTTTGCAGAAAAGCATCCCCAAAGAATGATGTTTCCACCTCCATGGTTCACGGTTGGGATGGTGTTCTTGGGGTTGTACTCATCCTTCTTCTCCCTCCAAACACGGCGAGTGGAGTTTAGACCAAAAAGCTCTATTTTTGTCTCATCAGACCACATGACCTTCTCTCATTCCTCCTCTGGATCATCCAGATGGTCATTGGCAAACTTCGGACGGGCCTGGACATGCGCTGGCTTGAGCAGGGGGACATTGCGTGTGCTGCAGGATTTTAATCCATTATGGCGTAGTGTGTTACTAATGGTTTTCTTTGAGACTGTGGTCCCAGCTCTCTTCAGGTCATTGACCAGGTCCTGCTGTGTAGTTCTGGGCTGATCCCTCACCTTCCTCATGATCACTGATGCCCCACGAGGTGAGATCTTGCATGGAGCCCCAGACCGAGGGAGATTGACCGTCATCTTGAACTTCTTCCATTTTCTAATAATTGCACCAACAGTTGTTGTCTTCTCACCAAGCTGCTTGCCTATTGTCCTGTAGCCCATCCCAGCCTTGTGCAGGTCTACAATTTTATCCCTGATGTCCTTACACAGCTCTCTGGTCTTGGCCATTGTGGAGAGGTTGGAGTCTGTTTGATTGAGTGTGTGGACAGGTGTCTTTTATACAGGTAACAAGTTCTAACAAGTGCAGTTAATACAGGTAATGAGTGGAGAACAGGAGGGCTTCTTAAAGAAAAAATAACAGTTCTGTGAGAGCCGGAATTCCTACTGGTTGGTAGGTGATCAAATACTTATGTCATGCAATAAAATGCAAATTAATTATTTAAAAATCATACAATGTGATTTTCTGGATTTTTTTTTTAGATTCCTTCGCTCACAGTTGAAGAGTACCTATGATAAAAAACACAGACCTCTACATGCTTTGTAAGTAGGAACACCTGCAAATTCGGCAGTGTAGCAAATACTTATTCTCCCCACTGTAGCAGGCAGTGGCGTGTACGCATACAACTATTACAAGGCTTTCAAATAGATACTGCTTTGCCACTAGGGGCAGTGTGGTAGAGGTAATAGTGTTGATTTTCTAAAGAAGTAGAGACTGTTCACTTTGGAAAGTGAACATTTTATTAGCCTAGGGAAATAGGTATTGTATTCACTTTTAAATTATGCAATCAAAAGAAAGTATCAAATTATTTGTTTATTTCCATTGCATACAATTGGGTATTCAAGAGACATTTTTTTCATGGAATAAATATTGATAATCAGGTCACCACAACAGAGACATATTGCCACAGATTTGTTAGTTATGCGACCACATAACCAAGAATAAAAAATAAGCAGCAATTAGTAATTTTCTGAAATTTTCTTCAATTAGAGTCTAATGTAAATGTTTTTTTGTAAACAATGTTTCCTGTAAAGCTTTATTCTGTATATAGCACTAAATTAAGTACATTGTATACATTAATAAATTAAAGCTTGTGGCACTCATCGCAGAGATTTTCAAAATGATTGAAAGTCCACACATCCAGTTAAACTATATCTCTACCCAAAAGTTATTTTTTTTCATACAGTGGTTGGGAGTTTAAACTGTATGTGTTCTGCATTAGGGAGATTAACCTCTATATTTTTTGTGGTCACCGTTAACACCAGGACAGAAAGAAATGGCAAATCCAAATAGAGAGAAAATTATCAATAAGGACACCTATTCAGATGACATATCCCTACATGGGAAATTTAATTAATTTCTGTGAGATTTTCTCTTACTTCTTGTTTGTCTTTGGGACTGGAGAACATGTAAGATTACTCAGGACGGGTAACCAATGGTTGGACTTTTGGAGTTGAGTCCCAGACGCACAAGGGACTCAACTCATACTTTTCAATATCTTGTATGTTTTTTTATCTCTGAACATTGTGTTTATTTTGCTGTATTTTTTGTAATAAATATAATATTTTTTGCTATTTCTATTGTTGTTGTTTTGCCTCAAAAGTCCGACCATTGGTTACCCCTCCTGAGTAATCTTACATGTTCTTCTCTCATTAATACGGATGTGGCAGTGTGAGTGCTTCCTCCTTCCCTTTAGTATTCTTTGGGACTGGAAGTGAAGGGAAATTTCATTAAAGAGCCAGAGACAGCAAAGAACCAAATACTGGCAGAGGTGCTAACCCTTTTTGATACTCCCCAAAACTTAAAAAAAAAAAAGCTTTGGCTTTAGATATGTTCTATGGACTTTGAATAGTTCCATGTTGTCTACAGAAAGGGAAATGATCATGTCATGTACAAGTGTTGATAAAGAACAGAACAGCAATGTGCTTAGACTTGCAGAATACAACATTTAATGACTTTTATGTCACAGTCAAATGGATTAGAGGCCACAGCCTGCCTATACACACAGACCAATTATAGTCTGAACACCATAGTTGAAAACCTAACTGGTCACTAAATTAATGAATTAAAAAAACTGTTTATCTGTTTATCTACCTACCCAATCATTAAATACTTTGATGTTGAGTAACATAGAACTATGGTAGCAATTATAAAATCACACATATGATATATAGGCCACCAATATGTAAGACAGAGCTCTTTGCTTTTCTAAGTACCCTGGAACATTTTGTAATATCTATTGATCCTGCCCTTAGACCCAATGGATATGCACTTCCTTAGATAGGGTTTCATTGCTCTACCTTTTGCAGTGAAATCAACATTGCTTAGGTTTTTGCACTTTTTATACCCCTGTCAGGTAATAGACATGCCTAGCTCTACCCATAGCCCTTATATAGACAGAACGTTGCTCTATCTGCAGGAACTTATTGAAATTAAAATCCATGGTCAGTCCCTCCCATTTCCTCCAGCACTGTCTTCCAGGTTGCAGGAAAAATACAGCTTGCATGCTGAATTTACCATTAAAAGGCTCTAAGTTACATTTCTTCATTTCACTTTGCATTGAAAAAGTTTATTTCTCTTCTTTTTTTTAACTCTGAATGGAATAAACTAGAGTGCTTAGATCATGGGTGCTCAACCTGTGGCCCTCCAGCTGTTGCTGAACTACAAGTCCCATGAGGCATTGCAAGGCTGACAGTTACAAGCATGACTCCCAAAGGCAGAGGCATGATGGAACTTGTAGTTCTGCAACAGCTGGAGGGCCACAAGTTGAGCACCAATGGTTTAGATCAGTGGTTCTCAACCTCAGTCCTCAAGTACCCCCAACAGGCCATGTTTTGGGAATTTCTCTTAGATAAAAAAGCTGTGCAAAATACCAAGCCATTGACTCAGCTATTTTTAGCGGCGTTTTACCTTCATGTTTGCCTCGATTTGCGGGCACTAGCTGGGTGATTTTAACCCCCGCTTGTGGCCGAAAAAGGGTTAAACCCGCCTGCAAAAACGCAGATTTGCAGCGTTTTGCGGGCGGTTGGAGGCACTACGCCATTGATTTCAATGGGTAGGGGCACTATAGGAGCGGTATGGCAGGAGTTTTTTTACCCTCCTGCCAGCGCACCACTCCAGTGTGAAAGCCCTCAGGCTTTCACACTGGATACAAAGTAGCGGCTCTTTAAGGGCGCATTGCAGGCGGTATTTTTAGCGCAATAGCGCCTGCAAAGCGCCTCAGTGTGAAAGCTGCCTAAGTGTTTATTACACAGATAGGATTTTATCAAGTTTTTTCTAAAGTTTCCTGCACAAGCATATATACACACATAGTAAAACCTTGCTGCTCATGTTTAAGTACAAGTTGTGCCAGGTGCCACATGTGTAACCACTCTACAAGTACTGGGATAGATTTTGTAACATACCGTTATTGGTCTCTATGGGATGGCTTTCTCATGTGTGCAAATAACAGTCAATGAATATCTGACCAATATTAATATTTGGGTAGGGCTTATAGAATTCTCTAGCTTTAGACAGCACCTGTAATTTTCATTAATACAAGATTCATTTAATGATGGTTATACAAATTGTATAACACGTCTGTGTGCCAAAGAGAATGTAGTAAGAACATGAATCTTGTCAAACTTGCCTACAGTAATCACTACTCAAGTCAAATGCTTGCTTTCATATATATTTGAAATACAAGATATTATTTGTAAAGGTTCGTTTTCTATTTTCTAAATAGGTTCCTTTGAGCTAGTGCATTGTTGGTTCACATACCTTTTCCTTCGATTTCCCTTCTAAATGGTTTTTTTCCTTGTTTTCTTTGTCTGAATTTCTCACTTCCTGTTCCTCCTCAGTAAGCTGTTCTGGCTGACTAACCCCCAGCCAGAACGGCTCGAATGATGGGGGCAAGCTTACTGAGGAAAAACAGGAAGTGGGAAATTCAGACAAAGAAAAAAAAGGGAAATCGAAGGAAAAGGTAAGTGAACCAACAATGCACTAGCTTAAAGGAACCTATTTAGAAAATAAAAAACAAACCTTTACAATCCCTTTAAAGCTAAATTACTGTGGAATGCAGTGTGGTTGGCTACATGTTCTTGTGTATCCCCTGTGCTCTGCATGTCAGCAACAACTGTAGTTGCTGTTTAGCTGCTGGGTCATTCTATGTTTTTTTTTGTTCTTTTATTTCTTGTTTTTATTTTCTTTATTACAAGTTTATTCATACTTTTTTCATTTTTTACTAGGTAAAAAAAAAATGTGTTGAGGTTTAACATTAAATGCTTACTTTTGGGGCCTTTTTTAATTTTGCAGTTCGCATTGCACACTTCTTGCTGACTCAAATCTGATTGCAGCACGTCATCCCATACTTGTTTGGTAAAATATTATCCACCATAAGCACTACATTTTCCCCCTATTTATTCTAATATGAATTTGGATAAAGGATGAATTCAATGTGTTTTCCCTGGTGATAGACTTTTCACTGATCCTGTCAATATCCTGTTTAATTTACATCTGTTGTTTTGTCTAGTAAACTTAATTCTCCATCCTTAAGGCCAGATAAAAGGAGCGTTTTTGAGGCTCCCAAAATGTGTTGGCTCCATCTTTTGCTCAAATTCATATTGGAATATATATATATATATATATATATATATATATATATATATATACACCTAGACAATTAATTCCTGGTGTGGCAATTTATTCTAACACCATTCAGACACAAGCCAAGAAAACTGTGGAATGCCTTTGGCATGGAAAAGTTGCCGGTCAAAAATCCAAATACTGGAACAGGCCACTACTATCCTCAGATCTGCTCTGTAATGTCTGCCTGCAGAATGTCAGCTGTGGTAAAAGTACCATCCAATTGGGTACCTTGAGGAAGCATATGACTCTGCTCCACTTTGGGAGCAGCACCTCAATGAGACAAATTGGCAACAAAATCCTGCACTCCTCCTCCTTCCCACTCCTCACTTTCCAAATCACCCCTCCACAAAATTATCGTGCTTCATCGGCTGCAACATCTGCTTCCTTTAGTGACAGGTGAGGAAGTCACACAAGTGGGTTCAGAGGCTTAGGATAACCATGTCAAGCGGGTATGAGTGCCACAGAGCCACAGAGAGTGGCATGAGTGCCACAGAGAGTGCTACACCCAGCTTGCCATCTCTTGCAGCATCCTTCCCAAGTCAGGTGTCTCCTCCACAGCTACTGGAGCAGAGAAAGAATGTCCCCAAATAACCCCTATGCCCAGCATCTTCATGCCAGCTTGCCAAAACTGTTTATTCCTATTTGTAGAACCAGTCCCCTTTCCATGGGTTTATGACCTGTGCTATACCACATTAGCAGGTACCCAGCCAATCAGCCATTATTATTTTGCCTAAAATGTCATCCCTGCCTTGATACGCATTTGGAGTGTGCTCCTTGAGGGCAGGGACAGATGTGAATGTGCGATATGCAAAGAACTCCAAAAATCGTTAATGATATATACATTCCTGTAATAAATAAATATGCGGATTTGGCACTGGAAAATGCTGTCCAGTAGGCCTGGGCAGTTCGCTAAATATCCTTCATGGCACACTGGGTTAATCTTCAAGCAGCTAGGAATAATGCATAATGGGCACAGCCCTGCATCTGATGGTGCTGCCACACATTTTGTGTGATGGTGACAGAGCTGTCTCCTGTATCCACTCCTCTTCACTGGCCTCATCCTCTGACTACTCAGAATCAGCATTTCCCCCCAAGCATCCCAGAGTATATGCAGCATCAAAGGCTAAACGCTTCCATGCAGAAATTAGCAACACAATACTTCTTGTGCTCCTCCTGAAGTATGTACTGCATGTGGCAGGAGGATTTCCTGCAGTCTCAGGGCTATTATAACCCTTATCCAACCCCTTTCATCCCTGTAATCCAGAGGCAGCAAGTGGCAGGGGAGAAATACAAGGAGAAGAATTATAGTTGGGGTACTGGTGGTTAAGAAGAGGAGGAAATGGGAAAGGGGGATGTTTCACTCTACCCAAATCCCAGGAGTTGTACATGGGTGGGTGAGATTGTTAAGGACAATGTTGTTCCCAATGACACTGAGGACTTGAGGTTCTCTGTTACAGGCAATGGGTTGATATTGGGGTGTTTAATGCTCAAAGTTCCTGTGCAAGGACCCCAGGATTTTGACCATCAAAGAGAGAAGCCACTGTTGGGGGCCACCCTGTTAGATCCCCAGTAAAAATGACCATTCCCCTGTCACAAATCCTACGGGAGCCCAAAATGGAGAACTTTATTTGCAGTATGTAAAAAAAAAAAAAAAAAAAGAAAAAACGATTTTATTTTATTTTTATTTTTTTACATGCTGTCATCAGTCAGTGTCCCTGATCGCCGCCACCCCAGTCACATAAAATTGTGAAAGGATAACAAAGTTTATTTAATTTTCTCATTTTCCAAAAAGTTGTGACAAAAAATTAAAACATCAAAAAACTCGCCATGTCTCTTAATTAATACCCCATACTGTTTACTTTCCAAAAATTGGTAATTAAGGAGATATTTGTACTGTCCTGCCATTTTAAGGGCCTTGGGAAATGAGATAGGACATCAGTATCAATTGATAAATTTTCAAATACTTTTTTTTTTTACCAAAGACATGTAGCAGAATACATTTTGGCCTAAACTTGTGAAGACATTAGACTTTTTAATATTTTTTTTGGATATGTTTTATAATAGAAAGTAGAAAATATATTTTCAAAATGTTCATTATTTTTTCATTTATATAATAAAAAAAATAAAAAAACCCAGTGGTGATAAAATACCACCAAAAGTAATCTCTATTTGTGTTAAAAAATTATATATAAAATGAATTAGTGTTGCATTGCCAATAAAAGTAGCGCAGTGTTGAATAGCGGGACGCTCTCCTGGGCTGGCCATGTCACACTGACTGGAGTGGAGCGGAGTAAATAATGGAACAGGCACATAGTGCAGCAGCGCCGCTCTCCTTGAGGTGAGGCCACCACCGCCGTTGTCTCAGGTAGTGGTAGATCAGGCAAAACAAGTGCATTGTATTGTGTACAGAGGGAAACAGGTGTGCGGGGGTACAGAGGGGAACTAATGTGTGTGTAAAAATATAATAAATGCAGATATTTTTGCAGGTAAAAAAATATGCATTTATTATTATTTTTACTAGGAGCCCATAAAGCATTGTCAGTGCATCTGTCTGCAGGCAGTTGCATAGTTATCCTGTCCGTATACTACCCCAGCCTGTCTGTATAGTACCCTATCCTGTCCGTATACTACCCAGGGGCGGATCCAGGGGGGGGCAACAGGGCAATTGCCCCCCCCCGAGACCATCTGTCACACTCACTTGCTTGCTCTGTTTTTTTTTTTTTTGCGCCTGATCTCCTGGATTTTGGGGACCCGGTACCGGCCGGCCATAGGTATAGTACCCCAGCCTGTCTGTATAGTACCCCAGCCTGTCCGTATACTACCCCAGCCTGTCCGTATAGTACCCCAGCCTGTCCGTATACTAGTACCCCAGCCTGTCTGTATAGTACCCCAGCCTGTCTGTATAGTACCCCAGCCTGTCTGTATAGTACCCCAGCCTGTCTGTATAGTACCCCAGCCTGTCCGTATAGTACCCCAGCCTGTCCGTATAGTACCCCAGCTTGTCCGTATACTACCCCAGCCTGTTCGTATACTAGTACCCCCACCTGTCTGTATAGTACCCTATCCTGTCCGTAGACTACCCCAGCCTGTCCGTATACTAGTACCCCAGCCTGTCTGTATAGTACCCTATCCTGTCCATATACTACCCCAGCCTGTCCGTATACTAGTACCCCAGCCTGTTCGTATACTAGTACCCCAGCCTGTCTGTATAGTACCCTATCCTGTCCGTATAGTACCCCAGCCTGTTCGTATATTACCCCATCCTGTCCGTATACTACCCTAGCCTGTCCGTATACTACCCCAGCCTGTTTGTATACTAGTACCCCAGCCTGTCCGTATACTACCCCAGCCTGTCCGTATATTAGTACCCCAGCCTGTCTGTATAGTACCCCAGCCTGTCCGTATACTACCTCAGCCTGTCCGTATAGTACCCCAGCCTGTCCGTATAGTACCCCAGCCTGTCCGTATACTACCCCAGCCTGTCCGTATACTACCCCAGCCTGTCCGTATAGTACCCCAGCCTGTCCGTATACTACCCCAGCCTGTCCGTATACTAGTACCCCAGCCTGTCCGTATAGTACCCCAGCCTGTCCGTATAGTACCCCAGCCTGTCCGTATACTACCCCAGCCTTTCCGTATACTACCCCAGCCTGTTCGTATACTAGTACCCCAGCCTGTCTGTATAGTACCCTATCATGTCCGTATACTACCCCAGCCTGTCCGTATAGTACCCCAGCCTGTCCGTATACTACCTTAGCCTGTCCATGTACTACCCCAGCCTGTCCGTATAGTACCCTAGCCCACTGTATACATGGACAGGGCAAAGGGGCTGGAGTCAAGAGTGGAGCCAATGGGGGCGGCAAAATTAGGTTTCGCCTAGGGTGTCAAAAATCCTTGCACCAGCCCTGCCTAGGAATACAACTCACTCCTAAGATAACTGACTTATACTAAGCTAACTTCCGTCCATTACTAAAACAGGTTACTGAATTATTATCACAATGGTCCTCTATAGCTTCTCCATAGAATTTTTTTATTGTAGCATTATAGCAGTAACATCATCCAAAACTGATGCGTTTCAGCCTATGCCTTTAACAAAAGCTTGATTTTGATGAAGGCTTAGGCCGAAACGCATCAGTTTTTTGGATGATGTTACTGCTATAATGCTACAATGCTACAATAAAATTTTCTATGGAGAAGCTGTTGAGAAGCTGTTGAGTTGCCGGCTTGTATTTGTTATGGATTTACTGTGAACTCAATTAGCCAGAGCACCGACCACTCTGCACACTAACTGCATCATACAGTGGTAGAGATTGGGTGAGTTTTCTCTTGCTACAAGGGTCCTCTATCCCTCTATCCTGGATAGACAAAATTTATGTAATTAAGTTGGCTCAATTGCCCAAGTTTTTATATCTTTTTAGAGTCTTGCCCATCCCAGTTCCATTTCATCTTTTACGGCTTATACAGCGCAGAATTATCTCCTTTATCTGGGGTAAATGAAACCTTGAACCCCTAAATACACTCTCTGTCTCCTACAGTGCTGCGGAGGTTTAGGTCTCCCAAATATTTCTGCTTACTATCATGCTGCACACCTTGCACATTTACCAAAAGACCATGCAATCAAATAAATTCCTTTATGGGTACCAATTGAGTCTATTGACTGTGACCCTATTTCAGTATCTAACATGTTATGGTTAAGACCAACTGATCGCACTTTTATTGGCAATCCTATTACAAAACATTCTTTATCCATCTGGGACAGATTCAAAACTTCTCTTGGCCTTCAACCTCTTCATTTACCGCTCCTGGAACACAGCTAATTTATCCCATTTATATAATGTGGTATCTGCCTCCTTCATACATTCTTTTCCTACTTTGTGTGATACATTTGGACTTCCTCAATCAGAACTGTTTTGATATTTGCAAATCAATTTTTTTTTTCCATTCTTATCTCAATTCCAACTCCCAACTATCCCAGATGTCATGTTTTGAACTCATGTGTATTTCTGACTAGGGATGAGCCGAACACCCCCCGGTTCGGTTCGCACCAGAACCTGCGAACAGACCTAAAGTTTGCGCGAACTTTAGAACACTATTAAATACAATGGACTCAAACGTTCAAAATCAAAAGTGCTAATTATCAAGGCTAATATGCAAGTTATTGTCCTAAAAAGGGTTTGGGGACCTGGGTCCTGCCCCAGGGGACATGTATCAATGCAAAAAGAAGTTTTAAAAATGGCAGTTTTTTCGGGAGCAGTGATTTTAATAATGCTTAAAGTAAAACAATAAAAGTGAAATATTCCTTTAAATTTCGTACCGGGGGGGGGGGGGTGTATAGTATGCCTGTAAAGCAGCGCTTGTTTCCCGTGCTTAGAATTGTCCCTGCACAAAGTGTCATTTCTGAAGGAAAAAAAGTAATTTAAAAGCACTCGCGGCTATAAAGAATTGTCGGCTCCCGGCAATACAGAGAAAAGTCATTGATAAAAAAATTTAAAAATGCGTGGGGGTCCCCCCAAATTCAATTACCAGGCCCTTCAGGTCTGGTATGGATATTAAGGGGAACCCTGCGTCAAATAAAAAAAAAATTAGGTGGGGTTCCCCCCAAATATCCATACCAGACCCTTCAGGTCTGGTATGGATTTTAAGGGGAACTCCACGCCAAATAAAAAAAATGGCGTGGAGTTCCCCCCAAAAATCCATACCAGACCCTTTATCCGAGCACGCAACCTGGCAGGCCGCAGGAAAAGAGGGGGAGACGAGAGAGCGCCCCCCCTCCTGAACCGTACCAGGACACATGCCCTCAACATGGGGAGGATGCTTTGGAGGTCTGTGACCCCTCAAAGCACCATGTCCCCATGTTGATGGGGACAAGGGCCTCATCCCCACAACCCTTGCCCGGTGGTTGTGGGGGTCTGCGGGCGGGGGGCTAATCGGAATCTGGAAGACCCCTTTAACAAAGGGGACCCCCAGATCCCGGCCCCCCCATGTGAATTGGTAAGGGGTACATTGTACCCCTACCATTTCACAAAGAAAGTGTAAAAAAAAAAAAAAACACACAGACACAGTTGGGAAAGTCCTTTATTAAAAATAAAAAAATAAAAAACCCATTCCAGCAATGTAATCCAGTCTGTCCAGCGTTGTTCTCTATGTTCCGCGGTGATCAAATGTCTAGCGCTGAAGTCTCCTCCAGTCTCCACTGAACACGAAACCCCCATGACGTACGAGGGGGCGGGGTCCCCCGTCACATCATAGGGTAAGCCCCAGGTTTCCCCGCTTGCCGGGGAATAGCCAATGACGTAGGTGGGCTAACCCCTATGATCTGACGGGTGACCCCGCCCCCTCGTACGTCAGACCCCGCCTATGTCATTGGCTGAGCGGACCTGATGGGGAACGTGATTTGATTCCTCTGCAGTGTGATAAATGAATAGACCCCGCCCTTTCTCACGTTCCCCATCAGGTCCGCTCAGCCAATGACGTAGGGGCGGGGTCACCTTCACTGAGTTTAAGGCTGAGCGGACCTGATGAGGTCATAAGGGGCGGGGTCACCGGGTGACATCACCCGGTGACCACGCCCCATGCCTATATAAGTCGTTGCGCACCGCGCACACGGCATTACAGCATGAGAGAGGGTTGTGTTAACATCGGAAGAAGAGAAGAGGGAAGAAGACGACGGAGAAGACTGGGCCAACGCTAGCAAAAGAGCAGAAGATAGCGGAGGAGCCCGGCAGAAGAACCGGAGAGCGGGAGAACAACCGAAGAGCAGGAGAAGAGGTCGGAGAGAGTGGAGAAGTCGGAAGAGACCCCCAAAGTCGGAAGAAGAACCCCGGAGCTGCCTAATAAATTACTTTAAAAACCTGTCTAGTGTGTTTTTTTATTGACACCTTTTTCCCCCAGGTGAATGGGTAGGGGTACGATGTACCCCATACTCATTCACATAGGGTGGGGGGCCGGGGTCTGGGGGCTTCCAGATTCCGATAAGCCCCTCGCCCGCAGACCTCGACAACCAACGGTCAGGGTTGTCGGGAAGAGGCCCTTGTCTTCATCAACATGGGGACAAGGTGCTTTGGGGTGGGGGGTGCAGTGCCCTCCTGCCCCAAAGCACCAACCCCCCATGTTGAGGGCATGTGGCTTGGTATGGTCTAGGAGGGGGGGGCGCTCGCTTCCCCCCCCTTTCCTGACCTGCCGGGCTGTGTGCTCGGATAAGGGTCTGGTATGGATCCTGGGGGAACCCCCACGCCATTTTTTTGTGTTTGGTGTGGAGGGTTCCCCTTAAGATCCATACCAGACCGAAGGGTCTGGTATCGTCCTGGGGGGGAACCTCACGCAAAAATATTTTTACATTTTCGCAGGGTTCCCCTTTAAGATTCTCCGCACACGAGTCGCCCCGCAAGTCGGATCATCTTGATCCGACCTCTGGTGCGACCTTTATTCAAATCAATGGGCTCCCATATGGAACCATTGATTTTGAATAGAGAAAGAAAAACATGGCTGAAAGCTAGCGCAACAAAACGTGCATTGAATTCAATGCAAAACACGGAAAAAATTGCATTAAAAACAACGCTTTTTTCCTGGCATCTGTACTAGCTTTACAGCATGTTTTTTAAAATGTCCGTGGACATGTAGCCTAAGCTTTGACAATAAATCCTTACAGCTGGTTAGTTTCTATGCGAGGATGCGCCGGATTTTGCGCTCTCCAGTTTTAGTGAATCTCCCCAATTATCTCTTCTGTTTTTAAAATATACCTATTAGATTGATCTCCTAATTACTGCTCTTGCAAAAGAAACCAATAGTCACTAGCTTACTTTTTTCCTTCTGATGGAATTTTCTAATGCTTTTGATGTAATACTTTATTGGTTTATTCGTTGCTCTACTCTTTACATGTTTACATTGTTATGTACTCATCCTGTTCATAAATCGATATGTTTGGCTTTATTGCTATTTGAATATTGAACCACCATCCTTGCATTTACTCGATTTGTCAATCTTTGTTATATTTAAAATAATAAACAAATTTGACGAGAAAATCTACTAGTGTATGGCCAGCTTAAACGCAAAAAGTCTCATGAAGTGACACAGTCAGCACCGTCTAAACAACAACATTAGCATAAATAGTCCATGTTGATGGAGGAACGTTTCCTCCAGCACTATTGTGTTCTGCCAAATTTGTAATGTTTGCAATCTGTGGTTGCAGGAAAGAAAATTGCTCCGTTTATGGCCAGATTTAAATTTTCCAGTGCAGGGAGCTGCTGCTCCCAATTTTCTGAATTTGTAAATGCCTGTAAATATATTATGTATGCCAGGGCTCAAAATGTAAAGCCCTGAGAGACTAGCCAGGCCTTAAGAGTAAGGCCTCACGGACGTTTTTACAGCTGCGTTTTTTACAGCTTAAAAACGCCTGTCCATGTTATTGTATAATTTTATTTTATTTTTTTTCGAAAAGAAAAAAAAAAAACGTTGGAGCTAAAAAACGCGTTTTTGCGCGTTTTTTGACGCTTCGCGTTTTTTTATGCCTAACGCCGACGATGAGGAACGCACTGGTCCTGGGTTTTTTTTACAGCTTAAAAACGTCTATGCTATTTGCAGCTCAAAAACGTCTAGGTGGGCATGAAGCTATAGACTAACATGGACAGGCGTTTTTAAGCTGTAAAAAACGTTCAAAAACGCGCCTTTTAAAACGTCCGTGGGCATGAGGCCTTACTCGCCACCAGTTGTCCCACCCAGTCTCGGCCCTGCCTGACACCTAATTTTGCCTCTAAATGCACCCTAGCAAATTATCTCATGAAATTACACTCTCAAATGTTTTATGCTGAATTACGTTACAAAATAAACTTTAACAATATTAACATAAAGCATATTTCATTGATCTGACTGTGATAAATAAAATAAGGATAAATAATATTTAATAAAAACCAGCAGACATTCAGCCCTGGTGTAAGGCACTCGGTCCAACAGTTTGGCCAGCTTCTGTCAGACGAGCATGTTGGAAATTCAGCAGCCGACTGACTCCCGATCAGCACTCTCTGCCAATGGTGGAGATCGGTGATCGGAGTATTCTGGGGGGGGGGGGGGCGTCCCACTGTCAGAACACAACAGCTCAGTGGGGGGGGGGAGATTGCTGCACTAATGTCAGACTGTTAGTACAGTGGCTCTGACCGGAGCTGTCAGTTTTTTTTCGTTCAACTCGCTGGGTTGAACGGAAACAAAATTGAGTAATGCGTACCAGACACTACAGCAGAGCACTGGGCCGGGGAGCGGGAGCTGACAAAGTTAACTTTTCCTATTAACAAGCTGGTGATTGGTTGCTAGGCGGTCCGAGCAACCAATCACCAACTTTTTAATAGGAAAGATAAACTTTGGCAGCTCCTGCCCCGCCCCCCACCTCATCTTGTTCTTTGATGACTTCCACTGTATGCCAGGCCCTGCAAAGAGAATGACGGGGAGGAGGCTGGGAGGAGAATAGGCATGCGGTTCCACACTTCCCCTAAGCTTATTTCCACTTGCCTAATGCGAGCAGGCGAGTGGAAATTTTGAGGGCTGATAAATGCACTTCCTGTCTCTGGGTTGTTGGCTTTAAAACCCTTGAAGGAGGAAGTAGAGTGTATATTGAAATCCTTGTGAAAGACTGAGTATTTCTGCCATGTCACATGTACGGTGCCAGATAGGTCTGTGCTACTGTATTTGTAGTGGTCACCTTCCAGTAATTGGTAGGTAAATCTGCTTTAATGCAATATAGTTTATATGCATCTCCTGTTATTCTAGTTAACCCTGTCTCTTCAGGACTGGGATTCTATAGCTAGTTTTAGCTTAGGGCTCAATAGGTCAGGGCCAGGTTAGGCATTTGGTGGCCACTTCAGGATCATTAGCTTTAGCCCAGGTTCACACTGGGCTGCGGGAGTGAAGCCAGCTGAACTCGCACGATTTTACTCCCGCTGGCAGTCCCGATTTCGGCCACGATTACAGAGACATCTGTGCAGGTTTCTACACAGATGTCATTGTAAATCGCAGGCCGAAATTGCAAAAAGTAGTACAGAAACAACTTTTTGAAATCAGTGCAGCCCTGCTGATGCAGCGTCGCACCGATTAGGACAGTGCCATTGCTGGAAATTGCCGGAAAATGCCGCAGTTTTGACATGCAATTTGACATGTCAAATTGCATGTCAAAATGCACCAGTGTGAGCCAGGGCTAAAGGTAATTTTACAGGTTGGATTAGAAACTATTAGAGAGGGGCTAAAGTGCAGAGTAGATATGTTGATTCTGAGCTCCAGTGCTACACCACAACCTCTGTTTCAGTTGGACAAAGGGTGGAAGACCCCCCACCTATGACTGCTGATTTTGTCTTCAGATCTCTGATGCAAAGACAGACGCCACATCATCCTCAAGGGTCCCTGCAACTGGAATTTGCTGCAACATTCATCTGGAGGTATCTCTATTAATGACTATATATACCCGTTATATATGCACAATTCCATCAGGACTCCTATCAGATTCTTTGCTGATAATACCTGTTTGTACATTGGATGTATGTACTGTATCAATTTCTTCTTATATAAAACTTGTATTATTTCCATACTGGTGTGCAGCTATATACTGTACATTTGGTTAATGTTATTCTGTATACTGGTTGTAGTAGTTCATCTGCTCCCAATTACTTTGTTTAGATTACTGATTCATTTCCCCGGAAGGGAATCCCCTCTGTTCACAGAGGCCCTGTCCTGGGTACTGCCAACTTTATTATAAAACCCATTCTTCCACTAAAGGGCCTATTCACACAAGATGCAGTGAGGCTGCCTTGGGTGGTTATTCCAGCCTTATCTGCCTGGTTCATATCACTGTGTTGCAGTGGTGTGTGGGCAGTGTGTACTGAAAAAAAGTGCTCCGTGGAGTCCTTTTTGCCAATACAGCGCAGTGTCAGACAATCCACCACCTTCAACCATAACGTAGCTATTGAATTCTATGAGATGTCTGTATCTCAATAAAGTTTGTTAAAAAAAAAAAGAACAGTGCAATGCACCAACATTGGCACATCAGCACTGCTCTTTTTATGCTGGACTGCACCGCACACCAGCCGCTGAGCTGTAATGCAGCGGATGGTGTGAACATACCCTTAAAGTGGTTGTAAACTCATATACCTTTTTTTTTTCTAGCCCACCTGCAAGACAAAGCTATAATGAGCTAGTATGACTAGCATACTAGCTCATTATGTACCACTTACCTTAGATCGGGGCCCCGGAAGCCGTCCGTGTCCCTCTCTCCAGCCGCAGCCATCGCTGCAGCGATAGCCGGAATGTTACTTCCGGGTATCGCCGCTCCGGCGCTGTGACAGCGCCGGAGTGGCGAAGACGTGACTCCGCGCATGCGTGCGGGAGCCGTCAAATTCGGCTAAGCCCAAGCATTGCTGGGACTTAGTCGAATTTGTGAATGGGATTAACCCCATGAATGCGCCGTTGTCTACGGCGCGCATGCGCCGTAGACAGCGGCGCCTGTGATTTTAGTAAATATTTCCTAAACGGTGTAGGTTTAGGAGATATTTCTTGCACCTACAGGTAAGCCTTAGTCTAGGCTTACCTGTAGGTGCAAGTTGCAAAAGTGGGTTTACAACCACTTTAAGCCCGGTACACACTATCAGTTTTTTTCCTTAAACCCAGCTGGCTGAACGAAAAAAACCCTGAGGAGCTCTCTGTACTAACTATCTGATGTTAGTACATTGTTTTCTCCCGCTGAGCTGTTGTGTTCCCCCCACCAAAACAAACTAGTCAGGGCTCACAGCCATTGGCCACCAGCGCTGCACAGGCTGGTGTACACACGAGCCTAATATCAAACTGAACGATATTCGGCCTGTGTGTACCAGGCTTTAGCGAAGGTTCTGGTTCTCTTATTTACCTGCAGGTTTAGCACAATATCATGTTTGGGAGGGCCATTTCCCATAATATAAAAGGCAAACAGCAAGTAAAGACTCAGAGATACGCATGAGATACAGAAAAAGATACCTCTTTTGTGTGGACTAACCTTTTTTTTTATATTTTATTTTCCAGCAGAAAGTCCAAACAATAAGGCATTGGTACAAAATTAGCGGTACACCAGTATGCATAGAACAGTCATAACTCAATCGATAAATGAAAACTGAATATAAACCATCAATCACAATTTCTAGAGTGTACAAGTCCAGTTTGCGTGCAACAATACGTTCAATAGGCTTTAGAAGGGGAAATCCCTAATGAGATTGGTCACCACGTGGAGAACGCATAACTGCCCTAACAGTTTTAGTTTTATTAAAACATTATAGTATGGAAATAAGTAGATGTATACAGAGAAATACATAGAAGACAGAAAAAAGAGAGAAAGTAAGGTGGAAGGGCAACTGGGGAGATAAAAAAAAAGGGGGGGGGGGCTGATGTTACCAGGAGGAGCGACTTACTATCAGCAAATTTATGATTCAAACAGAGGACTAACCTTTAATACTGGACATTTGACAGCAGAGTAAAAACTATGGTTTAGGATTCCAGACAGACAGCATCACTTAACAAAAAAGTGATTGTAGGATTCATCCCAAATATTCAAACCTAAAGAAAAAAAAAAGTATGAGAATAGTACATATTTTGTACAAACTATTTCTGGATATCAGTCCAAGGAAAAATGTACACTATAACTAGTAATAAATAAACTTTCCAAAAATGTACTCTAATGACAATCTGCCTAATCTGCTTTGCAGCATTCAGATACACTTTCTTTTTTTTTTTTACATCTTTTTTTCCTTAAAGTGGGCATAGAGAATATGTGTTACAGAATTACAGAATTCATAGTTACATAGTTAGTCTGGTTGCAAAAAGACACAAGTCCATCTAGTTTTCAAGAAATGTAAGAAAGTAAATGTGTGTGGATCTTCGCAAAACAAGTTTACACACTTAAAGTGTTACTAAACCCACAACAGTAAAATTTGTCTGCATATACAGTAAAGCATGCTTTTTATACTCACTGTGGAACCTAAGGGGTTAATCCTATGCATTGTGTAAAAAGGCTGGTTGATCCTGTCTTTTCTGATCCTCCCATTCTTTTACTGTCCCCAATCCATCTCCTGATAATACAGAGCCTTGGAGGCACTCTGCACATGCTCAGTTTGGTGTGTATTGCTAAAGAGTTGTTTTTTTTTGAGGGGGGGTTCATTTGATCTTCACAGGGCCAATCAACACTGTCCAGACAGAGGGCAGGGGTCATGCAGCCTCATAGGACAGTCAGAAGAGAATGAAAACTCCTCCCACAAGCTTTAACCAGACACTGATAGAAGTCACAAGACTGCTATATACTGCTAATAAAAAAAGGTATTTAGCAGTTTATCTTTACTAAAATAATTGCACTTCCATGTTCTGTGTACTGAGGGAGACCAGATATAGTAAATGCAGGGTCTTGGGTTTAGTAACATTATAAATGTATTCAGTAAAACATTTAACAGATAACATTTACCTCTCTGCTTCAGAAGTCTACTAGCTCAGTGCACTAAGTATGGATTTTGTTATTGCCATAAATTGAGGGTTGGTGAGTATTGAGGGCTCATTGATATCTACAATATGTGCTTGTGAAGCTGCATGGTTGGAGTAAAATCTGACTTCACCAAATTTGACTTGCTCATTCCTATATAACAGTACTCTAAAATAAAGGTAAAAGCTTCAATTTCACTTCACATAGTTCTAGTATAACTGCTTTCTGCGATCACTGTCAGTTCTATTGTGGATCTCTCCTAACCCATTGATTTCCCTACGTAAGAAAATGTTTTTTGTTACCTGTAGGCTTGTCCTTGCCAGTGCTGAATATAAAAGTATGGGAGTGCTTTGCAAAAAAAATGCAAAAGTGAATCACTTGCTGGTAACAATTTTCAACCCAAGTGGGTTGATTCATGGATACTTGGTATAATTTTCAGCGGATAGATTTGCTACCCCTTGACATGTATTCCAACTTTACTAGCTCAATTGCATTGTAACACCATCCTCTCACATGAGGTCAGAAAGAGCAAGGGAACTAGTAGGGATTGCCTCAGTGGCATCAGGAGGGGGTCTGGAGCCCCGAATGGGTCCCTGAAAAGCCCGGGTCTCAGGAATGCACCGTCCAATTGTTAGCCCTGAGCGCAGCCGGCCACCGCCGAGTGGGGACCGATCTGATCCCAAGCGCCACCGAGTGCGGCCGAGTGACATAGCAGGTCCCGCCTTCTGGAGCCTGCAGCGCCTATGCTGGACAACCCACTGGTACAATACCGGGACCGTGGGAAGTGTGACATCCATCACAGGCGCTGCAGGCTCCAGAAGACGGGAATTACAATGCCGCCGCTGCGCCACATCACTATGAGATCCCCGCTCGGCGCTCGGGGGGGCGGCTCTCCTCTCCTCCTCTGGCTGCCTGCCGTGACACATGATGGGCGCGCCGCACACCATACACTACGGCTGAGGCTGAGCTGAACTGCAGGACACATGAAGTCTGTCTCCTGGTCAGGTAGGTCAGTGTATGTATGTCAGGTAGGTCTATGTATGTCAGGTAGGTCAGTGTATGTATGTCAGGTAGGTCAGTGTATGTATGTCAGGTAGGTCTGTGTATGTATGTCAGGTAGGTCAGTGTATGTATGTCAGGTAGGTGAGGTCAGTGTATGTCAGGTAGGTCAGTGTATGTACGTCTCTACCGTCAGTGTATGTATGTCAGGTAGGTCAGTTTATGTATGTCAGGTAGGTCTATGTATGTTAGGTAGGTCTATGTATGTCAGGTAGGTCAGTGTAATGGTCAGTGTGTCAGGTAGGTGAGTTTAGTGGTCATCATCGATGGGCACTGGTAAGCCAGGCAGCAACCAGTAAGTGAGCTTACCCCCCGCCACAAAACCCCACCACCCAGCCAAAACCCCCCGTGCCACGATCACCCTGGATCCCCCCCCCCCCTGGTGCCGGCTTCAGACTTCGGGCTAAAGCCCCTGGTCTTTTTGCCACCTAGCAACACCCCTGGATTGCCTATTTATTAACATATTTTACCAACAGAGCTACATTGGTCTGATAATGCATTTATAAAAACCCTGAGAAAATCATATATCTTCTCTATGTAATTACATTTGTAAAAATGAGAGAAACCCCATTGGTTTATCACTCTCTGACCGTATGGCCTATGAAATGAACTGTAAAAAACGGTTTGCTTCTTAGACCAGAGAGACTTTAAAATTACAAGTGCAATAAATATACAAAAAATATCTATATATACACACAAAATAGTTAATATGTGAAGCCTATAAAAACTGCAAAAAGCAGTGCAAAAAAACTTTCATGTTCCAAATAGTCCCATAGACCATACAATACCTGTGCAATTAAATAAAAAAATGCACAGGGCTTTCTCCAATTGGGCGCAACGTGTCAGTTGTAGAGTGATGTCATCATGCTGGATGGGGATTGGACGCAATCTTAGAGAACAGTGTTTTGCCTGTGTTTATACCATGCCTGATTTTATGGATTACATGTAAGTGCAATACTTGTTTTTATTAATAAATATGAAATAATGCCGGCCATACACGGTTTGAATTTCAAAAGAATTTTCTTTCAAAAATCGTATCTAAGAATTTTCGTACGAATTTCGCACTATTAGTGGGCTGCAGCAACAGCCGATTTTCGTGCAGCAATCAAATTTGAGGAATCGGACATGTTGGAAATTTTTTGAAAAACAAACAATTTTCTAATCAATGATGGGAGAATCATGCGAGAAATGTAATAGAAAAAATAATGCGCATGTGCAAGAAAAGAAAATTCCCGGAGAGAAAAGAAGATTCCCGGCCACGAAAATTCTTTTCTGTAGCAACTTGAGGTGAAATTGAAGGCTTGGTCGGCCAAATTTCGAAAATCAATGGTGGCATTCATCGGATCACAAAAAAACGAACATTATGATTTTGAAAAGAAAATTTGTTCGAAATTCGACCGTGTATGGCCTGCTTAAGAGATCTGCAGTATTGGATGTCTGTGCTTCCTTCCTTGGTTTGACGGCTATTGAGAACATACTTGCGATCGGATGGTCAGCTTCTTGGAATAAAGAGGGATTTGAGTCATTATTTACAAAGCACATATGACTTCACATATTAGTGGGGTCCACAGTATCAGAGGTGGTAAAGGGCAATGCATGGATCAAAGGCATTTCTTTGTTTTTTTATTTGATTGCACAGATGTTCTATGGTCTATGGGACTATTCAGACCATAAAAGTTTTTTTGTACTGCTTGTTGCACTTTCTTTGCACAGTTTTTTATCATTTGATCCTATATGGCTGTTTATACACGTCGTTTATAAGATTCACGTATGAACTATTTTGTGAACAGGCCAAGATTTGAACTGTGATCCAATTCCCCATTCACCAATTTGAGGCGGTAGGGGGAATCCTTTCCACTATGGTATTGTATATTGACAGCGCCTTTCCTGCTATTAGAACACAATGATCAGTATTGCCAACTATAGCCGGTGGCAGTAATCGTTCTGGAAAATCCCGACAGGCTGGTTGTACACAAGTCGATCGATAGAAAATAGAAAAGAAAATGTGAGGGAGGGAAGTTTACCCTCATGCCGTGTACACACGATCGATTTTTTCGACGGCGAAAACACCGTCGAGAAAATCAACGTGAAAAATGAGGAACAGCTTGTTCCCCTACACATGGCCGTTTTAAATTACATTTTTTTTCTTGGTCGAAAAAAACTACTGTGTGTAGGCTCCCCGGCAGTGTTTCCCTATGGGAAAACTGCAGCGGAAAAAAATGACGGGAATCACGACGAGAAAAATTAGAGCATGTTCTAATTTTTCTCGTCGTGATTAATGCCGTTTTTCCCGTCTGGAAAAATGACAAAAAGCCCACACACGGTCGTTTTTCTTGTCCAAAAGAAAAAATTAAATTTTTCCCGATGGGAAAAATGATCGTGTGTACGCGACATCAGAACTTCCGGGTTCCATGGAGATCCGCCTGCTTCCTCTGGATAGAGCACGGCATTTGTAGATAGGAGGCTGTCTGTAGAAGGTCAGACTATCAATGACTGTTATCTGCAGCCTGAAGGGGGATGTTCTATTAGGACGGCGGGGGCTGGGCTGTGTAGTTAACCCTCTCACACACTGCCACACGCTCAATACTTCATACTGATATATAGAGGCCCCCTGAAGGAGACCTGTTCCTTGTCAATAGACTTCACAGCTTGTTCACTACAGGAGAGCAGCACACTGTCTGATCTGTGCGGGATTAACCCTTTTACTGCCAGAGCTGTTTTTGCACCCATGCTTATAAAATCTATTTAGACCTGAAGATAACATAAACACCCCCCCCCCCTCATAAACATTATATATTTTCTTAAAGCAGAGTTTTTATTTTTATTTTTTTATTTTAAAGTTACACTTCTGTCAAAAAAGCAATATCTCTTGTAACGAAAACTTGGTTTACCTTAAAGTGGTTGTAAACCCACTCTTGCAACTTGCACCTACAGGTACGCCTAGATTAAGGCTTACCTGTAGGTGTTTGCAATATTTCCTAAACCTACAAGGTTTAGGAGATATTTGCAAAAAAAGAATACACCGATGTGTACGGTGCATGCGTGCCATAGACATCGGCGCAGGCGCACTGTAAATGCTGGTGTTATGAATGATAACACCAGCTTTTATGGCTCCCACGCACATGCGCGGAGTGACGTCATCGCCGCTCCGGCCAATCACAGTACCAGAGCGGCGATACCCGGAAGTAACCTCCGGGAGAGATGGCTGCGGCTGGAGGGGGAGACGAGGATGGATTCGGGGGCTTCGATCTAAGGTAAGTAATGCATAATGAGCTAGTATGCTAGTCATACTAGCTCATTATGCCTTTGTCTTGCAGGGGTTTTTTTTGTTTTGTTTTTTGGGTTTACAACCACTTTAAAGACCTTATATAATGACTAAATCTGTGTCTGTAGTGCATGTTCAAACCTTAAGACCATAAATTATAATCTATTTGATTTTTCACTCCAGGAGTATATAAGGAGTTTGGAAATTGTAGAAAAATGCTTAAATAATGCATTACAATGTAACTAAATCCATTTGATTTTAGTCGACTAAAATTATGTTAGTTGACTAAAATGTACTGGAGAGTTTAGTCGACTAAAATGTACTGGAGATTTCAGTAGACTAAAATGTACTGGAGATTTTAGTAGACTAAAATGTACTGGAGATTTTAGTCTACTAAAATGTACTGGAGATATTAGTCGACTAAAATATTTTAGATTTAGTCGACTATCTAAGACCAAAACTAAAACACTTGCAGAAGACTAAAATGGGACTAAAACTAAAAATTCAATTTTAGTCCTAAGACTAAAACTAAATCGAAATTTGCTGCCAAAATTAAAGTGTTTGTTAACCCACCCCTACAAATGTATATAGTCCTGCTGCTTCCCTAATGACAGGCGCTTCTTGTCTCTGTGTTTAATTAAAAAAATGCCTCATTTACCTGATTTCACAGCAGTTCCCCACGATCACGTAACCGGCTGTGTCTCCTCTCTGCCCGGAGAGAGAGCTGGCCAGTCACGTGACTGCAGGGAGCTGCTCTGAAACACAGTAAACGAGGCATTTTTTAAATTAAACACAGAGACAGGAGCGCCTGTCATTAGGGAACCAGCAGGATTATATGCATTTTAAAAAGTTATGAGAGCAGCAGGAGTGGAGGGGGCTGGCACTGACACAGGGGCAGACAGGCAGGGAGGGGAGGAGGACACAGGAGCACATAGGAGGACAGGAGAGCTGCAGCTGACAAAGGCACGTAAACTGACCACGGTGTCAGGGCTCAGCAGCCATAATACACCGTGGTCAGTTTACAAACGGGAGGGCAGAAACTGTCAGGATCAGCCAGGTATGACACAGTGCTGTATAAAATGCTTTAAAAGAGCAGTATTATTTTTTTTATTTTTGTGGGGTTAACAAATGCTTTAACACTGGTGTACATCCAGCCTGCCCATATACAGTATGGATCTAAATGTGTCCAGTCCCTGCTGAGCCAGCCAAATTTCGATCCATGTACTGCCAGCTTAACAGGTATATATTTTTCATGTGTTGGGTTTGATGAATAATTCTCTTATCAGACTTGAACCCTAAAAGTGAGTCTTTTTTTTCTACTTTTTTTTGCACCTCACTGCTGATGATCCCCTTAAGCCTCTTAATCCATGTTCAGCCTACATGCATTCACTCCAATATTTTCTGTACATGATTGCTCTGGAACGTCTTATTGATTGTGACAATGGTTCACTATGATTGCCCAATACATGTCAGTATGGATTCTTGTGTTCTCCTCCAGGGGTGCATGTGACAATGCAGGAGTGCATATGGGGCAATCAATCGTTGTCACCCCAAACAGGATGCCTCAACAAGCACCTTAATGGCAGGGTTACCAGGTATTCTTTTAAGGATAGCTGCATATTTAAAAAGATTGAAAACAGCTTTTAAAATTAAATTACATTAACTTGTTAAAGCTTAAACTCGATTTTCACAATTGGGTTTGAATATACTTCAACTGTGAATTTCTCTGTAGGCAACAGAAACCAGTTGTAGCCTACTTTAAAGAGGAAGTAAACCCTCCTCAACATTTTCAGATAAACATACGCCCTGCAAAAGAAAGGCATAATGAGCTAGGGTGCATAGCATCTTAGCTCATTATGTGGCACTTACCTCAGATCGAAGCCTCCGAAGCGCTCCTTGTCCCCCTCCGCCGCCATGTCAGCTCCGACCGTCTTCCTGTTATCGCCGCTCCGGCGCTGTGATTGGCCGGAGAGGCGATGACGTCACACGCATATGCGCGGGGCCAGCTTTCTCCATTGAGACAACCGGCAGTCTCCATTTAGAAAACCGGCAATGCGCAGTGCGCGTGACGTCATTGGCGCGGTTTTTAAAAGCAAATATCTCCTTAACCGTGTAGGTTAAGGAGATATTTCTTGCACCTACAGGTAAGCCTTGATCTAGGCTTACCTGTAGGTGCAAGTTGTAAGGAGGGGTTTACAACCACTTTCATTTTACTAGTGCAGGACAAAATATGAATAGAGTATTCTGATTCTATTTCTATGGCAACAGAGACCCCCCCCAAGTCATTTTATACAGAGAGCCTCATGTAACCTGAATAGGATTCTTTACAAATGTGGTGACAAGCAGTATATTACCTGTAATGAAAAAGCATTGCATACCTTGACAAAAAACAAGATACTGTGTTCATGAACAGTTTAATTGTTTGTAAATAATACGATAATATACTTTTCTCTAAGAAAAACAAAAAACACAAAAGGGCCAATTCTAACTGTTTTCACATAACTTTCACCCAGGATTCACACATGTTTTCCAATTTGTGAATTTTTTGTGAAAACATTTACAAACAGACCCCACAAACTGATAAGCGCATACAAGTATAAGAATCTTCTAGGATGTATCTCTTACCTTAGTATTTAGAAGATTCATAAACTAAACCTTTCTAGTCTACCTCCTGCTGTTTTGTTTTGATTTGAATATTCTAATGTTATTTCTTACATTTGCCAATATTATACACACTCACCGGCCACTAGTGATGAGCCGAACACCCCCGGGTTCGGTTCGCACCAGAACCCGCGAACGGACCGAAAGTTCGAACGAACATTAGAACCCTATTAAATACAATGGATGCGAACGTTCGAATTCTAAAGTGCTAATTATAACAACTATTATGCATGTTATTGTCCTAAAAAGGGTTTGGGAACCCGGGTTGTGCACCAGGGGACATGTATCAATGCAAAAAGAAGTTTTAAAAACGGTCGTTTTTCGGGAGCAGTCATTTTAATGATGCATAAAGTGAAAAAAAAAAAGTCAAATATTCCTTTAAATATCGTACCTGGGGGGTGTCTAAAGTATGCCTGTGAAGTGCCACGTGTTTCCCGTGTTTAGAACTGTCCCTGCACAAAATGACACTTCTAAAGGAAAAAAAAGCCATTTAAAACTGCTTGCGGCTTTAATGTAATGTCTGGTCCCGGTAATATGGATGAAATTCTTTAAGAAAAATGGCATAGCTACCCCATGCCCCCCCCCCTACCCCAGCCCATTACCAGCCCCTTTGGGTCTTGTATGGATATTAAGGGGAACCCCGCACATAAAATAAAAAAGGCCCTATATACTCTGAACAGCCCTATACAGGCGGTGCATACAAGACAGGGACTGTAGGTTTGTTCTTATGTAGAGTCTGTTTGTAATTTTGAACAGGTACATTGTTGAAGTGTAGCTCCAGACCAAAAATCTATTTTTAAACTTTTTGGAAAACATAGGTAAGGGTTATCACCCCTGTAACATTTGTTTTGCTGTCTGTGCCCCTGTTCAGAACATTTCACCTCACTTTCCGTCCCAATGACAACTCTTTTTGAAATGTGGTCTTTTTCTTGAAACAAGGATTGCTGATAAAGCATCAGTACAGAGGAGACACCTTTCTCCCATATTTATTCTTACAGGAGAGAATTTTCCTTCCTAGTGGTAGATTTCCTCTCACTTCCTGTTGTCTTCTTGCGTTTGCAAGTAGGAGTCGTTTGTAAGTTGGATGTTTGAAAGTAGGGACCTGCCGTATATACTCTGCAGAAATAGGCCCCTTAGTTGTTGGTGTTGGCACAACACTGTAAGCACTCACAGTTACTCTTGGTTGGTGCTGGAACGCCCTGCTGTCAACTATTATATCAGGAATTTTAATTACATATAATTGTTGAACAGTGGTAGTAAAAATTGGGCCT
Organism: Rana muscosa; assembly: GCA_029206835.1. NCBI lineage: Eukaryota > Metazoa > Chordata > Amphibia > Anura > Ranidae > Rana > Rana muscosa. Next base: position 171,385,915 of record CM055122.1, on the reverse strand, counting down.
TTGATGGTGGTGCTGGTGCCACAACACTGTAAGCCCTGACAGTTACTCTTGGTGGGTGCAGCAATGGGCCCTGCTGTGAATTATTAGATCAAGAATTGTAATTACATGCCCCTGTTGAACAGGGGCTGAAAAATTGGGCCTTAGGCACTGGTGGCACAACACTGCAACCCCTCACAGATACTGTACTTGGAGCACAGCAATGAGCCCTGTTGCAAAGTATTGCTTCAAAAATTGTAATGACACGCCCCTGTTAAACAGGGGCTGAAAAATTGGGCCTTAGGCACTGGTGGCACAACACTGCAACTCCTCACAGATACTGTACTTGGAGCACAGCAATGAGCCCTGTTGCAAAGTATTGCTTCAAAAATTGTAATGACACGCCCCTGTTAAACAGGGGCTGAAAAATTGGGCCTTAGGCACTGGTGGTACAACACTGCAACTCCTCACAGATACTGTACTTGGAGCACAGCAATGAGCCCTGTTGCAAAGTATTGCTTCAAAAATTGTAATTACACGCCCCTGTTAAACAGGGGCTGAAAAATTGGGCGTTAGGCACTGGTGGCGGCACCCATAAACAAAAATGATCTTACAAGCTATCATCATCAATCGTATCATTGAGGACTCGGAGGAGGAGGATAGCCAGTCAACATAACAGCACAGGCACTCAGCATCAGCATCAGTCTTGAAGGGATGTGACATGTTAAAATCAATTAGTCTGTTATATCAGCATCAGGTGTGTGGTAGCTGGTGGTGATCCAAGACTGGTTCATCTTGATGAAAGTCAGTCGATCAACCAAGTCGGTGGACAGGCGCACCCTGTGATCCGTGACAAATCCTCCAGCAGCACTGAATGTGCGTTCCGAAAGAACGCTGGATGCAGGACAGGCCAGTAGCTCAATTGCATACTGTGCAAGCTCTGGCCAGTGATCCATCCTCAAGACCCAGTAAGCCAGAGGATTTTCGGTGGGGAAGGTGTCCAAGTCTGACCTTGCCCCTAGATATTCCTGCACCATGTTTATCAGACGCTGGCGATGGTTGCTGGAACCGATCATACTTTGGGGCTGCGGACTAAAGAATTGTCTGAACGCATCGGTCAGACGGCCACCTTCCCCACCGCTCCTTCTTTGACTGGCCGAAGCCTCAGCAACTCGTTGTCCAGGACCAGGAGTTTGCAACCTCCCAGTCTCTGGGAACGCGTTGCACAGACCTTTCTGCAAGGCCTCCCGGAGTTGTCTCATCCTCTGCTCCCTCTGCGACGGTAACATAAGGTCCGCAACCTTACCCTTGTACCGTGGATCAAGGAGAGTGGCCAGCCAGTAATGGTCCCTCTCCTTGATCCGAAGAATACGAGGATCCTTCCGCAGACTTTGCAGGATCAGGGAGGCCATGCAGCGTAGGTTTGCTGAGGCATTCGCTCCGGAGTCCTCTGGGTCACTAAGGACGACATGATCCGCAGCCACCTCCTCCCAGCCACGTACAAGTCCACTGGTTTCTTGGGACTGTAAATCATCCCTAAAAGACTGCTGCTGATGATGCTGAGTGCCAGCCTCCACCTCCATGCTGACACAATCCTCCTCCTCCTCCTCCTCCTCCTCCTCCTCTTCCTGTGCGATGGGTGGGACAGAAGGAACACTGTCTGGGTAAAGGGGGCCTTGAGAGGCAAGGAAGTCCTCCTCTTCCTGCCTCTGTTCTGCCTCAAGTGCCCTGTCCATTATTCCACGCAGCGTGTGCTCCAACAGGTGGACAAGAGGTACAGTGTCACTGATGCATGCACTGTCACTGCTCACCATCCTCGTGGCCTCCTCAAATGGTGCCAGGACAGTGCATGCATCCCTGATCATGCCCCACTGGCGTGGAGAAAAAAAACCAAGCTCCCCTGACCCTGTCCTGGTGCCGTAGTCGCACAGGTACTCATTGATGGCCCTCTGCTGCGTGTGCAGCCGCTGCAGCATGGCCAACGTTGAGTTCCACCTGGTGGGCATGTCACATATAAGGCGGTTCTTGGGCAGGTTCAACTCCTTTTGCAGCTCAGCCAGGCGAGCACTGGCATTATAAGATCTGCGGAAATGCACACAGACTTTCCTGGCCTGCCTCAGGACATCCTGTAAGCCCGGGTACCTGCCCAAGAAGCGCTGCACCACCAGGTTAAGGACGTGAGCCACACAGGGCACATGGGTCAGTTGTCCCTGTCGGAGGGCGGAGAGGAGGTTGGTGCCATTGTCGCAAACCACCATTCCTGGCTTAACCTGGCGTGGCGTCAACCACCTCTCGGCCTGGCCCTGCAGAGCAGACAGGACCTCTGCCCCAGTGTGGCTTCTGTCCCCCAAACACACCAGCGCAAGCACGGCATGGCATCTTTTTGCCTGCGTACTTGCGTAGCCCCGTGAACGGCTACGGAGCACCGCTGGTTCATAGGACAAACCACAGGAAGAGGCCATGGAGGAAGAAGAAGAGGAGGGGGTGGAGGAGAGAGGTGTGTCACAACCAGTAGTAGCATTTTGGAGGCGTGGCGGTGGGACAACCTCCAACACTACTGCACCTTGTCCTGAATCCTTCCCAGCTGCCAAAAGAGTGACCCAATGGGCCGTGAAAGAAAGGTAACGTCCCTGTCCATGCCTGCTGGACCATGAGTCAGCGGTAATATGCACCTTACCGCTGACCGCCCTGTCCAGCGAGGCCAAGACATTGCCTTCCACATGCCGGTAGAGAGCCGGAATAGCCTTCCGTGAGAAAAAGTGGCGTTTGGGAACCTGCCACTGAGGAACCGCACATTGCACAAACTCACGGAAGGGGGCCGAGTCTACCAACTGAAAAGGCAGCAGTTGAAGCGCTAGCAATTTAGCCAAGCTAGCATTCAACCGCTGGGCATGTGGATGGCTGGGAGTGAACTTCTTTCGACGGTCCAGCAGCTGGGGCAGGGAAATTTGCCTGCTAGAATCGGACGTCGGTGTACTGCTAGCAGAGTGGGCGCAAGTACTTGGCTGTGACACACCTAATTCTACACCTTCATTCCTCTCAGTGCATGTTTCAGAGAGGACTGAAGTTATAGTGGGGTTGGAGATCCCAGCTGATGCGGTGCAAGGAGAGGTCCGCTTTGTTCTTTGGTGTGGGTCTTTGAGGTAGGCTTGCCAACGAGCTGCATGGCAGGTCAACATATGTCTGGTCAGGCATGTGGTACCCAAGCGGCTGATGTTTTGGCCACGCGATATACGCTTGAGACATATGTTGCAAACAGCAGCTGTGCGATCTGATGCACTAGCCTCAAAAAAGGCCCACACCAAAGAACTTTTTGAATGACGGGCAGAGGCAGCGCCCTGCACAGGCGGAGCTCTGCGGTGTGATTCCGTCGGTGTACTGCCCTTACGCTGGCCACCAAAGGGCATCCTGCCTCGTTGGAGATGTGCCTCCTCCTCATCCTCCTCCTCCTCCTCTCTCCTATTAGGCACCCACGTGGAGTCAGTGACCTCATCATCCCCTCCCTCCTCATCACTGGAGCCAATCTGGCAGTATGCTGCAGCTGCTGGAACATGACTGCCAGATTGGTGTCCTTCTTGAGCATCCCCTCTGTCTGCTCTCACGCTACTGCCTTCCTCTAGCTGGGTTTCATCATCAGACCCTTCGAAACGCTGGGCATCCTCCTGGAGCATGTACCCAACACTGTGCTGAAACAGTTCGGGGGACTCCTCAGGAGGAGGACATGGTGGGTCTAGGGAAGGAGTGACTGATGATTTGTCTGACATTGATACCAGGGAAGACGACGCTTTGGCAGCTGCTTTTCCAGTACCCTGAGCCTGGGTGAGAGAGGATGAGGAGGAGGAGGAGGGCTTGGTCATCCACTCTACCAAGTCTTCGGCATGATGTGGCTCAACATGTCCAGCTGCCGAAAAGAAGGACAAGCGTGTCCCATGGCCATGTGCTGATGACAATGCACCGCGTCCACGACCAGCACTGTTGCCCCCAGACACAGAGCCTGCTTGCCCTCTTTTATTGCCTCCTGACTTTCTGCCTCTCCTTGTTTGCCTTCCAGACATTCTAATAGATGGCCTGCAGGGAGATGGGAAAAAAGCAATAAGGGCTACCTTCAGGTGTCCTTCTCTGTCCCTTGAAACAAGGACTTTCACAGTGAAAGAAACTGACACTCTCCCTACCTACAGTTTTCTGTCCCTAGAAAAAATATTTTTTTTAAGCACAATATAGCACAAGGACAATTCACTCACTGTCCTTACAGGTCCCTGGAAACAAGGACTTGCAGAGTGAAAGAAAAAAAACACTCTCCCTACCTACAGTTTTCTGTCCCTAGAAAAAATGTTTTTTTTAATCACAATATAGCACAAGGACAATTCACTCACTGTCCTTACAGGTCCCTGGAAACAAGGACTTGCAGAGTGAAAGAAAAAAAACACTCTCCCTACCTACAGTTTTCTGTCCCTAGAAAAAATGTTTTTTTTAATCACAATATAGCACAAGGACAATTCACTCACTGTCCTTACAGGTCCCTGGAAACAAGGACTTGCAGAGTGAAATAAACTGACACTCTCCCTACCTACAGTTTTCTGTCCCTAGAATAAATGTTTTTTTTAAGCACAATATAGCACAAGGACAATTCACTCACTGTCCTTACAGGTCCCTGGAAACAAGGACTTGCAGAGTGAAAGAAAAAAAACACTCTCCCTACCTACAGTTTTCTGTCCCTAGAAAAAATGTTTTTTTTAATCACAATATAGCACAAGGACAATTCACTCACTGTCCTTACAGGTCCCTGGAAACAAGGACTTGCAGAGTGAAAGAAAAAAAACACTCTCCCTACCTACAGTTTTCTGTCCCTAGAAAAAATGTTTTTTTTAATCACAATATAGCACAAGGACAATTCACTCACTGTCCTTACAGGTCCCTGGAAACAAGGACTTGCAGAGTGAAATAAACTGACACTCTCCCTACCTACAGTTTTCTGTCCCTAGAATAAATGTTTTTTTTAAGCACAATATAGCACAAGGACAATTCACTCACTGTCCTTACAGGTCCCTGGAAACAAGGACTTGCAGAGTGAAAGAAAAAAAACACTCTCCCTACCTACAGTTTTCTGTCCCTAGAAAAAATGTTTTTTTTAATCACAATATAGCACAAGGACAATTCACTCACTGTCCTTACAGGTCCCTGGAAACAAGGACTTGCAGAGTGAAAGAAAAAAAACACTCTCCCTACCTACAGTTTTCTGTCCCTAGAAAAAATGTTTTTTTTAATCACAATATAGCACAAGGACAATTCACTCACTGTCCTTACAGGTCCCTGGAAACAAGGACTTGCAGAGTGAAATAAACTGACACTCTCCCTACCTACAGTTTTCTGTCCCTAGAATAAATGTTTTTTTTAAGCACAATATAGCACAAGGACAATTCACTCACTGTCCTTACAGGTCCCTGGAAACAAGGACTTGCAGAGTGAAAGAAAAAAAACACTCTCCCTACCTACAGTTTTCTGTCCCTAGAAAAAATGTTTTTTTTAATCACAATATAGCACAAGGACAATTCACTCACTGTCCTTACAGGTCCCTGGAAACAAGGACTTGCAGAGTGAAATAAACTGACACTCTCCCTACCTACAGTTTTCTGTCCCTAGAATAAATGTTTTTTTTAAGCACACTATAGCACAAGGACAATTCACTCACTGTCCTTACAGGTCCCTGGAAACAAGGACTTGCAGAGTGAAAGAAAAAAAACACTCTCCCTACCTACAGTTTTCTGTCCCTAGAAAAAATGTTTTTTTTAATCACAATATAGCACAAGGACAATTCACTCACTGTCCTTACAGGTCCCTGGAAACAAGGACTTGCAGAGTGAAAGAAAAAAAACACTCTCCCTACCTACAGTTTTCTGTCCCTAGAAAAAATGTTTTTTTTAATCACAATATAGCACAAGGACAATTCACTCACTGTCCTTACAGGTCCCTGGAAACAAGGACTTGCAGAGTGAAATAAACTGACACTCTCCCTACCTACAGTTTTCTGTCCCTAGAATAAATGTTTTTTTTAAGCACAATATAGCACAAGGACAATTCACTCACTGTCCTTACAGGTCCCTGGAAACAAGGACTTGCAGAGTGAAAGAAAAAAAACACTCTCCCTACCTACAGTTTTCTGTCCCTAGAAAAAATGTTTTTTTTAATCACAATATAGCACAAGGACAATTCACTCACTGTCCTTACAGGTCCCTGGAAACAAGGACTTGCAGAGTGAAATAAACTGACACTCTCCCTACCTACAGTTTTCTGTCCCTAGAATAAATGTTTTTTTTAAGCACAATATAGCACAAGGAGAATTCACTCACTGTCCTTCCAGGTCCCTGGAAACAAGGACTTGCAGAGTGAAAGAAAAAAACACTCTCCCTACCTACAGTTTTCTGTCCCTAGAAAAAATGTTTTTTTTAATCACAATATAGCACAAGGACAATTCACTCACTGTCCTTCCAGGTCCCTGGAAACAAGGACTTGCAGAGTGAAATAAACTGACACTCTCCCTACCTACAGTTTTCTGTCCCTAGAATAAATGTTTTTTTTAAGCACAATATAGCACAAGGACAATTCACTCACTGTCCTTACAGGTCCCTGGAAACAAGGACTTGCAGAGTGAAAGAAAAAAAACACTCTCCCTACCTACAGTTTTCTGTCCCTAGAAAAAATGTTTTTTTTAATCACAATATAGCACAAGGACAATTCACTCACTGTCCTTACAGGTCCCTGGAAACAAGGACTTGCAGAGTGAAAGAAAAAAAACACTCTCCCTACCTACAGTTTTCTGTCCCTAGAAAAAATGTTTTTTTTAATCACAATATAGCACAAGGACAATTCACTCACTGTCCTTCCAGGTCCCTGGAAACAAGGACTTGCAGAGTGAAAGAAACTGACACTGTCCCTACCTACAGTTTTCTGTCCCTAGAATAAATGTTTTTTTTAAGCACACTATAGCACAAGGACAATTCACTCACTGTCCTTACAGGTCCCTGGAAACAAGGACTTGCAGAGTGAAAGAAAAAAAACACTCTCCCTACCTACAGTTTTCTGTCCCTAGAAAAAATGTTTTTTTTAATCACAATATAGCACAAGGACAATTCACTCACTGTCCTTACAGGTCCCTGGAAACAAGGACTTGCAGAGTGAAAGAAAAAAAACACTCTCCCTACCTACAGTTTTCTGTCCCTAGAAAAAATGTTTTTTTTAATCACAATATAGCACAAGGACAATTCACTCACTGTCCTTCCAGGTCCCTGGAAACAAGGACTTGCAGAGTGAAAGAAACTGACACTGTCCCTACCTACCGTTTTCTGTCCCTAGAATAAATGTTTTTTTTAAGCACACTATAGCACAAGGACAATTCACTCACTGTCCTTACAGGTCCCTGGAAACAAGGACTTGCAGAGTGAAAGAAAAAAAACACTCTCCCTACCTACAGTTTTCTGTCCCTAGAAAAAATGTTTTTTTTAATCACAATATAGCACAAGGACAATTCACTCACTGTCCTTACAGGTCCCTGGAAACAAGGACTTGCAGAGTGAAAGAAAAAAAACACTCTCCCTACCTACAGTTTTCTGTCCCTAGAAAAAATGTTTTTTTTAATCACAATATAGCACAAGGACAATTCACTCACTGTCCTTACAGGTCCCTGGAAACAAGGACTTGCAGAGTGAAATAAACTGACACTCTCCCTACCTACAGTTTTCTGTCCCTAGAATAAATGTTTTTTTTAAGCACAATATAGCACAAGGAGAATTCACTCACTGTCCTTCCAGGTCCCTGGAAACAAGGACTTGCAGAGTGAAAGAAAAAAAACACTCTCCCTACCTACAGTTTTCTGTCCCTAGAAAAAATGTTTTTTTTAATCACAATATAGCACAAGGACAATTCACTCACTGTCCTTACAGGTCCCTGGAAACAAGGACTTGCAGAGTGAAAGAAACTGACACTCTCCCTACCTACAGTTTTCTGTCCCTAGAAAAAATGTTTTTTTTAATCACAATATAGCACAAGGACAATTCACTCACTGTCCTTACAGGTCCCTGGAAACAAGGACTTGCAGAGTGAAAGAAACTGACACTCTCCCTACCTACAGTTTTCTGTCCCTAGAATAAATGTTTTTTTAAGCACAATATAGCACAAGGACAATTCACTCACTGTCCTTCCAGGTCCCTGGAAACAAGGACTTGCAGAGTGAAAGAAACTGACACTGTCCCTACCTACAGTTTTCTGTCCCTAGAATAAATGTTTTTTTTAAGCACACTATAGCACAAGCACAAAACACACTGACACTCTCCCTACCTATCCTTCTCTTTCCCTAAACTAAAGGAATCCAGGTTAAGCAAGAAAGAAATAACAGTCACTGTCCCTGCCTATGCTTCTCTTTCCCTGCTCCGGAACACACTACACTAGGCCGCCGTGCTGGCGGCCTTTTATAGTGTGGGGCGTGTACTAAACACCCTCAGCAATAATTGGCCACAGGCATCCTGCCTGTGGCCAATCATTGCTCTCCTCGCTGCCGGCGCTGTGATTGGCCAAGCATGCGGGGTCACAGTGCATGCTTGGCCAATCACAGCGCCTGGATGACACTGCGATGGCGTAGTGCATTGTGGGCCGTTCGCGTCACTCGAATTTGGCGCGAACGGCCCAAATCGTTCGATCTTCGTCGAACGATCGAACAGCCGATGTTCGAGTCGAACGTATGTTCGACTCGAACACGAAGCTCATCCCTACCGGCCACTTTATTAGGTACACCAGTTAAATTGCTTGGCAACACAAATTGCTAATCAGCCAATCACATGGCAGCAACTGAATGCATTTAGGCATCTAGACGGGGTAAAGACAACTTGCTGAAGTTCAAACTGAACACCAGAATGGGGAAGAAAGGGGATTTAAGTGACTTTGAACGTGGCATGGTTGTTAGTGCCAGACAGGCTGGCGAGTATTTCAAAAGCTGCTGAGCTACTGAGATTTTCACGCACAACCATCTCTAGGGTTTACAGAGAATGGTCCGATAAAGATAAAATATCCAGTGAGCGGTAGTTGTGTGGACAAAAATGCCTTGTTGATGTCAGAGGTCAGAGGAGCATCGTCAGAATGGTTAGAGATAATAGAAAGGCAACAGTAACTCAACCAACCACTCGTTACACCCAAGGTATGCAGAATACCATCTCTGAACACACAAAACTTAAAGGGGAGTTCCAGCCTTTTTTTATGTTTATTAAAAGTCAGCAGCTACGAAAAGTGTAGCTACTGGCTTTTAATAAACAGACACTTACCTGGTCCACTGTCCAGCGACGCGGCCGAACGGAGCTTCGCTCCTCTCCCCCCTTCTCCGCCAGCGCCTCCATTCCTACTGTGGGCACCCGGCCGTGACAGCTTTCGGCTTCACGGCCGGGCACTCACTGCGCATGCGCGAGCAGCGCTGCGCAATCTGAGTGGACTGGCGATCACCTGGGACCTGTCACGTGTCCCAGGTGATCGCCTACAGGTGATATGATGAGTCACCTAAGCGGGCCCTGGGCGGAAGGAGGAAGTGGGACAGGAAGTCCCGCTCCTACTGAAGCCCCCACGCCCCCCCAAAAAAATTACATGCCAAATGTGGCATGTAAGGGGGCGAGGAGTGGATTAAGCGGATGTTTCAATTTTGTGTGGAACTCCGCTTTAAGACATCGAAGCAGATGAGCTACAGCAGCAGAAGAGCCCATCGGGTACCAATCCTGTCAGCTAAGAACAGGAATCTGAGGCTACAATTTGCACGGGCTCACCAAAATTGGACAATAGAAGATTGGTAAAATGTTGAGTATTGTTGCTGACCCTGTCCATGACTACAGTGATCTTCTGATGGCTCCTTCCAGCAGGATAATGCACCATGTCACAAAGCTCAAATCATCTCACCACTGGTTTATGAATGTGACAAAGAGCTCAATGTACTCCAAGGGCCTCCACAGTCACCAGATATCAATCCAATAGAGCACCTTTGGGATGTGGTGGAGCTGGAGATTTTCATCATGGATGTGCAACTGAAAAATCTGCAGCAACTGTGTGATGCTAACATGTCAATATGGATCAAAACCTCTGAAAAATGTTTCCAACACCTGGTTGAATCTATGCCACAAAGAATTAAGGCAGTTCTGAAGGCAAGAAGGGGTCCAACACGGTACTAGTACCCTAATAAAGTGGCTGGTGAATGTATATTGATAAGGGTTCTCAAATTATTTGTACAATAGAAATGACTAATTAAAGGGATTAAAAAAGATAATTTTTAAAATAGCTGTTTGGGTGAACTGGCAATATCCAAATAGGAACACCTACCATAACACTTGATGTAAAGTGCGCCCAAAATGCTGTATGCATTTACTAAAGGCAAATAGACTGTTCCAAAGCTTAGTAAATAAAGTGAATCTTCACTTTGCAAATAATACCAAATCACATGTAGGGGAACGTAAAAAAACAAAAACATTTTTACTTGCACATGATTGGATGATGGAAGTCAGCAGAGCTACCCCTCATTTACTAAGCTCTGGAGAAAATTCCCTTGCAGATGGCAACTGCATATTGCAAAGTGCACAGTCTATTTGCCTTTAGTAAGTTAACCCCCAAGGTCAATGTGTACTACTTACTATTGTATAGATTTGAACTGAACCACTAAATAAAATATCACAGTCCTTACAGACTTGGTTATCATGTGGTTCACCACAGAGCTAAACTGCTCTGGTGTGAATGATCCCGTAGCCTCCCTGGTGGTATGATTATGTCAGAGTTTTGTGTCTCAAAGCGATACAATTGTTTTGCATACAAATTTTATATTGTAGACTTGTAATTCTTAATAATAACACTTAAATTTGTCCAAACAAGAGTCTAGTAGACAAAAGTTTGAAACACAAAATTATAAATTATAATATAATAAATAATTTTAAATAATTATAAAAAATAATAATATAATAATAATAAAATGAATTTCCCCAAGATTCACTATCGTTCAATACTGCAAGTGTTCTAATTTACTATCACTGTTTTCTAGCTGGTCTAAAACCACTTTTGACGTAAAGGGACACTTTTTTGGTTGCCATGGACAATCTCAAGTTTCCAGGCAGAAAGAACAGTATATATAATATAAAAGTGCAGGCAGGGCACTGGACAAATCATTAGAGACAAAAGGAATGTGAAATAATTTCATACAGTAATAGATTACAGTGTACTGCATGTGTTATGGATTTTGTACTTTTTGAATTCGCCGCCGGGCTCCGCCCCCGTGCGTTGCGACGCTTGCAGGGAACGGAGCCCGGATCACAGGGCATCGGGCGGAGGACACAGCCCACGGACACAGCGGGGGGGACATTGCAGGATCCTGGGGACAAAGTAAGTAACCTGAACCAGGATCCTGAGATGCAATCCCGAGTGTGGCTCAGGGTTACTGCCAGGGAGGTTAAGCTCACCACACATATTAAAATCTGATTGTACACTCTCCTTTGGATCTAACAACATTATGTAGTGCAAGGGCCTGCCTGATTGCCTGCAGATTGATTGGATAGACTATGTCCTCATATTGCATAGTTTAAGTAAATTTTAAGTTGCTTGTACTGGGATTGTATGATCAGATTGTAACACATATGCTGAGCCTTAGGCTGGCCATACATTATACAATTATCTTATTCAATTTACTTTAAATTTACCCCAAACAAGGGCTTGCCTGATTGCATACAGATTGAAAGTATTTAGGTTTGACCTGATATTATTTGGTTTTGGTTAATTTAAAAGAAAATTGTACAGGAAAAATGTATTATGTATGACCAACCTTAGTGTGTGTATGTGACTCTGACAGACCAATAGACTGTAAATATTTTTTGAGAGTAGGGGCTAACATAAATGATCTATGTTCTCTCTAAGGCAGCTTATACGTGTGTGGGTTGAACGAAAAAAACTAACTCGATTCCTGCATCCACACATTCCGTGTGGATGAGTGAATCCTCCCCGCTGAGCTATTGTATTCCAACAGTGTGGGGAGATTTCCCCAGCGTCAGAATACACTGATCGGTGCTGTTGGCTATAGCCAGTGGTGCTGATCGAGAAAAAAAAGAAAAACACAATAGGGCCCTTGCCTGTACATGGATTGAAATTCCGCTGGTCTCTTCTGAACCAGCTGAATTTTGATCCATATATGGCCTGCTTAAGATGCTGGAGATTTTGTTGACAGTATTAATGTCAATGTAAACCCACTCTCATCCTTTCTAAACTACTGTCATAGTGCTGATCTATAAGGATATGGATGCCTCCTGCATGTATCCTTATCTGTCAAATGTCTCCCCTCTGTCTGTTATAAGAACTGAAAAACGGCAGATTCTGTGGGTGGATCTGTTGTCTGGAGCTCGTTGGGTGGAGTCGTGATGTCATTAGACTCCCCGCCCACCTCTACACTCCCCTTGTCAACATGCATTTTCTCCTGTGCATTCATTCTGCTATGATCACTAACATCCAGTCAAAATCCAGAAAAGTAACCACATGACTTCAGAAAAGGAGTGGGGGTGGGAAATAAAAAATAATGCCTGTCTAACCACTTCAATACAGGGCTTTTTGTACCACTTCAATAACGGGCCTATTCTAGCACTTCTCTCTTACATGTACAAATCATCATTCTTTTGCTAGAAAATTACTCAAAACCCCCAAACATTATATATGTTTTTTTTAGCAGACACCCTAGGGAATAAAATGACGGTCATTGCAACTTTTTTTCTTGCACGATATTTGCACAATAATTTTTCAAACGCCTTTTTTATTTTTAAATGGTTTCATGAATTAAAAAAATAACAAAACAGTAAAGTTAGCCCAATTTTTGGGGAAAATATGAAAGATGATGTTACGCCGAGTAAACAGATACCTAACATGTCACGCTTTAAAATTGCGCACACTCATGGAATGGCGCCAAACTTCGGTACTTAAAAATCTCCATAGGCGACGCTTTAATTTTTTTACAGGTTACCAGGTTAGAATTACAGAGGAGGTCTAGTGCTAGAATTGTTGCACACACTCTAACGCACGCGGCGATACCTCACATGCGTGGTTTGAACGGCGTTTACATATGTGGGCAACTTACATGTGCATTCGCTTTTGATCGCGAGCTACCGGGGACAGGGGCTTTTTTTTAAAAAAATTATTTTTTTACTCATTTATTTATTTTTTTACAATTATTTTACTTTTTTTTATCACTTTTATTCCTATTACAAGGAATGTAAACATCCCTTGTAATAGGAATGTGTGTGACAGGTCCTCTTTATTGAGAGATGCGGGGTCAATAAGACCCCACATCTCTCCTCCAGGCTGGAAAGCATGAGATCAGTGAAAACATTTTCACTGATCTCATACTTACAGCCGCAATGGCGGCTTTGTTTACATTTGAGGCCGGGCGTGACGTCATCACATCGCGCCCGGGCCTCCGACGATCATAGAGATGACTGGTGACCATCTGGTCACCAGTCATCTCTATGCTTCTCACGTGACCCACCAACGACGCCGGAAGATTCGCTCCGGGTCCCCGATCGCACGGGAGAGCCCGGAGAAGCACCGGATGGCGGCGGGAGGGGGGGATGTCCCCTCCCGCCGCCTATAAGAATGATCAAGCGGCGGAACCGCCGCTATAATCATTCTTATGGTGCACAGAATCGCCGGCCCAAGAAAAGGATATCTGAATGATGCCTCTAGCTGCAGGCATCATTCATATATCCCCCTACAAAGCCGAGGACGTCATATGACGTCCACCCAGGATGGGAGATCCCATCTGTGGACGTCATTTGACTATGGCTGGGTAGGGAAGTGGCTAAAGCTAGTGCACGAGATATGTAAATAACCTGTCATTCAAAGCAAGGGGGCGGAACGGACAAAGGTTTTTCTCTGTTTGTCCGTTTTATCTCACTGAACAATAAAAGAGGATTGCTCAGAGCTGGATTAACTCTTTGTGGCAAGACTGGGCACAGATAATAGGAAATCTTATATCTCTACATTGTGACAGCAAAAAATAAATAAAAAATTTCGGGTTTACATCCACTTTAAGATTGTTAAAATTAATAAATACATTTTGGTATAAGGGAAAATTTTACCTAATTATGGACACACAAAAATTGATAGGAATTATTTACTTAGAGACTTGAGAATCTTCACTCAATGAGGCTTTGAGGGTCTTTTCATTTCAATTTTCCAATCATGTACAAATGAAATAAGTATACACGGATTTGCTTTTCACACAAATTGTAAGAGAATCTTCAAAAATGTATTGTCTGAGCAATCTCAACTCCTCTAGTATTTTCAAATTGTAGCTATGTTCACTTTGAAAACCTAAGCATGTGCACATGTAATAAATAAATAGAAATTAACTTTTCACACAATTGAACAATTAAAGAGAATCAGTTTATTAAGTGAAAATTCTCAACTCCTTTAGTAAATGAGACTCACCATATGAGGCATTACACTTGCAGGTTAGTGAACCAGTATTCACTGAAAATGCTGAGGGCTCGTTCAAACCATGATGCATGCGGCAAAGCGCGTTGTGGTAAGGTGCATTGCCCTGGGGGGAGATTTACTAAATCTGGTGCACACAGAATCTGGTGCAGCTAAACCAATCAGCTTTCCGGTTGTATTGTCAACGCTTAATTGAACAAGCTGAAGTTAGAAGCTGATTGATTGCTATGCACATCAGCACCATATTCTATGTGCACCAGTTTTAGTAAATCTCCCCCTGTATGTCTTTAGGAACCAGTTCACACCTTTGAGCTGCGCCACTCTACATTAGCACAAAGACACATTAAAACAATTGCTTTCTGTGTGCCCTGCTCACACTATGATGCCGCGTACACACGATCGGAATTCCCAACAAAACCGTGTTTTTTTGTTTTTTTTTCCGACGGATTTTCGCTCAAACTTGTATTGCATACACATGGTCACACAAATGTTGTCGGAAATTCCGATCGCCAAGAACGTGGTGACGTACAACACTACAATGAGCCGATAAAAAAGAAATTCTGAGCATGTGTCGAATTGATTCCGATCATGCGTAGGATTTTTGTGCGTCGGAATTGGATACACACAGTCGGAATTTCCGACAAGAACTTTTGTTGTCGAAAAAATTGAGAACCAGCTCTCAATCATTTGTTGTCGGAAATTCCGACAGCAAATGTCCGATGGAGCCTACACACAGTCGGAATATCCGACCAAAAGCTCACATCGAACATTTTTTGTCGGATATTCCGATCGTGTGTACGCGCAATTAGGCTCCATGTACACTGGAAAAAATGTTGCTTCTACCTGAGTTTTGTGTTCTGCCTGTAGAAGCAGCTCAATGTTATCCTATGGTTGCATTTAGGTGTGTTGCCATGTGTTGCGTTAAAATGTACACAAACTGCATTTTTATAAAGCGCACCACAATAAAGTAAAAAAAAAAAGTGTGATGTGTTGTAAAAGCCCAGCGCCCCTACACAACGCACGCCAGTGCGCACATATTTGAGCATGCGAGCTGATGTAAAAGAGACATAAATGCATTGAATTCAAATGATCCCACACAACACAAATGTAACACGCCATATTTTTTTTTACAACGCACCACAATGCGGCGCATATGCAAAAATGGGCTCCATTTAAAAGCAATGGTTTCCATGTACTCTGCAATTTGTCTGGGCTGCAAAAGTCAGAATAGCACACCAATGTGACTGAGACCTCAACCATGACCAATTAAATAAAAAAAAGGAGCTTCCCTACACATAGCTGTAGAAGCTACTAGAGATTCACCTGGCCAAGAGAATTGCCTCCTTTAGTAAACCATATATAAAAAGTAATAGAGCTAGAGAGAGGCACAAAGTGAAAAATAAATTCATATTCTTATTGCCTATTAATATGGATCAAGTCAAATACAGTAAGTGCAGGAGAAAGGTAGAAAACTATAGATATCTTCCTTGTCTCCTTGGCTGTGTTTGTGTACATGAGACTTAATTGTTTTACTGTATGTTGGCCTATTGTGATGATGACTATAAATAGTAGAAATTGCTATAAAAAGTAGTAATTGTGTTGAGTTGGTTCCAGCCAGGAAACAATCAGACAGTCACAGTACTATAATTATGTTGTTTCTTCTATATGGACTATGAAGACTTCTGTCTTCTATGCTTGTTCCGAAACTGTAGGTATTGCTGGGATTTGGTGCACCTGACCACACAATTCTGTCCATGTATTCACTATAGCTCCATAGTCACAGCTTTTCACTTCAGCACATAAAATGCTACTAGTGATTATATTAACGTGCTGCATTTATCCTATTACCTATGTATTTTTTCAATTTATTTTTTATCCCTAAATAACTTTACTCCTATTACCTCTGTATTGTTTTGTCCCTACATTGCATACAGCTCAAGCACAGTGCAATCACTACAGGGGTGCAGCCTGAAGATGTTCCAATATATGTAATCCTATATTTTTAAATATAATTTATATCAGCAGATTACATTGTCCTTATACAGAACGGCGTCCCTTTGCACACAACAGTATCATTTTATAAAGAAATTATATTTTCATGACCTGGAATACAATAAAGCTGGCTTGTATCATAGTGAAAGAGAAATGTTTATCTCAGGAATTTACAGGGTTTTTGCTCATAAACTTGAAGTTTGTTCTCTTTTCAAGGTATAAACTTTGCACTATTTTCTCATGCAGTTAAATTCAGTTTTGCATAACGCTGTGAGTGTAGAGCTGACATGTACCCAATTCAAACATTTGGACATATTTTCCAGGCTAAATAGGGAGGTGAAAATGGTCCATTGGAGAAGGTAATCTGTCACCACTGACTAGCGCTCATTAGAGTATTTTTATAGCAAAAAAAAAAAACAGTGCTAGGCTAAAAACAGTGCTAGGCTTTTAACGTTAAACATGGCATAGAATAAAATATATATATATATATATATATATATATATATATATATATATATATAAACAAATAACCATCATGAGCAATATTTGAATAAATGAAGGAATGGATAGATAGATAGATAGATAGATAGATAGATAGATAGATAGACAGACCGATAGATAGATAGATAGATAGATAGATAGATAGATAGATAGATTTGTTAAATGGATAGGCACACTAATATAATTGTGTACACTCAAACAAAAATGATAAAGGGATGGAGGGATATAGAGGACATTATATATATATATATATATATATATATATATATATATATATATATATATATATTGTATAAAAATATATATATAGTGTATAATAATATATATATTATTATTTATTTATATACAATAGTATTAATATTATAATATTATATGAGATACACCTAACTACATACTTCAAATAAGTATAACCTTTAGTGACATTAAATTCTTGGAATCATATTTAGAGTTTCAAAAACTGAGCTGTTTTCTGGTTGAATAGACTTGAACACACATGCTACAATCTGAGTAAAACCGACAAAAAAGATTTGTGTAGAAAGATCTGATTTCCTTACTAATAACAAAATAGAAAACCTTGCAAATAATATTTATCTACAGTCTAGATATATTTATAAACAATGGGAAACCCCAAGGAGAGGTCTGCTTATCCCACTTTTGGCCAGCTGACTGGCAGCCCATTAGCCTGGCACCCAAGAGGTTAAAGGCAGCCATGCATTACTTGCATAGAGCCTCCAGCTGCTATGTGGCAGTTCACAGAGCATCAGTCAATAGTTGTGCCTGGCATATGCCCCATCCAAGGCGCTGCTTGCATGTCCTATAATGAGCATCGCTTTAAATGAATACAATGGAAGAAAAATCGCTATGAGGCTATACCTGCTCATTGTCCTAATAGACTTCAATTGGTGGGGAGGAAGGAGCCAAGGGCTGAGAAAGAGCAGACAGCCAGTCCTCTGCCAATAAGGTGCTAGAAAGTGTCCTGTTCCTGGAACATAGAGGGTCTTTAAAATAAAGGAAACACTTATTTTGCAACTGTATTCCTGAAATCTGCTGCTAGTAAAGTGAAACAGTTTTCACTGGATTACCATTTACTGACTCATTTACATGAGACATCAGTGGGGGCTCACATTGCTGGCCATGGGACTGTCATTTTTTTAATCAATTTTTGTTTCCATCTATTAAATTTTCATCCTATATGATACTCACTGTTATTTTGCATGTCTTATTATAAGATATGAGAGCAGCTCCCAGCTCTCCAGTAGAGAAAAGCTTCCCCATTACCCAGATGGCAGACCGCTGGACATGGTGCTAGAAATACATAAGCGTTCACTGAGCTTTCTCCCTGGAGGAAAAGAAAAACACCATTCATATTTCTGTTCTTTATACTCTGAGGATTGTGTGAAAGCACTGGCTCGGCTTTATGATGGAAATCAAAATACAGTCAGCCAGTCTATAAAAAAAGGGGGGATGTTAAATGACAGAGTGGAAACTATATTTGCCTTTCTAATACAATAAATGCAGATTTAAAACATAGCTGGGTGATTTTATATATATATTTAGAAATACATTGGTGACTAATTATTGTGTAATGTTTGTACAATTGTAAATAAGTGTGAAAAAGAAAGAAAATAATTGTGTCCAATTGTCTATTTTTAATTCTAAATTGATCACAAAAAAAAATCCTGTATGTAGACTCAGTTCAAAAAATAAACTTTATAAAAGGATAAGGTTATTTATTTCCAGGCATGTGACTGTAATTTCCAAATCTCATTGGCTTCTGCTGAAAATAACTGTCACTTATTTGGAAAATAGTTAGTTAACCTGTTTTTTTTTTTTTTTTTTTTATTTAGCTTCGTGAATTTATCCCTAATGGTTTTCAAGGAATTATAACATAATATTGATGCATAATAGGGATAGATGCATAATATATAGGCAGATAGATAGATAGATAGATAGATAGAGGTCTATATATAAATAAATTAGAACTGAAGGATATATATATATATATATATATATATATATATATATATAGATAGATATATATATATATATATATATATATATATATATAGATAGATAGATAATATATATATATATATATATATAGATAGATAATATATATACATATATATATATATGTATATATATATATATATATATATATATATTATCTATCTATATACACATATATATATATATATATATATATTATCTATCTATCTATATATATATATTATCTATCTATATATATGTATATATATATATATGTATAGATAGATAATATATATATATGTATATATATATACATATACTGGTATATATATTTTATCTATCTATATATATATATATATATATATATATATATATATATATATATTATCTATATATATATATATATAGATATAGATAGATAAATATCTATATATAAAAGTATATATATATATATATATAAAATATACATATATATTATAAAACCCATACAGGCATTATTGTAGCAAAATCTGCAATACAATTAAATGGAGAAGTAAACAATAAAGTTTTGTCTTGCACGAATGTGTATGTAAAAAATGTATTTAAAAATATGAACAATGCCAATTACCTTGTTGAGCTGGTAAAGAAACCAGAAACGACTCATATTAGATGTAGCCAGCTCACAAATCCGCTATTTCAGAAATCTGAAGAAAATAAATACAAATAAATAATTATTCATATTTATGAAGAACAGTAAGAAGATCTGGAGAATCTTCAGCCATGCAGCAATACAATCCTTGAGGGGTGGGTGAGCAGATTATCTCCACCAGGAAAATATAAGAAAGAAAAGTTTTTAAGAGATAAGTGGAAATAGAAAGGACAGTTATGGCACTAAATGACACATAAGTGCATGTAACTTAGAAGAATTACTTTTCTATGTAAAAAATAAATATATATATAAAAAATGGAAATGATGGATCCTCTGATGAATTATGCAACAAAGGAAGAAATAACTAAAAGCATACTTAGTTATCGGGTGATAGAAATGGTGAAAGCTATATGGTGGTGCTGAGAGTTCCCTCTGGAACACTAATACAATGCACGATACTCTTGTCCTTGTTTGTTTCCAGATGTATATCTTTGTTCACACTTTCTGCATCATCCTTGTTCATCTGGTGCATCAGTACCATAAACCATTAGCTCCGGCTTTCCTTTCATCTTGAAGGTGGCGGACGTTGCTATTTATCCAGCAGCAATCAATGAGTGGCGTCAGCAGTGGTACTGTAATGACGATTGCACCATTAAGGATGACAGCTTAGAAAGAAGAGGGCAATGGTGATCCCTCCCAGAGCCAGTACAGCACAGAAGAGTGCAGGCAGCACAGGGTCAGCTCCATCTCTCTATTGCTCATCTGCCTGTCTCTGCTGCCAGCACTAGTCCTCCCTGGCTGACTCAGAGACACAATGGAAGCCAGAAAGGAGATGGTCATGTTCCTGGAGGGAGGTCAACTTGGCACTCTAGTTGGCAAGAGATTGTCTAATTTGTCGGACACAGTAGGAAGCCCCATTCAGGAGCCGCAGGAGAAAATGCATCCTAGAAGTTGCCTGAGCCCTAGATCTGGCCCCTTGGCACCCAGAGAGAGAGCAGAGGAGGAGGTGGAGGTTGTATCGGGGACCAGAGCGGGCAGAAGATCGCCAACCCTGCGCCTCTCCTCTCCCCATCCCGACTCCTTATCCGGGAAAGGACATCACAGCAGTTCCGACACCGAATCGGATTTCTACGAGGAGATCGAAGTCAGCTGTACCCCGGACTGCACGACGGCCAGCAGCGACTACCAGCACAGCAAAGGTGCGGGGTCACAGCCACCAACCCTAGGACCTACCTTATCTATCTATCTATTGATCTATCTCTATCTATCTGTCCCTTTATTCAGTTTTGCTTGTAATTATACACATAGAATAGTGTGTCTATCTATCTAACAAATCTATCTATCTATCTATCCATACGATTAGTTACTATATATACATATATATATATATATATATATATATATATATATATATATATATATATATATTCTAAATTATATACTATCTGTGTCTCTATCTGTCTGTCTATCTATCTACCCACTTATCTACCTATCATCTATCCATTTCCTAATGTATTTAGTTATTGCTTATAATATCTATCTATCCTTTCACCATCATCTATCTATTACTAAATGTATTTAATTATTTTTCATGTTTATACATACTGTCTATTGTATCTATCTACCTATCTGTCCTAGACATATGCTCTCATCTATCCATTTCTCAATGTACTTCAACATAGATCGTGTTCATACATACTGCCTATCTCTCTATCCATCTATCTGTTCCTTCATTTATTCAGTTACTGTTCATGATATGGAATGATGAATATATATATATATATATATATATTCTATTAATTTGGATATTGTGTATATGTTTTATTTAGCTTATTGTACACAACTTAGAGCAACATTTTGTGACTGTATGCAACACACAAGAATGTTTCCTGTATTTTCTGGGTGTGAGCTTTATATTGATGATATTGATAAGATTGTTTACATTTTTAGCTAATGTTTCAGATACAATTGAGAGTCATTCTGATTCTATAGTAAATTAAGGTATACAGAGATGTTGGGGTTGATCATACACGTACAGGACCCTCCTTTCTGCACATCATAACCGTCCAAATGATTTAACATTTTTTCTGAATATTAGAATGGATACCTTTTTAAGAAGATATTAGGCACCTAACATAAGGCTGGTGCCAGGGCCTGGGAGCATGCTGGTCTCTGTAGGCTGTTTGACACCTTTGCCTGTGTCAGAGATCAAAGGTTAGGATGAGGAAGCTTGTCTGGACCGTTGTGTATAGGTAACCATAAAGACAATGCCATGGGGTTTGGAGTCTCCTGCCTGCCTAGGTAGTGCTTTGCATGCCCCTCCTCGCAGACCCCTAGTAGACCCTGACTTTCACAAGTAGCTGGCGCCAGCTCACAAATTGTCTCTTGGATGTTAAAGAAGGCTCAGGTGTCCGACACACAAAGCCCAGGCTGCATTTGAAAGGACACCAGTCGGATGACCCTCCCCATAGCCCTGACATGACTTTGAGGAGCCCAGGTAGACTTCACACCTTGCTAAACTCCGACCCATCAATAAGCAACTTACAAATGTCCTTTGTCTCTAGACCAACAATCATTCTGAAGGCATTTTTAATTCTGATGGCCATCTTCACCTTCTGGGGGAAACACATAGCTGTGCAGTGTCCATCTGCTTTGTATCTACAGGCTGCTCCAGTATAATGGACATGTATCTTCATTACAAGACATCTATTCGGGTTGTCGCTATCCATAATTTATTGGGCAGCAGATAGATTGCTGAATTGCATGGCCGCCTGGACAGATTGGTGTGAAATTGGTACATGCACGCTAATTTAGGGGTTACGACCGATGATGGCTCTTCTAGTTCCACATAGACCTGTCATTGCTGCTCTACTGCTCAGTGGGCCTTCTCCCGAGTCCCGACTTCCACCCATTCCTTCCAGTGCCAGGTGACCCGGGGGTCTATGAAAAATATAATGTGCATTTCACTAGCCCCCGAGGATGGTGACCTGGATATTTATAATTCGATGAATATATTTTAATGTGCATTTTACAGTCTTGTTTTGTAGAATTGTACAGTTTAGTTATTTACTTCTAATAATAATAACGTGTAATGATAGCTTTTATCAATTGGATTTGAATGATAGCTTTTGTTGCCCATGAAGGGTACAGAGAGGGGCTGCTAGTAAAAGTGCCACCGAGGCTTGGGTAGGTCATGAATGGAGTTAATGACTTGTGATCGTTCTGTGCAGGTCAGTGCTCGGACAGCATGGGGGGCAGCCCGGTTCAGAATGGCAACGATCCATCCAAAGGAAGCGGAGGGTCTCAGAACTCTATGTCCTGTTCTGCGGACCAGATGCGGAGATACAGGACAGCCTTCACCAGGGAGCAGATAGGACGTCTGGAGAAGGAGTTCTACAGGGAGAACTACGTGTCAAGGCCCAGGAGGTGTGAACTGGCTGCAGCCTTGAACCTACCCGAGACCACTATAAAGGTATTATTCCAGCCTGGGGATCTTGGTCCGTGTATTTTATCCTATCAGAGACCACTCTCAAGGTTTTATTCCAGCCTGAGGGTCTTAGTCCATGTATTTTATCCTGCCAGAGACCACTCTCAAAATATTATTCCATCCTGGGGGTTTTGGTCCACAAGGTTAACCTCCTAGAAATCACCATCAAGGTATTATTCCAGCCTTAGGGTCTTGGTCCATGTATTTTATCCTGCCAGAGACCAAATCTCAAAGTATTATTCCATTCTGGGGGTTTTGGTCCACAAGGTTAACCTGCCAGTAATCACCATCAAGGTATTATTCCAGCCTTAGGGTCTTGGTCCATGTATTTTATCCTGCCAGAGACCAAATCTCAAAGTATTATTCCATTCTGGGGGTTTTGGTCCACAAGGTTAACCTGCCAGTAATCACCATCAAGGTATTATTCCAGCCTGAGGGTCTTGGTCCATGTATTTTATCCTGCCAGAGACCAAATCTCAAAGTATTATTCCATTCTGGGGGTTTTGGTCCACAAGGTTAACCTGCCAGTAATCACCATCAAGGTATTATTCCAGCCTGATGGTCTTGGTCCATATATTTTATCCTGCTAGAGACCACTCTCTCAACGTATTATTCCATCCTGGGGGTTTTGGGCCACAAGGTTTAACCTTCTAGAAATCACCATCAAGGTATTATTCCAGCCTGAGGGTCTTGGTCCATATATTTTATCCTGCCAGAGACCACTCTCAAAGTATTATTTCATCCTGGGGGTTTTGATCCGCCAGGTTTAACCTGACAAAAATCACCATCAGGGTATTATTCCAGCCTGAAGGTCTTGGTCCATGTTTTTTTAACCTGCCAGAGACCACTATTAAAGTATCCTTCCATCCTGGGTGTTTGGTCCACAAAGTTTAACCTTCCAGAAATCACCATCAATGTATTATTCCAGCCTGGAGGTCTTGGATCACATATTTAACCTGCCAGAGACAACCATCAAGGTTTGGGTCTACAAACCTACAGACCACTCTTAAGGTATTATTCCAGCCTGGGGGTCCTGGTCCATGTATTTAACCTGCCAGAGGGAAGGTATTATTGCAGCCTGAGAGTATTGATCCATGTTTATTAATCTGCCAGAGACCACTATCAAATTGTTATTCCATCCTGGGGGTTTTGGTCCACAAAGTTTATCCTGACAGAAATCACCATCCAGTTATTATTCCAGCCTGGAGGTCTAGGTCCACATCTTTAACCTGCCAGGGACAACCATGATAGTTTTGGCCTACAGATTTTAGCTTACCAGAAATCACTATGAAGGTATAATTCTAGCCTGGGGGTCTTGGTTCACATATTTTAACCTGCCAGAGACCACCAACAAGGTATTATTCCAGCCCGGAAGTCTTGGTCCTTGTATTTGAACCTGCCAGAGACCACTCTCAAGGTATTATTCCAGCCCTGAGCGTCTTGGTCCATGTATTTTAACCTGTCAGAGACCCCTCCCAATGTATTATTCCAGCCTGGGGGGTCTTGGTTCATGTATTTTAACCTGCTTGAGACCATCATCAAGGTGTTACTCCAGCATGGGGGTCTTGGTCCACAGAAGTTAACCTGCCAGAAATCCCTATCAAGGTATTATTCCACCCTAGGGATCTTCGTAGTAATCTTGAGGAAGGGCAGATGATTTATGTAGCATTTAATTCATGGGATTCATCTGCCCTTAGCTCAGGCATGCAGGCAGGAGGGTGTGCCTAGCTGAGAAAACACTTCCTCCCTTCCTGAAGACTCTTGGGATGTATGACATTATTTACCTAGGCCTGGAAACCAATACCAGCAACAAAAGGTTTAAAAATAGTCAATGTTGATTGATACAGTGAAGTTCCAATTTAATATGTTTCCCCACATTCATTATTGTTCTGAAGGCTGACTTCATCCTAAATATGTTTTTTTCTGTTCACAGGTGTGGTTTCAGAACAGAAGGATGAAGGACAAACGACAGAGGTTGGCAATGACCTGGCCTCACCCAGCAGACCCAGCCTTCTACACTTACATGATGAGCCACGCAGCTGCCACTGGCAATCTACCTTACCCTTTCCCATCTCACCTACCTCTTCCTTACTACTCTCACATGGGTCTTGGCACTACTTCAGCTTCACCTGCTAATCCTTTCAGCTCACCATTGAGACCACTGGATACCTTCAGAGTCCTCTCTCACCCTTACCCTAGACCAGAACTCTTATGTGCATTCCGACACCCATCCATCTATGCCACACCTGCTCATGGACTTGGTACTGGGAGCAACCCTTGCTCCTGTTTGGCATGCCACTCCAGCTCTTCCAATGGGCTAGCACAAAGGCCTGCAGGCTCTGACTTTACCTGCTCCTCCTCTACAAGATCAGACTCCTTCCTGACTTTCACCCCTTCGGTCCTGAGCAAATCATCTGTTCCTCTAGACCAGAGAGAGGAGGTACCACTGACCAGATAAGATGGACCTACTCTCTCCCCCTGACTGAGCTACCTAGCTTGCCAATGTCTTTTTTTGGGGGGAACCCTGTCAAGAGGTGGCATTCCAGGACCTTTCAGGTTGTCACAGGCTTTCTCCTCCAGATCAATGACTTTACTATAAAATTAGCTCATTATCTTCAAGAAGACAAAAGACTACTTTTAAAGAGTGAATATTTTATAGGCATTGCCACACTTTTGTTTATTCTGTGTCAGTAACAAAATGGCAGACTGTAGATTTTAGGATTACCATGCTGGGATACTTGAATATTAAGTTAACACAGAACAATAAGGTTATTAATGTGTTTTTTTCCCCCAAATGTACAAAATACATTTAAAGTATCAACAAAACACAGTATTAAGATGATACATTGTTATTTTGCAATGTGCCTGCCTCTTTATCCAACCACCAATTTATGACACCTTCTATGAATGGTTCTTACAGCAGAAATTCGCAGTTTTTGTATTTTAAACTATTTTTTTTTTTTTTTTTTTGAATAAACACTGGGCTTGGGGTAAAGTCTGAGCCGTGCAGAGAACTACAATATTTGTATAAGGAATGGCAATGGTTTATCCTCAGCTGCTGAAAAGTGAGCACACTAATTAAATTATCAAGTGATGTATATGTAAGGAGGACCTTTCTGGATGTATAATAATTTTCCCAGAGTGCAAACCTTCTGCTAGTCCTTAACAAGCCGCATAGGGAAGGGATTATGTCGCCAAAGCTCTGCAGACAGGCGCCCACTTCTGCAAATTAGCACACAGGCACACTGTTAACAGCCTCCATCCATTATGCTTGTGTACAAATCTTCACCAAATCACGATGAGGATTTTAGTTTATACTTTTAATTCTATTTATATATTTTTTTATATCTATGTTGTGCTCCATATTTGATGATCAGGGATGTTCAGTTTACATGTCATTTGTTTATTTATATTTGCTTTTGTTGCACATGTGAAGCTCAAATGGAAATGTCTACCTGTCTAACGTTTGAATGTCCTTTGACGTGTTTCAGGAATGGGTAGAGCATTCCTTTGCCAAGAATGTTTTTGTTTATTTTTTTTAATTTTTTTTTTGTTTTGTAAAAATGATTTTCAGCACCGTCCAAAATTATAACAATAACAACAAACATAATAAACACTGTTACAATAATCTGCTGAAATTCGCAATAAAATTAATCACAAGGAATAATTGTAATCATTTTTTTCTAAAAGATGTCACCGATCTTATGGAATATTATGATTTATTTAGGGTGGTTTCAAAATAGATGTAATACACTGATGAACCTGCATATGTTTTCATAATACCAAATGCATACATTATTTTTTGTCTGTAGCAATCTGGTTTCCGACTACAAATTACAGCCCAAAAAAATTGTAAATTTGAATATAAACTTTCCTATAAAAAAGAAGAATTGAATAGACAGAAAGCAAGTAAAAATAGCTTGATTTTTCATGCCAGTGCTGGAGATTTGTATGTAAATCTCCGACGGTAGTAGAAAGTCGCATGTGGGGTGGAAGGCTTGCAGGAGTAATATTCAGCCATGGCTGAGTAATTCAATACACGGTGGCATTCATCTTCATACTGACATATTGCAAAACATGCCAGTTTATCACAGCGAACTGCTGCATGTTCAAGCATTTCTTGGTGGCAGGTTTCCTTTAAAACTTGAAATATTACACAATTTAGGAAATTTACAAGCATCGATATTAGCGTCATGGGCAACCGTGTAATTTGATATTTTAAAAAATTAAAAAAAATATATATATTTTTGGGAGAGTTTAGCAAGGCAGGGAAAAACAGTAATTTATATTAACCAATCACCGTTCGCTGGTTCTACAGTACACTGATGTGCACTAACCCATATCAACCAATCATATGTCACCTGCTTACAGTAGACAGAATAATACCAGATGATGGCTCATATGTTACTATAGGTTATAGAATAGAAAAAACAATGTTTGTTGATCAGTTGCTATTGGATGCTGGGATGCCATACTTGATATAAGCAGAATAATGATAGATGATTGTTGATTGGTTGCTATTGGATACTACGCTTTCTGGCAGAACAATGACAGATTATGGTTGGTTGGTTGCAATGGGATACTACACTAAATATAACGTAAGCACAGTAATGGCAGATGATGGTTGATTGTCTGCTATGGGATACTATGCTTTATAAGCGTTTGTTACCCCAACACTTCATTTTTCTGATATGTGCTTCTGTACCATGTACTTGTATTAGAAAGTATCCCATTCTCTTTCTATTGCTTCCCTTTCTATGAAATCATTGGTGTTCCTGTTAGTTCCTCTGCTATCCTATTAAAAACTGACCACACTAAGCAGGAGAGCACACGGTGGTCAGTTCTCTAGCTATGCTGGGAACTCAGTGTATTCTCCTCCAATGATCAGATTTGTCCTGACATGCCCCCCCCCCCCTCCAGCCTTTAACTGGGAAGCGTAGTGTACTGCTGCTTCTCTTCCTCCAGCTCTTATAGAGATGAGAACAGAGGGAATGTGGTCACTTATAAAAAAAAGGGAGAAATTGGTATTTATAATGTTTTTTTGCTTTTTTTATGTCTATGCAAGAATGTTTTGCCTTTCATTTATATTTTAAACGGAATCGGTTGTTTTACAAAGTGATCATTTACAATCACTTCAGGCAGAACAATGACAGATGATGGTTTATTGGCTGCTATGAGATACTACACTTTATATAAAATAAGCAGAATAACGACATGTGATTGTTAATTGATTGCTCTTCCATACTACACTGATATAGAATTAGCAGAGCAATGCGAGATGACTGCTGATTGGTTGCTATGGGATAATAGACTTTCTATAACATTAGCAGAATAATGACATGCGATTGTTAATTGATTGTTCTTCCATACTACACTGGTATAGGATTAGCAGAGCAATGAGCGATGATTGGCGATTGGTTGCTATAGGATAATACACTTTGTTGAGAATAGGCAGAGCAATTAGAGATGACTGCTGATTGGTTGCTATAGAATATTACACTTTGTTTAGGATAGACAAAACAATGAGAGATGATTGCTGATTGGTTGCTATAGGATAATACACTTTGTTGAGGATAGGCAGAGCAATGAAAGATGACTGCTGATTGGTTGCTATAGGATAATACACTTTGTTGAGGATAGGCAGAGCAATGAGAGATGACTGCTGATTGGTTGCTATAGGATAATACACTTTGTTGAGGATAGGCAGAGCAATGAGTGATGACTGCTGATTGGTTGCTATAGGATAATACACTTTGTTGAGGATAGGCAGAGCAATGAGAGATGACTGCTGATTGGTTGCTATAGGATAATACACTTTGTTGAGGATAGGCAGAGCAATGAGAGATGACTGCTGATTGGTTGCTATGGAATAATGCACTTTGTTGAGGATAGGCAGAGCAATGGGAGATGACTGCTGATTGGTTGCTATGGAATAATGCACTTTGTTGAGGATAGGCAGAACAATAAGAGATGACTGCTAATTGGGTATATAGAATATTACACTTTGTTCAGGATAGACAAAGCAATGAGAGATGATTGCTGATCGATGCCTGTGGGTTATAACACTTTGTACAGAGAGGAAAAACAATGACAGATCCCTGCTAATTGGTTTTAGTTGCTTACGATATATAGAGTAAACAGAATAAGCAATAATGATTGCTATGTGTTTGTTCTGGGATATTACACCATACAAAGGCTAAACACAGCATTTAGAGAAGACTACTGATTGGTTGCTGTGGGTTACTTCATTAGGTACACTGCTCCTTACCTTACTAAATAAGTCTGACAACCTCATAAAAGCACAGAGAAGGAGAAGAAGATAGGCTGCAAAGCTTTGCTGCAGCTAAATAACTCATGGCAGGTAAACAGGCTTGCTGCAGGTGGCTGGAAAGCACAGGAGTTGGGTTTAACAAGGAGGTAAATGAGATGTCCAAAGCAATATTAACAGATATAAGATCAATGATAAGCCCTAGTGTCCATTCAGAAGCATTTAATTGACTGTATTTCCTGGGTAATTGTACCAGGATCATGAATCTGAACATGTTTCAGAATTTCTTGTATGGAGCTGGCTTGTCCTGCTATGTGTCACCCATTTCCCTCAGTAACCTTCACCATATTGCTTCTTCCTATGGCAGTCATTTGGAGAAGGTATTAGAGGGAGAAAGCATTTTAGTCGTATTATTATGTGGCTTATTTCCAGCAGAAAAAGCTGTGTTGGCCTCTGCAAGGATAAGGAGAATCTGGTTAAGTACTTGTAGAGATCCCAGAGGATGCTGCATTCATACAAGGCAAACTCAGCCCAGTCCCCGACATCCCCTGGTTGTTAGTATGTGATTGATTGCCTTATTAAAGCGTGTTCTTGTAAGTGTGACCAAACTGATTGCAAACTACATGTTTAGAATAAAAGCTCAATGCTAACAGCCGAGGAAAAAAGGGAGGGAGGATATGAATAGCTGGTTAATAATTTATCATTCCACTGGAGATCTGGTTAACTAAATTTACACGGTGTACAGGAAAGTTTCTGGGTGTAATCAGTCATGCCTTCATCTGCTCTTCGACTTCGTGTCAAATTAGAGGAGAAATCTGCTGGTTAGTGTGGAGAGCGATCATTGGAATGGTGGCAAGTGGCCTGCAGGGTGACAAGGCTTAAGGGTGAGCCTTGTGTGCTCTGACCACATGTGGCTCCTCCATCACTGGGGGCCAATCCAGCCTCTCTCATCACACCTGACAGTCCCTTTGTTTTCAATTACTCTCCTGCTCGATTTGTTACATTATTTTACTCAAGTTGAGCAGTCACTGCATGTACCCAATACCATATGTCAGCCTGCTCACCAGCTTGCCAACTACAATGGTTTAATGAACAGTCCCCTGGACCTTTGTTCCACAAACATGTCCTGAACTATTCACTCTCAGCTAAAATGTGTTAATCGTTTTGTAATACGACCCAGGATTTGGGGTCAAAGGGATGGCGCTATCACCAGGACCTGCAAAATCAAAGAATGCCAAGTTGGCTTGTTGGCTTATATGCCATTTCTATCTTTATATCAGGCTAACATTGGAATAATAATATTTCCCACGAGATTGTGTGGCAAATACAAATGCACAAAAACAATATATATATATATATATATATATATATATATATATATGGGCTGATTTACTAGACTCCCTCAAGAGGTGGTTCTGGCCAGCTCAGTAGATTGTTTTAAGAAAGGCCTGGATTCTTTCCTAGATACACATAATATAACTGGATACTAATATTTATAGGTAAAGTTGATCCAGGGAATGTCCGATTGCCTCTTGGGGGAACAGGAAGGAAATTTTTCCCCTGCAGGAGCAAATTGGATCATGCTTTATTGTTGTTGTTTTTGCCTTCCTGTGGATGAACTGTGTGTATTGTTTTTATATATATAGAGATGTAGATATATATCTATATCTCTATATAGAGATAGATATAAATATATATATCTATATCTATATAGATAGATATCTTTCTATATCTATGTCTATATATATATATATATATATATATATATATTATTTATTCCTTCTCTTGGTTGAACTAGATCAGTGGTCTCCAAACTGGGGCCCTTTGCTTGCCCCTTTCTGGCCCTTGGGACACTATCCCTCCTACTGACATCAATGATGAGGCACCATTCCTCCCACTGACACAATTAATAGGGCACCCTTCCTCCCACTGACACCATAGATGGGGTACTATTCCTACTGCTAAGACTAATGATGGGGCATTCTTCCTCCCACTGACACTGTCAATAGGGCACTATTCCTCCCATTAATCCCAACCATGGGGCACTATTCCTCCCATTGATACCAACCATGGGGCACTATTCCTCCCATTGATACCAACCATGGGGCACTATTCCTCCCATTGATACCAACCATGGGGCACTATTCCTCCTGCTAAAACCAACAATGGGGCACTATTCCTCCTGTTAAAACCAGTGATAGGGCAGTGTTTCCTACCAGGGATGCTGGAACATTTTCTATTCACACTGACCACATTTTGGCCCCCCTATAGCCTGAAGGACAGTAAACTGGCCCTTTGCTTAAAAAGCCCGGAGATCTCTGAACTAGATGAACTAGAGAGTGCAAAATCTGGTGCAGATCTAAATCAGCTTCCATTTTTTTTTTTTGTCAAAGCTTAATTGAACAAGTTGAAGTTAGAAGCTGATTGGCTACCAGGTGCAGCTGCACCAGAAAAAATAATAATGAAAAAAAAAAAAGTGTATATATATATATATATATATATATTCTGGATAATACATCGTTATGTGGTTACTGCAAACACATAAGGGTTACCTGCAAACATATAGGAGTTGCCCTATTAAATAGGCTATTTACTTTGGAAGAGAACTTTTGGTTTTCCGGGGAATTTTCCCCAGAGATTAGTGAATGTAGTGAAATTTCACTTTTCAAACAGTACCCAATCACAAGCAAGGAAAAAAAAAACAGCATTTTTGCTTGCACATGATTGGATGATGGAAGTCAGTAGAGCTTCTCTCCATTTACTAAGCTCTGCGGGAAATTCCCTTGCAATGTGATCAGTGTATTTGCTATTCCTAAATTAACCCCATAAGGTCTATTTCTACATGTTTTACCACAAGAATCCCACAACTTTAACCCAGGATTTATACAAATGAATCCAATTAGAATAATGATTGATCTTGGGTAACAAATGTGTGAATCTTGTTTGAAAACATTGATAAAGAGACCCCAACAAATCCAAATCAGAGATTGTAGCAGTCTCAGGATGCTATTTTTTTTTAAACTCTTTATTTATATATATTTTTTAACAAAACAGACACAGGATGCTATTTATTAAAGTTCCAGAAAAAACATGCATTTTCTAAACCCATATGGCTCTTGGTTTGCGAAAGGACATGGCTCATCCAAAACTGTTGCTGCTGTTTAAAGCTGAAGATCATTTTATATATATATATATATATATATATATATATATATATATATAAAATCTTCAGTGGTTCAGCGATCTCCTTTTTCATCAATATGCTAATAAAATGTTTTAAATAAAACATTTCTGTTTTCATTATTTTAGACCGAGTGTGACGTCATCACTGGGTGTAAGTGCTTCTCTAAGCAATGTAGGCAGATCATAGCTGTACGTAGCGTCCTTAAAAAAGCAGACCACCCTAGGTAACATCTACATGTGATGCTGAGACTCTATGATAAAAAAAAAAAAAAAAAAAACTGAAATATAATGAAAGACTAAGGCAGACATGGGGCAGTTGGAAAGAGCTGGTTGATGCTGGGCACCCTCAAACTAGGGAATGGGATGGGCTTTAACTGACTTGCTGCAGCTTCTAAAACACACTGTGAGAAGCTGACAGTGTGCAGGGAATCTAAATAATGGCTTCCAATAAAAGAGAGAAAGCTGAAGAAGAGAGGTTTGTGCAAGACTGAAAGAAAAGGCTGGAGTTCAGCTTTAAATTAAGACTATATGTTCTTTAACTTCAGCTATACAAATAGTCTATGTTTGTATCTATCTAATTCCTTATGATTGTTCGCAATACAAAAACACACTTTGTAATCATTTTCAGAATAATATTGTTTATGACTTTCTCAGGAAATCAATGACAAGTCAATGTTAAGTAGTAGCTTGGTTAGCACTAGACTCACAACAAAAACAGTAAACATAGGTAGATACAACAGTAATACACTGTAGCTAATGCATTGTATGTTTTTATTTGTTGCAAAGTAACATATTCTTGCAATGCATTGTATGGAATAATTTGTCGCAAAGTCACATTTTCTTGCTGCTTTTCAGACTTGTCCTTTGGTCGCAGGGCTGTCCAATCTGTTCACATATTTTGTCTAAACAGTTCCATAGAATTTAAAGGCTGATAGATGTTAAATGGAGCAGACGGGCTTTGCAGAGGGCTTATTTTGTTAAGTGGCTTTAGATCAATGTGTAATAAAATGTTTGCATAAATATTTAAGTCAAAGCTCTGAACCCAGCGTTCACAGGGAGAAACAAATCTGGGTCTATTAGTCTTCCTAGGATCTGGGATAGTCTTGAGAAAGAAGAGCATATTAAAGTCCTCTGCAGCCTCATTTGAATCCAGCCCAGCTTCTGCAGAATAAGGAGTGTGAATAGACCAATCACTTTATAATGATGATGAATGAGGAATTAATTCACATACAAGCAAGGCAATTTAGGCCTTCATCTGTTTAAATAGCCTCCCCAAATTATTCGCAATTGCAGGTCACAGATTTAATCAATTGACCAATCTTGTGAAAGTCATATCCTTACATCTCAATCCGAATTATTTATAGAGCAGCAGAGAGCAGTGAAAGGTATTGTGTTAACAGGCACAATTACTTACAGGAGAAGGAGCTTCAAATGGGAAACAAATGTCTTGTTTGGCAGCAAATGATGAAAAAGAGTCAGTTTTCATCTTGCTAAAACCGTGTAAAATCTTCCTCTGGGTCCATCTCCGTTATATACACATGGAGAGCTCAATTACACATCCTAATAGCGCTGAAATTAATACTGCATAAGCAGAATGCATCAAAACCCATGTACAACTCCAATCGGGTACAAGGGCACTTTCTTTCAGACAGACCTCTGCTAACTATCTGAAGCCCACACTAAAATCAATTGTGCCACATACATTGGACATATGTGTCTTCTTGTAATCTAACATAAGAGAGAGGAAGAAAGAAAGAAAGAAAGAAAGAAAGAAAGAAAGAAAGAAAGATAGATAGATAGAAATAAAGATAGAAAGAAAGAAAGAAAGAAAGAAGGGATATCTGATACAAAACTTCATAATATACAGTATAACGCAACGTTTTTTAAAATGTACAGTAAAGTGGACAGAAAGGCTCAAGAAATGAATAATGTTTTGTATGGGATACTATATATATATATATATATATATATGTGTATTGAAGATTCTGAAAAGCCAAATTAGTATTTCTATATCTATAGATCATTCTATCTCGTGTTTACTCTTTATCTAACGTTGTTTCTCTAAATCTTGATATGCTTGATACAGTAAAGTGACCAGTAAAAAAATCAATTTTATTTTGTAGGGGTCACTAGCCAGTTCTTATTGCCCAACTGATCAATAGCATTGTGAATAATTAAGTACTATCTATCTATCTATCTATCTATCTATCTATCTATCTACTGTACTTTTCTCTTCAGTACCTACTATCTGTTTATTTATTTACAATATTTGCATCTTTAGTATCTATCTATCTATCTATCTATCTATCTATCTATCTATCTATCTATCGATTTACTGTACCTATATATATAATATCACCTATCTATCTATTTAGTGTACCTTTATATTCAGTATCCTCTATCCATTTACTTTTATCTTCAGCATCTACTATTAATCTGTCTATCTATCTATCTATCTATCTATCTATCTATCTATCTATCGTATCTTTATCTTCAGTATCTATCTATCTATGTACTATATGTGTATCTTCATTATTTACTATCCATCTATGTACTATACCTTTATCTTCATTAACCTTCTATCCATCTATCACACTTCTATCTACAACTCTATCCATCTAATATCTGTTTATGTGTTTATGTTTGTATCTATCTATTGCAAAATGCACTATCTATCTATCTATCTATCTATCTATCTATCTATCTATCTATCTATCTATCTATCTATCTATTTACTGTATCTATCTATCTATCTATCTATCTATCTATCTATCGTATCTTTATCTTCAGTATCTATCTATCCCTATGTACTATACGTGTATCTTCATTATTTACTATCCATCTATGTACTATTATCTATGTACAATTACCTTTATCTTTATTAACCTTCTATCCATCTATCACACTTCTATCTACAACTCTATCCATCTAATATCTGTTTATGTATGTATCTATCTATTGCAAAATGCACTATCTATCTATCTATCTATCTATCTATCTATCTAGTATTTGCCTCTATAATTTGCATTGTCCCTGGACTCACACAGAAACAAACATGGTACAGCAAAGTCTTGTTCTAAAGTCTAATTAGGAACCTAGAATGATCCCATCTCCTGTGTATTATAATATTCCTCCATACCTCGGATATGTGAGTGTTTTGCAATGATGTAGTTTTGTGTTTGTTTTTTTTTCTGTTTGCCTTCCTTATTGCGGGACTTTCTCCTTCTCCTCATTTTCTAGTTAATTAGCGCATTCAGATATTTCATAAAGGAAAATCGAAGCAGCGATGAGAGGGATTAGAGATTTGTCCGAATAATCATTTAGAATGATTACCATACAATGTGTAGGCAGCAGAAATGTGACAAATGAACTTTTCTTATCAAATAGATGCTGTGCATAATGAGTGGGATTTCTTGGCACCACCGATCACAGCCATGCTGGTGTGGAGATGGAAAGGTGAGCTGAAGATTTCTCAGGCTTGGAGGAACCGTCTCAGCATTGACTTTGATGTATCTCTGTCCAATTAGTGCTTGTTATTGGTGTCCCATGGGATGGCCAGGCTGGGCCCGGAGCAAGGAAAATCCACTGATAAATCTGCAAGGTAAATCAGGAGCTCATCACCATCAGGATAGAAGAGTACATATAAACAATGAAACAAACAAGGACTTCAACCATGACACATCAACAGAGATATCAGCCTATTAACTCTTTATACACCTTGGATTGGAAGCTCCTGGAGGGCAGGGTCTGATGGGAATGTATAATATATGTAAATCGCTGCATAGATTGTCAGCGCTATATAAATACCTGTAACAATTATAATATACATTGTCTACCTGTAAGAGACTCACACTACACCTTCAATTTTCTATACATTCACCATAGTATGTAAAACATTTGCAGCTGGGTGATTCTTAAAAAAAAAAAAAAACCCTCCCCCATCCTTCCTATAGCTACCATGGCCTTCACATGGCCAGTTGGACAAGCACCCTGTGGAGTACAGCTCTGTGAGTTCATGATGGTGAAGGCAGATTGAACTGAGCTAAAAATAGGCTTCAAGGATCTGTCTGGATGAAGACACTGACAGTAATCACCATGTTTTTATAATACATTGTACAAATCAGCACTCAAAGACTTTCAGTGTGCTGATAAAAGGATCATTAAGCTGACCAAAGACCTCAGATGACAGTTGGGCATGCAGACCTGATTCAAGCATCAAAAGAGTTCTTACTAACCACCTACAAGTTTGCCAAGTATTCATTCAATTAATTTAGAGGATAGGAGAGAAGGGAAGAGACACTGGCAGCACAAATATAGTTCCCAGGAAAATGTTTGGAGCAGGTTTTAAAAATGGAGTGGACAACACATATCTCATATGTATGACCAACTTTAGGGTGTCCGTAGATGGGCACATCTCTAACAATGGACTGGAGAGTTGAGGGTGAACTCACATTGCTTGTGAAAGCTTGTGCATGGCATAAACCAGTGTTTCCCAACCTTTTTTCAGTCAAGGCACCCTTTAAAGAGGAAGTAAATCCTGATGGGTTTTACTTTCTCTTTATTTCCCTGCAAAGGTAAAGCATAATGGGCTACTATGCATTGCATAGTAGCCCATTATGTGTCACTTACCTGAAACCGAAGCCTGCGATGTCACCGCTGTCCCCACTAGCAGCGAGCGTCCATCTTCACCCCTCTTTCTTCCGGGGCTGCAAACTCCGGCTCTGTAACTGGCCAGAGTTACGTGATGTCACTCCTGCGCAATGCGCGCGGGAGCTGCCGGTCACGGCACGACCCTTTTAGAAACAGCACGATCTGCCCTTTCTAAAGTGGGCATTAGTGATGAGCCGAACACCCCCGGGTTCGGTTCGCACCAGAACCTGCGAACGGACCGAACGTTCGTACGAACATTAGAACCCTATTAAATACAATGGATGCGAACGTTCGAATTCTAAAGTGCTAATTATAACGACTATTATGCATGTTATTGTCCTAAAAAGGGTTTGGGAACCCGGGTTCTGCACCAGGGGACATGTATCAATGCAAAAAGAAGTTTTAAAAACGGTCGTTTTTCGGGAGCAGTCATTTTAATGATGCATAAAGTGAAAAAAAAAAGTCAAATATTCCTTTAAATATCGTACCTGGGGGGTGTCTAAAGTATGCCTGTGAAGTGCCACGTGTTTCCCGTGTTTAGAACTGTCCCTGCACAAAATGACACTTCTAAAGGAAAAAAAAGCCATTTAAAACTGCTTGCGGCTTTAATGTAATGTCTGGTCCCGGTAATATAGATGAAAATCTTTAAGAAAAATGGCATAGCTACCCCATGACCCCCCCCCCCCCTACCCCAGCCCATTACCAGCCCCTTTGGGTCTTGTATGGATATTAAGGGGAACACCGCACACAAAATAAAAAAGGCCCTATATACTCTAAACAGCCGTATACAGGCGGTGCATACAAGACAGGGACTGTAGGTTTGTTCTTATGTAGAATGTGTTTGTAATTTTGAACAGGTACATTGTTTAAGTGTAGCTCCAGGCCAAAAATCTATTTTTAAACTTTTTGGAAAACATAGGTAAGGGTTATCACCCCTGTAACATTTGTTTTGCTGTCTGTGCCCCTGTTCAGAACATTTCACCTCACTTTCCGTCCCAATGACAACTGTTTTTGAAATGTGGTGTTTTTCTTGAAACAAGGATTGGTGATAAAGCATCAGTACAGAGGAGACACCTTTCTCACATAATTCTTACAGGAGAGAATTTTCCTTCCTAGGGGTAGATTTCCTCTCACTTCCTGTTGTCTTCTTGCGTTTGCAAGTAGGAGTCGTTTGTAAGTTGGATGTTTGAAAGTAGGGACCTGCCGTATATACTCTGCAGAAATAGGCCCCTTAGTTGTTGGTGTTGGCACAACACTGTAAGCACTCACAGTTACTCTTGGTTGGTGCTGGAACGCCCTGCTGTCAACTATTATATCAGGAATTGTAATTACATATAATTGTTGAACAGTGGTAGTAAAAATTGGGCCTTTGATGGTGGTGCTGGTGCCACAACACTGTAAGCCCTGACAGTTACTCTTGGTGGGTGCAGCAATGGGCCCTGCTGTGAATTATTAGATCAAGAATTGTAATTGCATGCCCCTGTTGAACAGGGGCTGAAAAATTGGGCCTTTCGTGGTGGTGGTGGTGGTGTTGCCACAACACTGTAAGCCCTCAGAGTTACTCTTGGTGGGTGCAGGAATGGGCCCTGCTGTGAATTATTAGATCAAGAATTGTAATTACATGCCCCTTTTGAACAGGGGCTGAAAAATTGGGCCTTTCGTGGTGGTGGTGGTGGTGGCGTTGCCACAACACTGTAAGCCCTCAGAGTTACTCTTGGTGGGTGCAGCAATGGGCCCTGCTGTGAATTATTAGATCAAGAATTGTAATTACATGCCCCTGTTGAACAGGGGCTGAAAAATTGGGCCTTAGGCACTGGTGGCACAACACTGCAACCCCTCACAGATACTGTACTTGGAGCACAGCAATGAGCCCTGTTGCAAAGTATTGCTTCAAAAATTGTAATTACACGCCCCTGTTAAACAGGGGCTGAAAAATTGGGCCTTAGCCACTGGTGGCGGCACCCATAAACAAAAATGATCTTCCAAGCTATCATCATCAATCGTATCATTGAGGACTCGGAGGAGGAGGATAGCCAGTCAACATAACAGCACAGGCACTCAGCATCAGCATCAGTCTTGAAGGGATGTGACATGTTAAAATCAATTAGTCTGTTATATCAGCATCAGGTGTGTGGTAGCTGGTGGTGATCCAAGACTGGTTCATCTTGATGAAAGTCAGTCGATCAACCGAGTCGGTGGACAGGCGCACCCTGTGATCCGTGACAAATCCTCCAGCAGCACTGAATGTGCGTTCCGAAAGAACGCTGGATGCAGGACAGGCCAGTAGCTCAATTGCATACTGTGCAAGCTCTGGCCAGTGATCCATCCTCAAGACCCAGTAAGCCAGAGGATTTTCGGTGGGGAAGGTGTCCAAGTCTGACCTTGCCCCTAGATATTCCTGCACCATGTTTATCAGACGCTGGCGATGGTTGCTGGAACCGATCATACTTTGGGGCTGCGGACTAAAGAATTGTCTGAACGCATCGGTCAGACGGCCACCTTCCCCACCGCTCCTTCTTTGACTGGCCGAAGCCTCAGCAACTCGTTGTCCAGGACCAGGAGTTTGTAACCTCCCAGTCTCTGGGAACGCATTGCACAGACCTTTCTGCAAGGCCTCCCGGAGTTGTCTCATCCTCTGCTCCCTCTGCGATGGTAACATAAGGTCCGCAACCTTACCCTTGTACCGTGGATCAAGGAGAGTGGCCAGCCAGTAATGGTCCCTCTCCTTGATCCGAAGAATACGAGGATCCTTCCGCAGACTTTGCAGGATCAGGGAGGCCATGCAGCGTAGGTTAGCTGAGGCATTCGGTCCGGAGTCCTCTGGGTCACTAAGGACGACATGATCCGCAGCCACCTCCTCCCAGCCACGTACAAGTCCACTGGTTTCTTGGGACTGTAAATCATCCCTAAAAGACTGCTGCTGATGATGCTGAGTGCCAGCCTCCACCTCCATGCTGACACAATCCTCCTCCTCCTCCTCCTCCTCCTCTTCCTGTGCGATGGGTGGGACAGAAGGAACACTGTCTGGGTAAAGGGGGCCTTGAGAGGCAAGGAAGTCCTCCTCTTCCTGCCTCTGTTCTGCCTCAAGTGCCCTGTCCATTATTCCACGCAGCGTGTGCTCCAACAGGTGGACAAGAGGTACAGTGTCACTGATGCATGCACTGTCACTGCTCACCATCCTCGTGGCCTCCTCAAATGGTGCCAGGACAGTGCATGCATCCCTGATCATGCCCCACTGGCGTGGAGAAAAAAAACCAAGCTCCCCTGACCCTGTCCTGGTGCCGTAGTCGCACAGGTACTCATTGATGGCCCTCTGCTGCATGTGCAGCCGCTGCAGCATGGCCAATGTTGAGTTCCACCTGGTGGGCATGTCACATATAAGGCGGTTCTTGGGCAGGTTCAACTCCTTTTGCAGCTCAGCCAGGCGAGCACTGGCATTATAAGATCTGCGGAAATGCACACAGACTTTCCTGGCCTGCCTCAGGACATCCTGTAAGCCCGGGTACCTGCCCAAGGACCGCTGCACCACCAGGTTAAGGACGTGAGCCACACAGGGCACATGGGTCAGTTGTCCCTGTCGGAGGGCGGAGAGGAGGTTGGTGCCATTGTCGCAAACCACCATTCCTGGCTTAAGCTGGCGTGGCGTCAACCACCTCTCGGCCTGGCCCTGCAGAGCAGACAGGACCTCTGCCCCAGTGTGGCTTCTGTCCCCCAAACACACCAGCGCAAGCACGGCATGGCATCTTTTTGCCTGCGTACTTGCGTAGCCCCTTGAACGGCTACGGAGCACCGCTGGTTCAGAGGACAAAGCACAGGAAGAGGCCATGGAGGAAGAAGAAGAGGAGGGGGTGGAGGAGAGAGGTGTGTCACAACCAGTAGTAGCATTTTGGAGGCGTGGCGGTGGAACAACCTCCAACACTACTGCACCTTGTCCTGCATCCTTCCCAGCTGCCAAAAGAGTGACCCAATGGGCCGTGAAAGTAAGGTAACTTCCCTGTCCATGCCTGCTGGACCATGAGTCAGCGGTAATATGCACCTTACCGCTGACCGCCCTGTCCAGCGAGGCCAAGACATTGCCTTCCACATGCCGGTAGAGAGCCGGAATAGCCTTCCGTGAGAAAAAGTGGCGTTTGGGAACCTGCCACTGAGGAACCGCACATTGCACAAACTCACGGAAGGGGGCCGAGTCTACCAACTGAAAAGGCAGCAGTTGAAGCGCTAGCAATTTAGCCAAGCTAGCATTCAACCGCTGGGCATGTGGATGGCTGGGAGTGAACTTCTTTCGACGGTCCAGCAGCTGGGGCAGGGAAATTTGCCTGCTAGAATCGGACGTCGGTGTACTGCTAGCAGAGTGGCCGCAAGTACTTGGCTGTGACACACCTAATTCTACACCTTCATTCCTCTCAGTGCATGTTTCAGAGAGGACTGAAGTTATAGTGGGGTTGGAGATCCCAGCTGATGCGGTGCAAGGAGAGGTCCGCTTTGTTCTTTGGTGTGGGTCTTTGAGGTAGGCTTGCCAACGAGCTGCATGGCAGGTCAACATATGTCTGGTCAGGCATGTGGTACCCAAGCGGCTGATGTTTTGGCCACGCGATATACGCTTGAGACATATGTTGCAAACAGCAGCTGTGCGATCTGATGCACTAGCCTCAAAAAAGGCCCACACCAAAGAACTTTTTGAATGACGGGCAGAGGCAGCGCCCTGCACAGGCGGAGCTCTGCGGTGTGATTCCGTCGGTGTACTGCCCTTACGC
Organism: Rana muscosa; assembly: GCA_029206835.1. NCBI lineage: Eukaryota > Metazoa > Chordata > Amphibia > Anura > Ranidae > Rana > Rana muscosa. The sequence continues at coordinate 171,344,006 of CM055122.1, read as the reverse complement.
TGGCCACCAAAGGGCATCCTGCCTCGTTGGAGATGTGCCTCCTCCTCATCCTCCTCCTCCTCCTCTCTCCTATTAGGCACCCACGTGGAGTCAGTGACCTCATCATCCCCTCCCTCCTCATCACTGGAGCCAATCTGGCAGTATGCTGCAGCTGCTGGAACATGACTGCCAGATTGGTGTCCTTCTTGAGCATCCCCTCTGTCTGCTCTCACGCTACTGCCTTCCTGTAGCTGGGTTTCATCATCAGACCCTTCGAAATGCTGGGCATCCTCCTGGAGCATGTACCCAACACTGTGCTCAAACAGTTCGGGGGACTCCTCAGGAGGAGGACATGGTGGGTCTAGGGAAGGAGTGACTGATGATGAGTCTGACATTGATACCAGGGAAGAGGACGCTTTGGCAGCTGCTTTGCCAGTACCCTGAGCCTGGGTGAGAGAGGATGAGGAGGAGGAGGAGGGCTTGGTCATCCACTCTACCAAGTCTTCGGCATGATGTGGCTCAACATGTCCAGCTGCCGAAAAGAAGGACAAGCGTGTCCCATGGCCATGTGCTGATGACAATGCACCGCGTCCACGACCAGCACTGTTGCCCCCAGACACAGAGCCTGCTTGCCCTCTTTTATTGCCTCCTGACTGTCTGCCTCTCCTTGTTTGCCTTCCAGACATTCTAATGGATGGCCTGCAGGGAGATGGGAAAAAAGCAATAAGGGCTACCTTCAGGTGTCCTTCTCTGTCCCTTTACTTAAGGATTTCTAAATATGGTTGAGGATGATTGCTTTCGCACAGAATAGCACAATGACAATTTCCCTGACTGTCCAAAAAACAAGGATTTCAAAGATGGTTGATGAGGAATGCTTTAGCACAGTATAGCACAAGGAAAATTTCCCTCACTGTCCTTCCCTGTCCCTAGAAACAAGGATTAGCACAGTAAAACACACTGACACTCTCCCTACCTATAGTTTTCTGTCCCTAGAAAAAATGTTTTTTTAAAGATGGTTGATGATCAATGCTTTAGCACAGTATAGCACAAGGAGAATTTCCCTCACTGTCCTTCCCTGTCCCTAGAAACAAGGATTAGCACAGTAAAACACACTGACACTCTCCCTACCTATAGTTTTCTGTCCCTAGAAAAAATGTTTTTTTAAAGATGGTTGATGATCAATGCCTTAGCACAGTATAGCACAAGGAGAATTTCCCTCACTGTCCTTCCCTGTCCCTAGAAACAAGGATTAGCACAGTAAAACACACTGACACTCTCCCTACCTATAGTTTTCTGTCCCTAGAAAAAATGTTTTTTTAAAGATGGTTGATGATCAATGCTTTAGCACAGTATAGCACAAGGAGAATTTCCCTCACTGTCCTTCCCTGTCCCTAGAAACAAGGATTAGCACAGTAAAACACACTGACACTCTCCCTACCTATAGTTTTCTGTCCCTAGAAAAAATGTTTTTTTAAAGATGGTTGATGATCAATGCTTTAGCACAGTATAGCACAAGGAGAATTTCCCTCACTGTCCTTCCCTGTCCCTAGAAACAAGGATTAGCACAGTAAAACACACTGACACTCTCTCTACCTATAGTTTTCTGTCCCTAGAAAAAATGTTTTTTTAAAGATGGTTGATGATCAATGCTTTAGCACAGTATAGCACAAGGAGAATTTCCCTCACTGTTCTTCCCTGTCCCTAGAAACAAGGATTAGCACAGTAAAACACACTGACACTCTCCCTACCTATAGTTTTCTGTCCCTAGAAAATTTTTTTTTTTAAAGATGGTTGATGATCAATGCTTTAGCACAGTATAGCACAAGGAGAATTTCCCTCACTGTCCTTCCCTGTCCCTAGAAACAAGGATTAGCACAGTAAAACACACTGACACTCTCCCTACCTATAGTTTTCTGTCCCTAGAAAAAATGTTTTTTTAAAGATGGTTGATGATCAATGCTTTAGCACAGTATAGCACAAGGAGAATTTCCCTCACTGTCCTTCCCTGTCCCTAGAAACAAGGATTAGCACAGTAAAACACACTGACACTCTCCCTACCTATAGTTTTCTGTCCCTAGAAAAAATGTTTTTTTAAAGATGGTTGATGATCAATGCTTTAGCACAGTATAGCACAAGGAGAATTTCCCTCACTGTCCTTCCCTGTCCCTAGAAACAAGGATTCGCACAGTAAAACACACTGACACTCTCCCTACCTATCCTTCTCTTTCCCTAAACTAAAGGAATCCAGGTTAAGCAAGAAAAAAAAATGTCACTGTCCCTGCCTATGCTTCTCTTTCCCTGCTCCGGAACACACTACACTAGGCCGCCGTGCTGGCGGCCTTTTATAGTGTGGGGCGTGTACTAAACACCCTCAGCAATAATTGGCCACAGGCATCCTGCCTGTGGCCAATCATTGCTCTCCTCGCTGCCGGCGCTGTGATTGGCCAAGCATGCGGGGTCACAGTGCATGCTTGGCCAATCACAGCGCCTGGATGACACTGCGATGGCGTAGTGCATTGTGGGCCGCGAATTAGGCGCGAACGGCCCAAATCGTTCGTTGTTCGGCGAACGATCGAACAGCCGATGTTCGAGTCGAACGTATGTTCGACTCGAACACCAAGCTCATCCCTAGTGGGCATGCGCCGTAGACATCGGCGCACAGCTTTTTGTAAATATCTCCTAAACCATGGAGGTTTAGTAGATATTTCCAGCACCTACAGGTAAGCCTTAATATAGGCTCACCTGTAGGTAAAAGTGGTTGTACAGGGTGTACAACCACTTTAACATTTTACACAATCTCGAGGCACCCCATTCTAAAATTTAAAAAAAACAAAACTAATAGTTTTGCATATTGTAGCAACATCCACATGCATAGGACACCCAACATTAGAGGTGATTTATTCTTCCAAAGCAAAAACATTAGCTTAAAGGGTTTGTAAACCCTCGTGTTTTGTCACCTTAATGCATCCTATGCATTAAGGTGAAAAAAAAACACCTGGCAGTAACCAAACCCCCAGCCCCCCCCCCCGTTTTACTTACCTGAGCCCCGAATTTGCCTCAGCGGGGACGCACTGTCTTTCTCTCCACAGGGTCCCGGCTCTTGATTGGATAGATTAATAGCAGCGCAGCCATTGGCCCCCCCCCGTTGCTGTGAATCAAATCCAATGACGCGGGCACCTGGGGGGCAGGGCCGAGTCATACATTCGGCGGCTACGGGCGCTGAATGAATGACTCGGGAGCGTGCTCACAAGGTAACCCCCCGGGAAAGCTGCGAGAGCCACCGAGGGACCCCAGAAGACGGTGTTTGGGGCCACTCTGTGCAAAACGAACTGCACAGTAGGGGTGCGGAATTTAATCGCTGCATCGGTGCATCGCGATTCGGGCGTCCCCGATGCGGCACCGATGCATGCAAGCCTAATAATCGATTACCCCGATGTCTAGCCCCGCCCCTCCTCCCGGGAGAGCTGTTACCTTATTTGTTTTTTTTTTCTTTCTATGACACGCTCATGTGACTGCCCGGCCCGCCTCTCTCCTCTCTGCTTTCACGTCGCACGTCTCTCCTGGCGTCAGAGACGTGAAAGCAGAGAGGAGAGAGGGCAGTCACATGAGCGCGGCATGTACACACTGTTCCCCCGCCGGATTCTGTTCCCTCTGTCTCTCGGCTACTATCAGAACTCCGCCCCCCCAGCCCTGTACATTGCCGCTCCCTCCTACTCACGAATGCAAATTCTTCTAATACTGCCCCGCCTCTCCAGCGCCGCTCACGCCTACAGTTTTTTCACGAATGCTAATGAGCAGAGGGCTGGAGAGGCAGGGCGGTATTGGGAGCATTTGCATTCGTGAGGAACAGTAGGAGGGAGCGGCAATGTACAGGGCTGGGGGGGTGGAGTTCCGATAGGAGCCGAGAGACAGGGGAGAACAGAATCTGGCGGGGGGAACCATTCTCGGCACAATAGGTATTATTTTTTTCCTTAAAGTAAAACAGATATCATACTTACCTGCTGTTCTCATGTAGCATGTCCGCAGTCTGACCATCTGCTGTAGCATGTCCGCAGTCACCGACCATCTCTTGTAGCATGTCCGCAGTCACCGACCATCTCCTGTAGCATGTCCGCAGTCATCGGCCATCTCTTGTAGCATGTCCGCAGTCACCGACCATCTCCTGTAGCATGTCCGCAGTCACCGACCATCTCCTGTAGCATGTCCGCAGTCACTGACCATCTCCTGTAGCATGTCCGCAGTCACCGACCATCTCTTGTAGCATGTTCGCAGTCACCGACCATCTCCTGTAGCATGTCTGCAGTCACCGACCATCTCTTGTAGCATGTCCGCAGTCACCGACCATCTCCTGTAGCATGTCCGCAGTCACCGGCCATCTCTTGTAGCATTTCCGCAGTCTCTGATCATCTCCTGTACTAGGTCTGCACTCTCTGACCATCTCCTGTACTATGTCTGCAGCCTCTGACCATCTCCTGTACTATGTACAAGTCGTTCTCTGCTTTGTTTAGACTTTTCTACATGAAGGGATTGTTGTCTTTTTTTTAAAAGAACAGATATAATAAAAAAAATGGAGTTCTCCTGACTGCTTACATTTTTTTGGTGAAAACCATGCGCACTTGCGCTGTAATCGTGATGCATCGTGATGCATTGCGGAATCGAATCAAATCGAATCGTTGACCTGATAATCGTACTCGAATCGCGAGGCCAGTGAAGATGCGCACCTCTACTGCACAGTGGAGGTAAGTATGAAATGTTTGTTATTTTTTTTTTTTTTTAAATCAAAGCCTTACAACCCCTTTAAATCTTTGCACACTGGTACCGATTAGTATTTCAATATTTCTTTTCTCCCACGTTTCTCTCCCTCACTCTGATACTGTGACCCTGGTGCTGAAGGAGAGGGGCAGGTGCCCGATGTCCTCCTTGTCAACCGATGCCATCATTAGTGGTTAGGACACTTCTCGGCCTTTTAGCTAAGATCAAGTGTAGTATCTGTTCTTATCAGTTGCCAGAGGATGCGCTGAAGCACCTCCTATCTGTGGAGGGCTGATGCAAATCCAATGGCGTCATTAGCACCTGGAAGGATGGTTTCGGTAGGGGCCATGCCGGCTGCCCGACAGTAAACTGGGGGCCGGTTTATGGTTGAGTCTGAGCCGTCTGGAAGGGTGCTCCTGGTGAGGATGGAATGCTGCATTTGGTCTGGTCTTTTTGCCGAGTCTTATTCTGGCCGGATGGTGTAAGTGCTGTCCTTGTTGGCGACCTGGAGGGAGGAGCTGGCTAATCCCTGTATCTGAGGTGGGGTGCGGCCATGCAAATCCACCAGGTTGATGGGAGTCTGGAAGGGCTAGTATCGGTGGAGGCTGTAAAAGGGGCAGCTCTCCCTGAGAAAACCTTGAAGGGCTCTCTATCAGCAGGACAGAGGGCTGCACTGACCGGTCGGGGGGTCGGATAGGAACCGAAAAGCCCATGGTGTATGTGCCCTTGGAGTGGCAGTCCAAGGGTGCCAGACAATCACTGTGAGTGAGGGTCACATTGATATATGGCACCGCGGTCACTGCACCATGAACACGCTTTTTTTTAGCACCTGCCTCCTGGGCCGGGCCTTTTGGCTAGGACCGGAGGAATTTTTTATTCCTGGCCATTGTATTGCACAATGGCCACTTTTCACTCTCCCACCTTCCTTCTCCCCACTTTCTTTTTATTTAACCCCGTGTTTGTCACTTTTTTTTTATTTTTTTGTTGGTTGTTTGTCACAGTGTGTTTAGTAGGGTGTAGGTCCTCGGGCCTGCCCTGAACGACTTGAGAGTCGGTGGACATGGCCTTCTGGCTTAGTTCACCTGCTCTCATGGGGTCTCCCTTCGGGGGAGCCCCACCTAGTACTTGGGTGGGTCTGTTTCGGAAGACCCTCCAGAGAAAGGGGTCCGTCTGGTTTCGGCCAGATGGACCACGTGATGTACCTCAGTCCCCGTCAGGAGCCTAACGCCCCGGGGGATCAGGGTAAGGTCCTTCCATGTGGAGGACAAGTGTAACACCCGTTGCACGTTTTGTGTCACTCTTTATGTTTGTGCACTTTTTTTGGCACCGGGTGGAGTTTTTGGGTGTGTTTCACACGCCATGGGCTTTTCAAAAAAAAAAAAAAATGACGGCTGGAAGGCTGTAATGGTGCACAATGAAAACCTGTGGTTTTGTGTAACTGATAGGCTTGATCCACCTGCTGGCAATTTCTAGGTATTTTGCCAAGGCACGCCTGAAGACAGCTGAAGGCACCCCAGGGTGCCTGGGTGCCTGGGCACCCTCGTTGAAAAAGGCTGGCATAAACCACCTATCTGAGCATCTTTAAGAATTGTAGGTGGAAACCCCAAGCATCATTTTATTTTATTTTTACTGACCAAGGCTTATTTATCAAAAAAGTTAGGACAGCTGACTTCACAAAGTGAATGTTCACCAAGCTTAGTAAATTCTGTTTTTAATTTCCCTAGCACATATTTTGGTATTGGGTCTTTTGGAGGGGGGGGGTAGCCTCAATTTCTTTACAGAGATGAAGTTAGGGCTCACTGTTTGAGATGAATCCTGTGAATTTGAGATTTGAGATCCTGGCCTGCTTTTTTAAAAATTTGACTGGAGGAAATTTTTTAAACCATAATGCACTGCATGACCTTCAACCTATAGCCAGCAGGTTTAGACCCCTTTCACACTGAGGCGCTTTACAGGCGCTATAGTGCTAAATAGAGCGCCTGCAAAGTGCTTCTCCTGTCACTCCAAAGTGAAAGCCCGAGGACATTCACACTGGAGCGTTGCGCTGGCAGGACGTCCAAAAAAGTCCTGCAAGCAGCTTCTTTGAGGCGCTTTAGGAGCGGTGTATACACTGCTCCTAAAATGTCCCTGCCCATTGAAATCAATGGGCAGAGCCGCAGAATCACCGGGAAAGCGCTGCTGAGGCGCCGCTTTTAACCCCTTTTCGGCCGCTAGCGGGGGTTAAAAGCACCCCGCTAGTGGCCGAAAAGCGCTGCTAAAACGACAGTAAGGTGCCGCTAAAAATATTGGCGCTTTGCTGCTGTCCCCGAGCTGTCTTCCCTCCGCAGGAAATGGGTGGAGGACATTCCGGGGCTGGATGAGGACGACTGGAGGGAGATTTGGGACTTTCCCTTCTCCCCTCTGGTCTCAGCGAGGGACAAATTGGTCCAATATAAAATTGTACATAGAGCTCACTACACACCTCACAGGTTGCACCAGATGTCGCCGGAGCATTCTCCGGCGTGCTGGCGCTGCTCCTATCAACCAGCAGGTTTTTTCCACATTTTTTGGGTTTGCCCGGCAATCGTACATTATTGGAATGAAGTGCTCCAGGTGATCACTGTGGTCACTAAAACTTGTGTCCCTTATGATCCTATATACTGTCTGCTAGGGCTAATTGAACAATTGCCAATGATCAGAGCCAGGAAAATACTCATATCCCTGTTACTATATTATGCTCGCAAAGCCATTACGATGAACTGGAAACAATTGTCTCCCCCCTCTGTCAGATTCTGAAAAAAGCCTAGTGAATGCTAGTTTACCCCTATATAAAGCCACCTACTCGACCAGGGGATGCCCGCAAAAATTTGAGAAGGTATGGAGTTGTTGGCTAGATGATAGAAGCACAACGAATGATGCAGTAACCAATGCCTAGACTGACAATGTATCCTTAGTTTGTTACTCTATTGACCCAACTTTTTTTTAATTTATTTTTTCATGCTGCTCTCTCCTGTTGATATCAATTTGAGCACAGATTATCTTGAATTGACCCTCTCCCCACATTTGGGGTTATAGTATAAGTTAAGTTAAGTAGTTTGTGTTATATGTTGTGCCCTGTAGCGGTGTCTTGCCGCAACAGAGAAACTGCCTCTGCGTGGGCAAATGTTAAGCCCCTGAGTGGGCAAATCTTATGTGTTCATATAAACTTCAATAAAAAAGATTTTACAAAAAAAAATTAAAAATATTGGCGCTTTACCGACGACGCCCCCAACACCCCAGTGTGAAAGGGCTGTTAGAAGGGTCATTGAGGAGGTTCTTGCATAAGTCATTCCCCTCACTATAAAAGGAGAGGTGCCAGTGGCATCGGGACGGGGGGCTGATGGGGGCTGGAGCCCCGAATGTGCCCCCAAAAAGCCCCGGGTCTCAAAATCCCCTAAATGCATTATTAGCCCCGAGCGGCAACAGGAAACGATCTCCCGTCATCGCGGCCGAGTGACGTACAAAAGTCCCGCCTCTGGGACCCGGCTCCTATGACGAACGTCACACTTGCCCAATGCCGAGACTGTGGGACGTCCAATTCATAGGCGCTGCCGGGTCCACGAGGAGGCGGGAATGACACTGCGGCCACGCTGGGCACTGGTAGACCCCCACTGAGCCGCTTGCTCTGTGTAAATGGGCGGGCGGCTCTTCTATCTTGGCTCTGGCTGCCTGGTACATGCAGGGCTGCCTGAGTGGTGGTGTATGCCGGGGCTCGGGATGAGTGTACTCGCACACTACAGGTAAGGCTGAGCACTGAGCAGCAACAATCTGTGTCTGTAAGGTAGGTCAGTCATGTATGTCAGCCAGGTCAGTCATGTAGGTAAGTCATGTATGTCAGGTAGGTCAGGTAGGTCATTCATGTAGGTCAGTCAGGTCAGTCATGTATGTCAGGAAGGTCAGTCATGTATGTCAGGTAGGTTAGTCATGTATGTCAGTCAGGTCAGTCATGTATGTCAGGTAGGTGAGTCATGTATGTTAGTCAGGTCAGTCATGTATGTCAGGTAGGTCAGTCATGTATGTCAGTCAGGTCAGTTATGTATGTCAGGTAGGTCAGTCGTGTATGTCAGGTAGGTCAGTCGTGTATGTGTCAGATAGGTCAGTGTATGTCAGATAGGTCAGGCAGATCAGTGTTAAGCAAGTGAGCCTATCACCCTCCCGGAGCCCGCCCTCGACCACCCCACCTCACCTCCCCCTCGCTTTTCCTCTGGGCTGAAGCCCCTGGTCTTTTTCCCACCTAGCAATACCCCTGAGAGGCACGAAGTAACTATTGGAGTTGATTTACTAAAATCAAATAGACTGTGCACTTTGCAAGTTCAGTTGCACTTATTTTCCTTGATACATGTAATGTAGTGAAGCTTCAGTTTGTAAAGAATACCCAATCAGGTGCAAGGGAAATAAAAAAAAAAGCATTTTCTTGAATGTGATTAGATGATGAAATTCAGCAGACCTTTACCAAATTTACTAAACTCTTGTGAAAATGAGTGCAATTGCACTTGCAAAGTGCATAGTCTATTTGCCTTTAGTAAATCTACCCCAAAGTGTCATTGAACAGGAAGGTGTTGCAGATACAACTGACAAACTGCATTGGTAGAAGTTTGGGTCAGTTTTATGTTCTTATTATTTGGGGATTTTTGTGGTTGATTTGTGATTAGCGCTCACTTTTAGCTGCTGTCCTGATGATAGCAAACTTTTTTTAATGCAAGGCTCCCCCTTAAAAAAAAGGGCATGGTATTTGGGGATTTTCCTTTAATGTGGGGGTATATGGCTATTTTTTTTGTATGTTGATAGGGTTTTTATTTTGGGTTAAACTGCTGCTGGTCTTCCCTTTTTTTTTTTTATCATTTCTCATTCATGTCAATCGGAATGCAGTGGCTGCATGAGCCCAGACACTTACCTGCTGTGGACATGTGGGTAAGCAGCCCAGAATGCACACTGTCTGTCATTACTTAATCCATCAAAGAGAAAAGGAAAAACATAGAATTGTAACATCAAATGACTATGGTACAACAAGTCATAACACAGTAACATAGAGCAAGAATATAGTGAGTGGGCAACGGTTAGGGGGTGGAGTGTGGTTAAATCTAAAGGAAAAGTAGTAAGAATTTGGAAGGTGGGGAAGGGAAATGGGAAGGGGAGCAAACAGGCAGGGGAGTAAGAGGATATGGATTAGGTGTGATAGGAAGTAGTATAGAGAGCTAGGGTCAAGAGACAACCCCTTAAAGCTAGTCTAGGTCAAGTGAATTGTGGTGAAAGCAATGTCATGCTAAAATGTAGATGTAATCTGCTTAGTGGGCCTCTTAAAAGGTTATAACTATAAGCGACAACTAAAGCTGGGTATACATATAGGCAGCTTAAAATGTATTGTTAGTGAGATAGCGGCTGGCCCAGGCTGAGGTAAGGGTTAACTGTTGCGGGCTCAGTTCCCAGGCTTTTTGTTCCCAGCCAACCCACCTGTGCTATAAAAAGGGGAAGGCGGAGGTCCTTCCCCCTTGCTGTAGTGGTCAGTTCTGTTCATGGAACTGGGATTACTGAAGGCACCGGGACTTTCAGCGATATCCAAGTCATGGACAATGCTATATGGACTCTTACTTATTAAATGCAACATATACATTACAGTGTATAATGACATGGGACAAGACATTTTTCAGAGGAACTCTGTATGTTTTTTCTTTACTGCACACCGAGTAAGGGCTCATACCAAAGTTGAGTCACTGCCTTAATGTTATATTTTTCAGATGACCGCAGTCATTGCCTTATCTCTGGCATTGATGAGTATTCTCCGCGAGAAGGGTACCCCCGTGTGCAGAGGGAGTAGGCCCCGCCCACATACTTTGTGTAGTTAGCAGGATATGCCCATCTCATGCACCTGAAGACCACCACTAAAGAGACCATGGCTGTAGTTAATTCATTTTCTAGAACTTGCCCGGGCTTGTCCAGAGACTTGGAACGTGACTGCCGTGCTGTGTTTCAGATTGGCTCCTGAGTCAGGAACTGTCGCCAGACTTGCTGCAATCCCTATAAGGGGCATGATTATAACATACGAAACCCAGACGCTTCCCAATACTCCACGTGAAATGCTACGCATCTCACGTTGCTATGTCGTGAGAGGTACTTCCCTGGAAGAAGCCTATTCCAGTGCTGGACACAGGCCTTGTGTACCAACCAAATCTGGGATTTGCCCACTGTTGATTACAAGACCATGAGGCGTTGCAGGTCATGCCATCAGAGGAGTATTACATTTACAACTTGGGCAACAAGCCCCAGTTGCAGGTCTCTTCTGTACTACCACATGAAAGGGACTGAGGAGCCATCCAATTTCAGTGAGGATGGATTGCCGATTCCCCAGATACCTTCTGCTACTTTCAGCCCTTCTGTCACTGCCAAAGTCCCAAGCCCACCTACCTCTCTGTTATTGGACATGATGTCCATGGATTGGCCTCCACCGAGGAGAAAGGGGCCAAGCAGCCGACCAAACCACCTGCAACAAGAGAACTCCCTGTACGGGATGATGACAAAGTGACCACCTGCTTGCAGGATTCTTCAAATCCTCTTGTTGCTGCCTTGCTGGCACCAACAGTGGCGACAGTGCCTTCCGAACCCCTTCTGGACACCACCAGTTCTGTGGACTTGCCAGTTCTTGACCAGGAGGTACCACTGTCTCTGCATCCAGATTCTCCCTCTGCAGCTTATTCCCCAGTGTCACTGGAGTCATCGCAGACATCTCCTTTTTACCATGAGAAGTTCAGGTGTCCTGCAGCACTTTAATGTTTGATAGCAGTGAGAAGGAACGTCCATCCACCCCTGAGGCTGTTATCTCCCTGCCATAGGTTCCTGAGGAAGCTGCAGCACTAGCACCACCTGTTTCTAATTCAGGCAGAGACTGGCCTCCTGGGAAGTCACACCGCCCTGCAAATGCTTAATTCCCACAAGCGTCAGTTACTCCTGGCCGCAAGTTGACCAGAGTGTCCTGGATCCAGCAATATTAGTACTAGTGGGATAGTGGCTTGCCCAGGCTGAGGTTCCTAGGCTTTATGGTCCTAGCCAGCCCATATGTGTAATAAAAAAGGGGAAAGACTGTAATTCCTTGCTGTACTGGTTGGTTCTGTTCATGGAATCAGGACTTCTGAAGAAATATGGAGTTTTTGAGACATCCAATCATGGACAATACCATAATGGACTCTCACACGACAGAGGTATGCCTGGGCAGCCACACCACTATAGTTAGAGTTGGGAGAAAGATGTTGTTCATATTGAAGTGTTATGCCACACTTCTTCAGTAAAGTTATATTAACCGTAATGAGCTTGGTCTGAAGTCATTCAAAGGGCATGTTGGATCTAGCGTATCAAAAGAACGAGGGTCTGTAAAGCACTACAGGATGTAAATTAACACCATTACAGAAGGATTAACTAGACAAGAGGAGTGTAGTTGCTAAGAGTAATCAAGTACATATTTGAGACACAAAGCAACCAGTTGATAGGCGTGGTACCTGGTAAGGGGACAGTTCCTCCAGGAGTGAGGGGGTCCTTATCTGGCACCCTTCCTAGCGGTTGGTAGCCAATAGCAACCTAATCCAAACCCATGTTATGGATATCCATGGCCGGTCATGAGGTATGGGTAGTGGAAGAGTTAATAAGTGCACAGCGGGAATGTTACTGTTACTGGGAATGAGGTAACAGAAGTACACTGGATTGATGGAGTGGACGCAGGTTCAGCACATCCCACCTAATGCAATATACCAATTACAGTGTGTAGTTACATGGGACAAAACACTTTTCAGAGGATCTCCGTGTGTTTTACTACTGCATACAGTGTGAAGGCTCATCTCTAACTTGGTGAACTGGTTTATTATTAGACTTTTCACATGACCACAGCCTCCGCCTGATTTCGAGCATTGATGAGTGTGCATGTGAAAAGTACCACCATGTGAAGAGTGAGAAGGCCCCGCCCACACACCACATACACATTAGCTTTGATTTTCATTCAACCGGTAGGTTGAATGAAAAAAAACCTCACAGATCCACGCAAGGGATGCAGGGATGCAGGGATCTCTCCTGCTGCGCTATTGTATTCTGACAATGGGGACTACCCCCGTCAAAATATGCATTGGCTGCAGTGGAAGATCAAATGCTGGATTTCCAGCAGGACTGTTCAACAGAAAGTGGTCTAACAAACAGCTTTGGTTGAACAGAGAGCGGTACACACAGACCAGCTGAATTTTGATACATAAACATCAAAAAAGTGCAGCGCATACAAACTAAAACTGTGCCTTCGATAATACTAAATAAATGGTGAAATGATAACTCAATAATAATAATAAATAAATACTGATAAACGCATAATAGATAATTTCCATACAAAGTCCAGAGACACAAAATGTAAAATACAAAGTGTCCATCTCCAAAGTGAGTGAAAGAAAATAAATATAGTCACAAATAGACTCTGTGTTAGATTTGGAAAGAGATCCAGGGATAACCAATGTGACACCAAAAAGTACCCTCACCAGAGGCTTACCGGAATGCGGGTGACCCCTTTACCCAGGATGGTCAATATGCACTCAACTAAATAATAGAAATGGATTCCATGGCAAGAGCAGGGACATCAGTACAGGTCACTCTTTGGTAGTAATGAAGATACATGAAACAACCAGATGGAATGCGGCAGGCTTCAGCTTTTAGCTTATCAAGAAACCATTTTATATAAGCACCTGGAAGACCTTCTAGAGCATTAAAACACAAACACGTGACTTCAAAACATATTTTTTTGCCACAAATTTACATGCTAGAAGCATCATGTTTATGACCGGCAATGCCAAGAAGCTGGAAGAGGTTGTCCAGATCCCGGTAGACAATTTCCCTTGTAAATTAGTGACAAAAAAGATTGATTTGACCGAGTACCAAGCAGAACCTGATGAAATCTCAATTCACAAGTACAAAGAGGCTGGAAAGGAGATTTAGTGTCCAGTTATTGTTGAAGACACGTGTTTGTGTTTTAATGCTCTCGGATGTCTTCCAGGTTCTTATATAAAATGGAATCATGATCAAATATTATTATGTACAATCAAACCCACCAGGCGATACCTAACCACAAAATTTAACCACAAGTAATACGAAAAAGAGCAGAACAATGTGGAGCAAGAACATAATAAAAGTGGTGAAAGAACATAATAAAACAAAACAAATATATTCAGGGAGGGTTCTTTCTATAATATTATAATGGGGAATGAGCTTCCAAACTGTTAGATAAATATTAAAAAATTAAAATGTGAAGCTTAGTGAAGGGTAGTGAAGCAAAAGGAACATACTGTATGTTTACTTTAAATGTCCAATCATAAGCAAGGAAATTTTCTAAAAAAAGCTTCTTCACAGGATTGGATGCTTTGCGTGAACACAGGCACATCTTCACTGCACATTACCATCACACTTTAGTAAATCAGTTCTTTTGTAAATACAAATATGTAATGAAACACATACTCATATAGCATGCAAATATCCATACAGAACAATAAAACCTCGTTAACACGTTTGCATTTAAAATGCATGTATGCTTCCATCTCTGTTAAAAAAAAAAAAAAATGCATGCATGCTTGTACCTTAATGCTTAGAAACTGCTGCATACACGATTTATTGTCCTCACTTATTGACCACACTTAGACCACATTTAACTAAAAATTTGTAACTTAAACTGACTATACAATTAAATAGCATAGTTCTAATTTTTTTCTTTAAAATAGATGTATGTGAACAATGCTTTAAGTATTACAATAATTATGCATTCATCTAATTAAACAGGGAGGTTTTTGCTTGACTCTAATTTGGGGTGGAAATTACAGCCCTCTCCCCTCTTGATTAACATAAGGCTTTCAATTAATAAGTAAAGAAATCGTACACAATTTCTATCTTTACTGGCCCTGTCTATTTTAGTGTTTCTACAAATTTAATTAACGAATGCCATTCCAGTTATTCACAATTTTTAAGTTAATCAAATTTTCTTCTTGTTTAATAAACAATGATTTCATATTAAGTAATCAAATCAGTTCATATAATTATGCTTCTATACAACTTATGGATGCAGTGATGTCAAATAATTAAATGCTGGGTTGTTTCACAGTGAGTGGTAGAAATTGATTATAACTTATGCTTCAACCATCTGTAATGTATAAATAGAGATTCCAATTAAACTGTGCTAACATACTGCTATTTGGTGTAAGAGGATAATGCTTGCAGCAAGCGGAGTGTTGCACACATCCCAGCTGCATACAAGGGGTTAAATGGTTTGTTCTCTAGGTAGGTTTTTTCAGTGCAGCTCACACAGAGTAGCATTATGCTCAGCCAGCACAAAATCTGTAACAAGAAACTGAATGTATAATTAAATGTATATGACATGCATTTGTATGCAAAGCTCTTAGGCCCAGATACAGCACTTTGTTATAAAATAAGGAATAGCAAGCAGGAAAAAGCATAATGCTACTTAAGTATACAGTGTTGTATAGAAAAATCCCAATATATCAAATAGGGCACTCACAGGAGGTTAGTTATCAGTAAAATGGAAGTCAAACGAAAAACAATGCAATACCTAAATAACACTTTGGTGTCTACGAACATACAGTATTTCAAATTCTGATATCGGCTATTTACTTATCTTACGCAGTCTATTCTTCTTGGTGAAAAAATGACCTATCTATGTTAACAGGGAAAGAGAAAAGGTGCCCTACCATTTTTTAGGGAGGAGCGCAGAGTGAGACTATTTACTATTTGCCCAGGATATTACCATTTCTCAGGGCATGTGTCTGGTGTCTTCTGGGGCTTATGTGATTGCTTATCTCATTCTATTTCTTAGGCAGGTAGCACTTAAAGAAAGACTTTAATTAACACATACAGTATATATGCACCAATCAACCATAACAGTATGACCATTGACAGGTTTAGTGAATAACATTGAGAATTTTGCTACAATGGCATCTGAAAGTGGGTAGGATATAACAGGCAGCAGGCCAGTCAAGTTCCTCCACCCCAAACTCGCTCATCCATGTCGTTATGGACCTTGCTCCGTTCTTCAGGGGTTAGGTTTCGCCTCTTAGTTCCAGTGAAGGGAGTTTTTAAGGCGTCAGCATACCAAGACATTTTGGACAATTTCATGCTCCCAACTTATGTGGGAACAGTTTGGGGATGGCTCCTTCCTGTTCCAACAATACTGCACACCAGTGCACAAATCAAGGTCCATAAAAACATGGATGAGCAAGTTTGGGGTGGAGGAACTTGACTGGCCTGCTCAGAGTCCTGGCATCAACCTGATAGAACACTTTTGGGATAAATTAGAGCAGAGACTGCGAGCCATGCCTTCTCGTCCAACATCAGTACCTGGCCTCACAAATGATCTTCAGGAAGAAAGGTCAAACCTTCCCATAGACACACTCCTAAACCTTGTGGACAGCCTTCCCAGAAGAGTTGAAGCTGTTATAGCTGCAAAGGATGGGTCAACTCAATATTGAACCCTACGGACTAAGACTGGGATGCTAATCCAGTAGAAGAGTTACTGCAGCTCAAATTGCTGAGATGTTAATGCTTGCTCCAATAGAAAGGTGTCAGAACACACATTTACTAAAGGCAAATCCACTTTACACTACAAGTGCAAACTACAAGTGCAAAGTGCACTTGAAATTGCACTGAAAGTGCACTTGGAAGTTCAGTCACTGTAGATCCGAGGGGGACATGCAAGGAAAATAAAAAAACAGCATTTTAGCTTGCACATGATTGGATAATAAAATCAGCAGAGCTTCCCCTCATTTCAGATCTACCCCTCAGATCTACAGCGACTGCACTTCCAAGTGCACTTTCAGTGCAATTTCAAGTGCACTTTGCACTTGTAGTTTGCACTTGTAGTGCAAACTGAATTTGCCTTTAGTAAATAACCCCCATAGTGTACCACAGTTTGTTGCAAATGGTGCTGCGTAGCTGAAGACCTGTCAGGGTACCCATGCTGACTCATGTCCACAGCCAAACGCTCCAACAATGGGCACGTGCGCATCAGAACTGGATCACAGCAGCAGTTGAAGAAGGTGGCCTGGTCTGGTGAATTCAAGAATGGTTTGAGGAACACAACAACAAGTTTGAGGAGTTGTCTTGGCCTCCAAATTTTTCAGATCTCTTTTCCAATAATTATTATTAATATTTCAAAGGAAAAAAATACAAAGCTCCAACATTAGCATGTAAAACAGTCAATATTCAAGATACGCATACCGAAATGAGATGCATTACAAAAGGAATGAATTAACTTTTCCAGATCTCAATCCAATCCAGAATCTGTGGGACACAGTGGAAAAACAAGTCCAATTCATAGAGACTCCACCTCACAACTTACAGGACTTAAAGGATCTGCTACAGATGACTTGGTGCCAGATACCACAGCATACTTTTAGAGGTCTAGTGGAGTGCATGCCTCGACAGTTTATGGTGGGTGGTCATAATGTTGTGGCTTTTGGTATATATTTATATGTATAAAAAACATGCTATTTTAACTAAGCTCACATTTTAAAACAAACAACAGTCTTTTAATGATGGAATAAATGCCTGGCGACCCTGACAGCAAGAGGCACTTTGCCAACAGGATGACAACATGAATTCTCCTGCAGTGGAATCATATCAGTATTGTCACAAACAATAAGTTTTCCTGTTGTTGATTTTTTTAATAATATTGTTTTATGAATCGAAGCATTTGTGGCAAACAGAGTGCCTATGTTTCTTGTTGTATTGTAAGTGAAACGTAAAGCTTAACTGCAAGCAAACATCTAAATGCACAGATGACATACATATACTGTATATATTTCACCTTTCAGTGATTTCCATTTCTGTTCATTTTGTGCTTACGGTACATTTATATAGTCCTATCATACAACACAACCAGGAGAATGACACCTCTTTATCTAATAAAGTTAAGGAATACAGTGGTCTAAGCTCTTCACCTGCTGATTGAACAGTGAAGGAACAGAAACAGACTATTGTGGTCACCCCTCTGCTTACTCTGTTCACTCCTCCTGTCAGCTTGCAGTACATGTGTGAGGTTGGTGATCATTTAATGATTTTGATATTGGGCAGAAATTGTTCTTCCCAAAACTAATATGTAATAATGACCCAAGCCTATCCTGTATGTATATATACAGCATCTCACAAAAGTGAGTACACCCCTCACATTTTTTAAAACATTTTATTATATCTTTTCATGTGACAACACTGAAGAAATTACACTTTTCTACAATGTAAAGTAGTGAGTGTACAGCTTGTATAACTGTCCCCCCTATATGGAAAGCCCCCCTATATGGAACAATCGGAAAAAGATCTTAACTTTTCTTGGGAACTCCCAGATTGGTACAAAACAATCAATAATCTTTCTAAAATATCAATATGATTTTAGTGGAATCTAATTACAAAACACCATTGCGATGGTACATAGTCCTATTGAGAGTAGTCAAAATTAATCTACAAGTCTCTTCTAAATGTTTTAAGAATTGTGGTCAAGAAGGTTCTATGGCACACATTTGGTGGTGATGTCCCAAATTACGTACATTTTGGATCAAAAAATTTGACTTTATGCATGAAATTACAAACATAAATATTATTAGATCGCTAGAAGTTGCTCTTTTTCAGTTACTTGATATGAGTTTCCATAAACATAGTTAACGCTTGATTTCCTATATAATCCTGGCTGTTAAAATAACCATTGCGCGAAGTTTAAAATTAATCAGTAATAACATTTGATTATGTCATAAAAAAGTTGAGCTGGGTCATGATCAACGATAAAATTACCTGCATTTTACATAACCGCCTAGCTAATTTTGAAAATATGTGCGACCTTGGCTACAATATTCATCTATAGATTCTGTAGATATACAGTATCTCACAAAAGTGAGTACACCGCTCACATTTTTGTACATATTTTATTATATCTTTTCATGTGACAACACTGAAGAAATGAAACTTTGCTACAATGTAATGAGTGTACAGCTTGTATAACAGTGTAAATTTGCTGTCCCTTCAAAATAACTCAACATTAATGTCTAAACCGCTGGCAACAAAAGTGAGTACACCCCTAAGAAAAAATGTTCAAATTGTGCTCAATTAGCAATTTTCCCTCACGTGACTCGTTAGTGTAACAAGGTCTCTGGTGTGAATGGGAAGCAGGTGTGTTAAATTTGGTGTTATCGCTCTCACTTTCTCATACTGGTCACTGGAAGTTAAACATGGCCCTCTCATGGCAAAGAACTCTGAGGATCTGAAAAAAGAATTGTTGCTCTACATAAAGATGGCCTAGGCTATAAGAAGATTGACAAGACCTTGAAACTGAGCTGCATAACAATGGCCAAGACCATACAGAGGTTTAACAGGACAGGTTCCACTCAGAGCAAGCCTTGCCATGGTCGACCAAAGAAGTTGAGTGCACATGCTCTGCATCATATCCAGAGGTTGTCTTTAGGAAATAGACGTATGAATGCTGCCAGCATTGCTGCAGAGGTTGAAGGGATGTGGGCCAGCCTGTCAGTGCTCAGACCATACGCTGCACACTGCATCAAATTGGTCTGCATGGCTGTCGTCCCAGAAGGAAGCCTCTTCTAAAGATGATGCACAAGAAAGCCTGCAACAGTTTGCTGAAGACCAGCAGACTAAGGGCATTGAATACTGGAACCATTTCCTGTGGTCTGATGAGACCAAGATAAACTTATTTGGTTCAGATGGTGTCAAGCGTGTGTGGTGGAAACCAGGTGAGGAGTACAAAGACAAGTGTGTCTTGCCTACAGTCAAGCATGGTGGTGGGAGTGTCATGGTCTGGGGCGCATGAGTGCTGCCAGCACTGGGTAGCTACAGTTCATTGAGGGAACCATGAATGCCAACATGTACTGTGGCATACTGAAGCAGAGCATTAACCCCTCCCTTCAGAGACTGGGCTGCAGGGCAGTATTCCAACATGATATCGACCCCAAGCACACCTCCTAGATGACCACTGCCCTGCTAAAGAAGCTGAGGGTAAAGGTGATGGGCTGGCCAAGCATGTCCCCAGACCTAAACCCTATTGAGCATCTGTGGAGCATCCTCAAACGGAAGGTGCAGAAGCGCAAGGTCTCTAACATCCACTATCTCCGTCGTCATGAAGGAGTGGAAGAGGACTCCAGTGACAACCTGTGAAGCTCTGGTGAACTCCATTCCCAAGAGGGTTAAGGCAGTGCTGGAAAATAATGGTGGCCACACAAAATATTGACACTTTGGCCCCAATTTGGACATTTTCACTTAGGGGTGTACTCACTTTTGTTGCCAGCGGTATAGACATAAATGGCTGTGGGTTGAGTTATTTTGAGGGGACAGAAAATTTACACTGTTATACAAGCTGTACACTCACTACTTTACATTGTAGCAAAGTGTAATTTCTTGTCACAAGAAAATATATAATAAAATATTTACAAAAATGTGAGGGGTGTACTTACTTTTGTGAGATACTGTATGAAAGAAGTTCTTAACTGCCCTTATCTTTTCTTTCTTTCTTCTCTTCTGATCTATTTTATTTTGACCATATTTTGAAAACCTTATTCATTTGGTTAAAATTCTTTACCAATGATATTCATTATATTACATATTTACTGTTCTGTATACTGACTCATTTGATATCTTGTTTAAACAAGATGTTAGTCTAATTGTTTGATTTTGTTAGCATATTTGCTATGTCCCTTCTTTTATTTAGTTTTTAGTTTTTAAGGGATACAATTCATTGTCAAGTTATAATTATATATTCTTCTTCTTACTTGTTTAATACCCTGGGTATATTATACCTTATATTACTAACTATTTGTTACTTGTACTATGTCAAGAAAACCAATCAAAAATTAGCATCATGAAAAAATAAATAAAATTAAAGCCAGAGATGGTTATTGAGTGAGGGTTAGTGAGAGGTGCTGCTATGCACCATGGTGTCCAGGTTGGGACAGGCCGAGGCCCGAGCCTGAGAGAGAGTCCATGTGGGATAGAGCAGCTAGGAAGCCGTAGGAATAGTCCATGAGGGATGAAACAGCTAAGAAGCTGTAGGGAAGAGCCAGAGCTGGGGTGCAACATCTGTGCATAAACATTGTAATGCATTTCATGGTCAGGAGAATTAAAAAAAGTATTAGCAGTGAGGAGGATCCTGAAGAGGTACTTGGATCAGTAAAGCCCATACAAGAGAGCCAGGAGGCTGAATGTTATGTTGTTGCAGTGATGGTAAGGATCCCCTGCGTGGGAAGATGCCTATGTGAATTTTGACGTTTCTTTAAATAAAAGTGGGCAGGAAAACCCTAAAAACTATATCTGGATTAGAGTAAACTCACTGTTTTGGCACTACCATTGAGCTAAGAAACCCCAACATAACACAATGTACATACTGTATCTATCTGTTTGTCTTCCTTTTAGCTGCTCTCTCAGTGTAATCTTCAAGACTTAACTATCATTGCTGCAGCTTTAATTCTTAAATTTGTATCATGTGTGTGAACTGTAAAGAAAAAAAAATTAAATTAGAGTTTATCTCCCTTTTATCCCCTTAGTTAACCCTAATCAGTTTTTATTAGCCTCCTTGTCTCTATCTCTTCTTAGCTCTTTTTTTTTGTACTGTAATCATGCACATTTTTTAAGTTCTCTTTCATTTATTTTGTAACACCACATTAAAAGTTTGCTTCGTACAAAAAACATAAATTTAGTATCCTTGAAACTGGAACTAACGATGAGTTATAAGCTATTTTAATTCCCAAACCAAATTTTGGCTAACAAAGATCTGACTCTATGCCGCAACACCTCCTCCTATCCTTTGGTTTTTCCATGGACCAAAGGACAGTTACCCTAATGGACAGCGGCTGTCATTTTTGCGAGCTGGGCCAGCCACCGAAAGTACGTGTGTACAAGCTCTATAGGTTAGGGCAGAAGAAAGCCCTAACCTATAGAGCTTGTACACAAGCCTTGCAAGTTTGCCTTGGGTGTCAGAGGATGATCTTTAAGCACTCCTGGCCTAAAATTTATGTTTTCAGAATACCACATTACCAATACAGTTTGTAGAATTTAAAGAGGGTACTTGGTGAATTATGACTATAAATGCATGAAAACAGGTTTGTCAACAGGCTGCAAATCATACTTCAAGGGTACATTTTTAACTAGTCTGTGCTTTTAACCTTGTTGTAATTAGAGATGTTATGAATAGACAACTTACTTGTGAGGATAAACTGTTTAATTTTCATGTCCTATAATGTCATAATTTCATTTATTTCTATTTTTATTTCATGTCATTGCTCTTTCAATTATAAAAAGTTATAGATAGAATAATTCTTATTGTAATTCATATTTTGTTCAGATTATAGAGTAATAAATGGGCAAACTAAAACTAAATCCTCAAATCTGACAGATCACTGTGTCTAATAGGAATAATATAGAAAATCTCAGATGAAATGTTGTAATAGTAACTTAAAGGTGAACTCTGTGTAACAGAAAACGGTTCTGCTTATAAAGATTGGATTATAAATCAGTCTGACAACTGCTCCTGTGTACACCTGTAGACTTGTAGAACACCTTGGTCTATAAACCTGTGCACGAAGGCTGCAGGCTGACCCTTATAGTTTTAGACTATAAGAAAGAGAATTACTAAAGCAATGCCATGGGGCAAAGCCCCATTTACCAATTAATGGCATCATTAGGGTGGAGAGGGTGAAATAAACACAGGTATTTTTTTTCTCAGTTATATGCATTGATTTGGTGACACACTTTGATATAAGTTAGCATACTTTTATAAGTATGCACCATTTTGTATATAAAAAAGATCCTAAAAAAAGCATTTTAGATTTCAGAAATATATAGTATACATATGTAGTTCAATGCATACTTTTTTAAAAAACAAAAGCAAATGGCCCTATTAAAATTTCTAAATGAATATGATCAAATTGATCTTGTCTATGTCGTGTTGAATAATTGTTTTAGACTAGATCCCTAGAAACTATTAAATAAATTAATGTATTGTTTGTATGGTCAACCTCTGGATTCAAACCCCACAACTCTACCATTCCTGCCTATTCCTCAGTGCTTTATTGGGGCACTACATTTCGGGAGTAATGTAAGCCATACAAGGAGCAAATTTTTTTCCTGCAACCATGGATTGCATGAAAGAACTTTGCTTGATTCTCTCATCAACACAAACTGTATTCAAAGGGGAGCAATTCTATTCTTCTTCTGGGAGAAGACAGTGATTATTGCTAGCGGCTATACCAGTCGACCGATCAACTTGGTACATTCAGCCTGCACATACATGGTTCGAATCTTGGCCTGTTCCTGCTGAACCGGCCAAGATTTGAACTATCTATGGTCGGCCTTAAAGTTTGAGCAAGTCACTAATGAGTAGGTGTTAACCGCAACTTGAAAGACAAAGGAATTGTAGGAACCACATTCTAACAATAAAAAAGTATTTAGAATTATATTTTATATTCAATGATCATTTGTCTGTTATGAGCATTATGTACTTACCTCATGATCAAAATGCTGTATTCAGTTAATCACTGTTTCTGATAAAATGTAATTGCGAAAAAAACAAAAAACAATATGCTTTGATGCTGTATATGACTGACTATTGTTCTTGGGATATCCATGCATCAAGCATATTCTTTTAAGAGGCAAAAATCATTTGCCCTAGAGAAACAGGATAAGGCAGATTGTCATTAAATTTGTGTGCATGAACATATTGGGATGTTACCGCATATAATAACAAACATATGAGCTGTCTATTTTCTGAAGTTGACAAGGGGTAAATGATAACAGGCTAAATTCATAAACCTTTAATACAAAGAAAACCATCTTTATTTTATTTCCTTGATTGTAATTTCCAAATCCCTTTGGGCTTGCTAAAAATAATTAACCAAAATCTGTGAAAAATTACTAAAAATAACACTTTAAAAAAAAATATGGATAGTTATTCTGGTGAGTTAGTTTTGTGTGTGATATGTGAATATTTTGACCAACACCTCCCCTTCCGTATATACCATGAAGGCTTGAGCATAAACCTTTACCATTTGTGTTCTGCGTGTCAAAAGACTATTCCTTATTTTCTTGTCCCTTTCCAATAGGGACAAACACAGTAGAAAAACACCTTATTTTAGTAAAGTGAAGAAGGGCTAGAACCTGTTGGGCTTTTATTGTTGTCAGGGCCTACCTGTCCTGGAGACCCCCATTGTCCTAATTTGTTGTCCTGGTGTCACAGGTAGCACATGTAAAGTCCAAGAGTCCAAAGAGTAAATGGAGTTTTTATCTGGCTTAGTTATATTTGCTTCTCAGGGAGGCCCTATGCACTGATAGATATTTTCCCTTTAGCCTGCACATACCAGAGTATTAAAAGTTGTTATTTTTAATTTTAGAGGAAATTAACAATTATTTTGATTATTGTAATAATTGCCTGTTAGCACAGGGAAGTTCCTTACGCTACAAAAAATCCATGACATGGCTGTCAGGGAGTCATTTAGATTGGCCACTCTTACTGTCAATACTTGTATTAAGCCGATGCTTGAGTCAAACAGGAAATCAATATTACACAACATCATTCATTTAGTTATTCATTCTAATGGCTATTGCTGATTTTCCTATATCACAGTGGTTTGTAGCAGACTTTTTTTTTTCTCAAAATTTTTTCAACATTTCTTACATAAATGACATTACAGCCATCAAGAGAAATATGTTAACAGTAAGTTGTCAACTCAGTACAACTTGCATAGGGTTTTCGACATTCTGGGAATACTCAATGTTTGCTATCAAAGTGGTGCAGAAATACTACAGCTTTGGGCATCCCCGATCAACAGTAAAGAATAAACCTTCAAGTAACACAGATGTTGTCACAAAGACACATAGAGGGAGGGTTATGATTTTGTGCTTTCACAGAAGTCACTTCTTGATTTTAAGACTAATGTTCATCATGCCTATGCTCTTTTATCTTTATCTTTTATTATCAACGTGTGATGTATCACAATCTATTGTAGTTTGGGGTCTGAAGTTGTCTCTAGAAAACATTTACAGGAGTCTGATTTCTTACAGTGTAACCAGTTTGCCCAAATTTTGTAGTATGTGTTTTTATCAGCCTTCTGAAGACCTCTAATTTCTTCCTTAAAATGTATCTTGCCCACTCTCAAGATCCGCTCTGCTATTGATGGTGGTTTGGGAGCTTTCCAATATATTGGAATTAGGCTCTTGCCCAAGTTTAGGAGGTGTGAGAGCAAATATTTATTTTATTTAGGAAGAGAAAGGGTGTGCTGTAAAATAAGAGGAGTAATTTTCACTATTAGGTTGATAAGTGAGCACTGCTGTGAAATGTGGCAGAGGGTACCTGAGGCCACTTTACATATTCTGAGGTCTAAGTGTTCTGTCTCATGGACATAAAGTTAAAACCTTCTTGCCCCATAAACTTCAGATACCATATTTCTTTGATCTCAACTTTATTAGAACAAACCAAGAGAAACTACAAAATAACAGAAATAGACCTCAATAAGTACACTATTGCATACAATACAGCATACATTGCAGAAACAACAATATACAATACAAGATGAGGTAGTAAAAACATACTTTTTAAGTTCTCTAAGGGGTGATGGTGAGAGATTGAACAAGACATGTCCTGCCTCCTGCAGTGTCTTCTCAAAGCATGGTGAATCTGCTTCACTTCCTGTGAAGATTCTACCAAGAATACCTTGCTTACTAACTACTTCCTGGGTTACACACACAATGCATGAAATAATAAACAGAGCTGAAACAATACCAAAAAAGGATGCTAGATGGCGCCTGCGCTCTGCATATGATTTCTATGTAAATTACAAACTTTAAATTTTAATCAACACAAATGCAGATAATCAGAATAGAAGTCTGTTGGACAGAACACTCCCCGCCTGTCGTCAAGTGACGTCACTAACAGAGTCCTCCGTAGAAAGCAACAGAACAAGTTCAGTCACTGGTCTTAAGAACACTTTGGCCTCATTCTGTTGAAAGGTCTTGAGTACTTTGGTGACCAGACCTAAAGGCCACATATTCCTTAGTGTCTGGCAATCTTTCATGAGCACAACATCACCAAGTTTAAGATTAGGTTTTTCAGTGTGCCACTTCCTCCTTAGTTGTAGAGTAGATGGGTATTGTTCCTTCCACTGACTCCAAAAGGTATTGGCAAGGGTTTGTACTTGTCTCCATTGACGTTTGTAAAGGTCTTTCTCACAAAATGCTCCAGCTGGAGTACCTACAAGACCAGTCTTTTGCGTGAGCAACATGGCAGGTGTGAGAACCACTGGATCTTCAGAATCACTTGAAATTGAAGTCAAGGGTCTGGCGTTAATGATGGCTGTAACCTCTGCCATAAATGTCACTAAAAATTTGTGGGTAAGCCTTGCAGTTCCTACTTGCAAGAAGATAGAGTCAAGAATTCTGCGGGCTATGCCTATCATCCTCTCCCAAACACCTACCATGTGAGAAGAGTGAGGTGGGTTGAAAATCCACGTGCAGTCTTGCTTACTCAAGTATTATTTCTACACTGAGAACGTCCAAGTTGGAAGGGATTTGAAGTTTTTTTTACTGCTCCTACAAAGTTAGACCATCTGTCAGAGCGAATGAGTTTCACTGGGCCTCTGATTGCAATGAAACGTCTAAGAGCATTAATGAAATTTGAAGTGTCCATTGACTCAACTTCTAGGTTTGTCTCTGTTGCAATTAGTTCAGCTAGTTCTGTAGCCAATACTGCAGCAAAAAGTTCCAGCCTGGGTATGGTGTGTTCGGGAAGTGGTGCAAGTTTTGCTTTCCCCATTAAAAATCCTATGTGGCATTGTCCTTTAGTGACTATGGTTTTCAGGTAAGCTACAGCAGCAATTGCTTTAACAGAAGCATCCAAAAACACACAAAGTCTTTGCATCTGAACGTCTGCAGATGACAGAGGAGCATATGGGCGTGGAATTTTAAGGTTGGATAGAGCTGTTAGTGAGTCCTTCCACTCTAGCCATAAGTTCTTCCTGTCGGTGGGGAGAGGGTGGTCCCAATCTAATGACTCACAGGTTAAGTCTCTGAGTAGTGCCTTACCCTGGATGGATACAGGTGCTGCAAAGCCTAAAGGATCATACAGGCTGTTTATGGTAGACAGGACACCTCTATGGGTAAAGGGTTTTTCTTCTGTGTTTACTTGGAAAGTGAAGGTGTCAGATCTTAAGTCCCAAAGCAAACCAAGGCTGGGTTGCATGGGAAGTGAGTATGTGCCTAGATCTAAGTCCTTTAACTCGTTAGAATGATCTTGGACAGAAAAGGCTTCCAAAACTTCTCTACTATTGGAAGCAATCTTGTGGAGTCTTATGTTGGAACAAGCAAGCATTGCCTGAGTTCTTTTGAGGAGACTGATTGCGGCTTCATTTGTGGGTAGTGATTTCAAGCAATCGTCTACATAGAAATCCATGTCCACAAATTGTCTGACATCTGACCCATACTCTGACTCTCCCACTCTAGCAGAGTGTCTGAGGCCATATATATATATATAGCAACTGCAGGGGAAGGGTTGTTGCCAAATATGTGCACCCTCATGCGATATTCTGTGATGTCTCCAGAGGGGTTGTTGTCCCTGAACCAGAGAAACCTCAGAAAGTTTTGGTGTTCTTCTTTAACAAGAAAGCAATAGAACATTTGTTGTATGTCTGCCATGAATGTGACTGAATCCTTGCTGAAGCGGAGAAGTACTCCTAATAGTCTGTTGTTAAGGTCAGGGCCAGAGAGAAGGACATAATTTAAAGAGACACCCTCATGCTTGGCGCTGGAATCAAACACCACTCTAATCTGCCCTGGCTTCTTAGGGTGATAGACCCCGAATATGGGTAAGTACCAACATTCCTCTGAGTCTTTGAGGTTTGGGGCTATCTCAGCATGACCATTCTGGAGTATTTTGTCCATGAAGGAAAATAAATGTTCTCTCATCTCTGGTTTCCTTTGAAGATTGTATCTTAGGGAAGTGAGGCGTTTATATGCTAGTTCTCTGTTGTTAGGCAAACGTTGTCTTTGTGGCCTAAAGGGAAGAGGTGCTACCCAGCTATTAGTCACGTCTTTCTCCATACTGCTTTCCGTAACCTCTAGGAAGATCCTATCCTCAATGGAAATTGCTACCTGGTTGTCCTCCTTTGTTCTCCTGAACACTGAGCGTCCTAAGTCGCTTTGGTCATCGTCATAGGTATTGCTGTCACAGAGGGGACTTAGGAAAGGAAGAGGTACAGGGTTGTTGTGTGGTAGCTCCTTTATAAGGATGTGATTTTGACAGGGTTGGAAAAGAGAAGGACGACCATTCTCGAAGGTACTAGTGAGCAGGTTATTAACAAATGCCGGTTTTTGTGCACCTCCCAGGCAAACATCACCTATAATGACCAACCCAAGATCCAGTTTTTGGGCATATGGAGTGTTTTTATGACCGTTGATCAGTTTACTTACTTTTTGGACTTGCAAGATATCCCTCCCTAGGAGCAAGATTATCTGAGCCTGATCATCAAGTTCTGGTATGAGATGTGCTATGTGATTCAAGTGGGTCTGGTGCACTGCTGCGTCTGGTGTGGGAATCTCCGACCTGTTGTCTGGCATCTGGTTGCACTCTATTATGGTCAGTAAGGGTAGGCATGTCTTACCATCCATAGATTCAATTTGTAGGCCATCAGCTCTTCTCCCCGCCGTTTCCACTGTACCTGCACAAGTCCTAAGGGAGTAAGGGCTGCCTGGGCCTTTAAGGTTTAGAATGTATAAAAACACAGATCTAGCTAGCGACTTATTACTCTGATCATCCAAAATGTTGTAGAGCTTGACTGCTTCGTCTCTGCGTCCTTTTGGGTAAACTTTCACTAGACAGATTTTAGAGCAGGATCTGCCACCTGTAATTCCTTTGCAGACTTCAGTGCACTGTGAAGTGATTGCTGTGGCATCTGTACTAGAATCTTTGGTCTCCCTGCCTTGCTCCTTGTCACCATGGACAGGTGTGAAGATTCTTGGAGTATGCCTTGGGTGTAAAGCTGTGTTGTGCTCTGTGCTGTGACACTCTGTACATTCGACACTGACCTTACAGTCCTTGGCGAAGTGTGTGGACGAAGAGCAGCACTTGTAACAGATGTTGTTCTCTTTGAGGAAAGCTTTGCGATCCTGGATGGTCTTTGTCCTGAAGGTTCTGCATTTCAGAAGAGGATGTGGCATCTTATGTAGAGGGCAGAACTTAGTAGGGTCGTTGTCTTGATCCTCTGTCTGAGACTCTGCAAATCTGTGGGAAGAAATGTTAGTTTTGTGCACTGCTACTGGAGCTCTGAGTTGCTTAGGGCCAGAAGAAGTGGTATAAAACCCCGGAAAAATGAAGCTGGGGTCATCTTTCGTTCCTGCTTGTCTGTCTACAACAGTGTTTCTCAAATCCAGTCCTCAAGGCGCACCAACAGGTCATTTTTTTGGGATTTCCTGCAGATAAAACAGCTGTGATAATTACTAAGGCAGTGAAACTGCTGAAATCACCTGTGGAAATCAATGGAAATCCCAAAAACATGACCTGTTGGTGCGCCTTGAGGACTGGAGTTGAGAAACACTGGTCTACAAAGTCCACAAACTTACTAAAGGGTGGAAAAGGCACATTGTGTTTCCGTTTGTATTTACAGCCATGAGCAATCCATCTTTCGTGTAACTCATAAGGAAGTTTTTGTGCTAAGGAGTTAATAAATCTAGCAGAGTCAAGATAAGAAAGGCCAGGTAAGTCCCCTTCTGCTTTAGCAACTTGTAATTCCATACACAGGTCACTACATTTTCTGAGTCTTTGGTAACCTCTGCTAGGTATTTTTGGGAAGTCCCCTATCCTTTTAAACAGTGTACTCTCTATAGCCTCTGGTGAACCATAACATCTATCCAGTCTGTTCCAGATGTTTGCAAGGCCTATCTCAGGGTGGTTTATATTAATGTCTCTGATCCTTTTGGCATGTTCAGCAGAATCACTGCCAAGCCACTTTACGAGGAGTTCTATCTGTTGCTTGGATAGACCTTGAATGACACTCTGGAAAGAGGATCGCCATGCCCTGTAGTGTTGAGGGCGATCACTAAATTTGGCAAGTCCTTGGGTAACTAACTGACGTTTGGCCAGGAACTTGGCAAAGTCTACAGTAGCCTGATTGGCATTGAGGTAGGCCTCTGGTGTATTGTGGTGCGGTGCATAGGCGTACCTGGTAGAAGTCTCTTCTTTATGCTCGCTGGGCTCAAACTTGTGTAAGGTTGGCAGTTTGTACCAGCTCGTTGTATACACCTTTGGAGTGAAGACAGGTGTTTGATGTTTGTATGAAGGCTGTGTACCTTGTGGAGTAGAAAGTTTGGTTGGGACTGGAAAGTCTGGAACTCTGTCAGATTTTTCTTGCTTGTAGCACTGGGGTCCAAGGTCGGCTTGTTGCTGCTTTATTTGATGTGACTCGCTGACGTCATGTTTAACCACTTCGCGCCCGGGCAATGCTCAAAAGACGTCTGCATTGCGGCGCCGAAGTGCTGACTGGACGTCCATGGACGTCCTCCTCTTCCCCCCCCCCCCCGCGCGCCCCCGCGAGCGCGCATCGGGGAAAATCTGTGTTGGCCGTGTCCCTTGGACACAGCCAATCACAGATCGTGCTGAATGGCCAATCACAGAGGCCATTCAGCACTCGATCTCACTATCCAATGAGAGATGATCTCAAATGTAAACATATGAGATCATCTCTCATTGCCGGCTTTCTCTCCTCACACAGAGACAGCGTGTGAGGAGAGAGAGAGATCTGTGCTGCAGCTTGTAATAGTGAGTGATAAAATACACACACACACACACACAAGTAAAAAACAGTGCCCACAATCCCTGCCAGTGCCATCTGCTACCAGTGCCACCTGCCAGGGCCATCTTCCACCTGCCAGGGCCATCTGCCAGTGCCATCTGCCAGTGCCATCTGCCAGTGCCATCTGCCAGTGCCATCTGCTGCCAGTGCCACCTGCCAGTGCCATCTGCTGCCAGTGCCACCTGCCAGTGCCATCTGCCACCGCCATCTGCCACCGCCATCTGCCACCAGTCCCATCTGCCACCAGTCCCATCTGCTACCAGTGACACCAGTCAGTGCCATCTGTGCCACCTGCCAGTGCCACCTGCCAGTGCCACCTGCCAGTGCCATCTGTGCCACCTGCCAGTGCCATCTGTGCCACCAGTCCCATCTGCCACCAGTCAGTGCCATCTGTGCCACCTGCCAGTGCCATCTGTGCCACCTGCCAGTGCCATCTGTGCCACCAGTCCCAACTGCCAGTGCCACCTGCCAGTGCCATCTGCCATCAGTGCCACCTGTCAGTGCCATCTCATCAAATGGCTAAAAGAGTATTCTCAGCCGAAGAGGCGTATGAAATTCTTGCGGCCGACGGGAGCAACGGGGAGCGCTCCGATTCGGAGTCCTCCGCATATTCAGATGAGTCTGACGTGGACTACGAGCCTGTCATAAGCAGTGGATCAGTGACGGAGGAGACGGCAGAGGAGGAGGAGGAAGAAGAAGAGGAGGAGGGCCTGCCCGCCAGATGAAGGCGTTCTGCTGAGGAGGCAGTGCCATCCACCAGCACCACAGTGCCATCCACCAGCACCGCAGTACCTCGAGAAGAAAGGCCACGTACCAGTGGGGTGTCACCTCAGCCCCAAAGGGTTAGGTCCCATGCCAGCCTTCCCTATTCCCTTCAGTACCCTTTGTGGCTTCCTCCAAATTCAGGAGAAGCCAACATTCCCCCTTTCACTGCCCAGCCAGGAGTCCAGGTGGATACAGAAAACTTTTCCCCAATAGATTTTTTTAATTTAATTTTTACTAACGACATGCTGGCAACAATTGTGGCCCAGTGCAACTTATATGCCCAACAGTTTATAACCAGCAACCCAACGTCCTCTTATGCCCGTCCCTACGTGTGGAAAGCCCTTACAGTGGAGGAGTTTAGGATTTTTTTGGGCCTCACATTCTGCATAGGACTAAATGGAAAAAATCAATTACGTTCATATAGGTCATCCCGCCCCATATATCATATGCCCATCTTTTCCTCAGTAATGCCCAGGTCCAGATATCTAATGATTATGAGATTCCTACACTTCAATGATAATACCCAGTGCCCTCCCCGAAATGACCCAAATTTTGATAAACTTTATAAAATTCGGCCGCTACTAAATTATTTTTCTGAAACCTTCCCCCAGTTGTTTACCCCAGACAAACACATATGCATAGATGAGTCCCTTATCAAATTTTCTGGCAGGCTGGGCATAAAACAATTTATACCCAGCAAAAGGGTCCGCTATGGGGTGAAGCTGTATAAATTGTGCGACAGAGAAACTGGGTATGTGTATGGCTTCATCATATATGAAGGGAAGGACTCCGAACTGAACCCCCCTAATTGCCCAATCTACATTGGAACCAGTGGGAAAGTAGTTTGGGAACTCATAAACCCACTCCTAGAGAAAGGATACCACTTGTATGTGGACAATTTTTATACCAGTTTGCCCCTGTTCCGAAATTTGCACAGAATGGAGACTCCAGCATGCAGCACCGTACGGACGAACCGGAAGGGCTTTCCTCAAAGCCTGGTCACCAAAAAATTGAGAAGAGGGGAGACGGCGAGTTTGCGTAATGAGGAGATTTTGGCTGTGAGGTGGAGGGACAGAAGAGACGTGTACTTGCTTTCTTCCATCCACAACAATGAATTTGTTGAAGTCACCAGGAGGAATGGCCGGATCCAAAAACCCAAATGCATCTACGATTACAATAAGTTCATGGGGGGTGTCGACTTCAACGACCAGATGCTCGAACCCTACCTTTCCACAAGAAGATCATACCAGTGGTATAAGAAAGTTTCAATTTATTTGTTCAATTTGGCCATGTACAACTCATATGTAATATATCGAAAATCCACTAGAAGACCCAAATCCTTCCTTTTCTTCCAGGAGGAAATCACCACTGCCCTTTTATACCCGAACAGCCCACCAGTAAACATAAGATCCGATGTCGTTAGCCGTCTCTCCGAGCGCCACTTCCCAGATAAAATCCCTCCCAGACCAACAGGCCAAAAACGCCAGAAAAAATGCCGGGTGTGCTCCAAAAGAGGAGAGAGAAGAGACACCGTTTATCATTGTGCCCAATGTTCTTCAGAACCAGGCCTCTGCATAGGCAACTGCTTCCGCCATTACCATACCAAAATAAATTATTAGTTCACTTCCTGCCATTTATGTTCACACCCCTTATGCCTCTGCTTTCTCTGTAACTGACCCTGGACTGTTATTTGACCACGCTTCTGCCTAACGATTCTGTTTATACCTCTGCCTGATCTGGAACTGACCCTGGACTGTTATTTGACCACGCTTCTGCCTAACGATTCTGTTTATACCTCTGCCTGATCTGGAACTGACCCTGGACTGTTATTTGACCACGGTTCTGCCTAACGATTCTGTACATACCTCTGCCTGATCTGGAACTGACCCTGGACTGTTTGACCATGCTTTTTGCCTGCCTCTTGGACTGATCTTGTACCCTGCCAGTGGACTAGTGGGATTCATAACACAGGGGTCTCACATATGTGAGGGGCTCCAGAATTGTTTTTCTGGATGAAGAAAACAATTGTTTTTGTTTTTCTCATTCCCAGATTAGGGTCTGGAGACTCGGAGGCTTCAAAGAGATTTGGGTGGGAGAAGCCTCTACCCCTGTCCCCATTCAGTCCTGAACGAGGCCCTACTTCTGCCAACTGCCTGTAGGACCTATGCCATCATGCCTCTGCCTGTCGGATGAACTGACCACACCGCTTTTGCTGACCAAGTCCCTGCCTCTTGCCTGGACCAGTGCTGTCATCCTGTGGAAAACTGCGCTACTAAAACCACAGGTAATCTTTTGTTATGCCTCATAGATTATACGTTGGGGTGTTAGCTTTCCAAAATGGGGTCACTTTGTGGGCGTTTCCATTGTCCTGGTGCTCCAGGGCCTTCAAAAGTGTAATAGGTGGTTGAGAAATGAGATGTGTAATTTATGCTCCTAGAATGCCTGAAGGTGCCATTTCAATATTGGGCCTCTGTATGTGGTGAAAAAGTCTCACACATTTGGTATCGCCATACTCAGGAGGAGTAGCAGAATGTATTTTGAGGTGTCATTTTTGCTATGTACATGCTATGTGTTGGCAATATCTTATAAATGGACAACTTTGCGTAAAACAATTGCGTTTTCATTTTTTTCCCGCAATTTCCAAAAACTTCAGGAAAAAAATGAACCGTTCAAAAGACTCATTATGCCTCATAGATTATACGTTGGGGTGTTAGCTTTCCAAAATGGGGTCACTTTGTGGGCGTTTCCATTGTCCTGGTGCTCCAGGGCCTTCAAAAGTGTAATAGGTGGTTGAGAAATGAGAAGTGTAATTTATGCTCCTAGAATGCCTGAAGGTGCCATTTCAATATTGGGCCTCTCTATGTGGGCAGGCTGTATAAAAGTCTCACACATTTGGTATCGCCATACTCAGGAGGAGTAGCAGAATGTATTTTGGGGTATCATTTTTGCTATGTACATGCTATGTGTTGGCAATATCTTATAAATGGACAACTTTGCGTAAAAAAATTGCGTTTTCATTTTTTTCCCGCATTTTCCAAAAACTTCAGGAAAAAAATGAACCGTTCAAAAGACTCATTATGCCTCATAGATTATACGTTGGGGTGTTAGCTTTCCAAAATGGGGTCCCTTTGTGGGCGTTTCCATTGTCCTGGTGCTCCAGGGCCTTCAAAAGTGTAATAGGTGGTTGAGAAATGAGAAGTGTAATTTATGCTCCTAGAATGCCTGAAGGTGCCATTTCAATATTGGGCCTCTGTATGTGGGCAGGCTGTATAAAATTATTCAACACTAGGCTGTATAAAAGTCTCACACATTTGGTATCGCCATACTCAGGAGGAGTAGCAGAATGTATTTTGAGGTGTCATTTTTGCTATGTACATGCTATGTGTTGGCAATATCTTATAAATGGACAACTTTGCGTAAAAAAATTGCGTTTTCATTTTTTTCCCGCAATTTCCAAAAACTTCAGGAAAAAAATGAACCGTTCAAAAGACCCATTATGCCTCATACATTATACGTTGGGGTGTTAGCTTTCCAAAATGGGGTCACTTTGTGGGCGTTTCCATTGTCCTGGTGCTCCAGGGCCTTCAAAAATGTAATAGGTGGTTGAGAAATGAGATGTGTAATTTATGCTCCTAGAATGCCTGAAGGTGCTATTTCAATATTGGGCCTCTGTATGTGGGCAGGCTGTATAAAAGTCTCACACATTTGGTATTGCCATACTCAGGAGGAGTAGCAGAATGTATTTTGGGGCGTCATTTGTGGTATACACATGCCATGTGAGAGAAATAACCTATTATAATGACAATTTTGTGGAAAAAATAAAAAAATAAAAAAAAATCTTCATTTTGCAAAGAATTGTGGGAAAAAATTACAACATCAAAAACCTCACGATGCATCTTACTAAATACCTTGGAATGTCTAATTTAAAAAAAGGGGTCATTTGGGGGGTATTTGTGCTTTGCTGGCTTGTTCGGGTCGTAAGAAATGAGATAGGCCACCAGTACATTAGGTGTGATCAATTGTTTATGATCCGCCCCACAGCTTGTAGACTCTATAACTTTCACAAAGACCAAATAATATCCACTAATTTGGGTTATTTTTACCAAAGATATGTAGCAGTATAAATTGTGGCTAAATTTTATAAAGAAAAATTAATAATTTGCAAAATTTTATCACATAAACTAAAAAAAAGCGTTTTTTTTTCCAAATTTTCCGTGTTTTTTCATTTATAGCGCAAAAAATAAAAAACCCAGAGGTGATCAAATACCACCAAAAGAAAGCTCTATTTGTATGAAAAAAAGGACAAAAAAATCATTAGGTTACAGTATTACATGACTGAGTAATTGTCATTCAAAGTGTGAGAGCACTGAAAGCTGAAAATTGGTCCGGGCACGAAGGGGATTTAGTGCCCAGTTGTCAAGTGGTTAATTTCTTGTTGTGGGGTGCTGCTTGGGTGACAGTGCTGGTAGACATAATCTGAAGTGCGTTGCGAGGAATCTTGGTGGTCCTCCTCTAGACCCGGTATGCTGCTACCTACTCTTGGCTCATCGTAGGCGGCTGCTTCTAAAGCTTCTGCTTCTGCAATGGTGGCGGCAGCATCTCGGTCCACTGCCAGCCTCTCCATATTAGCTTCTAGGATAGCTTGCTGCAATTTCAGAGATGCCTCCTGCTTAGCTAGCTCGTCCTCCATACGTACTCTTTCCTTCTCCCTTTCTTGCTCCATGCGTACTCTTTCCTTCTCTCTTTCTTGTTCCTGTCTCACCTATTCTGCTTCAAGGTGGGCCTTTTCTTTTTTCATCTGCAGCTCTTGGTCTGCGAATGCGGCCCTGGCCCTTGCTGCTTCAGCTTTTGAACGGGCGATAGCTGCTGCATTTTCGACAGATGACCTAGATGAGCTTGCTCGTGAACGTGTTTTGTAAGAAGATGTCCCACTGTGAGACATGGCTGCGGGGAAGAAGCTATCTTGCTGCATAGAGACCGTTCTAGTGTCGATGCTGCTTGACAGAGCGTGTCTCTGTGTAGCGTGGCTGCTTGCTTCGCCTGCCGCAGGTCTGTTTCTTTAATGCTTCTGACTGTATGGGTACTGCGTAGCCCCGTGCTGTACAGACTTCCGAAGTCAGCTTTTCTTCCTTTCAGAGGTCAGCTTAAAAATTTCACTGTTCTTGGGGGCGTGGCCTGGACATGGCTGAGTGAAGCTGCTTTTTTCTTGATCTCCCAGCCTAAACCCTCAATTCTCGGAAACACCACGTCTTTACACCGGTATGAGCCCGTCCAAAAGGCACAGAACTCGAGCAGTGACTAGGGGGACCCCGACGGGCAAGATCTCCGGAGAAATCCACCGGTACTTTAAGCAAATCCAGGAGTCTTCCCCTGGAGCTACGGTGGCGGCAGCACGAGGCACAGCACGTGGTGGCCCTCAGAAGGCCCACCAATCTGGGGCCGTTGTACCCGTCCCTGACGTCCCTGCTCCCCCGGACTATTCCCAGGACTCATTCATTGAATCCCAGCAAGTCGGGATGTCATCCCCCCAACAGCCGGAGGTATCGGTCCTGGACCAGGACATCAGGGAGATGCTGCAGGCCCTCCCGACCCAGACGGCCATTGAGGCCCTGCTCCTCAGGCTGGAAGAGACACACAGGAGGGATATACAGGAGGTGAGGGGAGAGGTGTCCAACCTGGCGGATCGCGTGGGGTCGGGAGAAGCCTCAATGTTCTCCCTCGAGAGCTGGGTGTCTGACCTGGAGCGATCGAGAGATCAACACCGGGACACCGCAATCTCTCTCCAACTGCATTTGGAGGACATAGAGGACCGTAGTCGCCGCAACAACCTGCGGCTGAGAGGGATCCCAGAGTCTCGGGAGGATGTCGGGGAAGCCGTGAAGGAGATCTTCCGGACCGTTCTAGGTGACCCAGGCGCAGACGTCCTCCTGAATAGAGCGCACAGAGCCTTGGGACCTAGGCCTACGGATCCGGGCAGACCGAGGGATGTGGTCTGCAGACTCCAGAGATACACCCAGAAGGAGTCTGTTCTGTGGGCAGCCTGGGACCACGGTGATGTCGAGGTGGACGGCTCGCTGGTCCGGATACTACCGGACCTATCGAGGGCAACCTGCTGCGTCCCGTCCTGGAAGTGGCTAAGCAGAAGGGGTTCACTGGGGATACCTCCTATCAGTGTCGTTCCGCGGAGAAACAGGGACATTTGCACTACAGACCCCGGCTGACTTGCCTGCACTCTTCAGCTTCCTGGATGCAGCACCGATACAGGTTCCGGACTGGCTCCAGATCCTCCCACGCCAGACGGGTACATCGGGCGTATCTGCGCAGCACGGTCCACTGCCTCCTCGCCAGCAGAGAAGTAGACGGAGATGCCGATCCGCTTCGGGAGATGGGCCACGTGAGTAGGCCTTTGGCCACCCTTCCCTGATCAATGCTGGCTCGGCACCCCTGACTTTTCCCTAATACCCCGTTACAGCAACTGCCTGGGACACACTTCCCTGCCCTCCCATGCTGGCCCGCTCCGGAGACTGTGACTCTTGGCCCCGCTGGCTGACAGCACTTTGAGACATGCCAGGGACGGTGCGGCTGCCCTCTCTCCCCCCCTGGCCTGTTTGTCTTCTACCCCCCGTGCCGACGCCATCCCCCCCATCCGCATGGCTGAGTCGCTCTCTGCAGTGTGCCTGCAGTGTGCCTGCATTCCAGCAAACACTGGACTGCTCCACAGCGAGCGATACTGTGATCCCGCGGTTGTTCCTGGAGGGTGGTGATTAGATCCGGTCTTTCTTTTTCTGCCCTTGAGGGGGGGGTTGGGGGACGGCAACACGTGTGATTCGGCTGTGTAACCACTGTAGAGCGGCACTGTTGCCCTGTTGTTATTTCTGCCCTACGCGCAGCGAGCAGGAGAGAATG
Source organism: Rana muscosa (assembly GCA_029206835.1). NCBI lineage: Eukaryota > Metazoa > Chordata > Amphibia > Anura > Ranidae > Rana > Rana muscosa. The sequence goes on along the minus strand of CM055122.1, from coordinate 171,305,742 downwards.
CTTCCACTCCTCATGTGCTCTGCAGGGTCTATGCCTTGCTGTGACTGGCAGTCTGCTGAAGCTGGGGGGAGGGGCGGTGGGATATGAAGCCCATGCTTCACGGAAGTTTGTGTTACTTTCCATAATGCTGCTAATGTTGTTTGCACTGTTTACCGCCCTGTGTCTTTTTTTCAGGTTCATATGCATGTTCATGTTGCATTTTCTCTGCATTGTTTTACCGGTATATTGTTTTATCCTATAATACTAGTTTGCCGGGGATGGGTGGAGAGGGCAGAGAGCTTATACTCCGGTCTTGTCTACTCACTCCCCCACATAGGATTGTGCTCCATATCCAGGATCTTCCTGGGGAGCGCCTAAGCCGTTAGGGCTACTTTAGTTTCTTCTTAGCAGCTGCGCCCTCTGGTGTCAGCCTCCTAATCTTCTTATCTCTCTCTCTTCTTCGGGGCCTTCCCCCTCTCCTCGCTCTTGCTGTTTTTTGCTTCTATATCTGTTTTCTCTATACCTAATCCCTCTCTCCCATTGACCCCCACCCGTTTTGATTCACTATAAATATGGGTGACATCCACGTTGTGTCCCTTAATGCCAAGGGTCTTAACACCCCAGAAAAGCATTGGATGTTGATGCACGATATGCGCCGCATGAGAGCAGATGTAGTCTTATTGCAGGAGACACACTTTCGGGATAATAACATACTTAGTGACCATCCTTATCTCGGCCAGGTTGCCCTGGAAGCTTATAGACTCTCAGACTGACATAGAGGGTCGCTACCTATACCTGAAGGGCCTAATCGGAGACAGGAGGATCACCTTGGCAAACTTCTATGCTCCGAACGACCGCCAGGACACGTTCCTCAGGAAGCGCATGGACCATCTCATGCGCTTCTCGGAGGGTCAACTCATAGTGGGGGGTGACCTGAACATTCCGCTGAGACCAACAGAGGACACTTCATCTGGGAGGTCCTCTACCTCCAGAGACACATGTAAGCGTATCGGAACCCCACTACACTCTGCCCACTTGGTCGACGCCTGGCGCCTCATGCACCCAGGAGAACGCGATTACACTTTCTTTTCGAAACCCCACCAGACGTACTCGCGTATCGACTATCTCCTGATACCCCATGGGCAGTTACACGCGGTCAAGAAGACCTACATCGGGTCGATTACGTGGTCTGACCACGGCCCGATAGGGATTCGGTACATGTTGTCCGCTGCCCCGACAGGGCAGCGGCCTCCGTGGAGACTTAATGAGGGCCTCCTTCAGGACCCAGGAGTCCTGGCCGACATAGATAGGGAGCTGGGCCACTACTTTACCACAAACAAGACCCCCGGCAGTGACCCTGGGGTGGTCTGGGAGGCTCACAAAGCTGTGATTAGGGGGTCCCTCATCAAACATGGCTCTAGACTGAAACGTGAACGGACGGCGCAACTGGACCTGCTCTTCGCCAAACTGCGGAACCTGGAGGCAGCCCATAAGGCAACCCCGTCCATGCAACTGGGGCTGGACCTAAATACTGTTCGGTCACAGATAACAGACCTACTCCAATTTAAGGCCAAGGCGGCGATTCAGGTCTGCCCCAGGAAATCATACGAGTCGGGCAACAAATGTGGGAGACTCCTGGCCCGAACGCTGCAGGCACAGCGAACGGCTTCCTACATACCTCACATCCTGACCGCTACTGGGCAAAAGGCATACCTACCGCAACATATCACATAGGAATTCAGGACCTTCTACAGCTCCCTTTATAATCTACCTGACACACTATCCCCACCCGCGGGCGCGAGGGAATACATAGACCAGTCCTTAATGCCCTCACTGCCGGAAGAGACACAGGCCCTACTGGAGGAACCCATTACTCTGCCTGAAATACAAATAGCCTTGAAAACCACCAAGCCAGGCAAAGCACCGGGCCCGGACGGACTGACCATCATATACTATAAGACCCTTCTATCCACCCTAGGCCAACATATGGTGGATTTATACAACAGTATTGGGAAAGGGTCGCTCTTTCATAACTCTACGCTGTTGGCACAGATTTCGGTGATACCAAAAGAGGGTAAAGACCCGGGCCTATGCGGGAGCTACCGTCCAATCTCCCTCCTAAACGCAGACCTCAAGATCTTTACCAAGATCTTAGCTTCCAGGCTACAGCAACATCTCCCAAACCTAATCCATCTAGACCAGGTGGGCTTCGTCCCGTCTAGGGAGGCCAGGGACAATACCACCAAGGTTCTCAACCTGCTCCACATAGCGGTTCAAGGTAGGACGCCATGCGTCTTCCTTGGAACTGACGCCGAGAAAGCGTTCGATCGGGTTAATTGGGGATTCCTGTTCGCCACGTTGAAGCATATAGGGTTGGGAGAGACGATGTTAAACGACACCGATGGCCAGGGTGAGGGCGAACGGGGTACTATCTGAGGCGTTTCCAATTAAGAATGGGACTAGACAGGGCTGCCCCCTGTCGCGCCTACTATTTGCCTTGACCCTGGAGCCCTTCCTATGCCATGTCCGTCTGAACCCGGACATAACGGGTGTGGGAGCTAGAGGAACGCAGTATAAGGTGTCGGCGTACGCGGACGATCTGATGTTCTCCCTTACGAATCCCACGATCTCCCTTCCCAACCTTCTAAAAGAATTCAATGCTTACGGCCGCCTATCCAATCTAAAGATTAACTTTACCAAGTCAGAGGCTATGGGCATAAGGATAGCGCCACGCCAACTTCAGCAACTCAGAGACGGCTTTAATTTAAAATGGACTGACACAGCCCTGAGATATCTGGGCACTTTCATACCCACGACTATGTCCAAATTGTTTGCACTTAATTTTCCACCCCTTTTGAGGACGGTCCAGGGACTTTTGGATGGATGGGACAGCGGCCTCCATTCATGGCTCGGCCGCTGTAACATCCTCAAAATGTTGATACTCCCCAAATTCCTCTACCTCCTACAGACCCTCCCGATATCTGTCCATGGGAATTATTTCAGGCAGGCCCATGCGGCTTTCACACGATTCCTATGGGCTGGGAGACACCCACGCCTGAATAGGAAATTACTCTGCCTCCCGAAACTGCAAGGGGGTCTGGCACTGCCGGATATCCGTACATACTACCATGCAACACATCTTAGTGGGCTCCTGGACTGATGCAGACACAGGGACACCAAACTGTGGACACGCCTCGAACAAGACCAAAGTGACATACCCCTTCATAGATCTCCCTGGTGCCATTCAGCATTGCCCTCGTCACTCAAACGACACCCCCTGATAGGCACTACTGCGAGCGTCTGCTCGAAACTGCTGACTCGGCCTTCCCTCTCATCCCCAATGTCCCCTTTGAGACTGGTGGTGGGGCACCCCCGGTTCACCCCGGGGTTACATGACAGGAGATTCCTTGCATTACGAGAGGAGGGGCTCTACCAAGCGTCTCACTTCAGTGTTCAGGGGAGGTGGAGGACACACACGGAACTGTCGGACCCGAGAGGCTTGTACAGACTGGACTTTATGAGAGCCCTACAGCTCAGCCACTTCTTTGCTGGCCTCCCACCACCCCCCAATGATGACCGACAGCCCATTACATCCCTGGAAGAACTATGCATGGAATCAGGGACGATCCAACATACGCTTTCCCAGACATATACCATGTTGATTGAATCACCGGGGCCCCACCCCATTCCATGCCTTACTAGGTGGGAAAGGGACCTTGACTGTCGATTTTATGACAATAGGAAGCAGCATATACTTAGGTTTACTCACAAATCCTCCCAGTGCACCAGGGCTCAGGAAACCAACTATAAGCTCCTTACGCACTGGTATAGAACCCCCTCCCTCCTTCACAAATTGTTTCCTACAACCACAGATCGTTGCTGGTGATGCCAGGAGGGGGAGGGTACTGCACATCTTCTGGTCCTGTCCACGGCTGCGGAGCTTCTGGGGGGAGGTTCGACGCATAACACAGGATTTCACTGACCACACTGTACCGGATGAGCCGGCCTACTTCCTCCTACATGCGAATGACACGCCTGTGAAGGTCTATAAAAAATCGGTAGTCTGCCACCTTCTTGAGGCAGCCAAGGCCTGCATCCCCCACAACTGGAAGTCCCCGACCCCACCGTCTACTGCCCAGTGGCTCCACAGGGTTGATGACATAAGCCGCATGGAAGACCTGATCCTCACTAGCCAACACAGACAGGAGACATACTCCAGGACGTGGCAGCTGTGGAATATTTTTAAATATTCTGATGAGGGACAATCCCTTAGAGGGGTCGAGCTATCTACTTGACGCCCTATCCGGTTCCCCCCCTCTTCATTCAAGATACTCGCTCACTGGCGGCTTATGACGCCCTGAAGGCCCATGGGGGCCTTAGCACATCCATAGTATAGTCACCCCAACCCAGGTACACGTATATCCACCCCCCTTACTACCCCCTCCCCCCTCGCCCCATCCCTTTATCTCTTTCTTCTTCTTCTCTCTGCTTTCCCTGCTTCTACTTTCTTCTGGGTTCTACCCAGATTTTTCCTTTTCTGGGTACTACACCCCTTGTTTCAGCCTTGACTTTGATAAATTGGAAAAACTAGAGGGGAGTCTGTATCCACGAGACTCGAACACTCTCCTGTCTTCATACCCCAGACGTATCTATTCATATTTACTATAGCTAGGAACATTGCAGCCCTGAAGTAGCCCTACCCTCGTCGGGAGGTATTCTCACGCAGGTCTCACATAGCAACCCAGCGCTACTGGGGAATATGTTTCTTTGAGTTTCATACTGCATTACTGTATTGTTGTATATGTCATCTATCTGCTGTTGGAGTCCTTGTGGACCAGTTCCTCTGTCATAAATAAAAAAATAAAAAATAAAATGCACTGTTCTGTCTCAAGGACATATAGTGTAAACCTCCTTGCCCCATAAACTTCAGATACCATATTTCTTTGATCTCAACTTTATTAGAACAAGCCAGGTGAAAGTACAAAATAACAGAAATAGACCTCAATACGTACACTATTGCATACAATACAGCATACATTGCAGAAACAACAATATACAATACAAGATGAGGTAGTAAAAACTTACTTTTTAAGTTCTCTAAGGGGTGATGGTGATAGATTGAACAAGACATGTCCTGCCTCCTGCAGTGTCTTCTCAAAGCATGGTGAATCTGCTTCACTTCCTCTGAAGATTCTACCCAGAATACCTTGCTTACTAACTTCTTCCTGGGTTACACACACAATGCATGAAATAATAAACAGAGCTGAAACAATACTAAAAAAGGACGCTAGATACCGCCTGTGCTCTGCATATGATTTCTATGTAAATTACAAACTTTAAATGTAATTTTAATCAACACAAATGCAGATAATCAGAATAGAAGTCTGTTGGACAGAACACTAAGTATCCCAACTACTTATGTGCACTGGATATCTGTACCACTGAAATTAGGAATTTAAAAATGCTCTCTAATATAGTAGAATTTACAGAACTGCCAGAGGAGCCATGATGAAAATTACGAATCACCGTTCTTGCTTTTAACCTCAGAATTCTGACTTTGAATCTCATAATTCTGACTTTAAAAGTCAGATAGTGTTCATCTGAAACATGTTTGCATGGGAATTTTAGAAAACCCTCAATGACACATCTTCTAATTAATCTCAGTGGATGGCAGTATGCAGCAGCTGCGGGTACCGAAAGAGTGAGTAAGCAATCTCTATGCTGTAAGATCCCTGTTTGGCCATGTGTATGATGCCCTAAGGTGGCAGTGTTTAAATTCACAAGCATATACTCTAATTTATATGCATATACAGTACTAAGGTAACATTTTCTATTTTTTCACATCACTGCATTATAGAACTTCACTCAGCTGTGTGTATTGTCCCATAGACAACAATCCATCTATGTTCAGATTTGGCTACACAGCTACAAATAAATTTATTTTAGAAATAACTGAAATAAGGAAATAACACTCAGTCCAATATTCCTGTTGGCATATTATATATAGCTAATATTGCATAAAACAATATCAATTGTATTATAAAAAGTATCAGCACACTCATTTGATACTTATAAAGTCCCATACAGTGTGTTTAATGCATCTCTAAAACACTTCGGATAGTGGTACCCCAAGACATTTTTACATTTATATCCACATTTACTTAATATGGTTTAAATTGAATCTTCACATTATATGAAAAAAAAAAACTCATGGCATTCAATAGACACATGTACTATAGATGCAGTTTTCTAGCAATACCATCTTCTTTCACTGCCTTTTATCAATCCTTAAACAATTATTAATAGATATACTGGCAATAACTCACGATGAATGATGGAGAAAATCAGGCATATGGCTGACTTTAGTCTGTCCAAAAAGAAAACCAAGTAATAAGATTAGTCAGTACCAGTGGAGCACTTTGCAGTACTTTGAAGATTTGTTTTACTGATACAGTCCTGCTTGCACACCCAACCTATGTTTAATGTCTACAGACAGCATTAGTCCTTATACAATATGTCTGGTGGTTAATTTGCAGTTGGGGTAGTACAGAAGAAAATGTATAGTGATTGCAGGCTGAGTAGAATGAGTATTTTGGGCAAATACTCTCTGCAGTGTTTACAAAGCAATGCCTATGTGCTTTAACCCAATAAAATAGAAAGGGAATGCAAGCTGTCAATACATTAAGGAGCTTCAGAAGAGGGTATAATTACTCTTTTCTCTTTTAAACATAATTAGAAGTACATTGTAATTAAGCCTTAATAGAGCACCTGTTAATGCATTTACTTAAGAGCAAACTACCAAAAGATGTTTTTTTTTAGTCAAGTAATTTTTATTGACTTTCTTTGCAAGTTAACAAAAGGAAAAAATAAATAAAAAAATATGCATAAGTACAGTTCCAAAATCACTTTACATTCAGCAGTAAAAACTTCCTCCTCAATCAAACATCCAAGAAAGTGAACAAGCAAATCCAACAGTGTATAAGATCTCTGTATTGAAAAAGTATACAGTCTTGGAGATTATCATAAAGCAGCAGCACCGTCAGACAGGTCTAATAGAGATACAGTAGTAGAGGCAGAATTTTTATCGACAGCCCCAGGGCTGCTAAGTTAGCTTTTCTCTATGTAGAGCAGCATTCATGGCATTACAGCAATGTGCAATGGTTAGTGTGTAGAGGGAATGCCAGAGTTGGGAAATCAGTCTACGGACTAAAAACAACAATTAAGTGATTCGAATTTTCTGTGTATAAGATGGCCAATCATCTATGAGTATGCCTAAAAGGGCAAGTTTAGGATCAGGAATTATTTATATAAAAGATTTTGTTTGCATTTCAATTTATTCATATGAACTGGGAATTTTTGTTTAGAATTTCCCTATAGTTCGCTTGCATTGTAGCTTAAAACCAATACATTAGCATATTACAAAACATACACATGTAAAGATTATAGGCTAATGAACATAAAGCATTAAAAAGTGGTGGAGGATATACGATGAGATGTTTTTCTCCACCTCCATTCCATGGGCGTTTCCTCTTGCCGACGGCGTCCCCGATCCCCTCCGGGCATCTCTACGCCGCTCATGTGTACGTGATCCCCGTGCACCCGCGTGACGTCGGGACGCCGCGTGGCTTACGGCGGAGGTGACGTCAGTGGTCGGGGACGGCTGTGCTTCCGGGACGCCGAGGCAGCCATCCAGGGAGGGTCGCCATTGCGGCATGGTTGCCCCTGTGAGGTGACGCATGGGGGAGGATTATCCTAGGACATCTTCCTCAATTAAGGACCATATATAAACACATATAGGAAACTGGGTAGATCTCATGTTGATCCCCAGCTTCCCCAACATGGCAGATCAGAGAGTCCAGACAATCGTAAGTATTAAACAGCCTACACAGGCTGTTTGTTACTCTTCCCTTCACTCTTACCCTTTGGGTAATACTACTCCTTCCCATTGAGCTCTACGAGCACTGGTCGTCTCCCCTGGCAAAGGTTCACCCGGGAATCTTCCAGCATCAATGGATTTAGTTCTTTAATATTCAGCTGTGACTTGGATAGGCTGTAGCATTCCACACTCATCACATTAAACACACTAGGTTTTTTCACCCATACACATTTTTTATTTCCAACACTCATTCCATCACTTTCGCAACATCACATTACATTTCACTGCACATTTCACATCTACACCCATTCCTTCACACTCCTGATTACACATAATTCTTCCAATTTCATTTTCTTCTTTTTAATACTTTTTACCAACAATTTTTTCACTTTTTTCACCCTCACTAGTCCTCCCCATTACACCTTCCCACCATCACTTACCCACACATACAACTCACTCAGTCACCGCTGTACCCATTATACCAATAGATTTTAATAATAAACACATTAACATCCTAATATATAACAATGGAACGGCAACCCTTATGGATCTCCTATCTGCCTACATAATAAGATGTCATATAATATACAAATTGTATGGAAGCAATACCAATGCATCCTACATTGATGCCTTTGATGTCCTTTACAGGTGCTGGTCGCCTGTCCGTGCACGCCCCGCGTGGAGCATCCCCCCTCCGGTATGGCTCCCTGTAGGTCGCATTTGTTTCCTGGTGGTGCCGGCCCCCAGGGTGTCGGGTGGCTGGGGGGCTGTTGGATCCCTGGAGGCACCTGCCTTTTGGCGGAGCTCTGATTGGAAGCTAGGTTCCAACATACAGCATATTGGTAATTATATATTTTGTGTCCCTTACCTTTGGGTACATACCCAGGTAATGAAGTGATACTCACCTTATAATTCTTTGCAGCAAACAACATACCCTCTGAAGAAGATCCTTTGTGATCGAAACGTGTCAGGAACGTATACAGATGCATATTGACATGTATAGCTGTATAGCATTATTGTGTAACATTTATGTTGTATTTTAACATTCTGTGTGTGTAAACTCCATCAGAGCTTCAAATTGTTTGTAATCCCATGTACAAATGCAATAAATATGTTTTATTATACTTTTGCACACTTTTGCTGCTTAAAAACCCCACTGGGGGGCATTCCCATTCCTCATACGATGAGATGTGGGTGTTATGATTGCAAGTTGTTTTAGTATCTGCATGTAGGTCACAAAGTTCCTCACAGCTTTAAAATAGCTGAACTTGTCAGCTATTTAAAAAAAAATTAACATGAAAGTTCTACCAACTACCTCTCCAATAACAGTGTTTTTTTTGGTCAAAAAGTCAAGAAAAGGTGGGTATTAGGTGATGGACTTGGATTAACTGTCTGTTAGACAAAAAGTACTGGTTGGGCTCATTGACTGAACCTCAGCAGTTATACTACAAAGTGGTGCTCCCCAAAAAAGGGACAATAAAAAATATAAGAGAAAAACAACAAAAAGTCCACAATATTTATTTCTAATAGAAATGGAATAACAAGAAGATAAAAGACAGTCAACACAATTCGAGGACAGAGCGGTCCCTCTTCATCAGGATTTAAATAGGAAATTAAAAAGGCTTCCTATAAGACAGTACGAGCACGAGTGTCTCAAATACACTTTTTAGGAGCCTTTATCATTATTATTATTATTTAGGTACTTATATAGCGCCGTCAATTTACGCAGCGCTTTACATATATATTGTACATTCACATCGGTCCCTACCCTCAAGGAGCTTACAATCTAAAGTCCCTAACTCACATTCATATACTGGGGCCAATTTTTAGACAGAAGCCAATTAACCTACCAGCATGTCTTTGGAGGGTGGGAGGAAACCCGAGCACCCGGAGGAAACCCACGCAGGCACAGGGAGAACATTTATAAATATAATCCTATAGGAAGTCTTTTATATTAAGTTCTGGGGGACTGTTTGGCCCTCCGGATAAGCATTGGCTGTCTTGTTATGTAAATTCTATCAGCATTAAATGATTGTGAAGTTTTTGGAACTTTTATTGTCTTCCAAGCTGCATGTCCAAAAGCAAAAAGAAGTAAAGCTAAACAGCTACTCACATTTCATATTTAATCATGCATTTTGTGTTTTACTGAAGTTTCCATGTAAGATATGAGGATGCTTGCAACCTCATGCATTTGTGTTTACTTCCGGCCTTTTCTACCACAAGTTGTGAAAGAATGGAGCGGTATTGCTGACATGAAAACATAATAGAGGAAGCTAAAGAAGGGATGCTTTATAAAGTAGTGGAATGACCTATCTGCAGCCATACCGCTGCTTCTAAGGAAAATACTCTCATACAGTATATAAAGCATGGAGTTTTTCCTGCAACCTTTTAGAGTTAACTGTCAGGTTTCTTCTTTTACTTTTTTCTGATTATTGGGGCTTTGTTTGCTTTAGGACTTTAAAACCCATTCAAAAAAAAAAGTGTTGGCATAAGAGGATAGAAATCTGTCACTTGACCCTGACAGGTTACACGATGGAGCCATGGGCGTCCGCTGAACTTTTTTCAGGGGGGGGCATCATTTTAAGGTCATCCATGCTTCTTTGGGGCAGTGGAGCAGCACTGTATACACCACTCCTCCACCGCCCCTGTCCATTGAAATAAATGGGCACCGCTGCCGAAGCGCATACAAAGCGCTTCGGCAGCGGCGATACACAGTTGCTTTTAACCCTGTCTTTGACCGCTAGCTGGGGATATTGCAACACAGGGGGCAAGTGTCTTCACTCTGACTTCAACACTCTTACGATTCCAGGGGACTGGGCAATTGACCCCCCTTGCCCTATGGAGCGGACGCCCATGGATGAAGCTCTCCTTCTATCGCAGAATGTTCTGCAGTGTTATGCAGATACACTCCTAAGGACACCACAGGTTCTGCATGTTATAAATGAAACTTAAAATGCAGGTACAGTGTGGAATATTCACTGCAAAGTCCTAGGGAGAGCAGTATTTGCTCGGCATTATAAAGAGAGTCATTAGTCTGAAGCCTACTGACTTAATTGTATACAGCACTAAGAAATAGCAAACTGATACTTGCAAGGCAACTGACCAAAGTTGTCCCATATGTTATGAACTCAAATTTATAACTTGTTAAATTAGTTTTCTCTAATGTTCATGTATGGTATTAGTGATTGTAACATCGAAGTGTGGAACACATAAAAATATGGGCAGATTAGTTCAGTTGACCTGAGTCTAATCTGCTGCAGACCATACACACATAACTAATCTGAACAACTTTTTAGAACACATCTGTGACAGGAACATAGCAAATGTCAGAAGATAACTGCATACACACATACACAGTTACGGTTTAATCAAGTTTTTTTTAAAGAAATATGAGCAGATAATGATTAGTTTGGGCTTAGGTCATATAGGAGGTAGATTACTGGTAAATTAGGTCTAAAACAATCTTTCTTTTTAATTAAAAACCCATGTGTGGCTAATTTCATGTTAAAACATAAAACATAGAAATTCTGTATTTTTCCCTACAGCGCAAAGTAAAAGGTGAGAGCTGGACAAGACCTAGATACTTAGAAATCATTTTGCTCTATCTTTTGTTTAAACACATCACTACTTTCACTAGAGTTGATCAAGTTGTTTGCCTTGTGGTTGCCTATTCAGTTCTGCCAGTGAACTAGGAATGCGCATTTGAAAACCTGGCAACCTGATGAATCTGTTTTCAAACTACCATTTGGAACTCTAATTAAACTGCCAGACCTGGATCATCCACAGGGCATCTTAGGCAAAAGCATAGGGTCTGCAATAAACCAGGGGAAAAGCACAACAGAGCAAAACTGTATCTCTATATGTCTCTTCATAAGGGAGGTTACACTTGCAGGCAGTTGGTGTCTGGGGGGAAGGAGCCATGCCAGTACAGACAAGGCAAATGGGATGGCTGCTCTTTGCCTAAAGAACTCCAGAGCAGCATAGTCTATGAATTCAAATAAGCTTAATAGCTTTGGTTGAGGAAGCTCCCACACAGCAGGTTTACCTCAATGGACACCCAACAGTAGTCCAAATCATAGAGTTTTGTGTTGGGGAGGATGCTATAAATAGATTATCATAGCCCTGAACTATACAACGAACGCTGAAAGTCTCTACCTATGAGGAGAGGAGGTGTGTGCCTTTCCTCCAATCAGCTGTATTGGCTGTAGGCCCAGACTTCACTGCAGTGTTAACAAGGAAGAGAAAATCTGCTAACACGAAGAGCACTTTCTAAAGGATATATGCCGTTAAAGACAGCAGATATACATGTAAAACTTATGTAGGGAGATTTGTTTCATCCCTGTGTATCATCTGAGGCTGTTCCTTCACTGGGTATATGTGAGGGTTTACATCCACTTTAAGGATGCCTAAATCGAGTCCATATTAGGGATAAATATTGATTTATCAATAAAAAGATTCAGCATGGGTGGATTAGGGTAGATCCATTCAGGAGTTTCAAAAAGATAATTTACCAGATAATCTTTGGTGTATCAGGCAATATTTCTCCAGAAATGTTTTATCTTTAAACCAGCCCAGAAAGTATGGAATAAGTTTGCCCACTTCTGGCCACATTTAAGGCAGTAATGTAAATGGCTGAGTGCCATAAAATAAATCTGAGTGAAACCAAGTGATGCTGCATGTTGCCAAAATAAATAATTCATGTGAAAAACCTAAAAGAGCTGCTGCAAACACGAAATGTGCTCCATATATATAGCATAAAATAAATCTATTTGAACATACACATACTGTATATGTTCTGTTGTAGATTGTCAACATTATTTCCCTATAGGTCACCTCTGTGATGGGGATCCACGCTGTTGAAATACTTAAGAATAGCAGTTGTGGATTTTGTCAGGAAAAATTTCATTTTTAATTTCATTTAGTAAAACTGTAATGCCCTGTACACACGATTGGAATTTCCGACGGGCTAAACTCCGACTGAATTTTCCAACGGAATTCCGTTCAAACTGTCTTGCATACACACTGTCATGCCAAATTCCGACCACCCAAAACGCGGTGACATACAACACGTACAACGGCACTATAAAGGGGAAGTTTAAATCCAACGGCACCACCCTTTGGGCTGCTTTTGTTACCGCGTGTTAGTAAAAGTTTGGCGATAGCCGACTCACGCTTTTCAGTCTCCATGCTTTTCAGTCTCCATGCTTTTCAGATAGTTTTCTGCTGTTCAGTTGGTGCTTGTGGGTTCGTATCTGTCTTTCAGTGCGTGTAGTTAGGTCGTATCTGTTTTTCAGTGCATTCTTGTCCGCTCGTTTCTGGTTTTCAGGTTGTTCTTTATATGACTTTCTGTTCCTCGGTGCGTTCTGTTTAGTTTGTTCTGACCAGCCGACTGGTTTCTAGCCATGTTTGAAGTATGTTCTCATCGTAGAGCTCGTGCTGCGTATGGGCTTGGTGTTGGGGTTAATACTTTAACCCGAGCTCTGTCCATGAACAGGGTGAGGAGGAGTTCATGGACCAAGAATTGGTTGCTCCAGCGGGACCAATTCTCTCATATGCCTCTGCTGCGGGAAATCCAGGAGAATAATCCTGATGATTTCAGGAATTATCTCCAGATGATGGACCCCGTTTTTCACCGTCTGTTGGATTTGCTGTCCCCCTATATCACGAGGCAGGACACTGTGATGCGCCAAGCCATCACTGCCGAGCACAGGCTAGTTGCCACATTGTGATACCTGGCGACTGGGAGAAGCCTGCAGGACCTCAAGTTCACGGCAGGCATCTCCCCCCAGGCTCTGGGGATCATTATCCCAGAAACCTGTTCTGCCATAATTCAAGTTCTGTAGAAGGACTATATTAAGGTAAGTTTTCTCCTTTAACATCACATTCTATGTATTTAATGCTTGTTAATGTATTTATTTCTTTCATCATTCCCTAATTACCATGATTGTAATATGCTGTGAATGTCCCCTTTGTCCTCATACATGCTGTAAGCTTTTAATGCTCTTTTTTTGGCCTACATGCATATTTCCCTTCACTAACCTCTCCAGCATGCTATCCTGGGCCCTTACACTCCTAGCCTAGTCACTTCCCAATGTATTTTGTCAGCTCCATTATAGTGCTTCCCCCCCCCCCCTAAAATGTGTACAAATGTTTTTGTTCTCATTGAATTCAGGCAGAGTAGCAGAGGCTTTTTTTGGAGGGCCCAAACTCTAGAACCCCCCTAAAATGTTTACAATGGGCCATCAGAGGGGGTGAGGAATCTGATAATTGGGCCTTCTATTTTTGTCTTTAAATACTCCTTTAAATAAATGTTATACTGATGTTGGCCAAGAATGTTTTTGTGTAATCTGCTTGCAATGTTATGTGCAAAAGTACTAATTTATTTTTTCTGGTTTGACTCCACAGTTTCCTTCAACGCCACAGGAATGGCAGACTGTGGCATCCCAGTTTGCCCAGCGGTGGGACTTCCACAACTGTGGAGGGGCAATAGATGGGAAGCACGTCCGCATAGTGCCACCACCCCATTCGGGATCGTACTATTATAACTATAAAGGTTTTAATAGTATTGTGTTGATGGCGGTGGTATCAGCACAGTATGAATTTATGTATGTGGACGTCGGGAAGAATGAAAGAGAGAGGGAGTAGGAATGGCGCTGTCTATTTAATGTCTTGGTACCATACCAATTAAGGTGTGTGCATAAAAGGATAAATATGCCGATAGATAATAAATTATAAAAAATAAAAAATAAAAATATGCCAGTATTAATGAGGGTATTGAAATACAATAAGTGGTGAAAATGGCAATGAACAGTATTAAATAAAGATTTTAAAAGTAAAATATTAATAAAACATATCTGTGATAAATCCTGTGATAGTAAAAAACTTGACACTGTGATATGATAAAATAAAGTGCGTGGTGATAAAGTGCTGTGACTCAGAACAAGAAATAAATAAATAATTCCAATGCTTTCAGGAAAAAAAAGAAAGTTAATTTGCTTCGTATAAATAAACTAATTAAAGTGCTGGTGCTGCCAAAAAAAATTCTGGTGTGGTTTCGGTGGTCACTGCAAACCGTGATGCATCCGTGCTCTGATAGAAATGCTCACTCACCAGATAATTCTTACCCTCAAGGGGTGTATGGCATCCACAGTGTTAGCCACTGTGAGGCTCTGTGGCACAAAACTCTATTCCTCTATATTCCTCAGTGCTTAGTAATCCAGCTCCAATGTTACCCAGATGGAAGAGAGACAAAGGGGGGTACTCCCAATAGTGATACCGCTTATGTACACAATCTTTATTCATAAACATATAAAGGGGAACACACAATTTTGAAGTTTAAAAAAGAGCATTTAAGCATACAAACAATGCTTTGCTGGGAAGTGGTGTGATGCTGTGCTTGCTGTCGGGAAGAATGGCCGGATGTCGGATGGTGGTGTATTCGCACAGACGGAATTTGCCCTACCTCTCCAGAGTGGTGGCCTGGCACTGCCACCTGATGAAGAAAATGTTGAGGGCCTTCCGTTTGTTTTTATCGCGGATGAAGCTTTTGGGCTGGGACCACACCTGATGGCGCCATTCCCCCTGAGGACCCTCACCTAGGAGAGGAGGATTTTTAATTACCGGCTAGCCAGAGCCCGAAGGGTTGTTGAGGATGCCTTTGGGATATTGGCCAGCCAGTTCCGCTTGTTCCTTACCTCTATACATATGGCGGACTACAAACTCAATCATATCGTTTTCAGCTGCTGCATACTGCACAACTATTTAAGGACAAATGCACCAAATTATCTGGCCACAGTTGGGCCTGAGGCCGGACTTTCAGACAATTCCCTGATAGGCCTGGATACTGGCCGTACTGGCTTAGCCCCCCAAAGCGCCCGTGAAGTGTGGAAGAAATATGTACAGTATTTTACGGGTAGGGGGGCCATTGCTATGCCAGACAATCTCTAAAAAAGTTTTGAAAAAAAAACAAAAAAACATTTTTGAGATCTGACTTTAAAATAAAATATGAATATTCATGAGATAACAAGAAACAATAAAGAAACAAGTTGGTCAGAACTCTGTGTGAATATCAGCAGCAAAAAATAACATTATTCTAGCATTAGAAAGAAGAAAAGAATGCGCTAAATTAA
The DNA here is from genome assembly GCA_029206835.1 of Rana muscosa. Lineage (NCBI taxonomy): Eukaryota > Metazoa > Chordata > Amphibia > Anura > Ranidae > Rana > Rana muscosa. The sequence continues at coordinate 171,289,758 of CM055122.1, read as the reverse complement.
ACGATGCAATAATTTGCAGCATGACGAATGTGCTATATCCATTATGAACGCTAGTTTTACCAGAACGAGCGCTCCCGTCTCCTAATTTATTCTGAGCATGCGTGTTTTTTTTCTCAGTCGGAGTTCCACACAGACGATAGGAATTTCCTATTGGATTTTTTTCCATCGGAAAAAAATAGAACATGTTCTATTTCTAAACTCTGATGGAAAAAAGTACGATGGGGCCCACACACGGTCGGAATATCTGATGAAAAAATTCCGTCTGACTTTTTTCATCGGAAATTCCGATCGTGTGTACAAGGAATTTGTGTATTTATCACAGTTTAGGTACATTATATAGCAAGCGTATGTCCACATATAGCTCTATTATGTGGATTTGATTCCTGTGCAGTGGAGTGCTCATTAACTCATGCAGACACAGGCCACTTCAACTCCTTTCCTCACAACTCTGTGAGTTCCTAGAAAAGTCCAGAGAAGATGTTTTTCTCAGCTTTTCTTCCCCAGCAGCTCAGAGAGGCCACGCCTCATGAGGTAGAAGTAGCCAAGCAAGTAATATGATGCCAGGTGATAGGCCATCCACTGTCAGAACTGGTTTGTGGGCTGCTGGATAGCAATCTAATAGCACACAGCTTCTCTGAAAGCTCCAGCTACTGTGAGGAACACCTCCCCAAGTACTGAACCTAAATGTCCCAGAGTCTGGTATCCCTCTAGCTCTTGGGCTGTGTTGCCAGAGCTACCCTGGACGTCATTGAGAAAAACGCTGTTCATAGGGACAGTAGCTGTTTGTGTTCTGAACTGTTTTTACTGAAGTAGTGGTTCTTATATACAGTAGATTATTTGTAGCTATACTAACTTTGCATAGTTAGTGCAATGGCTCCAACCGGAGCTGACAGTTTTTTCGTTCAACCCACTGGTGTGTACCAGGCTTTACACTATTAGGAGTGTTTCCTGTGTTTCTTTTTGTGTGGCTAATTGCATGAGTAATGAATACCTGGAAGAGCTGGAATATACCATATTATCTATAGGGGGATTATCCACATCTCTGTGCTCTTTTTGGCCACTTAATATAATGGTTAATATTTTTTGGTAAGGTTTGAGTCTTATGACAGTGGTAGTGTGGTATCATAGACCCAATTTTGGAGTATCTCTTGGTTTGTACTCACACATTTTCTTGTGTTTATGGGATGATTTGATGGACTAAATAATAGCACTTTATGCACATGTTGGTTTTATTCACAGAATGTAATCACATTTTCACCTGATTATTCCAAGTGAGGCTCAAATCAGGTATATTTCTAATAAGATGAGGCAATATATTGTCACCATTATAGTTCCATCTAAAAAGGTATTATTTATATAACTGTATCCTTGTTTTGTTTTTTTCCTTCTCTGATAAGCGACTTCTTGCTCAGTAACCGATTATATAACCATATTTATGAGAAACAAATTATCAATATAAATAGTGCATGCATTAATCATGCACACTAATGTATGCAACCTTGAGGGTAAATTAAAAGCCAATTTAATATTCATATCAACAAGTCAATTAGTTGATTTTGCTCCTCATGATTGCCTAGATAAACATTAGAAGCCCAATTAATCTCCCAGTGATAACTTGAAACCACAGACTTGAGAGAAACATGAACATAAAGAGCTTGGAAAATGTAGTGTTGGTATTACAAATCTTACATCACTACAATAGGTTCAAATGAAACCACACAACTGATACTTATACTAAAATATAATTGCATTAAATTCAAATATGTTTTATTTATTTAAGGGCAAGAGGTGTACATCTACTACAAAATAGTAAGTGAGGAGTTTACCAGTCCTTCTCCACCACTAAAAATGCAGAAAAACATTAATAATGCCCAATAAAGATCTTAGCTTTCTTTGTTAAAGGAGAAAACGTATTAAGTGGTATTAAAGTGGTTTTAAAGTCAAAGTTTTTTTGCCTTAATGCATTCTTTGCATCAAGGTAAAAAACCTTCCATTAGCTGTTCCTTTTTTCCCCCTCCCTAAACACTTACCTGAGTCCTTTATTGATCCAGCATTGTGCCCGGCTCAGCTCTACTCTCCCCTTTTCCTGCTCTCATAGGCTACACTGAGAGCAGTGGGAGTGTTTGGCTCCTGCTGCTGTCAGTCAAATCCTGGGAGAAGGGAGTGGAGGGCTTGGACAAGTGTGTGTCTGTGGATGTACCAAATTATCCTGTGTAACAGTATGCATTAAAAACAGGGGTTTAGTTTGCACACATTTGCAAATGCATGCGGTATTATCTGCAGTCCTAAATTTTGAGAGCCTTCATAGTAGAAGCAAGGGGCACTCAAAATTTAAAGTTACAACTGCAGATAATACTGGGGTGCCATGAAGTGGCTCTGCAGCTTACGCATTTATTTGAAAATGTCTGCAAACTAAACTCCTGTTTTTAATGCATACTGTTAGGATAATTTGGTTATTTTGGTTGGTTGCAGGCTGGTCGGTAAGTTGAGCTGGGAATTTTCTTTGGTTTTGTTTGACATGTGTTGCCCTTCCATGTGCTCCTTGCTGCAAAGGCCAGTTATAGGTGGGGCAGTGGCCATTTGTTTGTACTGTTGGAACACCGGTTAGGGGACACACAGAACACTTTTGCTGCCATTGTGCTATATGCTGGGTGTCCAGTGTGTGCATTTAAGGAGGGGTGAGCTCCCTTCAGGCTCACCTGCCCTCTGCCTATCCATTCAAATGCATGTGCTTCTACTATGAAGGCTCTCAAAATTTAGAGTTAGGACTTCAGATAATACTGGGGTGCCATGAAGTGGCTCTGCAGCTTATGCATGTATTTGCAAAAGTGTGAAAATGAAACCCCTGTTTTAACGCATACTGTTAGACAGGATAATTTGGTTGGTTGCAGGCCGGTCATGAGCTGGTAAATTTCTTTGGTTTTGTTTGACATGTGTTGCCCTTCCATGTACTCCTTGCTACAAAGGCCAGTTATAAGTAGGGGAAGTGGCCATTTTTTTGTACTATGGACGACATGCTCGGGAGCGCACCATCATGTCTGCCCCCCCAATGCACATGGTTTGCTATAGGGGCACACGCAGGAGAGGAGAGCGCTGATAAGGAACTCCATAAGAGGAGGTACGGGACCACTCTGTGCAATACCATCATACAGAGGAGGTAAGTATACCCTTTTCTTTTAACTTTACAACAGCTTAACCTTTTTTTTTTTTTTATAAAAACATCAAATGTTAGGCTAACCATAGACTGTGCAATAAATTATAAAAAAAAAAGAAATAGCTGCTATACCTTTCTTAAAAGCAACTACATAAGGCAATAGTCATTTGATGTATATGGGCATCTATATTTATAGAGTAAATTTGTTAGCCCATAGACATCAGGTGATCTCTGCCTTATGGTGTTGCTTTTAGACAATCATGAGTTTATATTGGTAGGCAGATTCTGTCTGACCAACATCTTTTGAGGGAATATTAATAAAGAATATTAGAAATTTATGCTATTCTCCCTCAAGATAAAAGGCACTCGGAACTTCCATCTGTATCACTCACCTTCTCCCCACTCCACTCTGCCTTACAATAAACTTGCAAGCTTAGCAGAGATAAGCGTGCAGGGTAAAAAAAATATTTTCAGAGCTCTCTGGTATTGTTGCACTAAGGGAAGTTGTACCTTGTCTGGGTAAACAAAAAGCAGAGTCACTTCTTCTCTTCTCAACTCCTATATCTCCATGTAAACTCTGTTACACTTAAAGAAAAGGATAGCAAGTACATGCAATTTTATTTAATCTTTATTAGAGCCTATGGGCCAAATGACACTTTAAAAAATATTTTTATAATGAATCATAGCAAGTTCCCTATGGCTTTCAATATTCATTTTCGTTTCTATAAATTGTGCAAATAACTGATTTGGTAAAAAGAGTGTCTAACTAACTGGTTTCTTTTGGAAACATGACAGACGTAACCATCTCTACTCATTACTAAGACAGACCTGAACTTTGACATACACACAACCTGTGGGATGAATAAGTCATGCAGTAAAAGAGTGTTACTGGATCACACAGCCCTCTTCAAGTTCAGACAGACCTCCTCAAAGAGGTCAAAGCTTTCAGCAGAGGCTTTTATCTAGCAGTCCCTGTATGTTTGCCTAATAAAAGTGTGTGTTTTTCTCAAATGTGTTTTCTCAAGGGGTGTAATGCAGATTTACTTTTTGTTAGGCTGGTTGAGCCAGTAATCATTTCAAGCCAATAAGAAATGCTTTTATCAGGATTGACTTAATGCTGGGACCTTTGAGCATCATCAGATACTGACTGAACTCTGTAAAGTTTTATGAGAAGCTCAGCAAATACATCTTGCAAAAATGGTCTGCTCATCTAAAGCCAAACACTCCTACATGTGATGGAGGATCACGAGCTACAACAAGGCTTACTCAAGTACAAGTGCTTTGGACAAGATAGATACAGAGCAAGACTATTCTATCCTGGTGGAATGATGGGCTTTGTCCTGTGCTGTTAATTGTTCCCTCAGCTGTCAAACATCTTAGTGTTTATGTGAAAATAAATACTTATGTCAAAGAAGTTCATCACTCATTGTTTATATTCTGTGATCTGCAATTATTACTGAACATTGTGCAGAAGGAAAGAAGACAAGGAAATACAGAAAATAAACTGTCAGAGAGAAGACTTGACATGTTTTTGAGATTTTACTCCCCAAGTATAACTAAGGCTTTTGCAACCACTCATATACTTCATAAAATTTTCTAGTCTGCACTTGAAATATTGCATCCCTAATGTAATTGGTTGCAGAGGGAAATAGCTTTACTTTTCCTCACGTTATATAAAGAAATTCATAAAAGTAAATTCTGAGACTAAAAGTCAGAATTCTGAGATTAAAAGTCAGATTTCTGAGTTTCAAAGTCAGAATTCTGACATTTAACCTCTTGAAGATCAGCATGTTAAACCCCCTTTTTGTCTAATCCATTTAAAAATTTTCAGCACTGAGGACCTTTGGGTTAATTTACTAAAACTGGGGAGTGCAAAATATGGTGCAGTTGTGCATGGTAGCCAATCAGCTTCTAATTTAACCTTGTTCAATTAAGCTGTGACAAAAAAAACTGGAAGCTGGTTTCTATGCATAACTGCACCAGATTTTGCACTCTCCAGTACACTCCATAATTTGTAATTTTTAATAAATATTTCTCATATATGTAGTATATAGTATGGCGATATCACATGTGTTTAGACATTTTTGATGCTAAGATATGTAGCGCCCATCCCAATTTATGGGACGCTATATGTGTAAATTTAGGGGTGGTCTGAGCCAATAGTTGGGCTCGGACCTGTTGATTAGAACAAATTGTTTTCTCTGCTCTGGTGTGATACTGCCCGACAGTGTTATTCTCCTTTGCCTTCAGGTGGCACTGTCACCGCCGGCACAGGCTGGATCAAGGGGGTATCACAGCGCCTTGGGTGTCTTCTCTCGGCAGCCGTGCAGTGGGCGTGGTCTACCCGCTGTGTATGCTGGGAGAGGGTAGAAAAGGGGCAGACGACATTTGGCGTGGGGCGATTCCAGGGGGACCCCAAGGAGTTCGGGGGGACCTCTGGTCCAGTGAGCGTGTCTCGTGGCACGGGATGCGTGTGATTGGTCTTGGGCACCTTTAGCGCGAGGCTCTGCTGATGTATAGTAGGCCCAGCTCTCCTATCGAGGGCCTATGCTTCGGAGAGGGATCCCAGGCTGCCCGGTTGAAGGGGGCCCATCTTTAGGGAAGGAGTTCCAGGGGAAGATCAGTCCCGGCGGAGATAGCGAAGGTAATGCTGTCTCGGGGAGAGGCCTAGAGGCCTACATAAAGGGGGATACATCATCTCTGACATCCGTGCTCCACTCCGGTTGCTAGGACCGCTCTCAAAGGGACTATCCTGGTGAGCAATACCCACTCAGGCTTGAGTGGCGACGAAAGTGTTCTCTAAGTGTTGCGTGCCTGAACCTTCCCCTACTTTGTCGTTTCTACTCTCTCTCTCTTCCAAGTTTTACCTCAAGAAAATAATAAAACCTTGCTGCTAAGGTTTTACACCTGTGTGGACATTGGCTTTATTACAAAGGGACTTTCGCCTAGACAACGGAGACCAGGGATCCACTCTGGAGAGGTAAATCGCTGCAAGGCCCAAAAATCTAACACCGCTCGCCTCTCCATACATGGAGTTGGATAACGGGCAAGTAGCAGGTGTGTGAGAAATAAAGAACAAATGCGCAACCTCTTAGTGACAAATACTATACTAAAAATTTGCAGCTGACATAGTGCTGCAACTTGGTGTATGTAAAACAACAAAACAAACTTTTCATAAAAAGCACAACAAAGTTCATAGAAGGGATGGCCACTCGGAATATTATCCTATATTCCCCACATTGAAGATGGGTGCAGGTAAAAATTCAACACTTCCCAACTTGCTCAGGTAGAAAATGGATGTACAAACTGCTTACCAGATCAGACAGATCCCCATTACAGGGATCTTTTGAGGCTCAATGTCCTTCACGGATCACTCAGATGGTAGGAACCCAGCAGCACATCCAGCAGGAACTCCAAGGAACACGTCTGCAGAGGCAGGGAAAAACCGAACCACCTTTCTGTTGCTCAGCTTGTCAATTCCCCCTCCAGGCGTGTTAGATTGTATAGTGGGATTAAAAGGAAAAAAGACGCTTCATGGTGCAGTATTCTTAAAAGTAAGATACCCTTTATTTGCAATCCTGGGTATTATACATGAAAGCGCCAAAATTTTCAAACGAAAAAAAGGATTCTCAGCTGCGGTGTAATCTGATCAGCTGATGCGTGGTGACGTCAGGATCTTACAGCTCCGCCCGACGCTGCGTTTCTCCGTATGAGGCTTTGTCTGGGAGAGCAGGTGTGCCTTACTGCAAAAATGGATGAAGCGGAAGGGTCTGTGTGCTACAGATACATAGAGGGGCCAAAAATCCAAGGAATACCTTCAGGCTACCCGCCCAATTCCTCCAATCCACTGCTTGTTGCTGCGCAGGGGAAGCTATGTTGTAACCAATGGCAATCCTGTAAAACAGCATAAGGAACATGCATTCCCCTTTGAGCTCTCCCATGTGGGTCCTGCATATTGCATGAACCTGTCATGGGCTAGCAAAAAGGAGTCATTTAATAAATAAAGACCAACAATTTATTTGCTTTTGGTAAAATTAAACTTAGGCCACGATGTTGTTCAAGGAATAACCTGATAATAAATTAACTTGAAATAAATATATGAAGCCATCTTGGCTATAATATATCAACCCAAAATTTTACACGGTTTCCATCCAGACAATGCTGGATGACAATTCCCCACCTACCGAGGACAGGAGAGAAACTGCTGGCTGAGGTCCCCCCCAACACCGTGGCACTTTCAATTAGACTTTGCAGGCCCATATTGAATATGTCCATGCCTATGTCTGACAAGTGAACTAAATCTTTCCTAAATAACCCAGGTACAAAACCTTCAAGTTCTAAGTGGCGGAAGGAAAACCCTCCCGAGGCCACTAAAAAATTGTGTATAGTCCTATTTAACCGTCTACAAATTTTATGCACATAAAATAAAGTCCCTGAAGGTGACCACAGAGGCCTAGGGATCATCTCAGAGGAGGCCAACTTGGTGTTTGGAAACAAAAGCTTAATGGCATAGATATCCCTCTTCATTTCACATAGTAGATCCCATGTTCTAACCTTACCAATGTTGTTTGCTCCAACATGCAGTACTAGAACATGAGGAGAAGGCCAAATGGTGGATAAGTAAACTAAGTGGTTTCTAAGATTACGCCATCTTAGGCCCCTAATGCCAGACTAGAAAATCATAAAATTATTAAGATCCAGACCTAAATTGCTTGAATAATTCCTGGATGCAGCCTGCCTTTCAGCCCAGAAAACATAGGAATGGCCTACTATCCAGATTATGCCTTTTGCTGGATCTGAAAATAGAAAATCAAACAATTAACAACTCAGGACAGACATAAATCCTATATCTACTACTAGCCCACCTGCCAACCCTTTTTTGACCCTCGGGCGAGAATCCCAAAAGATTGGCTGTGGTGGCCGCCCCAATCCTAAACAAATGAGATGAGAATTTGAAACCAGAGAGGTTAAGGCGCTTCAGGCATGAAGACAGCACAGCAGAAAACTGGTATCGGGTCAAGGGGGACAAGTCCTGGTGGATAAAAAAGTAACTATCAGAATAGGGCCTAACTGACATATAACTGGCGGCATGGGACACCGAGCAAACCAACGGATTGGGAGATTTACCCAGAGATATCCATTGACCATTACCCATACCAAAAGTTTTTTGACCTACAGATAAATAGTCGAAGACCTTCCGATTCCAGAGATACATGAGAAAACAGTAAAAAGGACAAAGGCGATTTCTTTTGGGCTGTAAATTCTCCGACTCTGAGAGCTCCAAAAAAGGTAACAGAGAAAGCTGCCCTAAAAAGCAAGAGTTTGAATTCGGAAAAACAAACCGCTTCTAATATAGAGAGCAGCTTGATCAATAAATCGATTCAAATGGGACGTCTGGAATATTGAGTGCGGCGTGACTTCCTGAAACCCTTGAGGATCTGACTGACTGGAAAGAAAGAGGTCAAAGCTGGCAATCCTGCAAATTTTAGAAAAAATCACACACCAGCCAATACCTTACTAACTGATGCAGGACTAAGGCCATACTTAATTAGAAAGGATACAAAAGCTAAGGAGACATATGCATCCACCTCCAAAACATCTATAAGCATGTTAGAGCAAAAGGAACACCATTTGGACAAGGCCAGATTATATTCCAGCCATGTCTTCCGTGCTATCGAATTCTGGAGTTGAGCAGCTATCAGTCCCATATCAAGCCCCAGAGGAAATATGGGCAAGGGGTGCTGCACTGATCCGCTGATGGGGCCAATTCCCGGGAATCTCTGGAACTGTAAACGAGATAAAGCGTCAGCTATGTTATTATCAACCCCAGATATGTGACATGCTTCCAACCAGATATTGAATCGCATACAGTGCAAGACTAAGAAACGTAAAAGTTTGATAACTAGCTCAGATCCAGATGACAACATATTGATAGCAAAAAGTACACCTTTGTTATCAGTATGTACGATAACCCTACGATTCATAAACTGCTCTTTCCAGATCACAATTGAAACTACAACTGGAAACAACTCGAGGAGGACAATGTTATGTAAAATATCTTGTTGCAACCAACTGGAGTGCCATTTAGAGGCACACCAATGGCCATCCAGAAAGGCTCCAAAGCCTGATGAACCCGCGGCATCTGTAAAGAAATTTAACTGAAAATCGCTGGTAAAAGATTGTTGCCAGACAGTGGACTTATTAAAGTTGCAAAGAAAAGAGTCACAATTTTTTAAGTCCTCTTTGACGCTTTTAGAGATGTAAACATGAGAAAAGGGGTTCTTAAGACCCTTAGTGGAAAAAATTCTGGCTATTGGAATAACCCTAGCTGCGAATGCAAACAGCCCCAATAAGGACTGGGCCTCTTTTAACAACCCCTTGCTTTTAGATAGAAATAGCGAGATCATTATTCTCATACGATGCAATTTTTCCATGGGAAGTCTGAACTCCATTAAGGATGAGTCAATGGTGTGGGTCTTAGGCCTCGTACACACGACCGATTTTCTCGTCGTAAAAAACACGTCGTTTTTTTCGACGAGATTCTTGTTAAGCTTGTCGATTTTCTCGTCAAGCTTTCTATGCGTACACACTGTCATTTTCCAATTTCCTCGTGGTTCTCTGCGCTCACGTCCAGCACGTACGACGGCACTATAAAGGGGAAGATCTTTTTTCTTGGCGCCACCCCTTGGGCTGCTTTTGCTGATCTCGTGTTACCGCGTGTGAAGTAAAAGTTTGGGAAGAGACGATTCACGCTTTTCAGTGTTCGTGCTTTCAGTTCGTTTTAGCGTGACGAATGTGCTATTTCCATTACGAAGGCTTGTTTTACCAGAAGATGCGCTCCCGTCTCATACTTGATTCTGAGCATGCGCGCTTTTTGAAGAGTCGTAAAAGCATACACACGAACCATTTTCTCGTCACAAAACAGGCCGACGAGAAACACGACGAGGAAATCTGGAATCCTGACGAGAAAATAGAGAGCAGGTTCTCTATTTTCTCGTCGAGATTCTCGTCAAGTTTCTCGTCGTAAAACCATACACACGAACGTTTTTCTAGACAAAAAAACTCTCGCGGCACTTTTCTTGACTGTTTTGGACGAGAAAATCGGTCGTGTGTACGAGGCCTGACCATCCAATCTCACTACTGAATAGTGACGTCAAGGTGTTGGCCAAAATTCTAGACCTACGACTACAAAAGGTCATTCTCCATTTCATTCATAGGGATTATGCCCTTGGAAGAGTACGTATGACAACATTCGCCGGCTCTATCTGCACATTCACAGGGCTGCCACTGACCAAAAGAGTGGTCTGGTGTTATCATTGGATGTGCTCAAAGCCTTTTATACAGTTAACTGGTCCTTCCTTTGGGAAACCATGCATCGTATGGGCTTTAGCTCCCAATTTATTAAGTGGGTCTGTTTGCTTTATACCAACCCTAGGGCTATGATAAGTACTAATAAGGATGTCTCTGATGTCTTTACTTTGCAGAGGGGAACCAGGTAGGGCTGCCCGCTCTCGCCTCTTCTGTTTGCTCTGGTCATAGAGACTCTTGCTCTGGTGGTGCGGCAGACGGCGACGGTAGGTGGCATTTGCTATGGGGACCTGACTGAAAAGATTTCCCTCTATGCAGATGATGCCCTAATCTACCTGGATGTGACTGAGCAGTCGTTTCTTTCGCTACTGGGTGTTGTGGAGGAGTTTGGGAAGGTCTCTGGGTTACGAGTTGGGTGGGATAAATCGGTGGCATTCCCTATAGGCCCTGAACTAGATTACGCCTACCTCTCTACATGCAAATTGACCGTCCAACACACGTTTGAGTATCTGGGGATACATATTAATGCTGACCTATCTTCATTTGAAAACCTTAATGTTACCCCGATTATAACACACATGGAGACCAGGCTGCGTACCTGGGCCTCCTTACCACTTAATCTGATAGGCCATGTGAATATCCTTAAAATTATATATTTACCTAAATTCCTATATGTTTTTCGGGCATCCCCAATCTTTTTGTTTAAAAAACTCTTTAACAGGATTAACTCGCTCCTCTCCACCTTCCTCTGGCAGGGGTCGACCCCGTGAATTGCTAGGGCTTCGCTTCAAGCTGCTAAACTTTATGGCGGTTTGGCCTGCCCTAATCTGCGACACTATTTTATAGCGTCACAGCTAGCTTATGTTTATGACTGGTTCCTGGAGGCCTCCTCATCCTGTTCCACTGCTCTATTGACTGCACTGGTGGGTTCTAGGGCCTCACTTGTGGACGATTTACACAGGTCTGTACCCAGGCGTTGTTCTCAAGGCTCCCCATTAGAAATTAGCTGGTTAGCCTGGCATGATGGTAACAAGGTGCTTGCGGACTCGGATGGGATGTCTCCCAGGTCCCCCCGGTGGCGGAACCCAAATTTCGCTGAGCTTCTGGGTCACCCGGACTCCTTGTGGTGGACAAGACTCGGGGTCACGCATGTCTCCCACATTTTTGTTAATGATACGTTTATCTCCTTTGAGGATTTGAAGGTACGGTGTGGGGTGACGGATAAATTCTACTATAAGTATTTGTTACTACGTCATGCCGTTCGGGCACAATTTACTGGGTTGACCCAGGAGCTCATTTGAATCGCCTTTGGAGAAGCTGCTGTCGTACCAGGATATTGAAAAGCTGGTTATGACTATTTACTCCCGCCTGCAGTCTGCTGGGGTTAATCCCTTTCAGATTGCTCAGCGGAAATGGGAGGTGGACATTCCGGGGCTGTCCGAGGAGGGGTGGAAGGAGGCCTCGGAGGTTTGCTTTCAGGACCTTATTGGATCTAATGATCTGTACGTACAGTTTAAATTTATACACCAATTGCATTATACTCCTGCCAGGCTGGTTCACATGGGTTTTGCCTCTGCTGCTTCTTGTTCGTTCCCAGGACCCATGCTCGAATTCTGGTGCGCACTATTCTTTTTTTTACACTAGGAAATTAATTCTGTTACAATGGAAGAGTGCCTCTGTTCCAGATGTTCAAAGGTTATACCGAATGATAAATAAGGTTATACCCATTTTTAAATGCATCTACAAGAGTAGGGCCTGTCCTGCCAAGTTTACCAAGATTTGGCAGCCCTGGCTTGACATTGCAGATTCCTTTTGGAAGGACACCCCATTCTCCCAACCCTATTGGGTATTGCCCTGCGTTGGCTTGCTAAGGCTGCAGCCTGCTGGGGACAATGTTGTTGGTTTGGTGCTCTCGGGTTTTGGTTGGAGGTGTGGTGGGTGGTGAGGTGTGTATAGCTGGGTGTGTGCGTGTGTGTGTATGTAGGGATTGACTGTACTTGGTTATATCTCCACTGCTTACTATACTATGATTTCCCATAGTGGGGCCCTACGTGGCCCACTTTGGTCGACCTACTTATTTTGTTTTTTAGTTTTCCTCAGTTGAGGAACCGGGGTTCACAATTTTTTTGATAATACCATATAGCCCTGTGGTGCTATTATTAATGTGCAATGTTATATACATGTGATGTAACCATTTGCGAGACTGTTTGCTTTGTACATGAAAAAACTCAATAAATAAATCTTTAAAAAAAAAAAAGGATGAGTCAATGGTTATCCCCAACAATTCTATAGCGGATTCAGGGAAAAACATATTTTCATGAGCAATACCAAATGAATCACAGATACGAAAGAATTTGTTCAATGACTCAAGACATAAAGGGGAGTCCGCCGGCCCCACGAATAAAAAGTTGTCTAAATAATGCAATAAACCCCCCGCAGGGGAACATTCAGACAGAACCCAATGTAAAAATTTAGAGAAGGCCTCAAAATAAAAACAGTATGGGCATACATTTATCAAAATAAAATTGGTCCTGAAAATGGAAACCCAGGGAATTGAAACCTTGTGGGTGCACAGGTAGCAGGTGAAAGGTGGATTTGATGTCCACTTTTGCTAACAGAGCACCCTGCCCAAAACAACGCAACAGTACAAGTGCTTCATCAAAAGAAGAATATGAAACTGGAGCTATAACCTCTGAAACCTCAACATTGAATAAAGCGTCCTCTGGATATGACAAATGGTGGATTATCCTAAAACTGCCCTGCTCTCTTTTGGGAACAATGCCCAAAAGGGAGTATCGGAAGTTTGCAAAAGGTGGGCGAAGGAAAGGGCCAGCTACTCTTCCTTCCGCAACTTCCTTAGAAATCTTATCCCGGACAATCTCAGGGTGGATCATAGCTGAACGTAAATTTTTAACCAAAGTGCATCCCAACCCAGCAAAAGAGGGAACCAAGAAGCCTTCCCTAAAACCATCAATTAGCAGCCGAGCCATCATGTGATCTGGGTAATGATCTAACCATGCTAGCATTCTTGGCAAGCTCACTGGTGTCATGGCCTTTTCCAACAGCATCGCGGGGTAGCGATGGGAGAGAAGCTGCTGATGACTTACAAAAACATTTACTAGAGGGATGGTTCCCATAGCAGTAAGAGCACTCATGCCTATATCTGCAGTTTGCCAAAAATGTGCATTGCCCTTTATTAAAGGCAAAGCAGAAACCTTTCAGAAAGGCATTCTGCGGGCTAGCCACTGCCCGGGGTGTGAATTGTGGCTTCAGCGGTAGCATGAGGTTCAACCATAAACCAACATCCTTGCATCCCCATTGTAAGGTAGGGTGAACTGCTAATTTCTGCCTGAAATTCTCGTCATAGGTGAACCATGCTGTACCACCAAAATGACGAAAAGCTTCTGAAACTTTATCCACGTGCTGAAATAGTCCTGAACATTTTTCAGGAAATTGTTCTCCCAAACAGCTGCATAAATGCAGAAAGCCTGTAACCAATTCTGAAAGGTTTTGGGGACAGCCCTCCGCCTATCCTCTTCAGTGCGGTCCACTGATATTCCTGTCAGATCTGGCAAGGAGTTCTTTGGGTGCTGGCAATATTGACAGCAGATCAATGAAGTCGCCCCCCCAAATCTTCTCCTTGACAGAATTGGCTAAGTGGAAACCTAACGGTGAAATTTCACATGGCATAGGAGCCATTTTCTTCTGGGCTGTGACGGCAGACGGCCCGGGCGGGGCCTCGGCATGAACGACCTCCAGGCATTCAATAAGCCACTCCTCACCCCCGGAACTCCCGGCCTTTTCAAGGAGGCGGCAGAGCAGGCTCTCCCTCTTCTCAGGCGAATGGCGCTTTATCCCTCCGAGTCCCAGTCCTGTTACTGTCTGCAGGTAACGGCCGGACTGCTCTTTTTTTTTTTTTGTAGATTATGTTTTTATTGTTTTTTACACAGTACAGAAAACAACAATCCACACAACGTGGAGACAGCCAGCCACAAAATTTGCCGGTACATATAGTCATAAAACAAAACACAAAAATTATCACATTGAACTTGTGATACTCCCGGTTTTGTTATATATAACCACTTTTTGGGGATTAGCCCTTTTGCCACGTTGAGCAGGGGCGGGACCAAAGTTTTTTCATATTGCTTTTTTGTTTTATTTGTGGGGGTTTTGTGATATCCTCTCTCCAGTTATTACTTCAATATACTCTGGGATCTCCTCCCAATACTCTTATTTTTGGGCACTCCCACCATACAGTGGGGCAAAAAAGTATTTAGTCAGCCACCAATTGTGCAAGTTCTCCCACTTAAAAAGATGAGAGAGGCCTGTAATTGTCATCATAGGTATACCTCAACTATGAGAGACAAAATGTGGAAACAAATCCAGACAATCACATTGTCTGATTTGGAAAGAATTTTTTTTTGCAAATTATGGTGGAAAATAAGTATTTGGTCACCTACAAACACGCACAATTTCTGGCTATCACGGACCTGTATCTTCTTCTTTAAGAGGCTCCTCTGTCCTCCACTCATTACCTGTATTGATGGCACCTGTTTGAACTTGTTATCAGTATAAAAGACACCTGCCCGGAACCTCAAACAGTCACACTCCAAACTCCACTATGGTGAAGATCAAAGAGCTGTCGAAGGACACCAGAAACAAAATTGTAGACCTACACCAGGCTGGGAAGACTGAATCTGCAATAGGCAAGCAGCTTGGTGTGAAAAAATCAACCGTGGGAGCAATAATTAGAAAATGGAAGACATACAAGACCACTGACAATCTCCCTAGATCTGGGGCTCCACGCAAGATATCACCCCGTGGGGTCAAAATGATCACAAGAACGGTGAGCAAAAATCCCAGAACCACACAGGGGGACCTAGTGAATGACCTGCAAAAAGCTGGGACCAACGTAACAAAGGCTACCATCAGTAACACACTACGCCGCCAGGGACTCGGATCCTGCAGTGCCAGACTTGTCCCCCTGCTTAAGCCAGTACATGTCCGGGCCCATCTGAAGTTTGCTAGAGAGCATTTGGATGATCCAGAAGAGGATTGGGAGAATGTCATATGGTCAGATGAAACCAAAGTAGAACTGTTTGGTAGAAACACAATTCGTCGTGTTTGGAGGAGAGAGAATGCTGAGTTGCAACCAAAGAACACCATACCTACTGTGAAGCATGGAGATGGCAACATCATGCTTTGGGGCTGTTTCTCTGCAAAGGGAACAGGACGACTGATCCGTGTACATGAAAGAATGAATGGGGCCATGTATCGTGAGATTTTGAGTGCAAACCTCCTCCCATCAGCAAGGGCATTGAATATGAAACGTGTCTGGGTCTTTCAGCATGACAATGATCCTAAACACACCGCCCGGGCAACGAAGGAGTGGCTTCGTAAGAAGCATTTCAAGGTCCTGGAGTGGCCTAGCCAGTCTCCAGATCTCAACCCCATAGAAAACCTTTGGAGGGAGTTGAAAGTCCTTGTTGCCCATTGACAGCCCCAAAACATCACTGCTCTAGAGGAGATCTGCATGGAGGAATGGGCCAACATACCAGCAACAGTGTGTGACAACCTTGTTAAGACTTACAGAAAACGTTTGACCTCTGTCATTGCCAACAAAGGATATATAACAAAGTATTGAGATGAACTTTTGATATTGACCAAATACTTATTTTCCACCATAATTTGCAAAAGATTTTTTTTCCAAATCAGACAATGTGATTGTCTGGATTTGTTTCCACATTTTGTCTCTCATAGTTGAGGTATACCTATGATGACAATTACAGGCCTCTCTCATCTTTTTAAGTGAGAGAACTTGCACAATTGGTGGCTGACTAAATAGTTTTTTGCCCCACTGTATATGTATTGTCGTTCCCATTTGTTTACAGTTCCTCCAACATAGCGGGAAGTTTTTTGGGTGAAGTTTATTCATTCTCTCTGGGGTCAGGTGCCAGCGTGCCATACACTTATAGTTTGCTTCAATCGTAATTATGTCAGATGCAAAGTTATATACTGCTCCAATCATTTGTGTTTCCTCCAATTTTTTGCCCAATTCCTGTCCCCATTTTTCTATAAAAAATAATGTTCCCTGTGTTTCTAGTTCTGTTAGTATTTCATATGTTTGTGATATACTGTGTTTCAAAGGCTTTTCTATACTACAAAGCTTTTCCATTGAGTTTAGTGCATTTTTGTCTCTGATTGGTTGTGGTATAGTGCTTACTAAGTGTTTTAACTGAAAATACTCCCATTTGCTAAATTGCTGCCACCCGTGCATCGTTATTAAATATTGTCTTGTCCTTATTTTACCTAATATATTGATGTCCTTAAAGCGGAGCTCCGCCGGAAAAAATAAATATTAAAAGCCAGCACCTACAAATACTGCAGCTGCTGACTTTTAATATTAGGACACTTACCTGTCCTGGAGTAATCGCTCGTCACTCTGTTGCCCCCACCGCCATCCTCGGTGAGGGAATCAGGAAGTGAAGCTTCACTGCCCGGTTCCCTACGGCGCATGCGCGAGTCACGCTGCGCCGTTTTGACTGGTCCTCCTGTGTTCTGGGAGCCGAGTGTTTCCCAGAACACTACAAGTATTCTGCGGTAAGTGACGTACTTCCCGCAGATTTTCCGCAGAGAGGACTCCTGGAAGTGGGTGCAAATACCTGTCTTAGACAGGTATCTGCACCCCCCTCCCCCCTGAAAGGTGTCAATTGTGACACCGGAGGGGGGGAGGGTTCCGGTGAGCGGAAGTTCCACTTTAGGGTGGAACTCCGCTTTAAGTTGTGTGATTCCCAATTGCTTTCCTAACCGTGTCCCGTTCCCTGGAATAAAAAAAATTGTGCCCGCTAGTGGAATTAGTGGGGAATTGTATTTCCATTTTTCATGCCGGTGAATTGTATCTCATACTTTAAATACATTTTTAGTTATATTATGTGTGTCTGTGCCCAGTGTTCTTAGTTTCGGTGATATCCAGATGTTTTTTTGTAGATGTGTCATGCTTAACGTGTCTTCTATTTGTACCCACTTTTTTTTAGTATGTGGGTTTGCCCATTCTGCTAGCCTTGCTAATATGACCGCCTTGTAGTATCTCTTTATGTCTGGTATTGCCAAGCCCCCTTTTTTTTCCCCAGTTTAAGAGTATATAATTTATTCTGGCCTTTTAATCACCTTAAAAAAGTTTTGTGGTATTTCTATTGGGAGCATCTGTAGATTATAGGTTAATTTTGGTAGGATCATCATTTTTAGTACGTTGATCCTTCCTATCCAAGAGATGGGTCTCCTCGTAATATTTTTTAATTGTAATTAATTTCATTAAATAAAGGAATATAGTTGGCCAAGTAAAGTTTTTCTAGGGTAGGTGTAATTTTGATTCCAAGGTATGTTAATGCTTTTGTCTCCCAAGTAAATGGGAATTCCTTCTGTAATGCTTTTTCTTCATTTTTATCTACTCCTAGGTTTAAGATTACAGTTTTTACAGGATTAATTTTAAAGTTTGAAAGCTCACCATATTTTTTTATTTCTCTTATTACGTTGGGCAATGATAACCTTGGATTAGATAGGTATAGAAGTATTTCGTCTGCATATGCGGCCACCTTATGTTCTACACTAGAATGTATTTCAGTAGGATGTTCAGTGTTTGGCGACATAGTATGCCTAGAGAAACTAAAAAGATCTTGCACTCAGAAAAAAACAACTATAAGTGCATAAAATGGGTAAATTAATAAATCCAGTGAATTTAGCTGCTGCAGATTAAGACAAGGGCAAAATAATCAAAACACTGAGTACAAAAGCTAATTTCATAAATAAACCGTGCTGCTCTAAACCTTCATAGACAAAATATAAAGCATGACCATAACAGACATGCTATAGCAATACAAAATAACAGTAAGGCTAAGTAATCACATAAACAGTGAATGAATCCAAGTAGAAAGTCCCAGATAAAAAAGTGCTCATCCAAGCATAAACAAAACAGGTGCTCCACTTCCTGGTGCCTTCAGTGTTCCCATAAAGACAGACACTCACAACAAGTTTTTGCCATCTTCACCTCTGCAGCATTCTACTAATTCACTCCCTCAATATTTCTCACCTCAACTACTGCAACACCCTCCTTGATAGCCTACCTCTACATAGACTATACTCTCTTCAGTTTATTATGAATGCTGCTGCCATCCACCTTACCAACCGCTCAGCGTTCGCAACTCCTTTCTAACAATCTTTCCACTGGCTACCACTTGCCCAATGAATAAAAACCAAAATGTTAACAGCCTACAAATCCATCCACAACTCTGTCCTGAGCTACATTGTCAACCTAGTGTTAAAATATCACCCAAATAGTCCTCTTGGCTCCTCTCATGACCTTCTGCTCTTTAGCTCCCTCATCACCTTCTTCTATACTCACTTCCAGGACTTCTTTAGAGCCTCTCCCATCCTTTGGAACTTCCTGACCCATTTTCTCTGGCTATGTCCTAGTTTTTCAAGGTGATCCCTGAAAACTCTTCTCTTCAGGGAAGGCTATACCACCTCTACCTAACAACTGAACTTCTACTTTCTCCATCAGCTTGTCCCCACAAAGTTATTATCTGTTGTACTGTATCATTTGCCCCTCTCTTTTTCGATTGTAAGCTCTCAGTGCCTTCTTACCTTCATGTCTTGAATGATATTATAGCACCCTTTATATTGTAAAACTGTTGCTGCTAATTAGATCCTGAATAATAACAGTCAAGGATAATTAAAAATCACCTAATATTTGCCAACCGATTTTTTCATCACAGTGATACCTTACTACAATGTATTATTTGAACCTTTTACATTTACATATTGTTAAAGAATGTATTTAATTCATCTATCCATGTGACAGCTTCTGCCTCGAAATGTCCTATACAAAGTATATCTAAACCCAAAACTTTTTTTGGTTTTTGGATAGAGCAGGAAAGGTTAAAACCTCTGTTGGGTTTTTATTGCGCCCAGCAAAGAGTCATCCTTTCAAAGACGAGAAAGTCACATAATTAGTAAATAGAGTCCACCTGTGTGTAATTTAATCTCAGTATAATTACAGCTGTTCTGTGAAGCCCTCAGAGGTTTGTTAGAGAACCGTAGTGAACAAACAGCATCATGAAGGCTAATGAACACACCAGACATGTCAGGGATAAAGTTGTGGAAAATTTTAAAGCAGGGTTAGGTTAAAAAACATATTCAAAGCTTTAAACATCTTATGAAACACTGTTCAATCCTTCATCCGAAAATGGAAAGAGTATGGCACAACTGCAAACCTACCAAGACATGGTCGTCCACCTAAACTGACAGGCTAGGCAAGGAGAGCATTAATCAGAGAAGCAGCCAAGAGGCCCATGGTAACTCTGGAGGAGTTGCAGAGATCCACAGCTCAGGTGGTAGAATCTGTCCACAATGCACTCCACAAATGTGGCATTTATGTTATGGAAGAGTGGCAAGATGAAAGTCATTGTTGAAAGAAAGCCATAGGAAAGTCCATTTTGCAGTTTGCAAGAAGCCACGTGGGGGACACAGTAAACATGTGGAAGAAGGTGCTCTGGTCAGATAAGACCAATATTTAACTTTTTGGCCTAAAAGCAAAATGCTATGTGTGGTGGAAAACTAACGCTGCACATCACCCTGAACACATTAAACATGGTGGTGGCAGCATCATGTTGTGAGGATGCTTTTCTTCAGCATGAACAGGGAAGCTGGTCAGAGTTGATGGGAAGATTGGATGGAGCCAAATACAGGGCAATCTTAGAAGAAAACCTGTTATGCCCTGTACACACGATCAGTTTCTTTCTCGTACATCACGGGACACAGAGCGACATAGTCATTACTAATGGGTTATATAGATACCGTCAGGTGCTGGCACTGGCAACTTCCAAAACCGGAAGTACCCTCCCCTATATAAGCCCCTCCCATCCGGGAGCACCTCAGTTTTTTGCCAGTGTCTAAGGTGTTGGCCAAGAAGAAACATGTGTTTTTCACTGAGCTTGCGTACAGGTTCTTTTGGGCCTCAGTAAGCTATTCCGGATCCGACCAAAAAAGCTTCATAGCTAAACGGTCGGTACCCGGGCCTTGCAGAGAAGAGCAAGGTTTTGCCTGTAATGCTTCTCTTAGGAGAGCTGGACCCTGGGATCCAGAGCTCTGGTCATACCCACGACCAAGATGTTTTCTGTGCAGGGTGCTATACAGGTCCAGGGGAGTGGAATCCTTGGGAACCCGGTCCCTGAAGGTTTGATTACAATGCCTGCCGTGATAGGTGAAGTTTGGGCTTTTGTGGACCAAACAAAGTCCTGCGGCGGGGAACAGGTAAGTGGGGGCCCCCAGGAACTTGGTTCTATTGGGGGACCCCCAAGCCTAATTTGTCTGTCTGTTACCTAATGGTATTCCCGCAAAATTCTGTGCATGCCTGTAACTACTAAAAAAATGTAATAATTTTTAATGGTGGTCAAGAAAAAAAATAAATATTTTTTTATATATATTTAAGATATTAGACTGCGGTACCTGTGTTTGTCCACTAGAGGCCGCTGTGGAATGTTTCTTGTCATGTGGACTAGTTTCTTCTCAGCAGAGCAAGTCCAGGCAGATGGTGAGTTCTCTTATGGGAAACTGCTTCCTCTGCCATGTTGCAATGCTCGTCCATCCCCCGGCCTGCGGCAAAGAGGGGCCCTGGCTCTTGTCCCTAGTCTCCATTTTTCAAAATTAGCACCGAAGGCGCACGTGGCCGCGCGCGTGCGCGTGCACGCGCCTCTATATATAGAGGTGAGCCAGGAAAGGGGGCGGAGCCTGGGGGATGACGCTCTGTGTGCGCCGCAGCGCTTCTGCACATGTGCGGGCGTCCCAGCATGTAAAAACCACAGTTTTGTGTGGTGAGCTGGCTATGAAGTACAGAGACAGAGCTGGCAACATTTAAAAAAAGGGCATACAGCAAGCGGTTGATACAGGCATCCCCTAGAAAGGCACATTAGTAGACACCAACTGTGATATAGCAGCAATTGTGCTAGACTATTCTCAGTAAAAGTGGTGTATTACGGCTGGAATACCTCAGCTTTAGGCTTAGGAATATGCCGTCCAGAAGCTCCGGAACTGAATCTTCCAGGAAGTGAAGGGGGTCTCATCGGGCTCGGAGGATCTTGGGCATACTTCTGCTGCACCAGTCTCCCCTGAAGTTCAGAGGTAAGTGACCGTAGAGACCCCGCAGGGGTACTTGGTACTGTGGCTGTCCTCAGTTCACCTGCTCCTGTGTATGTAACAGAGGAGGTTTTTTCCTCAGCTCTGGGAGGATTAGAGAGAGATTGTCAACATTTATCGCTGCCTCCCTGTCAGGGAAAGCACGCCCGATCTCCGTCTCCTCCTTCAGAGTGCCTGTTAGCAGAGCAACAGTCCCATACAGGGATCGACCTGCCTGAAGGGGATCAGGATGAGGTTGATTCTGTTATAGAGGAATCAACAGTGGGGGAACCTTTTCTCAGCATCTCAGGCTGAAAGATTATGGGTTCAGTCTCTGACTAACATGGTCCGATCAGCATTTAAAAATGCACCTTGCGGAACCATCAACCACTACTGTATCCTCGTTGGGGTCGCTAGAAGCCCCCAGACTGTTTGTTCTTTTCCACTTCACCCTTTACTGAAAGGGCTCATTTACCAGGATTGGGAACGTCCTGAGAAAATATTTATTCCCCCAAGAGATTTCCGGTGGTCTATCCCATGGAGGATAAGTTCATCAAAAAAAAAAAAAATGGAAGGTCCCTACAGTGGACGCAGCCATCTCTTGTATGTATAAATCACTGACATGTCCAGTGGATAATGTCCAAATGTTCAAGAACCCAATAGATAAAAGATTGGAGTCCTTATGAAAATCTGCTTGGTGATACAACCAGCAGTAGCAGCTATTGGGGTCTGCTAAGCAGTGAAGGATCAGTTGAAACAGGTCTTGAGGGACTTGACAGATCAGCAGGCTTTGCCCTAGCTGATCTACCTAGAGCCTTAGGCTTTGCGGTTGACGCCATAAAGGATTCAGTCCATCAGGCCTCCCGCCTTACGCTGTCTATAGTACATATGCGTAGGCTCCTATGGCTCAAAAACTGGTCTGCTGAAGCTCCCTGTAAAGAATGGCTGGTTAGCGTCCCATTTCATGGTGAACGCTTATTCAGGGAAAACCTGGACAAATATATCCAGAAAATTTCCAGCGGTAAAAATACGCTCTTGCCGGTTAAAAACAGAGTTAGAGGTCCCTCTTTAAGAGGCCTGCTTCTCCAGTCCCTGGGGCATCGGCTGTGTAACAGTTCCGACGGCCTCCTCGGTCAAATCCCGGGGGTAAAAAACAGGGACAGTAGCAGGGTAATGAGAAACCCTGGGTCAGGGGAGGTACAAAACCTCCCCCAAAGTTAAATTCATTGAAGCCCCCACTCAGTCGGGTGGGGGGAGGACTCCAGTTGTTCGCAAGAGACTTGGCGGGACACGATCAAGACAGATAGGTGCTCTCCGCAGTAGGTTTGGGATACAGTTTGGAGTTAAAAGACTCTCCTCCTTCCCATTTTTAAGGTCAAACGTGCCAAGGGATCCCCGGAAGAGAGAGTCCCTCCTGTTGGCACTAGAACAACTATTGCTCCAAGGAGTAATTATGGAGGTTCCCCTGGAAGAATGAGGGTTCGGGTTTTACTCAAACCTCTTTACAGTCCCGAAGCAAACGCGGACGGGAGGCCCATATTAATTCTAAAAGGGCTATACAAATTCCTGTATATCAGGACTTTCCGATGGAGTCGATCCGATCGGTGGCCACTGCCCTACAAGGGGAGGATTGGTTAGCCGCGATCGACATCAAAGATGCTTATTTGCACATTCCCATCTTTCCAGTCCACCAAAAATTTCTACGCTTTGCAGTAGAAGGGCGCCATTTTCAGTTCAGAGCCTTACCCTTCGGTTTGGCCACAGCACCACGAGTGTTTACAAAAATTCTGGCCCTTTATTGGCCAATCTAAGAACACAAGGTGTAATGATAATGGCATATCTGGATGACTTGTTGCTGATAGACCACTCAGTGAAAAAACTAGACGTGGTCGTTCACAAGACAATCAAGTATCTGGAATCTCACGGTTGGATTATCAACCGAGACAAGTCAGCCCTAAAAACCAGTCAAAAGTCTGGAATACTTGGGGCTAGGGTTGGATTCAGGCCAGAGAAAAATATTCTTGCCTCGAGGAAAGGTGTTGTCTTTGAAAGATTTGATCCACTTAGTGGGTACAAAAAAGACAGCCGTCCATACGCCTGTATATGAGGCTGCTGGGAAAAATGGTGGCATCATTCGAAGCAGTACCCTACGGTCAATTCCATTCAAGGAATTTGCAAGGGGCCATACTGTCAGCCTGGAACAAAAAAGTTCAGGCCCTAGACTTACAATGTCCTTGTCCCCTTCCGTTCGCAAGAGCCTCCGTTGGTGGTTGGTTCCCCAGAATCTGGAAAAAAGGAAATCCTTCAGTCCGATTTCTTGGAAGGTGGTCACTACAGATGCCAGCCTTATAGGCTGGGGAGCAGTACTGGAGCAATAGTCTCTCCAGGGCAGATGGTCGGATGCAGAAAAGGCCCTGCCCATCAATCTCTTAGAGATACGAGCAGCCCGGTATGCCCTAGTAGCATGGACATCCAAACTCCAAGGGTCCCCTGTCAGAATTCAATCAGACAATGCCACAGCAGTGGCATATATCAATCATCAGGGGGGCACCAGGAGTCGTGCAGCCCAGAGGGAAGTAAATTACATCCTGAAATGGGCAGAAAAATATGTCCCAGCCATATCTGCGGTATTCATTCCAGGAGTGGAGAATTGGAAGGCGGACTTTCTAAGTCGCCAGCAATTAGGCCCAGAGGAAGGGTCCCTTCACCCCGAGGTTTTCTGGACAATATGTCAGCGGTGGGGAACATCGGATGTAGATCTTCTAGCATCCAGATTCAACGCAAAGGGGGACAGGTTTGTCTCTCGGACAAGGGATCCCCTAGCTTGCGGCTCGGATGCCCTAGTGTTCCCTTGGGATCAGTTCAAGCTGATATATGCATTCACACCGCCACAATGGTTACCTCGATTACTCCGCAGAATCAGGGTAGAAAAGAAACCAGTGATTCCGGTGGCTCCAGCGTGGCCCCGAAGAGCGTGGTACGCGGAGATTGTAAAATTTCAGTGGGGAGTCCTTGGACTCTCCCACGTCGTCCGGACCTGCTTTCGCAAGGACCGATATACCACCCTTCCTTACCAGCCCTAGGTTTGACGGCCTGGCTATTGAAGCCCACATTCTAAAAAAGAGAGGGCTCTCTAATGCTGTGGTATCTACCATGATCAATGCCAGGAAGCCGGTATCCAGGCAGATCTACTATAGAATCTGGAAGGCGTACATCGCGTGGTGTGAGGCCAAGAAATGGCATCCACATAAGTACGTAATAGGTAGGATTCTGGACTTCCTACAGTGGGCTGTAGATAGGAAGCTTGCCTTGAGTACTATCAAGGGTCAGATTTCGGCCTTGTCAATATTTTTTCAAAGGCCCTTGGCTTCGCATTCACTAGTCAAAGCCTTTATACAAGGAGTGATGCGTATTAGTCCTCCGGTTAATATTCCCATATGTCCATGGGATCTAAACTTGGTTCTGTCGGTTCTACAGAAACAACCATTTGAACCATTACAGCATATTTCCTTGGTGCTTCTCACCAGGAAATTGATTTTTCTAGTAGCCATTTGTTCGGCTAAAAGAGTATCGGAATTAGCAGCTATGTCCTGTAAGGAGCCATATCTGGTTATCCATAAGGACAGAGTAGTGTTACGTCCTCATCCAGCCTTTCTTCCTAAGGTGGTATCGAGGTTTCATTTGAACCAAGATGTGGTTCTTCCTTCTTTTTTCCCCAAACCTACTTCGGTAGAGGAAAAGTTATTGCATTCTTTGGATGTAGTAAGAGCAGTTAAAGCTTATCTAAAAGCCACTGCTCAGATTCGCAGAACGGATACTTTGTTTATTCTGCCGGAAGGCCCCAGAAAGGGTCAGGCAGCGTCAAAATCTACTTTAGCCAAGTGGATTCGACAGGTCATTATGCAAGCTTATGGCTTGAGAAGGAGACCGCCTCCGTTCAAAGTTAGAGCGCACTCCACGAGAGCAGTTGGAACTTCATGGGCAGTGCATCACCAGGCCTCCCTGGCTCAAATCTGTAAGGCCGCAACATGGTCTTCAGTTCACACGTTTACTAGGTTCTACCAGGTGGACGTTAGAAGTCAGGAGGATGTCGCCTTTGGGCGCAGTGTGTTGCAGGCCGCAAAAGATCCTCATGTCTGATAGCGCTCAGCTTATATATGGTGTATCCCCCCCCTCATTTGGCATTGCTTTAGGACATCCCATTAGTAATGACTATGTCGCTCTGTGTCCCGTGATGTACGAGAAAGAAAATAGGATTTTTATAACAGCTTACCTGTAAAATCCTTTTCTTGGAGTACATCACGGGACACAGAGCTCCCGCCCCTCTTTGGGGACACTTATTGCTTTGCTACAAAACTGAGGTGCTCCCGGATGGGAGGGGCTTATATAGGGGAGGGTACTTCCGGTTTTGGAAGTTGCCAGTGCCAGCACCTGACGGTATCTATATAACCCATTAGTAATGACTATGTCGCTCTGTGTCCCGTGATGTACTCCAAGAAAAGGATTTTACAGGTAAGCTGTTATAAAAATCCTATTTTTACCGATGAAAACAGTCCGATGGACTTTTTTCATCGGACAAACCGATCGTGTATGGGCCCCATCAGTCTTTTTTCCATCGCTGAGAAAAAATAGAACATGTTTTAAATTTATCCGATGGAAAAAAAAAACGATAGCAAATTCCGATCGTCTGTGTGGAACTCCATCGGAGAAAAAACACACGCATGCTCAGAATCAAGTCGGCGCATGCTCAGAAGCATTGAACTTAATTTTTCTCGGCTCATCGGAGTGTTTTACATCACGGCGTTTGGGACGGTCGGATTT
This sequence comes from Rana muscosa, assembly GCA_029206835.1. NCBI lineage: Eukaryota > Metazoa > Chordata > Amphibia > Anura > Ranidae > Rana > Rana muscosa. The sequence continues at coordinate 171,263,306 of CM055122.1, read as the reverse complement.
TTGACTGATGGTGTGTAGGCAAGACTGATGGAAGTCAGCTTCATCAGAATTCCGATGGAAAAATCCATCGGATTTGAATCCATAGAAAATCTGATCGTGTGTACAGGGCTTTACAGTCTGCAAAAGACTTGAGAGTGGGGCAGAGGTTCACCTTCCAGCAGGACAATGACCCTAAACATACAGCCAGAGCTACAATGGAATGGTTTCAATCAAAGCATATTCATGTGTTAGAATGGCCCAGTCAAAGTCCAGACCTATCCAATTGAGAAACTGTGGCAAGACTTTAAAATTGCTGTTCACAGATGCTCTCCATTCAATTTGACAGAGTTTGAGCTGTTTTGCAAAGAAGAATGGGCAAAAATGTCACTCTCTAGATGTGCAAAGCTGGTAGAGACATCCCCAAAAAGACTTGCAGCTGTAATTGCAGCGAAAGGTGTTCTACAAAGTAACAAGGTTATGTAATTTTGCTATGAACAGGCCACATCCCTATTATATATAGAAAAAGGAGTAATCCCCTCAAGGGATTGGGACTTTGTGGGCTCAAGGAATGTACAAAAGTAAAGTGTTGAAGTATTAAATATTTATTAGTATCCAAAAGTTGTTAAAACAATGCAATTAAAATAGTACTTGCAAAACCACGAAAATGTGTGGTCTATAACCACAAGGCAGACAAAACACTGAATGGACAGGTATAGGGATTGTACATAAACCAATCGTCAACGCATTTCAGAGTCCTTAAAGCCCCTTTTTCAGAGAAGGTTTAAACAATCTTAGTACATATAATCTATAAAACAAAACACATATTAGAACATATGTCACTATTCACATATACATGGCATAGTCCAAGGAGGAGGAGGGTTACAGTACTTACAATGACTTGTTGAAAAACGACGACACACAGCCAGCAGTAGAATAAAAACAAGCAAAAATTAAGAAGACCAGTCAAAATAGCAGGAAATAATCCAGGTGGAAAAATGGCCTCCACAGACTGAAGGGTGATTCAAATGGATATGCACTGGGATCACCTAACATGGACGGAGAGGAAAAAGCATGTGTCCAGTGAATACAATCGTATAAGAGTAAAGTGGGTCTGGGGAAATGGTAGAAAGACATGGGGTGTGATGATAAGATTACCTGATGGGAAGGAAAAACCCACAGCCTAAAGGACTGCCAGTGATTTCACCGCAGGCCTAGTGGGGCAAAGGTCCCAATTAATGTTACTCCAATCATTATCTTTGTGGAAAGTCATAAACTGTGAATGATATTTGCTAAGTGCCAAATTTCCCCAAATCACCGTGGATAAAATAAAGTAAAATGAAGGCAAACAAGAAAAGATAATTATTATCTACCTTAATCACCCAAGGAAGTCTAATCAAACTTCCTATAAAAAAGGACATACAGGAAGGGATAAAGTATATACCATAGCTTGCCACACGCTGAAATAAAACTGGACTATGTCACCGGCAGGCGGTTGTCTATATATAGACCACCTGTATAGATAATTAATCAAACCCATGTGTGAGAGGTTACCCATCTGTAACCTCAGCGTCCAATGCGCCAATCAGCGCCATAGTGGTAAATCCCCTGAATACAATTGCATGACACACTTTTCACATTTTTATTTGTAAAAAATATTGTTTTTGGTTGTAACATGACAAAATGTGGAAAATGTCAAGAGGTGTGAATACTTTTTCAAGGCACGGTATCTGATGAGTATTTTATACGGTTTTGTTAGTGAACATAATTATCTATTTGTATAAATGGTGTTTTGCATAATGCAACATTTTTGGCTTTCTGTAATGCGAGACCATGGGCTGTGCATGGGAGAACGCTATAAGCGCTCATGGGAGAGGATCCGGTCTTTCAGGATGACCAAGTGGGGACCACACTGGCATATCAAATCGTCTCTGGAAAGTGTAGTCCCTAGCTTAAAGAATCTGAGTTCCTAATGGGGGAAATATATATAGCAATGAAAAAATTGAGAGCAGGCATGCTGTAGAGATAGCCCTCTCCTCTTTAAAGGTACAGTAATACACCAGAAGCCCAGGCTCGTATAAAGCAGCTGAAGTTTGCCAGTACCTGTTTGTACCTAAACCAACAAAGCAAAAATGGCAGATGCTCAAATCAATTTATAACTAGCAAAAGCAAGGATGTATATGATCAAGGCAAAAACAGAATACTATACAAATTCCCCTGCAGTCTTTCCAGTTGGTCAGCACAAAAAGCCTAAGTTTCTGTTAAAAATAGAGGGTTTTCGCATACATCTGTAGGTACATGTAAAATCACACTGCTGTGTGGGTGGCCCGACCCGTTGGCACCACCTGGATTGGCAAACTTTGATTACATTTGACACTTTCTTCTATTTTTCCTTATTACTTGTGAAATTATTATTCTTACATAATGAATTATTACTTTCGTTATGTTTTGTATAGAATCAGTCACGATCAACCACTTGCGACCTACAGAATTACTGGCTTTTCAAAGTATGTTATCTTGCCTCTTCATATTCTAGTGTGATCTAGTTTAGGACACATTTACAAGTGGAATAAATCGGACCCGTTGTTCTCTGCCAGTGCATCTTGTCACCTACTGGTAGTTAAACCAATTTTTATAGCAATGAAAGCACTCAGGATAAATAAATACATCAGGTTTTATTGTAGGTAGAAATGCAGTAGAATATGAAGAAACAATGATTGGTGATAATATGCATCATAGAATATTCATTGCGCTTCAAGCCTTCATGTGAACAGATTGTAAAAGTGAACTTTGGAAGATAGCATGGCTTATCACTTTTAAACAGGATTCTGATCTGGTGTTCAATATGTCTTAGAAATGAAATTGTGGGCACCTAAATAAAATCAACGTATTCTATAAAATATCTCCATTATTATGATTTCTTCATTCAGTAGATAACACAATTTCAGAGGTCTCTCTCTACTAAGTCTGCTATTCAAGTTACATTTCTCCATTTGCATGGGTAGGAGTCTCATTGGTAGACAGACCCATATTTTTTGAAAACATACACAGCCATCGAGCAACAGGACCATCTTAAAGGAAACCTGTCATGAGATAAATACGTAGGCCACACACACATCCTTCTAAAAAAAAAAATAGATGCCTGGCTTTCATGTTGACACTTTTGCTTGAATGCTGTGAGTCTATGGCCTGGAACATGCACAACAATGAGGAATTTTTCAAATTTTTCTGACTATTGTTCCTTGTCTGTTACTCAGAAGTACTAAAGCCATACACATCCAGACAGATAGCATGATAAAAATGTAGGCTAGTAATGGCAACCTACATATTTCTCTAATGACAAGTCTACTTTAAGGGCAGAATAATTAGGGGCGGGCCTTAGGATCCAAAGCTTGTAAAGCCCCAACACTGTTAACTGACTAGGAGCCTCAAAATGTGAGGACCTGTAGACTAATCTGTATAGACATCACACCCTTTCTTTAGTCTTTAACGTAAGCTGAATTTGTTCTCTAGGGTAACTTGGATTACCCATTATGTAAACTGAAATGCCCATATCCCCAGTCTTTAGTGATCATATTCAAACATTGCTTTTAAGGCTACATTCTATTTAATTTTTTTTAGGAGAGCTGCATTGGATTGGGTCTATTTTTGTAAGCAAAGTCACATTACAGTAATACTGATGATGTTAGTGAGGGAGTGTTGAAAATTGTGTGAAGGGGATATGAAATGATGGTGAGATGTAGAAAGAAAATGGAATTTTGAACAGGTACAGTATTATAAGTGCTTTCCAGGGTCCTCATGGAGATCAACTTTTCGGAGGACACCTTGGCAACTGTCCATATACATACATGGTAATAGTGTCAAAGGGGTCCTTAGCTGTTTCTTTGGAGAGGGGTCCACTGAAATTATTATCTACCACTGAGTTTTAAACCAAAATCAAGAAAACATAGAAAAGCTTTATATTACCCTGACATCTATCCAACACAGAATCATAAGTGCTGGATGAATTTAGCCTTTGAGTATTGTAATATCAGACCTTACTTTTGTCCGATTAAATTTTTAAACAATGTTTTAGCTCCATCTTTCCCTTTCAGTCTAGCTATACAAAAAAAAAAAAAAAAACAGGCACGCACAGGGTGGGCAAAACTATATTAATCTCTTGATTCCTGATCTGAGTTTTCACTGTGAAGTGTCATAGCTTCTTACGCTGTATTTTTCTAAGAGTACATGAACTCTTGCAGTCCCCCTATAAAGAAAAGCTTTCATTCAGTTGCTCATTCATGGATGAAAAGCTTTCCAAGATTACAATGTCGAGGGAATTCATTGATTTTTTTCTTGCAGATAAAATATTTCTTAAAAATCCAATGTTTATAATGTGGTTGTTCACCTCAGTACTGTATAGAATTCATCTGGGCTTTTACCAATACAGTATAAAGAACAGAATTTTCATTTGTATAATAATGTTAACTTAGATTCGATACAAAAAATATTTAAAGTATACAGGAGCTTTTTTTTTAACAAATAATGATCTGTATATTAAAAATACATTTTATGTTATTTTTAATAAGACATGTTTTATTTGGATAATATTGTTATATGTAGATAAGGAAATATCCAAGCTACTTAGTTTCTGATTGAGGTAAAAACCTAAAACAAAAATTAATTGACTACCCTAATTAGAAATGTACTGGATTTCACTTTATCTTAATGTTACAAAATCTTAATGATACAAAATTGCTTTAAAATGAGATGGCATTAGTGAGTTCATGGGCTTCACTGTGTAAAGAAACCTATAAAACAAAATGGTAAAAGTAGTTTCCTTTGCAGATTATGAAATGTGCCTTCATATGTATGGCTGGCCATTTTTTTTTCTTTTAATTTTGGATAGAGTGGGGAAGGGCTAGAACCCCTGTAAGGTTTTTAAAAAACTATAAAAACATTTTTTTACATGATTATTACATTATAAAAAAAGCTTTCGCATTGGAATTGTGTACACGAGCTACAGCTTGTATAACAGCAGTATGTAGCGCAAGGTTACACTTGTGGTGTAAAGAAGAAAAAACAAAAAATAGAATAGACCTCCACACACCTAAATGAGTAAACTACAAATATTTATTAGCCTATATAAGGCAAATTAATAAATAAACAAACATTGCTATAATACCCCAGTTCATAAAAAATGCAGATCAAAACCCATTTGATCACACCACCAAATAATTGCCTAATAAAACCACATGGAAGAAAGGCAACTATCCAGTGGCTAGCAGACCCGCTCCCTCCTCCTGTGTGAAATAACACCCCCTATATACACCTGATATACCCCAAGACCTACCCTAACAAAGAAAGGCTCCCATATGTATATTTCCTAAACTGCAGCAGTGCGCACCTGTAACAGGTAATTCTCGCTGCTGCAGATTGGAAAAGCACAACCCGAAGGGATCAGAGGATTGAATCCCGTTGATCAGTCACATATCAGTCGGTCTCAAGAAAAATGTCCTTCAAATGCTTGAAAAATGAGTAACCAAAAAAGTCCAGAAAAGGATATATATCAAAAAATAAATAAAAAAGGGGTTGGTAGTAATGAATATCAGTATATAGTATTCCCAACTAGATGCAAAAAGTCGGTTCCAATCATTGATAAGAAGTTAGAGATGTAATGCTAGACTGCCCTGGTGATTGATACAAGGAACATCTGTTATAACCGCACTTAATATTCCTGCTGACTGCAGGTGAAGCCGTAGTTGAATGAAACGACATATATGTAAGCGGTGGAGTTGTATTTTTACTCACGGATCCTGTAAGACTCACCAATTGATGATATTCAGGGATAGTCAAATCCTCTATACTTCAATGATTGAGGCTGTTTTCACGGAGATCACCAAACGGGATCGATCAGTGTATGGACATCCCTGATGATATAACCGTTGATCATCGGCAGTGCATTAAGTAGATGGTATTGATCATACTACCAGTCTCCAACTTCAAATCATATGTAGGTTCTTTCGTGGATTTGCTTGTAGATGTATAAAGATCTCGGGTTCAATAGAGATGCGTTCAGGCGATGCTTCACAGGGAATCCTTAAAAAGTAATTTTTCAGGGATAAAGGTTACTTGGGTGGGTGTTGAAGGGGGGTTTCCACCCCAACAGTTGACATGTTTCGTTCCGGGGAACACCGGAACGAAACATGTCAACTGTTGGGGTGGTACCCCCCCTTCAACACCCACCCAAGTAACCTTTATCCCTGAAAAATGACTTAAGGATTCCCTGTGAAGCATCGCCTGAACGCATCTCTATTGAACCCGAGATCTTTATACATCTACAAGCAAATCCACGAAAGGACCTACATATGATTTGAAGTTGGAGACTGGTAGTATGATCAATACCATCTACTTAATGCACTGCCGATGATCAACGGTTATATCATAAGGGATGTCCATACACTGATCGATCCCGTTTGGTGATCTCCGTGAAAACAGCCTCAATCATTGAAGTATAGAGGATTTGACTATCCCTGAATATCATCAATTGGTGACTCTTACAGGATCCGTGAGTAAAAATACAACTCCACCGCTTACATATATGTTGTTTCATTCAACTACGGCTTTACCTGCAGTCAGCAGGAATATTAAGTGTGGTTATAACAGATGTTCCTTGTATCAATCACCAGGGCAGTCTAGCATTACATCTCTAACTTCTTATCAATGATTGGAACCGACTTTTTGCATCTAGTCGGGAATACTATATACTGATATTCATTACTACCAACCCCTTTTTTATTTATTTTTTGATATATATCCTTTTCTGGACTTTTTTGGTTACTCATTTTTCAAGCATTTGAAGGACATTTTTCTTGAGACCGACTGATATGTGACTGATCAACGGGATTCAATCCTCTGATCCCTTCGGGTTGTGCTTTTCCAATCTGCAGCAGCGAGAATGACCTGTTACAGGTGCGCGCTGCTGCGGTTTAGGAAATATACATATGGGAGCCTTTCTTTGTTAGGGTAGATCTTGGGGTATATCAGGTGTATATAGGGGGTGTTATTTCACACAGGAGGAGGGAGCGGGTCTGCTAGCCACTGGATAGTTACCTTTCTTCCGTGTGGTTCGATTAGGCAATTATTAGGTGGTGTGATCAAATGGGTTTTGATCTGCATTTTTTATGAACTGGGGTATTATAGCAATGTTTGTTTATTTATTAATTTGCCTTATATAGGCTAATAAATATTTGTAGTTTACTCATTTAGGTGTGTGGAGGTCTATTCTATTTTTTGTTTTTTCTTCTTTATACATGTTTAATTGACCACACCCCCGCTAATTATCGTTGAGTGCTACTGTTTCATTAGATAGGACTCCCACCTTTGCCCTCCCCCTTTTTGTGTATACACTTGTGGTGCCCTCTATAGAGGGCATTTGACAGGTGGTGAGGAGGCATAATGTCTCTTTCCTGCCACCTATTTTAACCCCTAAAAAAAGACTTCACCACACTGCAACCATGTGCATCACACATGGCTAAGGGGTAATTTTGGTGCGGCCCCATTCAGGAAAATGGATTGCATTCGGTAGGTGGTGCTGCCCACCAAGTGCAATGAGGGGATCACATTTACTACGTTGTGATGCAATGCTTAATGGCCACGGCATGTGTTCACCCCCATCCACTGCCTTTGTAGCTTAAGCTGAAGTGGTTGGGGTGGTAAAAAACGTGGCTCAACCATATGTTTTTACCGCAAGTGTAAACAAGGCCTAAAGGCTTTACGAAAGCTACTTTCTTGTGGAAATCCCTAAAATTCTTTGCTAAAGCTTTCTGTACACATTGCCCATATACAAGCTAAAGCCTGGGTATACAAAATGTCTCATTGAATACACACAAAAACATAAGTATTGAGCTCAGGTGAACAGTGCTTATTCCAATGCAGAGAGGAGAAGGAAGAGAAGGCAAAAGATTGCATGATGTGTCAGCTATAACTTTTAGAAGGATTGAAAACTGTTTTGTTTTACTACTTACATTTGTGTACAGCTTTATAATAACCTTTGTATCTAACAATCATTAACTTTGTAAATGAGTTCCATCATGACTTGTTTAGTTAAAACCATATTTCTCATGCAATCTACACTCAGTAGGCAAACTGCCATGTGAAGGAAAGGAGGTTAGTAAAAATTGAGCAATTTATTTCTTTTTGGCTTTCTATAGCTGTGTCAGACAGTATTCCCAAGTGACTGTCATACTGGCAATGCTACTGTTGCCTGACCTTACCACAAGTGATCTTTTCTTTCCTTAAGAAAGTTTGTGAATATTTCTGTAAAGATAATTTTGTTTTTTGTGAGAGATCCAACTCTAATTGTTTTTAAAAGTCCAGAGGAAGCAATGCCTGGAACCCAAATCCCAAAGGAAGGTTACAAAGGATTATTAAACACAAACTAGCAACCAAGGCACAACATTGAGTCAAAGAAATATTTTCCAATATTTCCACTTTCTGACGGAAATGCCATTTTGTAAGGCATTATTTCTCAACCCTAGCTCTTTAGTACCTCCAACAGTTCATTTTTCAGGATTTTCTTCATCTTGCAGGGAATATAAGCAATGTAGAGAAAATTCCTGAAAATATTATTTGCTGGGTATACTTGAGACTGAACATGAAAACATAGCCATTAGGCAAATTAAAGAGAACCCCCCCCCCCCTAAAAAAGCTTAGAAGAAAAGGATCACTGTTACAGAATAAACGTAATAAACATAAGCGTAAATGTACATCTACAATAACATTTTTGCTAAACACCATGGCATTAGAACATCAGACAGCATGTGGAATCATCTTATGCCCTGTACACACGATCGGATTTCCGATGGAATAAAATCCGATGGAATTTTCCGTCGGAATTACGATGAAGCTGACTTTCATCAGTCTTGCCTACACACCATCAGACAAAATTCCGACCGTCCAAAATGCTGTGACGTAAAACACTTTGACGAGCCGAGAAAAATTAAGTTCAATGCTTCTGAGCATGCGTCGACTTGATTCTGAGCATGCGTGGGGTTTTTCTCCGTTGGAGTTCCACACAGACGATCAGAATTTCCTATGGTTTTTTTTTCCATCGGAAAAATTTAAAACATGTTCTATTTTTTAACACCGATGGAAAAAAGTCCGAACCTCTGCCCCAGTGCCCCAGTCTCAAGTCTTTTGCAGACTGTAAAGCCCTGTACACACGATCGGATTTCCTATGGATTCAAATCTGATGGATTTTTCCATCGGAATTCTGATGAAGCTGACTTTCATCAGTCTTGCCTACACACCATCAGTCAAAAATCCGACCGTCCCAAACGCAGTGACGTAAAACACTCCGATGAGCCGAGAAAAATTAAGTTCAATGCTTCTGAGCATGCGTCGACTTGATTCCGAGCATGCGTGGGTTTTTTCTCCGTTGGAGTTTCACACAGACGATCAGAATTTCCTATCGTTTTTTTTTTCCATCGGAAAAATTTAAAACATGTTCTATTTTTTAACACTGATGGAAAAAAAGTCCGATGGGGCCCACACACGATCGGTTCTGGGGCCCAAAACCGACCATGTGTATAGGGCATAAGTGTACAGTGGTTACGGAAAGTATTCAGACCCCCTTAAATTTTTCACTCTTTGTTATATTGCAGCCATTTGCTAAAATCATTTAAGTTCATTTTTTTCCTCATTAATGTACACACGGCACCCCATATTGACAGAAAAATACAGAATTGTTGACATTTTTGCAGATTTATTAAAAAAGAAAAACTGAAATATCACATGGTCCTAAGTATTCAGACCCTTTGCTCAGTATTTAGTAGAAGCTCCCTTTTGCTCTAATACAGCCATGAGTCTTTTTGGGAAAGATGCAACAAGTTTTTCACACCTGTATTTGGGGATCCTCTGCCATTCCTCCTTGCAGATCCTCTCCAGTTCTGTCAGGTTGGATGGTAAATGTTGGTGGACAGCCATTTTTAGGTCTTTCCAGAGATGCTCAATTGGGTTTAAGTCAGGGCTCTGGCTAGGCCATTCAAGAACAGTCATGGAGTTGTTGTGAAGCCACTCCTTCGTTATTTTAGCTGTGTGCTTAGGGTCATTGTCTTGTTGGAAGGTAAACCTTCAGCCCAGGTGTTTTTTTAGCAAACTCCATGCATGCTTTCATGTATCTTGCACTGAGGAGAGGCTTCCGTCGGGCCACTCTGCCATAAAGCCCCGACTGGTGGAGGGCTGCAGTGATGGTTGACTTTCTACAACTTTCTCCCATCTCCTGACTGCATCTCTGGAGCTCAGCCACAGTGATCTTTGGGTTCTTCTTTACCTCTCTCACCAAGGCTCTTCTCCCCTGATAGCTCAGTTTGGCCGGACGGCCAGCTCCAGGAAAGGTTCTGGTCGTCCCAAACGTCTTCCATTTAAGCATTATGGAGGCCACTGTGCTCTTAGGAACCTTAGTTGCAGCAGAACTTTTTTGTAACCTTGGCCAGATCTGTGCCTTGCAACAATTCTGTCTCTGAGCTCTTCAGGCAGTTCCTTTGACCTCATGATTCTCATTTGCTCTGACATGCACTGTGAGCTGTAAGGTCTTATATAGACAGGTGTGTGGCTTTCCTAATCAAGTCCAATCAGTATAATCAAACACAGCTGGACTCAAATGAAGGTGTAGAACCATCTCAAGGATGATCAGAAGAAATGGACAGCACCTGAGTTAAATATATGAGTGTCACAGCAAAGGGTCTGAATACTTAGGACCATGTGATATTTCAGTTTTTCTTTTTTACTAAATCTGCAAAAATTTCAACAATTCTGTGTTTTTCTGTCAATATGGTGCTGTGTGTACATTAATGAGGAAAAAAATGAACTTAAAGCGGAGCTCCGTCGGAAAAAAAAATATTAAAAGCCAGCAGCTACAGCTACATCATTTAGGGTGGAGCTCCACTTTAAATGATTTTAGAAAATGGCTGCAATATAACAAAGAGTGAAAAATTTAAGGGGGTCTGAATACTTTCCGTACCCACTGTACTTTAAAAATAATATAAATTATTTTATATTTAAATCTTGAACCATATATTGCTGAGGCCAAAAGGCTGTAATTTTAAATATATAGGGCAGCTGTTCTTAACCACTTAACGACCGCCCACTGTAATTATACGTCAGCAGAATGGCACCGACAGGCAGAATCACGTATATGTACGTGATCGCCTTTGTATAGTTGGGGGGTCCGATCGGACCCCCCTTCTGTACAGTGAGCGGTGGTTAAGTGTTCGGGAGCGATCTGGCATGAGGGGACGGCCGTTCGATTCCGGCCACCCCCTCTCGATCGCTCCCGGCGAATGAGAGAGCTTCCCCTGCCTGTAATGTAAACACAGGCAGGAGGAAGTGATGTCATCTCTCCTCGTGTCGGTCTTTTCGATCCGGCGCGAGGAGAGAAGACATCTCACAGTAAGTGCACCAACAGCCCACTGACACCAGTACACGTAGGCACACAAATCACCCCCCAGTCACCCCCAGATCACCCCCCAGATCACCCCCAGTACCCCCAGTCACAGTGCACCGTTTGCAGTGATCATTTTTTTTACTGATCACTGCAATCAGTGTCATTTGTGACTGTAAAAAGTTGCAGGGCAGTTAGGATTAGGCCCCTTTAGGTCCAAGGTAGCCCCCTAACCCCCCCTAATAAAGGTTTAACCCCTTGATCGCCCCCCAGGTAACCCTTTCACCCCTAACGCCAGCGTCACTAAGCGATCGTTTTTCCGATCGCTTTTTTCTTGTCGCTGGTGTCCTAGATAGCCAGTTAATTATTTTTAGGTTCGCCGCAGGTTTTTATTAGCGTCAGGTACCCCCATATATTATTTTAACCCCCTGATTGCCCCTAGAGTTAACCCTTTCACCAGTGATCACCGTATAAGCGTCACTGGTGACACTGGTTACCCAGTGAGTTATTTCGTTATTTAGGCAACCCGTCAGGTTTTTATATAGCGTCGGGTACCCCCATATTTAACCTAATAAAGGTTTTAACCCCCTGATTGCCCCTAGTTAACCCTTTCACCAGTGATCACCATATAAAGGTTACGGGTGACACTGGTTGGTTAGTTTGCTTTTTATAGCATCAGGGCACCCGCCGTATATAACCCAATAAAGGTTTAACCCCCTGATCGCCCGGCGGCTGATATCAATTAGGTTTTAGCGCCAGAGAGGGTCTGCGTCGCCCCAGGCAGCTTTAGGTTAGTGCCAGTAACGCTAACACCCACGCGCAAAGCATACACCTCCCTTAGTGGTATAGTATCTGATCAGATCTATACTAGCATCCCCAGCGGTTTAGGGTTCCCAAAAACGCAGTGTTAGTGGGATCAGCCCAGATACCTGCTAGTACCTGCGTTTAGCCCCTCCGCCCAGCCCAGCCCAGCCCAGCCCACCCAAGTGCAGTATCGATCGATCACTGTCACTTACCAAACACAACACACATAACTGCAGCGTTCGCAGAGACAGTCCTGATCCCTGCGATCGCTAACAGTTTTTTTGGTAGCGTTTGATACATTTGGTGACAGTCAGGTGCTTTTTTTACCTGTGAATCTTACTAGTGTACCCCTAAATTTAGAGCCCAAAATGGCAAGTCGAAGGTACACTAGTAAAGAGGCCTACGAGATTCTGAGCATGACAGATAGTGAAGAGGAGGTCACGTATCTGTCAGATTCAGGCTCAGAATATCTTCCCGTAGAAGACAGTGACGTCAGCGGCCCCACGTCAGATAGCTCTGACGACGAAGTTGAGGTCCCTGCTAAGGTCAGGTGTACCCGATCCCGATCTTCTGAGGTTGTTGAGGAGCAAGAACCGCAGGGCTCTCGTATCATGGAGCAGAGTAGTACAAGCGCCGCTATTCCTTCTGGTGAATTGGCAAGCACCAGCGGCCTAGTACAGCCTGGGTGTACATCCAGCACTGCAGTATCACGTGGTGACGTGGCGAGTCCCATAAGTGCAGTTCAAACTGGCGAGGTGGCAAGCACAAGTAGTGTCCCGCTGCCACCAAGAAGACAAAGGCAGGCCCGTCGTGCCCATAGTGCCCTTCCTGCAGAATTCGCCTATCCTGATTGGGTCCCCACCACTTCTGCAGAACCCGTACTTCCCCCATTCACTGCCCAACCCGGTATTCAGGTGGAAACAGCTGATTTTATGCCAATCGATTATTATTCGCTGTTTTTCACGGAAGATCTCTATAGATCTATTGTGGACCAGAGTAATTTGTATGCTGGTCAATTCATCGCCGCTAACCCCCAGTTGCCTAAAATTGCCAAAGATTGGAAACCAATTACGGTTTCCGAATTTAAGACCTTTCTGGGCCTTTCCCTCAACATGGGCACACATAAATTCCCGTCATTGCGTGCTTATTGGTCCACGCACCCAATTGACCACATGCCCGTGTTCTCTGCCTCCATGCCCAGGACACGATACGAGCAGATTTTGCGGTTCATGCACTTCAACGACAATGAACTTTGTCGTCCACGTGGGGACCCTGAGTACGACCGGCTCTATAAAATTCGGCCCCTCATAAACCACTTCAACGAACGTTTTTCAGCCTTGTTTATTCCCGATCAAGCTGTCTGCGTTGATGAGTCCCTGATTAAATTTTCTGGCCGCTTGGCTTTCAAGCAGTACCTTCCCAGCAAGCGTGCCAGATACGGGGTCAAGCTCTATAAGTGCTGTGACAGGGCAACAGGCTATGTATGGAGCTTTATGGTTTATGAGGGAAAAGATAGTCAGGTTGAGCCGGTCAACTGCCCGGATTACATGGGGAGCGCTGGCAAGATAGTGTGGAAATTGGTGTCACCCTTATTCGGAAAGGGGTACCACTTGTATGTGGACAATTACACGAGCGTGCCACTGTTTAGTCACTTGTTTGATCATCGGATTGGAGCATGTGGCACAGTGCGACCTAATCGCCGGGGCTTTCCCCAGCGGCTTGTAGATGCCCGTCTTAGGCTGGGGGAGAGAGCCTGCGTGAAGTGTAATAACTTGCTCGCTATGAAGTGGAGGGACAATAAGAATGTTTTCCTTCTTACCTCCCTTCATGCAGACACGACAGTCCAAATTCGTACGGCGACTGGTGTTGTGGAGAAACCCCTCTGTGTCCACGAATATAACAAAAATATGGGAGGGGTGGACCTCAACGACCAGTTGATGGCGCCGTATCGAATTGACCGTAAGGCGAGACGCTGGTACAAAAAAGTGTCTCTATCCTTATTCCAATTGGCTTTGCTGAATTCTCATGTGCTATACAGAGCTTCAGGCGGGACGTTATCCCTTCTAAAATTCCAGAATGAGATAGTCACAGAACTCCTGTATCCAGGCGGTTCTGCACCTCACCATCCCCTACCAAATGCAGTAAGCCGGCTGCATGATAGGCATTATCCGTATGCCCTCCCGAGTACCCCTACCCAACGAACCCCCCAAAAAAGATGTCGTGTCTGTAGCAAGCGCGGATTTAGGCGTGACACCCGTGTTTTTTGTCCACTCTGTCCTGACAAACCTGGTCTTTGCCTTGGTGAATGTTTTGATCGCTACCACCCAAAAGTGAAGTTTTAGCGTAGGGTACAGCATTTCACAGACTAGGACACACTTACACAGGGTCTCCCAAGATGCCATTACATTTTGAGAGACCCGAACCATTACAGTTGTTAAAGTTACAAAAAAAAGTGTAAAAAAAACGTAAAAAACAAAACACAAAAAAAATATAAAATAAAAAAACCAAAAATAGTTGTCGTTTTATTGTTCTCTCTCTCTCTCTCTCTATTTTCTCTCTATTGTTCTGCTCTTTTTTACTGTATTCTATTCTGCAATGTTTTATCATGCTTGCTTTTCAGGTATGTAATTTTTTGTTTTCAGGTACGCCATTCAGTTGCAGCGCGGATCTATTTATCTTGACAGCAACAGCGTTTGCTCCCACGATACATAAAGCCGTGACTCCAACGCTGTAGGAGGTGATTTCACCACCACAGTTAAAAAAAGAGCATATATGCCGAAGCATGGGGGCAGCAGGGGCGGAGGAGCGATTTTGCTCCTAATGCCGCGTATATACGGTCGAAATTCCGACGGAGGCTTGCCCGTGGAAAAGTTCGACCGTGTGTACGCGGCATAACCTTTTATGCCGCGTACATACGGTCGAAATTCCGACAAAGGCTTGCCCGTGGAAAAGTCCGACCGTGTGTACGTGGCATAACTTTTTTGCGGGAGGATGCCCCCATGCTTCGGCATATATATATTTTAGGCACAGGTTGCGTTAAAAAAAATGTTTTATTTTTTACTAAGTTTTGTTTTGGTATTTGCTTTGCAGGTATGGTATGGTCTTACTGTTGTACTGTAATGTTACTTTGTTTTAATGATAACCATCATTTGCTTAGCAGGTACGCCATTCAGTTGCATTGCGGATTTATTTATCTTGACAGCAACAGCGTTTGCTCCCACGATACATAAAGCCGTGACTCCAACGCTGTAGGAGGTGATTTCACCACCACAGTTAAAAAAAGAGCATATATGCCGAAGCATGGGGGCAGCAGGGGCGGAGGAGCGATTTTGCTCCTAATGCCGCGTATATACGGTCGAAATTCCAACGGAGGCTTGCCCGTGGAAAAGTCCGACTGTGTGTACGCGGCATAACCTTTTATGCCGCGTACATACGGTCGAAATTTCGACAAAGGCTTGCCCGTGGAAAAGTCCGACCGTGTGTACGCGGCATAACTTTTTTGCGGGAGGATGCCCCCATGCTTCGGCATATATATATATTTTAGGCACAGGTTACGTTAAAAAAATGTTTTATTTTTTACTAGGTTTTTTTTTGGTATTTGCTTTGCAGGTATGGTATGGTAAGGTCTTACTGTTGTACTGTAATGTTACTTTGTTTTAATGTTAACCATCATTTGCTTAGCAGGTACGCCATTCAGTTGCATCGCGGATTTATTTATCTTGACAGCAACAGCGTTTGCTCCCACGATACATAAAGCCGTGACTCCAACGCTGTAGGAGGTGATTTCACCACCACAGTTAAAAAAAGAGCATATATGCCGAAGCATGGGGGCAGCAGGGGCGGAGGAGCAATTTTGCTCCTAATGCCGCGTATATACGGTCAAAATTCCGACGGAGGCTTGCCCGTGGAAAAGTTCGACCGTGTGTATGCGGCATAACCTTTTATGCCGCGTACATATGGTCGAAATTCCGACGAAGGATTGCCCGTGGAAAAGTCCGACCGTGTGTACGCGGCATAACTTTTTTGCGGGAGGATGCCCCCATGCTTCGGCATATATGCCCATCATTAGAAGTGGGTGGATGAAGGGAGGTATTCTAATGGTGGGCATACCCACCGATCAATCTCTTTTTTTCGTTCAGCCAACAGGCTGCATGAAAAAAAAGATTACAATACATGTCCAACAAGGACCAGCAACGTACTGGTATGTTGCTGGACTTTGAATGGTTATACCAGATTGATGCCTGCGGGTATCATTCTTTTCAGCCAGCGGCCGGCTTTCATGTAAAAGCAATCCTAGTGGCTAATTAGCCTCTGGACTGCTTTTACAAGCAGTGGGAGGGAATGCCCCCCCCCGGATATAAACAGCGCCATTGGGAAATTGGGAAAGCATTTTATCACACCGATCTTGGTGTGGTCAGATGCTTTGAGGGCAGAGGAAAGATCTAGGGTCTAACCCCCCAATTTTTTAAAAAAAAAGAGTACCTGTCACTACTTATTGCTATCATAGGGGATATTTACATTCCCTGAGATAACAATAAAAATGATAAAAAAAAAAAATATGGAAGGAACAATTTAAAAATAAAATAAAAAAGCAAAATAAATAAAAAAAAAAAAAAAAAAAGCACCGCTGTCCCCCCCTGCTCTTGCGCAAAGGCGAACGCAAGCGTCGGTCTAGCGTCATATGTAAATAGCAATTGCATCATGCATGTGAGGTATCACCGCGAAGGTCAGATCGAGGGCAGTAATTTTAGCAGTAGACCTCCTCTGTAAATCTAACGTGGTAACCTGTAAAGGCTTTTAAATGCTTTTAAAAATGAATGTAGTTTCTCGCCGCTGCGTGTTTGTGCGCAATTTTAAAGCATGTCGTGTTTGGTATCCATGTACTCGGCCTAAGATCATCTTTTTTATTTCATCAAACATTTGGGCAATATAGTGTTTTTTAGTGCATTAAAAATAAAAAAAGTGTGTTTTTCCCCCCAAAAATGAGTTTGAAAAATCGCTGCGCAAATACTGTGTGGAAAAAAAAATGCAACACCCACTATTTTAATCTGTAGGGCCTTTGCTTTAAAAATATATATAATGTTTGGGGGTTCAACATAATTTTCTTGCAAAAAAAAAAATGTTTTCATGTAAACAAAAAGTGTCAGAAAGGGCTTTGTCTTCAAGTGGTTAGAAGAGTGGATGATGTGTGACATAAGCTTCCTAATGTTGTGCATAAAATGCCAGGACAGTTCAAAACCCCCCCAAATGACCCCATTTTGGAAAGTAGACACCTCAAGCTATTTGCTGAGAGGCATGTTGAGCCCATTGAATATTGCAAAAAAATTACAAAAAAATTACAAAAAGTTGTCACTAAATTATATATTGCTCAAACATGCCATGGTTATATGTGGAATTGCACCCCAAAATACATTCTGTTGCTTCTCCTGAGTACGGGGATACCACATGTGTGAGACATTTTGGGAGCCTAGCCGCGTACAGGACCCCGAAAACCAAGCACCGCCTTCAGGATTTCTATGGGTGTAAATTTTTGATTTCACTCCTCACTGCCTATCACAGTTTCGGAGGCCATGGAATGCCCAGATGGCACAAACCCCCCCAAATGACCCCATTTTGGAAAGTAGACACCCCAAGCTATTTGCTGAGAGGTATGTTGAGTATTTTGCAGATCTCGCTTTTTGTCACAAAGTTTTAAAAATTGAAAAAAGAAAAAAAAAATGTCTTTCTTAATTTTCAAAAACAAATGAGAGCTGTAAAATACTCACCATGCCTCTCGGCAAATAGCTTGGGGTGTCTACTTTCCAAAATGGGGTCATTTGTGGGGGTTTTGTGCTATCTTGGCATTTTATGGCCTTCAAAACTGTGATAGGTAGTGAGGAGTGAAATCAAAAATTTGTGCCCTTAGAAATCCTGAAGGCGGTGCTTGGTTTTCGGGGGCCCGTACGCGGCTAGGCTCTCAAAAAGTCCCACACATGTGGTATTCCCGTACTCAGGAGAAGCAACCAAATGTATTTTGGGGTGCAATTCCGCATATAACCATGGCATGTTTGAGCAATATATCATTTAGTGACAACTTTTTGTACATTTTTTTTTCTTTTTGTCATTATTCAATCACTTGGGACAAAAAAAAAAATATTCAATGGGCTCAACATGCCTCTCAGCAATTTCCTTGGGGTGTCTACTTTCCAAAATGGGGTCATTTTGGGGGGTTTTGTGCTATCTTGGCATTTTATGGCCTTCAAAACTGTGATAGGTAGTGAGGAGTGAAATCAAAAATTTATGCCCTTAGAAACCTTGAAGGCTGTGCTTGGTTTTTGGGGTCCCGTACACGGCTAGGCTCCCAAAAAGTCCCACACATGTGGTATCCCCATACTCAGGAGAAGCAGCAGAATGTATTTTGGGGTGTAATTTCACATATTCCCATGGCATGTGTGAGCAATATATCATTTAGTGACAACTTTGTGCAAAAAAAACAAAGTTTGTCATATTCCCGCAACTTGTGGCAAAATATAAAATATTCCATGGACTGAACATGCCTCTCAGTAAATAGCTTGGGGTGTCTACTTTCCAAAATGGGGTCATTTGGGGGGATTTTGTGCTATTTTGGCATTTTATAGCCTTCGAAACTGTGATAGGTAGTGAGGAGTGAAATCAAAAATTTACGCCCTTAGAAAGCCTGAAGGCGGTGCTTGGTTTTGGGGCCCCGTACCCGGCTAGGCTCCCAAAAAGTCCCACACATGTGGTATCCCCGTACTCAGGAGAAGCAGCAGAATGTATTTTGGGGTGCAATTCCACATATAACCATGGCATGTGTGAGCAATATATCATTTAGTGACAACTTTTTGTACATTTTTTCTTTTTTTTTTCTTTTTGTCATTATTCAATCACTTGGGACAAAAAAAAAATATTCAATGGGCTCAACATGCCTCTCAGCAAATAGCTTGGGGTGTCTACTTTCCAAAATGGGGTCATTTGGGGGGGTTTTGTGCCATCTTGGCATTTTATGGCCTTCAAAACTGTGATAGGTAGTGATAGGTAGTGAGGAGTGAAATCAAAAATTTATGCCCTTAGAAACCTTGAAGGCGGTGCTTGGTTTTTGGGGTCCCGTACGCGGCTAGGCTCCCAAAAAGTCCCACACATGTGGTATCCCCGTACTCAGGAGAAGCAGCAGAATGTATTTTGGGGTGTAATTTCACATATGCCCATGGCATGTGTGAGCAATATATCATTTAGTGACAACTTTGTGCAAAAAAAACAAAGTTTGTCATATTCCCACAACTTGTGGCAAAATATCAAATATTCCATGGACTGAACATGCCTCTCAGTAAATAGCTTGGGGTGTCTACTTTCCAAAATGGGGTCATTTGGGGGGATTTTGTGCTATTTTGGCATTTTATAGCCTTCGAAACTGTGATAGGTAGTGAGGAGTGAAATCAAAAATTTATGCCCTTAGAAAGCCTGAAGGCGGTGCTTGGTTTTTGGGGCCCCGTACCCGGCTAGGCTCCCAAAAAGTCCCACACATGTGGTATCCCCGTACTCAGGAGAAGCAGCAGAATGTATTTTGGGGTGCAATTCCACATATAACCATGGCATGTGTGAGCAATATATCATTTAGTGACAACTTTTTGTAATTTTTTATTTTTTTTTGTCATTATTCAATCACTTGGGACAAAAAAAAAAAATATTCAATGGGCTCAACATGCCTCTCAGCAATTTCCCTGGGGTGTCTACTTTCCAAAATGGGGTCATTTTGGGGGGTTTTGTACTGCCCTGCCATTTTAGCACCTCAAGAAATGAGATAGGCAGTCATAAATTAAAAGCTGTGTAAATTCCAGAAAATGTACCCTAGTTTGTAGACGCTATAACTTTTGCGCAAACCAATAAATATACGCTTATTGACATTTTTTTTACTAAAGACATGTGGCTGAATACATTTTGGCCTGAATGTATGACTACAATTGAGTTTATTTGATTTTTCTTATAACAAAAAGTAGAAAATATCATTTTTTTTCAAAATTTTCGGTCTTTTTCCGTTTATATCGCAAAAAATAAAAATCGCAGAGGCAATCAAATACCATTAAAAGAAAGCTCTATTTGTGGGAAGAAAAGGACGCAAATTTAGTTTCAGTACAACATTGCATGTCCGCACAATTTACAGTTAAAGCAGCGCAGTGCAAAATTCTGAATTCACCTCTGGTCCTTTAGCTACCAAATGGTCCGGGGCTTAAGTGGTTAACCTTTTCAACACAGAGGAACCCTTGAACACTTTCTGGTCCCCTGCTAAAAATTACTATATCTACTCCTATGTGTCATAACTCATGATACATTAGTGTGATGGTCAGTGGGAAGAATGCTCCTTACAGTTGTGGTCATTGGGAAGAATTACCCCCTACAGATACAGTGGGTCAAAAAGGCATTTAGTCAGCCACCAATTGTGCAAGTTCTCCCACTTAAAAAGATGAAAGAGGCCTGTATTTGTCACCATAGGTATACCTCAACTATGAGAGACAAAATGTGGAAACAAATCCAGACAATCACATTGGATGTTATTTACGAAAGGCAAATCCACTTTGCACTACAAGTGCAAACTACAAGTGCAAAGTGCACTTGAAATTGCACTGAAAGTGCACTTGGAAGTGCAGTCACTGTAAATCCGAGGGGGACACGAAAGGAGAATAAAACACAGCATTTTATCTTGCACATGATTGGATAATAAAATCAGCAGAGCTTCCCCTCATTTCAGATCTTCCCCTCAGATTTACAGCTACTGCACTTCCAAGTGCACTTTCAGTGCAATTTCAAGTGCATTTTTCACTTGTAGTTTGCACTTGTAGTGCAAAGTGGATTTGCCTTTCGGAAATGTAGCACACAGACCTTTTTCTCGCCTAGCTCACTTGCAAGTCAAGGCACACCGTGCTATATGCCCGTACCCTCCTGTTTGAGGAGGTTAAGCGGTGTTCACAAATTTTGGGTCCTGCAGCGAGTTACCTTCCTCCACTGGTTCTCTTCCCCAGAGTATGGGGTCAAGTCTCTATTTCTTCCCCCAAAGAAGCCAATGTCCAGAAACACTTTAACTCCAACAGAGAGTTTATTTTCTATTTGCTGCGTAGTAGACAGGGACAGATGGATGAAAGAAGGAATAAGTGTGAGGGATTAGATCCAGGCACAACCAGTAACCTCGTCGCCACTCAATCCCGAGTGGGTTTAGCTCACCCGGATAGTCCTCTCTCACAGTCCTAGCAGCCGGGGTGGAGCTCGAACTGTTCTGTCACCCTATCCCCTCTAGGGACGGGTACAGGAAATTCTCTAACCTCTGTAGACTTTTAAGAACAGGATAATGCCAATGGGCACTCTACAGGTTAGCTTCCCTGAATAAAGAATCCTTCCCTCTGACAGGTCACCAGGCCTCTCCCGAGACAGCAATCTTCCATTACTCATCTCCTCAGAGGGAACGATCCTCCCCTGGCTTCCTCTTGGTCAGAGCGGGTACCCTCTCCTGGGCACCCAGAGACTCCAATGGGCGAACTGTAGACTCAGTTAAAGATACTGGGCCTACCTGGAATGTTGCAGCCTCGGGCCAAAGGTGCCCGAGACCTCTCGGCCAGTCATCGCACCCCCGAGGGGCACACCCCTCCGGCTCCTCCACTCCTCAACTCCTCCACTCCTCGAACTCAACCCCCTCTAAAATATCGCATTGCCCCTTATGTACCCCCTCCCGGCATGCACAGCAGGCCGACCACGTCCACTGTACCGCTGCCGAGAAAGGGCACCCTAAGTCGCAGTAATGCCACCCATGGCTCAACCCTGACCTGATATGGCAGCGCCACCCACGGGCCACAGGGAACCACACACCAGGCAGCATCACATAGGCAGAAGCAAATACCTAGCAATCAAAATGGTCCGAGCCTGGCTACCAGATAAGACAAACCCCTAAATTTAGGCACATAACACCCCCCAAAAAGTAAAGGGGCGCTACATAAATAACCCCCATTGTCTGATTTGGAAAGAATTTATTTGCAAATTATGGTGGAAAATAAGTATTTGGTCAATATCAAAAGTTCATCTCAATACTTTGTTATATATCCTTTGTTGGCAATGACAGAGGTCAAACGTTTTCTGTAAGTCTTCACAAGGTTGTCACTCACTGTTGCTGGTATGTTGGCCCATTCCTCCATGCAGATCTCCTCTAGAGCAGTGATGTTTTGGGGCTGTCGCTGGGCAACACAGACTTTCAACTCCCTCCAAAGGTTTTCTATGGGGTTGAGATCTGGAGACTGGCTAGGCCACTCCAGGACCTTGAAATGCTTCTTACGAAGCCACTCCTTCGTTGCACGGGCGGTGTGTTTGGGACCATTGTCATGCTGAAAGACCCAGCCACGTTTCATCTTCAATGCCCTTGCTGATGGGAGGAGGTTTTCACTCAAAATCTCACGATACATAGCCCCATTCATTCTTTCATGTACACGGATCAGTCATCCTGTTCCCTTTGCAGAGATACAGCCCCAAAGCATGATGTTGCCACCCCCATACTTCACAGTAAGTATGGTGTTCTTTGATTGCAATTCAGCATTCTCTCTCCTCCAAACACGACGAGTTGTGTTTCTACCAAACAGTTCTACTTTGGTTTCATATGACCATATGACATTCTCCCAATCCTCTTCTGGATCATCCAAATGCTCTCTAGCAAACCTCAGATGGGCCCGGACATGTACTGGCTTAAGCAGGGGGACACGTCTGGCACTGCAGGATATGAGTCCCAGGCGGCGTAGTGTGTTACTGATGGTAGCCTTTGTTACGTTGGTCCCAGCTCTCTGCAGGTCATTCACTAGGTACCCCCGTGTGGTTCTGGGATTTTTGCTCACCGTTCTTGTGATAATTTTGACCCCACGGAGTGAGATCTTGTGTGGAGCCCCAGATCGAGGGAGGTTATCAGTGGTTTTGTATGTCTTCCATTTTCTAATTATTGCTCCCACAGTTGATTTCTTCACACCAAGCAGCTTGCGTATTGCAGATTCAGTCTTCCCAGCCTGGTGCAGGTCTACAATTTTGTATCTGGTGTCCTTCGACAGCTCTTTGGTCTTCACCATAGTGGAGTTTGGAGTGTGACTGTTTGAGGTTGTGGACAGGTGTCTTTTATACTGATAACAAGTTCAAACGGGTGCCATTAATACAGGTAATGAGTGGAGGACAGAGGAGCCTCTTAAAGAAGAAGATACAGGTCTGTGAGAGCCAGAAATCTTGTTTGTTTGTAGGTGACCAAATACTTATTTTCCACCATAATTTGCAAATAAATTCTTTCCAAATCAGACAATGTGATTGTCTGGATTTGTTTCCACATTTTGTCTCTCATAGTTGAGGTATACCTATAATGACAATTACAGGCCTCTCTCATCTTTTAAGTGGGAGAACTTTCAGAATTGGTGGCTGACTAAATACTTTTTTGCCCCACTGTAGCTAAAAAGATCAATGGTGTCAATGGAAGCTTATCTGGGGGGAAGAACTTGCACATTACTCAAGGAACCCCTAGCAACCTCTGGAGCAGTCCTAGGGTTATAAAGCTGTATTAGGCTTGTATGTACAATTATGCAATAGGTATAAAAATGCAAGTATACCATAACACATCAAGAATAATACAGCTTGGGTATCTGCTTCACTGTTAATCCCCCCCCCCCAAAAAAAAATACATGCATGTATATAGGTACAGTGAGCACCACTAAAGCTGGCCATAAATGATTTGTTGTTTTTTTGATTAGCCAGCCAGCTGAACAACAACAACAACAAAAAAAATAAAGGTGGGTGAATGAATCCTTTACGATGTGCTGTTGTATTCTGACAGCAGGACTTCTCAGCTGCCAGAATACACTGATCAGCACTGCATGCACTGATCGAACACACAAATTTTCCAACATTTCTGTTCAAGAGGAGTTAATCACTAGGTCAACTCCTCTCAAACCAGAACAGCCATAGCTGAATCAAAATGCAACCAATTTTCAATCCATCTATGGCTAGGTTAAATCTTATAGAAGCTGGTTTTCAGAAATACATTCAGGAATTCATTACCGAGAATAGAATACTGAGAAGTGTAATTGAGCCAGACCCCAGTGAAAAGAGAGAAAAAGAAAGAAAATCACAATATTGGGTGTAAGATTCCTTACGTGGGAAAGGGCTGTAATCCATTGCTTGTGTTCAAGCAGAGAGCAACTAAATTTACTATGCAGTCCAGTACAGAGAGATGCACGAATACATGTTAGCAGACCAACACTTTTACCTCTGAATTCCTTTACAAGAGAACATTAATAAATACCTGACAAGTCACAACACACAGCAACAGTATACGTTAAAAAACTATACCTTTGATAATTAAAGCATACAAGTTACAATGTGAGAGGCAGCAAGTGTCTGATCTATGTCAGACATATGTGCACACATCCAAGAACTGTACAAACACCAGAATATGTACAACTGTGTGATCTCTGAGCCAGCATCCCAGTCAAGAAACTAGATGCTAACTCTAGAACAGTGGTTCTCAGGTTCTCAACTTTATTGAGACCAAGACCTGGTAAATGTTTCTAAAACATTCCAAGCCTCAGCAGTATAAAAAGTTTATACTCATACAATAAAAGTATGGCAATGCAAAATAAGTATTAAAATGCTGGAAATCTCTGGATGGGGCTGGGTGTCACTGTGTGGGGAGGGAGGTCCTGAAGAGGGTTTTTTTTTTAAAGCCTGTGGTGTGAACACACTCAGACTCCACCCTGTGCAAAAAAAAAAGTGCACACCAAAAAGTGAAACACAAAACTTGCACAGGATGTAAACATTGTCCTCCTCCAAAGAGAAAGGACCCTAGCCCTGATCTCCCGGGGCGTTAGGCTCCAGACGGGGACTGGGGCACTTCACTGGTCCATCTGGCCGAAACCAGTTGGACTCCGTTCTCTGCAAGGTCTGCCGAAACAGACCCACCCAAGTACTAGGTGTACAACATGTACACCAACAACCAAAAAAAAAGACAAATGTGACAAACACAGCAAACAAAAAAGTGGGGAAAAAGGAAGTGGAGAGAATGCAAGGTGCAATTGTATGGTGCAATGGGCAGCCCTTATGCCAGGAATAAAAAAATCCTCTGGTCCTAACCAAAAGACTCAGCCCAAGAGGCAGGTACAAAAAAAGTGTGTATGGTGCAGTGACCTTGGTGCCAGTAAAACTCAAAGTGGGACACTAAAACAGTAAGAGTTATGGCACCCCTGGGCTGCCACTCCAAGGGCACATACACCACGGGCTTATTCTGGGACCCGGCTTTCCGCCAGACCAGTGCAGCTCCATCCCTACCAGGGGAAAACCCTTCTGGCTTTCTCTAGAGGGGACCTATTCCCGGCCCTCCGTTCATTGAGCAGTCCGGTTTTGGCTCCCCCTGATACTAACCTTCCATCACATCAGTCGATTTGCATAGCCACCGTCACCCCAACCTACCACCATAGGCTGGGACAGTTAGCACAGCGCCTCCACTGGTAACTGATGAGAACAGTTTTTTTTTCTTTCTTTTCTTTTTATTTCCTATCAGATTCCAGCGTACAATACTCTCCACCAAGCCTGGCAAGATTTGTGCTGTAGTTACCCATAGCAACTGATGGCAAGTACAGGAAATTTCATCTTGGAAATGTGGGGACTGAAGGTTGTGGCTGTCTTAGAGTGTTGCAAGACTGCTGGAAAACATGGGGATGACATTTTAGAGAGACGATCATCCGTTTTTGTCACTTTCACTGATGATCAGTAGATTGAAATCAGGCTCCAAAAGACTTGCTGCATGATTGGTGGTGGGTAAAATATGTCGTCTACATGGCTGAGAACTATGTAATTAGAGAAGAAGGTAGGGGGAATTACTACTATACCTACAGTATACTACTATACCTATGATATACCTACTACTACTACTACTTATCCTTACCTGAGAATGTTGAATTGAAAGGTATAAGCAGACAGCATCACTAACAGCCTGGCTGTGTCAGGAGATGGCACCGTTGTGGACAAGGGTCTGAGGGTGCAACAGTGTAGAAGTCTGGCCTTATGCATTGTGGGTGGATAAGAGGTTATAGATATCACCTGTAGAAGTTGTAAGAAAGTGTTGGTGATGATAAGGCCATGGAGTCACAGCTGTCACTGTGAAAATTTCCTTTTGGAAATGTTACAACCCAGCTTACAACCCAGTGTGATGTGGGTGGACTGCATGACTGGTACTATGAGGGAGGAACTGATTTTTGCTGCTCCAGCTGTCACTATCTCCACAGAGGACACATCTGCTGCCTATAAGCTAGGATATGCCCAGGCCTCCCCAGCCATGGTTGAATCCTGCAATACTCTAAACTGGACATGAAGTTTGAGAGTCATCCTGCCCATGAGAGTGTATCGTCTAGGCCTAATAAGTAGACTGTGGTAGTGGAAGCTGCTGCTATCAAAAAATATTCTGCTACTAGAGTAGTGAGCTATATTCAGGCACATCATTTTAGAGAGTCTGATTTTGATACTGGCTCAGGGAGAAGATATGGGCTGACAGAGAAGAGGTATCAGTTACAATACGCAATATATACAATATGCAAGAGGATCTATGCAAGAAATTAAGTCAAAGAGAGCTGAGTGGTGTGACTCTACTATCTGTGACTACTTGGACGTACCAAAGCCCTACTGTATCAGGGACCTACTGTATCTTCGGCTTATGGGGGCAAAAAACATAATGGTCTGGTCTGGTGACTTGGGGATATGGCAGACACATCTTAATGGATAGAGTTACCCTGTGTCTGCCTGGACTTTAGGAAATGCTGTACAGCATTGCTGCCCTGGACGAAGGGGTGGAGGAGACCATTTAAGTTGCCAGCCATCAAGTGCAACTGGTGAACAGCATAGATGGAATATTTTCCTGGAGAGAGGATGTCCAAATAACAGCATATTTCTGAAGGAATGGGACTACTGGCTTGTTTTCTGGATTGCCAGTAGCAACAGAGAACTGTTCCTGTTTATAGCAAGTTCAAAAGGGAACCCTTGGTAACCTTGGGGTGTCATTGCAGAAATTTTGCATGGACTTTTAGGCTTCCCAGTGTGTATATACTTTAGTTAGTTGTTAGTAAGGGTGTGTTCTTTCCCAGGAACTGATCTTCATGGCCAGGCAACTAATTACATTTGCCACACTCTTTCTTCAAGTATCTCATAAAAGAACTTTGTCTTAACAAGGTGTTATTTTATTTGCCAATAGGTGATGTTTAAGTGACTAAGGACAGGCAAGATCTGGACTTCTAAGATACATTTAGTAAAGACAATGTCCTAAAATGTGGTATCCTGGAGTGTCATTCTTACAAGAATGAGGCTTCAGCATTTGTTGCTTTCAGTTTTTTCTTTCCTTCTGCTCTTATGCAGATTAAATATTTAACATCATGTTTGCACCTGAAGGATTGCTGCATTGCAATGCATCTACAAATTAAATTTGATGTGCATACATGTGATTTAGTTAGCTAGTGATAGGATGTTGCTGCTTAGCTTTTTACTTGCTGTTACAGTCTGCCAGTGTTAAATGGTCTGAATCATCCCTGCAACTGCAAGAGAGCTTTTCTTTTGAAAAGCAACAGACTTACTGGCTGGATCACTGGATCACCAGATGAAAATACTGTAGAAGAAAGAAAGCCTAAAAAAGGAAAATAATGCATGCAACACATCTAAGAATTGGTAAGCTGCTTTTGGGTTAAACACTGCTTTAAGTTATTTCAAAAGTCTATAAATACCAGCCCTTAGCACAATGGCCTTGTAGTGCTGAGATCCTGGGTTTACTTCCTATCTGGCCTCTCTCTGCATGGGGATTGTTTTCCCTAAGGAGGTGCCGTTTTGCCCTATTTGCTCAGTTTTCCCAAAACAGCATTTAGTACAGTAGCACCTTCATAGAATATGTATTCATATGTCTTATTCCATTACATATATAAAAAATAAGAGGATTAGTCATTTTAGTGTAGTCGTGGATGGACCCGTGCAAGTCATTCTTTTTTCCCATTGGCTAACAGTACATCCAAAACTGTTGGTGTATAGTACAGATAAGCCTACTATTATAGCACTTTCTGTTAAGCTACCCATCATTAGTGAAATGTATGGAAACCAGTGGGCATGGTTTATTAAAGGCAAATAAGCTATTCTCTTTGCTAGGGAGTTTTTCCTTAGCTTTGTGAAAGAGGTGAATCTCTGCTGACTTCTATCATTCAATCTGCTTTCAGAGGTTATTCTGCTTTCAGAGAAACTAGCCCAGACTTATATATCCTTGTGTAGGGGACAAAATAACACCCCCTAAAACAAATGCCCATTTTTAAGGGGAAGCCTTTAAACAAAAAACAGCTAGGGCAGCGGCTTAAAGTGTCTGCTAGTCTCAAATCAACCCCAAATATAAAAAAAACTACAAAAAAGCCCCCCTAAAAAAAAAAAAAGCCAGCACAAGCATTATTTGCCCAAAGAGATAGCAATCAGAATTAAAGTACAGTTTCCTAGCTGGTCTAACCTCTCTCTGTGAAGGTTGTTAGCTTTCTCTATGCTTCACCTACAATATCTTCCATTTCACTGATTTTCAAAGACATTTCTGTCTTTGCAGATGACACTAAGCTATGCAGTGGAATAATGTCCTCACAGGATGTCTCCAATTTAAAAGCCAACCTCAATGCACTGTCTAATTGGACGACTATGCGACAGATGAGGTTTAATGTTGATAAATGTAAAGTTAAGCACTTGGGGGCTAAGAATAGGCATGCATCATACATCCTAGGGGGAGTACAACTGGGGGGATCCATAGTGGAGAAGGATCTGGGGGTTTTGGTAGATCATAAGCTCAATAATGGTATGCAATGCCAAGCTGCAGTTTCCAAAGCGAGCAAAGTCCTTTCTTGTATTAAGAGAGGTATGGACTCCAGAGAGAGAGATATCATTTTGCCCCTGTTCAAATCATTAGTAAGACCTCATCTGGAATATGCAGTTCAGTTTTGGGCACCAGTTCTCAAAAAGGATATCGGGGAACTGGAGAAAGTGCAGGGAAGGGCAACCAAACTGATAAGTGGCATGGAGGAGCTCAGCTATGAGGAACGATTAGAGGGACTGAATTTATTCACTCTTGAGAAGAGGAGATGAAGGGGGGATATGATCAACATGTACAAATATATAAGGGGTCCATATAGTGAACTTGGTGTTGAGTTATTCACTTTACGGTCAACACTGAGGACAAGGGGTCACTCTTTACGTCTAGAGGAAAAGAGATTTCATCTCCAAATACGGAAAGGTTTCTTCACAGTAAGAGCTGTGAAAATGTGGAATAGACTCCCTGCAGAGGTGGTTCTGGCCAGCTCAGTAGATTGCTTTAAGAAAGGCCTGGATTCTTTCCTAAATATACATAATATAACTGGGTACTAACATTTATAGGTAAAGTTGATCCAGGGAAAATCGGATTGCCTCTCGGGGGATCAGGAAGGCATTTTTTCCCCTGCTGTAGCAAATTGGATCATGCTCTGCTGGTGTTTTTCGCCATGCTCTCGGGTCAACTGTGGGTATAGAATTGTGTATATGGGATTGTATGATATTATTATTTTTTTTATTTTTTATGGTTGAACTGGATGGACTTGTATCTTTTTTCAACCTAACTATGTAACTATGTAACTGATGCTATGGCATATCTGTGCCACCCATTTCATAACTATGGGGCTGGCTTAACCAAAAGACTACTTATTGACCCTTCTGAGCCTGCTGTTGAACCTCATTTCCATAGGGACAGATGTGAATAGCCTATATACACTGAAAAATGCTTCAGAATTTTTTGGCACCATTGTGTGTTTGGGTTTCCTCTGAAAAGAGTGAAACCACATAATAAGCATATAAGAAGGCAATTTCTGTGTGAGTTTTTTTTGGTATATGTAGTCCTCTGTTGTGGAGGTTATGAGAAATGCCCCGCCAAGAACAGGATAATATTCTATAGTTAAATAAGAAAACCATAACCTTCGCTAAGTGAAAGAGTGGGTTTGATAATAAAGTTGTCAGTACCTCCATGCTTTACTGTAGGAATGGTGTTATTTGGATGGTGAGCTGTAGTGGATTTCCACCAGACATATCGCTTGGGGTTGAGGCCAAATCATAAAATTTTAGTCTCATCTGATCATAACACATTTTTCCATGTGGCCTCAGAATCTTCAAGGTGCGTTTTGACAGAGCTCAGTCATGTTTGCATGTGGCCTTTCTTGAGGAGTGGCTTTTTTCTTGCAACCCTGCCATACAAGCCACATTTGTGGAGCATTGTGATATTGTTGTCACGTGCACACACTGACCACTCTTTGTCATAAATTCCTGCAACTGATGAAGGGTTGCTGTAGGCCTCCTGATAGCCTCTCTGAGACATCCTGATCCAGGAACGGTCTGTGTTGTATCAAATACCTTCCACTTCTTAATAATACACTTCACTGTGCTTGTAAGCATTAATAAAGTCTTTGAATTTTTTTCTCCTGACTTGTGCCTGTCCACAACTTTATCCTGGAGATTTTTTGACAGTGCCTTACCACCCATAGTTGATTTTTTTATTCAGTTGCAATCAACTGCTTGTAATCATTGTTGTAATCATCAGCTAATCAAAATTACCACAGCTGATCACAGTTGAAAGTCAAATGGCTTTGTGTGCCATTAAGAAGATGATTAGCTATACCTGATTGAGGTTACAAGTCATTTTTTGGAGGGATGATCCTTTTTCCAACTTAGTGATTCTGTTTTTGAATTTTTGTTTATTTTGTCTGACATGTTGGTGTTATATCTTTCACTTCGATGCTATAAAGTAAATACAGCTGGATAAAACAAAAATGTTGTCTCTCTTAATTTTAGGCTCCTAAGCAACAAATTGTGATTATTTTAAAGGGGGGTGATTATTTTCTACACCCACTGTATATCCAATGTACAAACAGGTTATATCTGCAAAGGGCCCAACAATTGTGTACATATATCCCCGGGTATGTAGAGGTTAGTACTAAACATATCTCCAGCTGTGATGCGGAGATCCTCCAACAATTGTCGAACCAGCCTTGAATGCAGATTCTCACCAGCAGGAAAAGTGCTGTGTTACTGGAATGTCTAAATCCCTAGTAGTTTCTAATCTGTCATGCAATCAGACCTTTAACTACCAGAATCGGCCTTTGGATGCCTATACTGGATCCACTTGATGCTCGTTATTGAGCCCTGAGCTAAAACTAGCCATAGAATTCCACACCAGAAGCTACAGGGTTAACTAAAACAACCAGAGCTGCATTTAAACTCTGTTGCAATAAATAGGGTCACCTACTAATATACTGGAAGGTGACCACTACACACATACAGTAGCACAGACCTAGCTATCTGGCATTGTGTATGTGAGATTATAACAATGGGACAGAGATACATCTGTAACAAGGATTCTGATACACACTCTAGAAGCTATGGGCAGCAGCAGGTAATCGATTAGAACATAGGATTACTTGCCTGATAGTCTCTGCTTCTGGCCTGGGTGAAATACAGCAGCTCCTGTGTGTGTGTGTGTGTGTTTATATAATATCTCAGTCCTCCAGTTGGGGTTTCTGACACATATAGCAGGTACAGAAAGTAACTGTGTATAACCAGCTAACTCTATGGTAAATAACAAAGAACAGCTATTTGAACAAAACACTTTGGCATTCTCTAGGCTCAATAACATGCACTTATTTGATTGAAATATTAGAAATACTAAAAGTGTTTAGCTTGTGTGTCAACATTCAAGATGATAAGACAACTAGTAAATGTGTATAATGTGGATTTATTTTATTTATTACAGGTAATTATATAGCGCTGTCAATTTACATGTATATAAATTGTATATTCACATCAGCCCCTGCCCTCAAGAAGTTTACGATCTAAGGTTTATAACTCACAATTATGCATACTAAAGCCAATTTACCTGTCTTTGGAAGATGAGAAAAAACCCACGCAGACACAGGGAGAACATGCAAACTCTGTGCAAGTATTGCCCTGATTGGATTGGAACAGATGACCCTAGTGTTCCTAGGCAGATGTGCTGCCCACTTTTCCACTGTGCTGCCCGCTTTGCCACTATGCTGCCCATGAATCATTAGATCTCTTTGTGATAGTCTGTGTTTTTAGTTGTTACAGGAAATCAGGAAATTCTGACAGCATTATGGTGCTCTTATGAGCTACAACTTTTGTTTTATCATCGTAACAAGTTTTCTTCATCATAATTTTAAGATTAGAGCTTACAGTCACTTAACGATTATTTTGTGTATATCTAGGCTACAGGGTGGGTGTAGTGTTCAGGATAGTTTGAGGTAAAAGATCTAAAATAGTAAGGTTCACTTATTTAATGAGGGACCCCACTTTTCATCACAGCATTTTGGCAAGGGATGTCACTATCATTCCAGCAAAATCCCTAGGAATGCAGAGTAGCCTGAATTTTGTGAGAAAATGATCCTCCACAGTGCTAGAGCATCATCTTATCAGCTAGGGCTTCTCAGTATTTCCTGGGATCTTATCAGAAAAATTATGTAATAGGTAAGCTGAGGGAAAGGTAAGAACATTTTCTAACCCACAGTTTGTTCGTTTCTTTTATTTTTCAGTTTAGTGCAGCATTTTAGAA
Organism: Rana muscosa; assembly: GCA_029206835.1. NCBI lineage: Eukaryota > Metazoa > Chordata > Amphibia > Anura > Ranidae > Rana > Rana muscosa. The sequence goes on along the minus strand of CM055122.1, from coordinate 171,230,460 downwards.
GGGGGAGCGACGCCTCAATAAATAACCCAACCTTGCGTGGAGTGCAAGGTCCACTTTAAGAGGTTATTTTAGGTCTGAAGTTAAAGGTTATCCTCAGGATAATAGTAGCATAGGTCATTACTATTGATTTTGAGATCTGATACTTAATTTTTTTCCACTGTGATCACTTTTCCTTTCATGTTTAAATATAATTAGCAGCAATACTAATTACACAAATGAAAATAAAATAATGTTATGGTTATGAAGCCTTGCCTATTAATTTGACTAGCATTTAATTTTTTTTTTAATTCACATTTTTATACCTCTCTACCTCTAAGGTTAATAAGAATATCAAACTGTTTCAATGAAACTAAAGTAATTAACATTAGGACATGAGTCGAACCAAGCTCTCCTACACGGATATATGGATATAGTAATATGTGTGTCATTAAAATGAGACATTCAGTCGGTACAGTTTCTGAGCAATTTATAATATTAGAAGCTAGACTCAGCAGTATTATACTGCTTCCCCCACCTGTAATTTGCTGAAAATCTGACTCATCATTTCATAATCACAGGTCACTAGAAAGCACTGATTTCTAGCATGTGTAAAATGACTTGTGTAACCATTATTGCAGTACAGCCTTTCCCTATACAATAAAACCTGTCTTCTGAAAATATCTCTCCCTAATTAAAAAATATCATGATATTATTAAGCTCATGGCTGCATGAATGGCTTTACACACTGCTTCTCTACTCAAGTTATTAAAAAAGTTACTTGGTCGTAAATTAAAATTCTAAAACCATTCAAAAGAAATACAGGCGTTTTAACAGTCAATTTACATCCCGCTCAATAAGTACTAAAACATACCTGACTATGGAAAAGTCTACATATATATAATCCTTCTAGAGTTCATTCACAGACATTCACTTAAAAATGGTCATTTGCTCACCATTGATTAATTTAAGTGGTGTGAGGGACTAAATGGGATATTTTATTGTGTAATCTCAATAACTAAAAGGAAAAGAAATAAAGTAATTAATAAAAACTTTGTGGAGTGCTATGTTAGTCTTTGATAAATTGACATCTAAACTGGTAACATTGGGCAATCTCAATGTAATTTTAATTCTGTGCAAAAACCATGTACTGTTCAGGGGTATTTTTCCAAAAGTCATATACACAGTGAAAAATAAAAAAAAAGTGTTGTGTGTGGCCCTTTTCTCCTTCTTAGCATGTCATAATGTTGTGTTAGCAGAGGGCAAAGATAAAGCATGACCTTTGTATTATCTTTAAGTAGAATAGTCACAAACATAAAAAATATTTGGAGAATCTACAGTAGTTTAGAAGAACAGCTAATGCTGGCCATACACTATACGAAAAATCGGCCGTGTGTGCTCTCGAAAAACGAACATACGTTCGTGAGAGTAAACAATCACGCCATCAGCTAACTAACGTCTTTCGAACGATAAATCATTTGTGAACATCAATCTATCGTTTTTTCGTGCCGTTTTTGCATATAAAAAGGAAGTGAAAAAATGTATTTGACTTCTGCTCCCTGGCTTCCTGTGGTTTACGTATACGCCCAGAGAAGCAACGTGCGGTCGTCAGAACGAACCTTGTGCATAGTGAGCATCTCTACTGCATCACCTACATCAGCACCACCTTCAATATGGATGTGGATGAGAGGACCATTGCCATAGTAATGCTTGGAGTGATGGCTATACAGCAAGCAGAGGAGCCCAGAAAAAAAAGGCGAAGATTATGGAGTAAAGAGTGGCTGAAGAACCGTGATAACTTCTCTCACATGAGATTGGCTCGAGAGCTCAAGGAAAACAATCCCGATGATTATCGGAACTATCTGAGGATGCCTGATGAGTCCTTTCAGCTGCTACTGAGTCAAGTTTCACCCCTCATAACAAAAAGGGACACCGTCTTAAGAAGTAGCATCACAGCAGAGCAGAGACTGGTAGCAACACTTCGTTTTCTGGCAACTGGTTGAAGTTTTGAAGACCTCAAGTTCACCACTGGAATCTCTGCCCAGTCGCTAGGCCGCATCATACCTGAGACCTGCCAAGCCATCATAAGAATATTACAAGATGAATACTTAAAGGTAATGACACAATGCTTTAATTTTTAACTTTCAAACACTGTACAGCTAGCTTCCTTGAACTGTGAAGCTGTAAACATATGAGTAAACTCAAACTAGTTAATAACATGTCAAACGGAAAAAAATATCATCTTTTAAACCTAATTTATGTGATTCACAAAGATGTGTACTGATAATCATGTCCCCAATTGTTTTGGGGACGATCCTGCTGTGGGAATGGTACGTGCCACTGATGCATTTGTTGAGGTTGTTGCGATGATTGGGTGTGTGTTGTTTTGTGCTCAGCTAAGTGCGTGTTTGTGGTAAGCTCCCCCTTAACGCTTTATTAACCACTTAAGCCCCGGACCATTTGGTAGCTAGAGGACCAGAGGTGAATTCAGAATTTTGCACTGCGCTGCTTTAACTGTAAATTGTGCGGACATGCAATGTTGTACCCAAACGAAATTTGCGTCCTTTTCTTCCCACAAATAGAGCTTTCTTTTAATGGTATTTGATTGCCTCTGCGATTTTTATTTTTTGCGATATAAACGGAAAAAGACCGAAAATTTTGAAAAAAAATGATATTTTCTACTTTTTGTTATAAGAAAAATCGAATAAACTCAATTGTAGTCATACATTTAGGCCAAAATGTATTCAGCCACGTTTTTAGTAAAAAAAAATGTCAATAAGCGTATATTTATTGGTTTGCGCAAAAGTTATAGAGTTTACAAACTAGGGTACATTTTCTGAAATTTACACAGCTTTAAATTTATGACTGCCTATCTCATTTCTTGAGGTGCTAAAATGACAGGGCAGTACAAAAACCCCCCAAATGACCCCATTTTGGAAAGTAGACACCCCAAGGAAATTGCTGAGAGGCATGTTGAGCCCATTGAATTTTTTATTTTTTTGTCCCAAGTGATTAAATGACTAAAAAAAAATAAAAAAAAATTACAAAAAGTTGTCACTAAATGATATATTGCTCACACATGCCATGGTTATATGTGAAATTTCACCCCAAAATACATTTTGCTGCTTCTCCTGAGTACAGGGATACCACATGTGTGGGACTTTTTGGGAGCATAGCCGCGTATGGGACCCCGGAAACCAAGCACCGCCTTCAGGATTTCTAAGGGTGCAAATTTTTGATTTCACTCCTCACTACCTATCAGTTTCGAAGGCCATAAAATGCCAAAATAGCACAAAACCCCCCCAAATGACCCCATTTTAGAAAGTAGACACCCCAAGGAAATTGCTGAGAGGCCTGTTGAGCCCATTGAATATAATTTTTTTTGTCCCAAGTGATTGAATAATGACAAAAAAAAAAATGACAAAAAGTTGTCACTAAATGATATATTGCTCACACATGCCATGGTTATATGTGGAATTACACCCCAAAATACATTTTTCTGCTTCTCCTGAGTACGGGGATACCACATGTGTGGGACTTTTTAGGAGCCTAGCCGCGTACGGGACCCTAAAAACCAAGCACCGCCTTCAGGATTTCTAGGCACAAATTTTTGATTTCACTCCTCACTACCTATCACAGTTTCGAAGGCCATAAAATGCCAAAATCGCACAAAACCCCCCCCCCCCAAATGACCCCATTTTGGAATATAGACACCCCAAGCTATTTGCTGAGAGGAATGGCGAGTATTTTACAGCTCTCATTTGTTTTTGAAAATGAAGAAAGAAAATATATATATATATATATTTTTTTTTTCAATTTTCAAAACTTTGTGACAAAAAGCGAGATCTGCAAAATACTCACAATACCTCTCAGCAAATAGCTTGGGGTGTCTACTTTCCAAAATGGGGTCATTTGGGGGGGTTTTGTGCTATCTGGGCATTCCATGGCCTCCGAAACTGTGATAGGCAGTGAGAAGTGAAATCAAAAATTTACACCCTTAGAAAGCCTGAAGGCGGTGCTTGGTTTTTGGGGTCCCGTACATGGCTAGGCTCCCAAAAACTCTCACACATGTGGTATCCCCGTACTCAGGAGAAGCAACAGAATGTATTTTGGGGTGTAATTCCACATATGCCCATGGCATGTTTGAGCAATATATCATTTAGTGACAACTTTGTGCAAAAAAAAATAAAAAATTGTCGTTTTTCCGCAACTTGTGTCAACATATAAAATATTCCATGGACTCGACATGCCTCTCAGTATATAGCTTGGGGTGTCTACTTTCCAAAATGGGGTCATTTGGGGGGGTTTGAACTGTTCTGGCATTTTATACACAACATTAGGAAGCTTACATCCACTCTTCTAACCACTTGAAGACAAAGCCCTTTTTGACACTTTTTGTTTACATGAAAACATTTTTTTTTTTTGCAAGAAAATTATGTTGAACCCCCAAACATTATATATTTTTTTAAAGCAAAGGCCCTACAGATTAAAATGGTGGCTGTTGCATTTTTTTTTTCTACACAGTATTTGCGCAGCGATTTTTCAAACGCATTTTTTGGGTTAAAAAATACACTTTTTTTAATTTTAATGCACTAAAACACACTATATTGCCCAAATGTTTGATGAAATAAAAAAGATGATCTTAGGCCGAGTACATAGATACCAAACACGACATGCTTTAAAATTTCGCACAAACGCGCATTGGCGACAAACTACATACATTTTTAAAAGCCTTTAAAAGCCTTTACAGGTTACCCCAGTAGATTTACAGAGGAGGTCTACTGCTAAAATGATTGCCCTCGATCTGACCTTCGCGGTGATACCTCACATGCATGGTGCAATTGCTGTTTACATATGACGCCAGACCGACGCTTGCGTTCGCCATTGGGCAAGAGCAGGGCAGGACAGGGGTGCTTTTTTTTTTTTTTTTTTTTTTTTTTTTTATTATTAATTTTGCTTTTTTATTTTATTTTTAAATTGTTCCTTCCAAGTATTTTTTTTTTTTATCATTTTTATTGTTATCTCAGGGAATGTAAATATCCCCTATGATAGCAATAGGTAGTGACAGGTACTCTTTTTTTGAAAAAACTGGGGTCTTCTAGACCCTAGATTTTTCCTCTGCCCTCAAAGCATCTGACCACACCAAGATCGGTGTGATAAAATGCTTTCCCAATTTCCCAATGGCGCTTTTTATATCCGGGGGGGGGGCATTCCCTCCCACTGCTTGTAAAAGCAGTCCAGAGGCTAATTAGCCGCTAGGATTGCTTTTACATGAAAGCCGGCCGCAGGCTGAAAAGAATGATACCAAGATGATACCTAAACCCGCAGGCATCATTCTGGTATAAACATTCAAAGTCCAGCAACATACCAGTACGTTGCTGGTCCTTGTTGGACATGTATTGTAATCTTTTTATTTCATGCAGCCAGTTGGCTGAACGAAAAAAGAGATTGATCGGTGGGTATGCCCACCATTAGAATACCGCCCTTCATCCACCCACTTCCAATGATGGGCATACACGCACCATTTATATATGCCGAAGCATGGGGGCATCCTCCCGCAAAAAAGTTATGCCGCACACACATGGTCGGACTTTTCCACGGGCAAGCCTCCGTCGGAATTTCGACCGTATGTACGCGGCATTAGGAGCAAAATCGCTCCTCCGCCCCTGCTGCCCCAATGCTTCGGCATATTTGCTTTTTTTTTTAACTGTGGTGGTGAAATCACCTCCTACAGCACTGGAGTCGCAGGGATCAGGCCTGTCTCTGCGAACGCTGCAGTTATGTGTGTTTTTGTTTTGTAAGTGACAGTGATCGATCGATACTGCACTTGGGTGGCCTGGGCTGGACGGAGGGGCAAAACGCAGGTGCCAGCAGGTATCTGGGCTGATCCCGCTAACACTGCGTTTTTGGGAACCCTAAACTGCTGGGGACGCTAGTATAGATCTGATCAGATCAGATATTGATCTGTTCAGATACTATACCACTAAAGGGGGTGTATGCTTCACGCGTGGGTGTTAGCGTTACTGGCACTAACCTGACGCTGCCTGGGGTGTGACTCAGACCCTCTCTGACGGTAAAACCTAATTGATATCACCCGCCGGGTTATATACACGGCGGGTGCCCTGACACTATAAAAAGCAAACTAACTAACCAGCGTCACCCATAACACTTATATGGTGATCACTGGTGAAAGGGTTAACTAGGGGCAATCAGGGGGTTAAAACCTTTATTAGATAATATATGGGGGTACCTGACGCTATAAAAACCTGCGGCGAACCTAAAAAAAATTACCAGCTACCGATCTGCATCACCGACACTAAGACAGCGTTTAGAAAAACGATTGCTTAGCGACAGTGGTGATGGGGGTGAAAGGGTTACCTGGGGGGGCGATCAAGGGGGTTAAACCTTTATTAGATAATATATTGGGGTACCTGACGCTATAAAAACATGCGGCGAACCTAAAAAAAAATACTGGCTACGATCTGCATCACCGACACTAAGACAGCGTTTTGAAAAACAATTGCTTAGCGACAGTGGTGATAGGGGGTGAAAGGGTTACCTGGGGGGCGATCAAGGGGGTTAAACCTTTATTAGATAATATATTGGGGTACCTGACGCTATAAAAACCTGCGGCGAACCTAAAAAAAATTACCGGCTACCGATCTGCATCACAGACACTAAGACAGCGTTTAGAAAAACGATCGCTTAGTGATAGTGGTGATAGGGGGTGAAAGGGTTACCTGGGGGGCGATCAAGGGGGTTAAACCTTTATTAGATAATATATTGGGGTACCTGACGCTATAAAAACCTGCGGCGAACCTAAAAAAAATTACTGGCTGCCGATCGGCATCACTGACGCTAAGACAGCGATCAGAAAAATGATCGCTAAGCGACAGTGGTGATAGGGGGTGAAAGGGTTATCTGGGGGGTGATCAGGGGGTTAAACCTTTATTAGGGGGGGTTAGGGGGCTACACTGGACCTAAGACTAAACTTTGGTGACACTTTTACAGTCACAAATGTCACTGATTGCAGTGATCACTAAATAAATGGTCACTGCAATCAGTGACACTGTGACTGGGGGGTGATCTGGGGTGTCTGGGGGGGCCTGGGGGGGCGATTTATGTCCCTATGTGTCCTGGTGTCAGTGTAGTGTTGTGTGCACTGACCTGATATCTTCTCTTGTACGGCGCTCGGTATATGTGAGCGCCGCACCAGAGATGACATCACTTCCTCCTGCTCCCTCTGTCTGACACAGACAGAGGGGGCATTTCCATTCGCTGGGAGCGATCGCGAAGGGGTGGCCAGAAACGAATGGCTGCCCCCTCATCCCGGAACGCTCCCGGACACTTAGCCACCACTCACTGTACAGAAGGGGGGTCCGATTGGACCCCCCAACTGTACAAAGGCAATCACGTACACTCTACGTGATTGTGCCTGTCGGTGCCATTCTGCCGACGTATATATACAGTGAGCGGTCGTTAAGTGGTTAAGAAGCTGATTTAGTAATGGTTCCAGCAATTGTTTTTGGTCTTCTTACATCCGGCGTATTTTCTTGGCAGTAAATCCACCCAGGTCATCACATTCATCCCTCTTTTGATTCAACGCTGCAGATGCTTGGAGTAGAAAGTTGCCTGTAGACTCTTGCCTTGTCTTTCTCCTTTTTTGGTTCCTGCTTACTGCTGGTGATGTGACAGTCTGTGATTCACTGCCAAATAGATCCTGTATAAAAACAAAATAAAATAATGTATTAAGAATTAAAGCCTGAAAATGTTTTTAACATATATTTTTACCTTTTACAGCTCCCGGCATCTGTGGAGGAATGGAAAGCAACAGCTAAACAATTTCATGACTATTAGAATTTCCCCAACTGTGGTGGTGCCATAGACGGTAAACATGTTCGCATAACACCCCCAGCAAAATCTGGCTCCTTCTATTATAAGTACAAAGGCTACTTTAGCATTGTCCTAATGGCATTCTTGAATGCAAAGTATGAGTTTATCTTTGTGGACATTGGCAAAAATGGACGAAATTCAGATGGGGGAGTAATAGAGAAAACAATTTTCTCTCATTGTTTGAAAAATGGACTTCTAAATCTACCATCTCAAGAGGACACAGTGGAATGACTGAACTTTGTATTTGTCGCAGATGACGCATTTGCATTATCTGAACATGTGTTTAAACCATTTGCCCTTAAAAGCCGTACCCCTTATCAAAAAAAATTTAATTACAGGTTATCTCATGCTAGACGCCTGGTAGAAAATGCTTTTGGCATTATGGCCAACCGCTTTCGTATCTTCCATACACCAATAAATGTAGCCCCCCAAAAAATTTACATTATGGTTCATTGTTGCTGTGTGTTACATAATTTCCTAAGGCGTACTAGCTCCACCTACATGTCACAATCCATGATGGACTGGGAAGATACTCTGTCTGGGGATGTCATGCCTGGTGAGTGGCGTAATGATCCAGAAGGGCTTTTAAACCTAGGCCGTGCCCCACCACGTCTCTCTAGTCAATTAGCCCGTCAGAATTGTCTGGATTATATGCAATATTTTCTAGGGCCTGGAGCAGTAGATTGGCAAAACAATCTCTAAATATTATATTACAATTTTAGTGGCTGCATTTAGCTATTATTTCTGGAATAAACACAGGTGTCATGTTATTTTTGCCTTAAAAAAATGAACAAAAGTACATTTGATTAAAATTTTGATGTGTGGTGTAATTTGTGATGTATTATCTTCAATTTTGATTTACTTATCTGTATATATCAAAGTGTATAATAAAAAAGAATATGATAACTTTACCTGACTGGATGCCATTTCCTGAAAGGTTCCATCTTCTTCATCTGCAGAATTAGTGCCACTGATACTGTCTAAACTTGACACAGAGGGTCGTGCTTCCTCCTGTTCGGTCAAAAAGCGTAGACTCTCAAAATACCACAAACGTGGCACGTATACTTGTTCTGCACCTGCACCAGATCTTTTTAAATCATTAATTTTATTTAGTTATTGTTTGAATATAGTACGCAGATTTGATATTTTTTGCTTAACATAGCCTATATCTGCTTTTGAATAAACAACAGTGCATATTTCTGCTAATTTGGTATATGCCTCATTCCTTTTTTGCCTGTCGGAATACTCTCTGGAGTGCACTTTCCATAGACAAGGAAGGTCTCGATACATGTCAATGAATTGTGGCAGGAAACGTGGTGAGGTGAATTTGTCCACCATTGCTCCTGTAAGAAGAAACAATGCATCATCGTTTATTTGCCAAACTACATCAAACAATTTATATCCTAGAACAATTGTACTGGTCTGCCTTACCTGTTAAGTTAAGTTGTTAAGAATCTTCTGTAGATAGGTCTGTTTTATCGTTTGTCTCGTCAGAGTGATGTGCTCGTTCGTCTCGTCAGTATAAATCGTACGCGATGGGAGTTTGCAAGCTCCGCCTCTCTTCATTCTGCGCCATCTTTAGCAGCAAAATGATGGCTGAAGAACAGGAGCATGCCCTTCCCCAAAGAATTTGCCTGAAAGTAAAAAAAAAAAAAAGGCAACACCTATGTCCCTGGATGAGATAAAAACTATGGTGAAGATTTTGGAAAATAATGACTATGATGGGAGGCACAAAAACTACCCCAGGCCTAATACAAGAAAAGACAACATCACGGAGATGGTTGTCCATGTGCTTGAGAAGAAGTATGGTGTGGAGCGATCAAAGGACCAGCTGCGCAAGAGATGGTCTGGCCTGAAGCATAGAGAGGAATCCCAGTTAGTCATAAAATGATCAAAAAAGGTAATTTAGATTAGCTTCTGCCATTTCTGCTCGTTCAGCTAGACATGCAATTCATGTAGTCTTTCTGCAATGTCTTCATCAATGCAAACTATATTCTTTAGCATGCATGCTTTTTACATGATTGTTTTTTTTTATCTTAAACTTAGAAAGACACAAGAAAGCACATTTTGAGAACAGAACTGTGACAATAGGAATTGATATTGTTCTGGTTGATGACACAGATCCAGTATCTGCTATAGGACCTGATGATGATGACGATGATGCAGAACCATGCCAAACTATAACAGATGTTGAAGCAGACCAGGCACAGAATTCCTCTGAAACCATCACAAGCAGCACAGGTAAGCCAGTACACATTTTTACATCAACTCCATTTTAAACACATGTAGCACCCTGCTCCTGATGACCAGGCTCTATGTTTAAATTTAGTGGGTGTCTGAGCTGGTAGTTAGTTTAGACTTTGATGATTAAGGCTAAATCGGTCTCTGTTCCGGCTATGGCTGTGCTTGGAGGGATTTCCCATTGTTTGCCTGAAGGTGGCGTTGTCACCACAGGCCAACGTTGGAACACAGGCAGGCCAGAGTGTATTGGGTATTTTTCCCTGGGGACAGCCCAGTGGGAGTGGTCTCCCCGCTGAGCATGCTGGAGAAGGGTACTTAAGGGGCAGATGCCATTTTATGGGGCTCCTTCGCCTCATGGCCCTCCTGGCTCGAGGTATGTGATAGTGAAATTTCAGCCGCAGAGCCATGTTGGCCCAAGGCTGCATCTCTGCCAGGTAGGCCCAGTTGTCCTGACTGGGGCCTGCACAATGAAGGTGATCCTGTGCTGTCTGTCCTGCGGGAGGAAGCCACTCAATGGAGGAAAGCAGGGGAGGACCTGTCCTGGAGAGGACCAAGCGAAACGCTGGTGTCTTGGGGAAGGCCTGGTGACCTTATTGGAGGACGCACCGTAGCTTATGTTACCTTACAGTGTGCCGGGTCGGCTTAAAGGCTCTAAAACTGTAAGGCTGGATATCCGGGTACTAAAATCCTGTGGCAGAGGATTATTGAACAGTTCATCTTTATCATCCTAAAGTCTGTGGCAGAGACTGTTATTCTTCATTCTGTTTGTGCATCATCCCGGCTGCTAGGCCAAGTGAGAGGGGCCTATCCGGGTGAGCAACACCCACTTGAAGGAGAGTGGTGAGAAGTAGTGTATTTAGGTTTTGTGCTGCCCTAGGCCTGACTAAACTCATGCACCCCCTAATTTAAATATGACCCACCCCTTTCTGTCAAGGCCACACCCCTTGCTGTTTAAGACCTGCCCTGAAATTTTTGAGTGGGGACACTAGTTCTTAGGGCCTGGGGGGGGGGAATGGATTCCCTTAATTTTAATAGATTTCCTCTCACTTCCTGTTTGGTTATGGGGCAGGAAGTGAAGGGAAATCTCTGCAATGGGACAGGGATGGTAAAAGATAAACTGACCGGGGCTATAACCCTCCCTTACTCTTTCCAAAATGAAAACAAAAAGTGTTGCCTATAGTTCTACTTAAAGCACAAACTTCTGATAATTTTATGGAGGGGACTAAGAAGATATAAGCATGCCAGTGGTGCAGCAGAAAACATATAGCACAGTGAGGAAGTTTTATGGTCCAGGATGATGGGATAGTCAAAATTAGAAGCAGCGCCCCCCCCCCCCACAGTTGCAGAATGCCAGCCACCCACATACTGGAAGCAGTGCGACCGCTTTATGGGGGTGCTAGACTAATTTGCCTCTCAGTCCAGTCCGCCCCATAAGACTGGCGCTACACTAACAGTGTAGTGCAAGCCGGCGGAGACTCTATCTGTGCTGCCCCCCTGCAAAGTGCTGCCCTAGGCCTGGGCCTTGTTGGCCTAGGCCAGGATACAGCGTTGGTGGTGAGTGTGACTTTTGAAGCTTAGAAGTTTCCCCAGTGATCTGCATCGTGTGCCTCAACCTTCCCCTGACCCTCCATCCCTCTACCTATGCAAGTTTGTGTGAAATAAACAAAAAGGATTTACAACTTGTGTGAACATTGAAGTTTCTATAGACTCTCATCCCCTAGACAACGAATGGTGAGGTAACGTGCAAGGCCCAAATCTAAACCAGCAGCTCCTACTGGGGTAGTGCTACACACATTTCCCTGAATTTTTTTTTATCTTTAACAGCACATCATCTGTCTGAGGAACAGGGATTAAATACCCTCACTGCCCAAAGATTGCTATCTGATCTGTTGAAGTGCTCATCAGAGTTAGAGAAGTGCTCATCAGAGTTCGAAAAAGTCAAAGATCACTTGACCTCTGTCCAAAAAAGTTTTATGGTTGTAGTTGACAACCTAAGTAAAATGTAACATGCGTGGTCCATGTATGTTTTTTGTGTTTTTGTCTGTGTAGTTCAGTTTATGTGTTCATTGTTTGCACAAATTTGCACAAAAAGTTTGGCTATTTCTATTGTTGCAGACAAGCACTTTATTATGGAAATACACACTCTATCTTTAATGTTGGTGCCTCATGCACATTTAAAATTCAGGCCTGCCATGTAAAAACATGTTTGGAGAAAAGCTGTCCTTAAAGTTTGAGCAGTCAGTCACCTCTACTATAGTTGTGTTCTGACACAAGTCAATTATGTATGGACTTGTATAGTAGGGGTGACTGCCATCACAAACCTCAAGGAGAAACTCAAACCACGTTTATTCTGCAGGCCAAATAATCAAGAGTACTGATAATGTTTGAAAAAAAAAATAAAGTTTTGAAAACCATGAGAGATGCATATTGTTAATAATGTTCATTATTAAAATCTCAGAATAACTTTTTAGAAAAATATTTAAAAAAAAATTATGCACAAAAAAGATTAAACTCTATTTCTTTACTTTTCTAACAAAAAATACTTTTGCAATAAAGTTTTAATATTGCATATTTGGTCTGTTGTATTATTTTGAACAAGGTAAACGTAAAGGTATATCACGATTACCGAAAACCTGGCTTCATGAATCTGACACTGCGCCTTCTGCTGCGCTATACCATGGTGGTCTTCTCTGGACTCACTCCCTCAGATCCAGTGGACGGAAGGGAGGGGGTGTCAGAATCCTTCTAGCCCTACATAGCACCTTTCATGTACTTCACCCACCTCCCTCTCTGTCACTCTCCTCTTTTGAGGCACACTGAATTTGTCTTTACTATCCAATTTCTCTCTAAGGATAGCTGTGATCTACCAGCCCCCTGGACCGGTATCAACCTTTCTTGATGACTTCTCTGCCTGGCTACCCTACTTTCTCTCTTCTGAAATCCCCACAATCATTCTCAGTGACTTCAACATCCCTATTAATACTAACACTCCTGCCACTTCCAAACTTCTCAGTCTAACCTCCTCTTTTGACCTGAAGCAATGGATACATGCTTCTACTAACTCTGAAGGCAATACCCTTGACCTCATTTTCTCCCACCTGTGCACTCCGTGCAACCTCTCCAACTGTCCATTCCCTCTCTCTGATCACTACCGTATTAGTTTCACTCTCTCCCTCCCCTTCACTTCCTCTCCCTCCAACTAGCTAACAGTCTCAACCCTTTTCTTCTCTACTCTGCTACTGACCACCTCTATGACAAAATCTCACCTCTATCCTGCACTGACCTAGCCACTTCTCCACTTCTGTCTACAACACTTCACTTTTAGCCTCACTGGACACACTGGCCCCCCTTACTACACACAGAATCAGGCCCGACCCCATAAACCTTGGCAAACAGATGACACTAGAAGTCTGAAAAAACATAGCCGTGCTCTTGAGCACCTGTGGCGTAAGACTAAGACCCCTTTCACACTGAGGAGCTTTGCAGGCGCTATAACGCTAAAAATAGCGCCTACAAAGCGCCCTGAAAGAGCCGCTCTTCTCACTCCAGTGTGAAAGCATGAGGGGCTTTCACAATGGAGGGGTGCACTGGCAGGACGGTAAAAAAAGTCCTGCTAGCCGCATTTTTGAGGCGCTGTAGGAGCAGTGTATACACCGCTCCTAAAGCGCCCCTGCCCATTGAAATCAATGGGCAGCGCCGCCGAACCGCCGGCAAATCGTCGCTGCAGCAACGATTTGCGTGCGGTTTTAACCCTTTTATGGCCGCTAGCCGGGGTTAAAAGCGCCCCGCTATCGGCCGAATAGCGCTCAGAAAGATTTCCACCAATATAAATCTGCCCTCCAAAAATACAATTCCAGCCTCCTCACTGCCAAGCAGAGCTATTTTATCACTCTCATTAACAACCTATCATCCTGTCCCTGTCGACCCTTCTCTACCTTCAACTCTCTACCGGGGGGGGTGCCCAACCTTTTGAAGAGCGTGGGCCACTTTAGCGACTTGGCAGCTGGTCGTGGGTCACAATGAGCAGAGCGGGCAGATGACTGGTCTATATCCACTCTGCATATTCAGAGCAGACAGGGACACAGCCCGCTCTACTCTATGGGCCCTCCGATCCGCCCAGACAGAAGGGGATGGATTCCCTTCTGTTTTTTTAGGCAGATTGGATTGGAGATAGGCGGGTGTAAAAGGACGCAGGTCAGTTTAAATCTGCCGGTCTATAGAGGTGATCACGTGAAAGGATGGGTATGGCTGGTGGCTGCTGCTGGCTGTTTTTCAGGGCAGGTACGGCTGGTGGGTCCTGCAGGTTAGTACTGTTGGCTGGTACTGATGGGTACTTCTTTCTGGTACTGGTGGGTACCACTGGCTGGTTCTGGTGGGTACTGCTGGAAAGTACTGCTGGCTGGTAATGGCAAGTACTAATGGAGAGTATTGGTGGGTACTGCTGGCTGGTACTGGTGGGTACTGCTGGCTGGTACTGGGAAGTTCTTCTGGCTGGCACTGGGAAGTACTGCTGGTGAGTACTGGTGGATACATCTGGCTGGTACTGCCGGTGAGAACTGGTGTGTACTGCTGGCTGGGTACTGGTGGGCACTGCTGGCTGGTACTGGAGGTTACTGCTGGCTGGTACTTCTGGCTGGTACTTCTGGCTACTGGTGGGTCATTTTTGGTACTACTTGGTGGTGCTTGTGGGTACTGGTGGCTGGTACTTCTGGGTATTGCTGGCTGGTACTTTTGGGTACTTTTTGATACTGCTGGGTGGGTACTGCTTGCTGGTACTTCTGGGTACTGGTGGCTGGTACTTCTGGGTACTGGTGGCTGGTACTTCTGGGTGGTACTTTTTGGTACTGGTGGGTAGTGCTTCTGGTTACTGGTGGGTACTGCTGGCTGGTACGTCTGGGAACTGGTGAGTACTGGTGACCGACTTTGCTTCCTCTGTACTTCTCCTGGACTTGACCCCCTGGCTTGCTTACGGACTTCTGCCTTCTCCTGTGATTGACCCTTGGCCTGCATCCCGGATTTGTTGCCCGTCTCCTGCCCCCCCGACCTTGTGCCTGCACCTTGGACTTTCTCACACTGATCCGCTGCTAGCTCTGATCTGGACTTGTAAACCTGCTGCTAGCCTTTACCTGGACTTTTGCTTATCCTCTGCTAGCTCAGACCTGGACTGTGCTTACCCAACGCTAGCTCCTGCCAGAACCTGTGTACCTGCTGTGTTCTGTCTCCAACCAACCCGGCACTACCAGACCTTCCAGCAAGATTCCCGCACCTGCTGGTGGCCAGTGCCTCTTGGTGCCATCCGCTCCCTGTCTCAACTCCAGGGGGCAGAGTGCACTGAGTCGCAAGGGTGAACCGCTCTCAGCATCTCGGCCTCGGTAAGTACGCACGCGCATGCGCAGAAGCGCCGTTTCCCCGCGCATTGGAAGCTGACTGGTGCTGCTGGAAGGGAGATTTACCTGACAGTGCCCCCCCCCCTAGGGGCGGACTCCGGACGCCCAAACTAGCCATCAATTCAGGGTGCTCTTGGTGGAATGCTCGAATTAAGCGGGGAGCATGTAAGTTCCTAGATGGCTCCCAAGAGTTGTCCTCCGGGGGGTACCCCTTCCACCTCACCAAGTATTTCCCAACTTTGAAAGCTGGATTCTCCTTCCTTCCCCTGTCGTAATACTTTTTGTAGGACTCCTGGGCATTCTGCATCAGTGCTTGGAGTTTCTGGAAATTCGACTGAACCGTGGCTATCTGATCCTGGACCGCGGGGACAGAACTTTCAGGGATGTTTTCAGGGAGAAAGGACGGATGGAATCCAAAGTTGGCCCAGAAGGGGGTCTGACTGGTAGCGGAATGAACTGAGTTGTTATAGGCAAATTCAGCGTAAGTTAGTAGGGACGACCAGTCGTCCTGGGAAGAGGAGCAGAGCAGCGGAGGTACTGTTCCAGGGTTTGAACGGCCCCAGTGGCCGTTTCGGAAGCGTCCACCTCTAGAGTGAAAGGCAGGAGAGGATCCGGGTGTCGCAACACTGGTGCTGAGGTGAAAGCATCCTTTAAGAGAGTGAAGGCTTCCTGGGCTTCCGGTGACCAATAGAAATGGTTGCCCTGGCGGGTTAGTTGGGTGATTGGGGCCACGATAGCGGAAAACCCCACGATAAACCTCCTATAGAAGTTGGCGAAGCCTATAAACCGTTGCACCCCCTTCTTGTCAGTTGGAGCTGGCCAGTCCTGGATAGCCTTGACTTTTTGTGGGTCCATTGCGACCCCATCGATGGAAATAATGAACCCGAGGAATTGCACGGTGGTCTTTTCAAAGTCGCATTTCTTGGCCTTGAGATAAAGTTTGTGCTCCCTGAGGATGGTGAGGACCATTGCGACATGGGTTCGATGTAACTCAATGGAAGCAGAAAAGATAAGAATGTCATCCAAGTATACTACCAGAAAGTTGTTGAGGTGTTTTCGGAAGATATCGTTGACCAGATGTTGGAAGGTGGCAGGAGCATTGCAAAGCCCAAAAGGCATGACCAAGTATTCATAATGCCCGAATCGAGATCTGAAAGCGGTCTTCCACTCGTCTCCTGCCCTGATCCGTACGAGATTGTAGGCCCCCCTGAAGATCCAGTTTGGAAAAGATCCGAGCAGATCGAAAACGTTGGAACAACTCCGGGATAAGGGGTAGCGGGTACCTGTTTTTGATAGTTATTTTATTTAGCTCCTGGTAGTCGATGCAGGGCCTCAGGGAACCGTCTTTTTTTTCAACGAAGAAGATCCCTGCACCGGCTGGGGAGGAGGAAGGGCGGATTCATTTCTTCTCCAAGTTTTCATCGATATAGACCTTGAGGGCCTTCAACTCGGTCTCGGACAGAGGGAAGATTCGACCAAACGGGATTTCTGCGCCAGGCAGGAGATCAATGGGACAGTCGTATGGCCGATGAGGTGGTAAACGATCAGCCTGCTGTTTATCAAAGACATCCCGGAACTCCAGGTATACGGGAGGGACATGTTGCAGGTTGTCAGGTTTAGCAGTCAAGGCAGCACAAGTGGTAGAGGCTGAGATGAGGCAGTTCCGGGAACAGTAAGGTGATGTGAAGTTGACTTCCTTTTTAGCCCAATTGATAAGGGGCTCATGGGCCTGCAACCAGGGCAACCCCAAGATAATGGGGAACATTGGAGAGGGGATAAGATCCAACCGGAGGAATTCTTGATGGCCTGAGTCAGAGATGGCAAGGATGGGTTTAGTCTCTTGCGTAATTAGTCCTGAGCGGGGCAGGGACCCATCTGCCAGTTGTATCTGAAGGCAATGGTCCTTGGGTTGCAGAGGGAAATGAAGTTTTGAGGCAAGTGCGGAATCCAGAAAGCAGCTGCAAGCTCCGGAGTCAATGATTGCCGGAAGTCGGGTTTCCCCTCCCGGCAGCTGTAGGGAGACAAAAAGAACAACATAAGTCTGAGGGATGCCAGAAACTTGGTAATTCAAAGTGTCCTTAGGAGAGGACTTACTGGGTCTCACTGGGCAGCTGTGCAGGAAGTGGCTGGTACCCCCACAGTAGAAACATAAATTGGCTTGGCGCCTGCGCTGTCTTTCTTCGGGAGTCAGAGAAGGCCGAACAAGCCCGAGCTGCATGGGCTCTGGTTCTGGGAGAGATGATGCTGCAGAAGCAGGGGCAGGCGGGTAATGAGGAGCAGGTCGGGCTGGAGTCCAGCTGGGACGGGTAAGCTGAAAACATTCTGAGCGCCGCTCTCGTAGGCGCCTGTCAAGCTGGGTGGCAGATTGAATCAGGGTCTCCAAAGAGGTGGGGGTTTCCATCCTGGCCAGCTCGTCCTTGAGGGCTTCGGACAGTCCTTGGCGATATTGATATCTGAGGGCTGCCTCATTCCAGCCGGTATCGGTGGACCATTTCCTAAACTCCGCCGTGTAATCCTCCACTGGTCTTCTCCCTTGGGACAGACTGTGGAGAACAGACTCTGCTGTAGCCGAACGTTGGGGATCGTCGTACAGTTGCGCCATACTTTCAAAGAACGTATCCACAGTGTCAAGTACGGGACTTCTTTGCTCCATCAGGCTATGGGCCCAGGCTTGTGGTTCGTCCGTTAAAAGAGAGATGATGAACCCCACCTTTACCGCTTCTGAGGAGAAAGTTCTAGGTTGGAGAGCGAAGTAAAGGGAGCAGGCATTCTTGAAGGCCCGATACTTCTTGCGGATGCCCGAGAAACGTTCAGGTATCAGGACCCTGGGCTCCGGGGGTTGTCGTTATCACAGTAGGGCTAGCCGAGGCTTGGGAGGTAGTGGCTACACTGGCCGGAGTGGCAGCTGGAGGCGTTGGTCCTAGCAAGCTGGAGAAGTACTGAAGGCAGCCATCCATTTGAGTGTAGCCTTCTTGCAGCTTTTGAACTGCATTTGTCAATGCGGTGACCTGCTGGCAGAGGGCGTTGAACGGGGAACACGCTCTGTCGGCCTCAGACATCTGGCTGGTTTGTACTATCAGGTGCGTACTTACCGAGGCCGAGATGCTGAGAGCGGTTCACCCTTGCGACTCAGTGCACTCTGCCCCCTGGAGGTGAGACAGGGAGCGGATGGCACCAAGAGGCACTGGCCACCAGCAGGGGCGGGAATCTTGCTGGAAGGTCTGGTAGTGCCGGGTTGGTTGGAGACAGAACACAGCAGGTACACAGGTTCTGGCAGGAGCTAGCGTTGGGTAAGCACAGCCCAGGTCTGAGCTAGCAGAGGATAAGCAAAAGTCCGGGTAAAGGCTAGCAGCAGGTTTACAAGTCCAGATCAGAGCTAGCAGCGGATCAGTGTGAGAAAGTCCAAGGTGCAGGCACAAGGTCGGGGGGGCAGGAGACAGGCAACAAATCCGTGATGCAGGCCGAGGGTCAATCACAGGAGAAGGCAGAAGTCCATAAGCAAGCCAGGGGGTCAAGTCCAGGAGAAGTACAGAGGAAGCAAAGTCGGTCCAGGTCACAAGCAGGAGATCAGGTAGAGGTTTAGCAGAACTTTGGTACATAGGAAGCTGACAAACCAGCAACTCGTTCATTCATCTAGGCTTCTTTAAATAGGTCCGCCTGGATTCCCATTGGTGCGCCATTGCACACGCGCATGCGCCGTTGCGCCGGCTTGCACACCCGTGAACGCCGGAGTGACGTTCCATTGCGCACGCGCATGCGCCAAAGCGCCGTCCCGCGCATTCACAGAAGCGCCATTTCCCCGTGCATTGGAAGCTGACTGGTGCTGCTGGAAGGGAGATTTCCCTGACAGGTGGGTGGTGCTGACTGGTACTTCTGGGTACTGATAGCTGGTACTTCTGGGTACTGATGGCTGGTACTTTTGGGTACTGGTGTGTACTGCTGGGTGGTACTTCTGGGTACTGCTGGCTGGTACTGGTATGTACTGCTGGCTGGTACTTCTGGGTACTGCTGTGTGGTACTTCTGGGTACTGCTATGTGGTACTTCTGGCTGGTATTTCTGGGTACTGCTGGCTGGTACTTCTGGGTACTGCTGTGTGGTACTTCTGGCTGGTATTTCTGGGTACTGGTGGGTACTATTGGGTACGGCTGTCTGGTATTTCTGGGTACTGGTGGCCGGTTCTTGATCCCCCATACCTGCCATCAGTGTGACAGGAGCGGCGCTAGAGGAAACATACGGCTGCTGTAGAGAGCATAGAGTCGATGCTTCATGTATCTCGCTGGAAACTGTCACAGGCGGAGCACATTTGGTATCACTCCGCCTCAGACAGAAGTCAGCTCTCTACAGCAGCCGTATGCTTCCTCCAGCGCCAGCTCGGATCGTCCCGCTGATGATCGGGGATGGCGGGTCGTAAACCCGCCATCTGGGCTTGCCGATCCGCCATCCCAGAGCAGGAGGTAGCGTGCCACATCAGAGGACGCCGCGGGCCAGCGGTTGGGCACCCATGCTCTACTTCGTCCTCCACTGCCTACACCCACCAACTCACTCACTGCCAAGGAGATCACCTATCACTTCAAACAGAAGATTGATACAATTCGTGAAGAGATCTCTGCTGTTCAGATACCCTCTACGCTTTACACTTCATGCCTACAGGTACAATCATTACTCCCTCTTTGAACCCCACCACTATAAACAAGGTTATTAAACTACTTGCTAACGTCCACCTAACCACCTGCCCTTTGGATCCTGTTCCCTCTCAAATGCTGCGTTCACCCTCTGGCTCTATTCTACACTCTCTAACCCACATCTTCAATCTCTCCCTCTCTTCTGGCATCTTTCCCAACTCTCCAAAACATGCACTAGTCAGCCCCATACTTAAAAAGCCCTCACTAGACCCAACCACTCTTAACAACCTACGCCCCCATCTCCTTGTTTCCCTTTTTATCCAAACTCCTTGAACATCTGGTCTACAACTGACTGAGCGACCACCTTGCTGAGAATAGCTTTCTTGATCCCCTTCAGTCTAGATTTCTTCCTCAACACTCTGCTCTCCTAAAACTAACAAACGATCTACTAATGGCCAAAACCAATGGACACTATTCTGTACTCCTACTACTGGACCTTTCTGCTGCCTTTGAGACGGTTGACCACCCCCTCCTACTCAAAAAACTCTGTGACTGTACTCTTTGCTGGTTCTCTTCCTACTTATCCAACTGCACCTTTAGCGTTACTTACAATTCTACTTCATCCTCTCCTCTTCCTTTCTCTGTTGGGGTCCCCCAAGGTTCTGTTCTTGGACCTCTCCTATTTTCAATCTACACCTCCTCCCTGGGTCAGCTGATAGCCTCCCATGGCTTCCAATACCATCTCTATGCTGAGGACACACAAATCTATTTCTCTACGCCTCAGCTCACTCCCTCCGTCTCCTCACGTATCACTAATTTACTAACAAATAAATCAGTCTGGATGTCACACCACTCAAACTCAATAAATCCAAAACCAAAGTTATAATTTTTGTCATTATGTCAAAATCGATGGCACAACTATAAGCCCATTCCGACTTGCCAAGATCTTAGGTATAGTCCTGGACTCTGAACTCTCCTTTAAGCCCCACATTCAATCACTGTCCAAATCATGCCGCTTCAACCTCTGCAAAATCTCCAAAATACGCCCCTTTCGTACCAATGACACAACAAAGCTCTTAATTCACCCCCTGGTCATCTTTCGCCTCGACTACTGCAACTCCCTTCTTATTGGCTTACCTCTACATAGTCTATCCTCCTTCAATTCATCATGAATGCTGCTGCCAGACTCATCCACCTTACGAATCACTCTGTGTCTGCTACTCCTCTCTGTCAATCCCTCCACTGGCTTCCGCTCACCCAACTAATTACTAAACTTACCGCTCACCCAACTAAATAACTATAAGCCATGCACAACTTAACCCCCAGCTACATTACTAGCCTAGTCTCAAAACACCAACCTAATCGTTCTCTTCGTTCCTCTTAAGACCTCCTGCTCTCTAGCTCCCTCGTCACCTCCTCCCATGCTTGCCTCCAGGACTTTTCCAGAGCCTCTCCAATCCTATGGAACTCCTTACCCCAATCTGTCTGATTATCTCCTACTCTATTAGCTTTTAGACGATCCCTGAAAACCCTCTGTATAGAGAAGCCTATCTTACCCACACCTAGCAACTGTATTTTAATTTTCTCCATCAGCTCATTCCCCTCAGTTATTACTTTTTGTTTCACTTGACCCTTCCTTCTAGATTGTAAGCTCTAACTAGCAGGGCCCTCTGATTCCTCCTGTATTGAATTGTATTGTAACTGTACTGTCTGCCCCCATATTGTAAAGCACTGCGCAAACTGTTGGTGCTATATAAATCCTGTATAATAATATATGTGAACAGCTTCAATGGAAATCAATGTTATTTCACACGTCACACATCCAATTTGCATATATGTGAAGTGAGCATAAGTATTCTATTAGTGATTCTGGTGATTAAAGGTATTTTTTCATTTTTTTTTGGCCCTAGAGTAAAACTGGCCATACACCATTAGAATTTTGATAAAAAGTTTTGATAAAAAGATCCCGCTACTGTCAATCAAAAGCTGTGACATGGGAGCAGGGGGGATGAGGCCCGCTGTCTGTGTCAATGGATGCAGCAGCGGGACTAGGGAGTGAGCCCCCCTGGAAAGCGACTTTTTGTGGAGGCACCCAATGAAGAGGAGGGGCCTGGAGCACCACGAGGGACCCCAGAAGTAGAGAATTGGGGCTACTCTTTACAAAACCATTGCACAGAGCAGTTAAAGTATAGGCATGTTTGTTATTTTTATTTTATTTTTAAATTGAAGGTTTAGTATCATCTCCTTTATAACAGTGAATAAGGTTTTCGTCTGGGAAATTACATTCATTCCAAAATCAAATAATAAGAGCAAAAACTTGAGAACGACACTGATCAATTAATCAAATTTACCCAGAATTTTTGTACGAATGTTCATATGAATATTTGTATGAATAGTCTTTCAAAAATCTACTAGTGTATGGCCAGCTTTATAAATCAGCTTTTATAAATCAGGTCTAAACCTTAAGGTGCTAAGACACTATGTAACTAGAATAAATCTTTAAAATGAAGGGCTTACTTCAAAAAAGATATACCATATATACTCGAGTATAAGCCGACCCGAATATAAGCCGAGGCACCTAATTTTACCACAAAAAACTGGGAAAACGTATTGACTCGAGTATAAGCCTAGGGTGTCCATCTGCATGCCTCACTGTGCCTCACTTTGCCTCACTGTGTCCATGTGAATGCCTCACTGTGCCCATGCCTCACTGTCCCCAATCTCCTTACCTGATCTCCGGCGCTGTGTGACTAGACTGACGTTTAACATGGGAGTCTATGGAAGGGGTGCCCGGCTTTGAAAAATCGGTGCTCCCCAGCCAATAAACTTTGCACACTTGTAGAGGAAGAGTGGGGCTACATGTGTGCCAAGTTTGGGGTCCAGGGGACCTACAGCTGGCCGGGATAAGGCGCACAATTGTGAAGATGGACACAGACTCGAGTATAGGCCGAGGGGGCATTTTCAGCACAAAAAAATGTGCTGAAAAACTCGGCTTATGCCACGTACACACGACCATTTTTCTCGTCGGGAAAAATTTCATTTTTTCTCTTTGACGAGAAAAACGACCGTGTGTGGGCTTTCCATCATTTTTCCCGACGAGAAAAATGGCAAGAATCACAGTGAGAAAAATTAGAACATGCTCTAATTTTTCTCGTCGTGATTCACGGCATTTTTTTCCGCGGCAGTTTTCCCATAGGGAAACACTGCCAGGGAGCCTACACATGGTCGTTTTTCCCGACCAAGAGAAAAAATGTCAGGAAAACCGGCCGTGTGTAGGGTACCAAGCCGTTCCTCGTTTTTCCTGACGATTTTCTCGACGGTGTTTTCACCGTCGAGAAAATCGATCGTGTGTACACGGCATCATACTCGAGTATATACGGTAGTTACCCGTGTTTTCCTTTTTTTAATTTATAGAACACCCAGTAAAGTCTAAACTTTAATTATGTATCATTTGTGAGGGTCAGGTCACATAAAAATAAAAGGCCAAATGATAGGCAGCCCAAGTTAGAGACCTCTTCCATCTTTTGAAGCAGATTCAGATAACAAAATGTTAATATTACAGACACTTGGTGAGTATATTCATTTTTTATATGACCTCTTCTATCAACTTGTCACTTGCCTGTTTTATATTGGAGTCAAATAAGAAACTCTGCACGGAAGATTTGATCACAATTCCAGTTCTGTATATGAAAATATCACTATTTTCCCTGTAGTTCTTCTGTGTTCTTAGACATCCTGGGCTGTTTTTTATTTAATTTCACAGGATGATTGTAAAAGTGATTTTGTTTATACCTTATAACTGTGAAAGGCTAAGGAATTTACACAGCTTACATTTACTGTAATCTCACTCTGCTTCCACAATCTGCATTAACAGACCACCTACTAGGCTTGTGCAATTCGTTTCGTAACGAATCGAAATTCGTCCGAATTTAGCAACTTTCGGACATTCGGAAGCATTCGAATTTCCGAACAAAGCATATACGAATAAAACCGAATCCGAAATAAATTATACCGCAAAATAGCGAATGCCCGAATGTCTTCGGCATAATTCGTTATGAAAAAAGTTACGAATGTACGAATCCATTCGAAGCACAATAACACTCACTCTGCTCTCTGCTTCTCCCTCACCATGCTGAACTCCCTCTCAAAATGGTGTACAGGGGCGGAGGCTATAGCCGCATGAAAAAACGAAAGTAAAATACGAGATTTCGAATCCATTCGAAGCACAATAACACTCTGCTCTGCTCTCTGCTTCTCCCTCACCGTGCTGAACGCTCTCAAAATGGTGTACAGGGGCGGAGGCTATAGCCGCATGTAAAAAACGAAAGTAAAATACAAGATTTCGAATCGTTACAAATAACCGCTATGTATTTAGAAAAGTACAAATCCATTCGAAGCACATTAGGCATAATAGGCAGCGTCGTTGTGAGAGAGACACGGAAAATTCCGAATCAACGAACCCAAAAAAAGTTACGAAAGTATGAGTTGTGTCCAGAATCAACGAAAAACAATGTACCCTACCGAAAGTATGAATTATAAATCAACTAAAAATTCAACGAAAAATGACGCTTGCGAAAATACGAATTAGTCCGAACACGAAAAATCCCGTCTAGCAAAATTACGAATGATTACGAATCAACAGGACCGAAAAGAAACGAACCGAAACTAAACGAATTTTTCCGTTGTGCACAAAAAACGAACCGAAACTAAACAAATTTTTCCGTTGTGCACAAGTCTACCACCTACTTGTCTGTTTGCCACATTGATGGCTCTTCTTCATTAATGAGGGGAAATCACCTAGGAGATAAATGCAAATAAAGGTTCCTGCATGACATTTTAAACAAGTATCATATTCAATTTATTTGTGATTCACAGGTATCATGAGGTATAAAAAAAAATGTCCTTTATTTTCCCTGACTGAGCTAAATCCTCTATCATTAGTGTCTCACATGCTCACTCTCCTAGGCACTGCAGCTCACATTGAAAGGTTTATAGCAACAGAGGCAGTACTGTCAATTCAGAAAACAGTGGTGAAGGAAAGGTGTGGTCAGTGACAATGCTGATAGCCATGCCCCCTGCATCACTTTTTTTTTATCCCACTGTTCTCTAAGCAGACACAGCTTACACAAGAGTGGCACCTCTGCTGCTATTTCAGTAGAAGCGCAGCTTTGTTGTCACACCATCCCGGAAGCTGCATTAGGTGGACTTCACTGGCAGGATCAACAGATTTTTTTTTGCAAAATCTTTTTTATTGAAGTTTACATTAGCATACAAAACTAGCCCACGCAGGGGCCGAACATTTGCCCACGCAAGGGCAGTACCTCTGTTGCGTCAACACACCGCAACAGGGCACAACACACAACATAAACAGCCTAACTTAACTTATACTATAACTCCAATGTGGGGAGAGGTTCAGTTCAGGATAATCTGTGCTCAAATTGGTACCGACAGGATAATGCAACATGAGAATAGTTGGGTCAATAAACGAACAGACTAAAGATATATTGTCAATCTAGGCATTGGTTAGTGCATCATTTGCCATGGTATTATCATCTAGCCAACAGTTCCATACCTTCTCAAATTTTTGGGTACATCCCCTGCCCGAATAGGTGGCTTTATATAGGGGGAAACTGGCATTCACTAGGCTTTTCCAGAATCTGACAGAGGGGGGAGACGATTGTTTCCAGTTCATCGTAATGGCCTTACGAGCATAATATAGTAACAGGGATATGAGTATTTTCCTGGCTCTGATCATTGACATTTGTTCCACCAGCCCCAGCAGACAATATTTAGGATCATAAGGAACACGAGTCTTAGTGACCTTAGTAATCACCTGGAGTACTTCTTTCCAATAATTTTCAATTGCCGGGCAAACCCCAAAAATTTGGAAAAAGTCCCCCGGTTGATAGGAGCAACGCCAGCACGCCGGAGAATGCGCTGGCAACATCTGGTGCAACCTGTGAGGTGTGTAGTGAGCTCTATGCACAATTTTGAATTGGACCAATCTGTCCCTTGCTCAGACCAGAGGGGAGAAGGGAAAGTCCCAAGTCCTTATCCAGCCCCGGTAGGTCCCCCACCCATTTCCTGCGTAGGGAGGACAGCTCGGGGGCCAGCAGCAACCAGCAGGGACCCATAGAGCTGAGACGTGGGTTTCTCCAAGTCTTTTACCCAGAGGGTGGATTCGAGCTCAGAGTATACCAATTCAACTGGTTGGCCTAAAAATTTACACCTTTAGGCATGAGCAATTTGAAGATACCTATAATGGGCCCGTGCAGGCACAATAAATTTGGTGCATAAAATGTGAAACGGGGTGAGCTCTCTGTTGGTGATAACATGTTTAAGGGTCAGTATTTTGTATTTGGCCCAGGCCTGTGGATCCGGGATAGTGTTGAAATGTGATAGGTTAGGATTCAGCCACAGGGGGGTGTGAGGAGACCAAGAGTTCGACTGGGGTGCCCTTAGCGCCTCACCCACCTTCCATGCCCACAGAATGGTACGCATCGAGGATCAACAGATATTTAAAAGGCTTCTTGAAATAAATTTCCAGCCCTTTCCCTTTGCCAGTTATTCTTCTCTCTGCACAAATGAACTCTCCCCATATCCACCCATTCAGTTCCCTCAACTCTTAAGGAAATCTAGCCCTGTTTTTTATGGTATGCACAGCTTTTTTTTACAGCACAGTTATAGCCTGATTGGGGAAATGTAGCACAGAGCCAAGGAGATGGAGACTTTACACGGCTCCGTGCTGCAATGCGTACAATGTGTAGCGACGGCTGGTGGAGACAGAAGCTGCCTCCCAAATCAACACAGCTACAGTTGCGACGCAGGGACCTGAGGCACTGACCACGGCTTGAGGGCAAAAGTCATAAAAAGCCATAGTTCTACTTTACGATGGTCTACAAAAAAGGCTTAGTTTACAGTACACCCTTTCTACTGATGAGTGGCACCATTAGCAATTCCCACCAACTTTCTCATGCAATGGTTATCTGATTATTAATGGTAGAATAGAAAATGGTATATAAATGGAAAATACCATCATTGGCTCTTGTATTACAGTGAGGGAAAAAAGTATTTGCCCACTGACAAAGAAATGATCAGTCTATAGTTTTAGTGGTAGGTTTTGTTTAACAGTGAGATACAGAATAACAACCAAAAAATCCAGAAAAACACATTTAAAAAAAGTTATAAATTGATTTGCATTTTGATGAGTGAAATAAGTTTAGCGCCCTGCTCCTATTGGGTAGGCGCTATTTCTAAATTTAGTTGTCTGAGCTGTGGTTTAGCTCAGAATAATTGTGTAAATTACTGGTTTCTGTTTCAGTCCAGCTGTGCTGCGCATTTTTCCACTTGACTGTGGGTGTCGCTGTCACCACAGATCAGGGTTGGAAATGCAGCAGGTTGGATGTATTGGGTACCTCTTGCCCAGAAACCGCTCAGTGGGATTGGTCCCCCTGCTGCCCATTCTGGGAGAGGGTACTTAAGGGACAGACACCGTCTTCCAGGGCTCTCTGACCTGATGGCCCTCCTGGCCTAAGGTGTGCCGTAGCAGTTTTCCTGCCTCGGGGCCGGCTGGCCCGAGGCCTCATTACTGGAAGTAGGCCCAGGAGTTTCTGGGGCCTACTAATCAGGGGTGGTCCTGTGCTGTCTTGCCTGTGGGAAGAAGCCGAGCAAGTGAAGAAACCAGGGGAGGACTTTTCCCAGGAGAGGACCGAGCAAAAAGGCTGGTGCCTCGGGAAGAGCCTGGAGACTCAATTGGAGGACGCGTCCTTACCTATCTACCTCACAGTATCGCCGGATTGGCTGAAAGAAACTGGTACTGTGTGACTGTACTTAAGCTTTGCAAAAGTTTTGGATTCTTCAAGTCTGTGGCAAAGACTATTGACCGAGCACCGCACTGGCTGCTAGGTCAGTGAGAGAGGCCTATCTGGTGGTTGCTACATCCAGTGTGGAGTCTGTTTGTCCTCTGGATTAAGAAGTACCCGTGATGCGCAAGCAAGGTACCTGAATCTCCCCTAACAGTCCATCTCTCTAAATGACATTTCTTTAAATAAACCATTGAAAAGAGACTATGTGTTGGTGCTGACATCTGTGAAAACTCTTCAATGGGACCTCTA
The DNA here is from genome assembly GCA_029206835.1 of Rana muscosa. Lineage (NCBI taxonomy): Eukaryota > Metazoa > Chordata > Amphibia > Anura > Ranidae > Rana > Rana muscosa. The sequence goes on along the minus strand of CM055122.1, from coordinate 171,202,226 downwards.
TGACGGATACGGTGGAACAGACAGGTAACAGTAAGACCCAAAAATATAACCAGCAGCTCCTACGGGGGTAGTGCTACATAAATATTTGACCTCTTTCGCAAAACATGACTTAGTACTTGGTGGCAAAACCCTTGTTGGCAATCACAGAGGTCAGATGTTTCTTGTACTTGGCCACCAGGTTTTCACACATCTCAGAAGGGATTATGTCCCACTCCTGTTTGCAGATCCTCTCCAAGTCATTAAGGTTTTGAGGCTGACGTTTGGTAACTCGAACCTTCGGCTCCCTCCACATATTTTTTATGGGTCTGGAGACTGGCTGGGCTACTCTAGGACCTTAATGTGCTTCTTCTTGAGCCACTCCTTTGTTGCCTTGGCCGTGTGCTTTGGGTCATTATCATGCTAGAATACCCATCCACGACCCATTTTCAATGCCTTGGCTGAGGGAAGGTTGGATTTGATGGTACATGGCCGCGTCCATCATCACTTTGATGAGGTGAATGGTGTTCTTGGGGTCATAGGCGGAAATCCTCCTCCTCCAAACAGTTGAGTTGATGCCAAAGAGCTTGATTTTGGTTTCATCTGACCACAACACTTTTACCCAGTTCTCCTCTGAATCATTCATCAGATGTTAATTTGCAAACTTCAGACGGGCTTGTACACGTGCTTTCTTCAGCAGGGGGACCTGCAGGATTTCAGTCTATCACTGCATAGTGTGTTACCAATTGTTTTCTTGGTGACTATGGTCCCAGCTGCCTTGAAATCATTGACAAGATTCTCCCATATAGTTCTGGGCTGATTTCTCACTGTTCTCATGATCATTTTAACTCCATGAAGTAAGATCTTGAATGGAGCCCCAGACCGAGGGATATTGACATGTATTTTGTGTTTCTTCCATTTGCGAATAATCGCACCAACCGCTGTCACCCTCTCACCAAGCTGCTTGGCAATGGTCTTGTAGTCCATTCCAGCCTTGTGTAGGTCTACAATCTTGGCCCTAACATCCTTGGACAGCTATTTGGTCTTGGCCATGGTGGAGAGATTGGAATCTGATTGATTACTTCTGTGGACAGGTGTTTTTTATACAGGTAACAAGCTGAGATTAGGAGCACTCCCTTAAAGAGTGTGCTCCTAATCTCAGCTCATTACCTGTATAGACCAGAAATCTTGCTGATTGATAGGGGATCAAATACCATTTTCACACATTAACCACTAGCTGCCCGCCCACCATCATATGACGGTGGGACGATGAAGCTCTCATTTTGGGCGGACGTCATATGACGTCTTCACCTTCCCGAGCAACTAGGGGGCGCATGCGCGCCCGCCGCATCACTGGGGAACCGATGCGCATGCCCGGCGGCTGCGATGTCCGCGATTGCCCAGTAACTGAGCAGGACCGTGGATCTGTGTGTAAACACACAGATCCACGTCCTGTCAGGGAGAGGAGCCCGATGGTGTGTCCCTTGTCCCCTCCCCCCACAGTTAGAATTTAACCCCTTGATCGCCCCCTAGTGTTAACCCCTTCCCTGACAGTCACATTTATACAGTAAGCAATGCATTTTTATAGCACGGATCACTGTATAAATGTGAATGGTCCCAAAAATGTGTCAAAAGTGTTCAATGTGTCCGCTGCAATATCGCAGTCACGATAAAAATCGCAGATCACCGTCATTACCAGTATAAAAAAAATAATAATAAAAATGCTATAAATCTATCCCCTATTTTGTAGCTGCAAACCAATATACGCTTATTGCGATTTTTTTTACCCAAAATGTGTAGAAGAAAACATATCGGCCTAAATTGAGGAAAAATTTAGTTTAAAAAAAAAAAAATTTATATTTATTATAGCAAAAAGTAAAAAATATTGTTTTTTCAAACTTGTCCCTCTTCTTTTGTTTATAGCACAAGAAATAAAAACCACAGAGGTGATCAAATACCACCAAAAGAAAGCTATATTTGTGGGGAAATAATTTTAAAAATTTAATTTGGGTACAGTGTTGCATGATCGTGCAATTGTCATTCAAAGTGTTACAGCGCTGAAAGCTGAAAAATGGCTTGGGCAGGAAGGGGGTTAAAGCGCCCGGTATTGAGGTGGTTAAAATGCAAATCAATTTATAACTTTTTTTAAATGCGTTTTTCTGAATATTTTTGTTGTTATTCTGTTTCTCACTGTTAAAATAAACTTACAATTAAAATGACAGACTGATGCCTCGTACACACGGCCGAGATTCTCGTCGTTTTTTTCGACGAGATTCTTGGACAAGAAACTTGTCCCGGCCGAGTGTACACATGCTCGATTCAAAGAACCCGCAGTTCTTTGAATGGAGCGTACGCAGTGACGTCATCGAATACGACGAGCATGCGCTCGTCACATTCGATGCCGTCGCCGCCATCTTTGTTCACCCTACCTATGCCTAGGAAGCTACCGCGCATGCGTCGAAGTCATTTCGAGCATGCGCGGGCTTCCCGGCGAAAAGGTAAGTGTACACACACACAATTTTCTCGTTGAGAAACAGGCTGACGAGAATCTCGACGAGAAAATAGAGAGCAGGTTCTCTATTTTCTCATCGAGATTCTTGTTGCTTTTCTTGACGAGAAACCATACACACGAACGAATTTCTCGGCAAAAAATCTCTGCCAGCAAGTTTCTTGCTGGTTTTTGCCGAGAAACTCGTTCGTGTGTACGAGGCTTGAACGTTTCTTTGTCAGTGGGAAAAAGTATAAAATCAGCAAGTGATCAAATACTTTTTTCCTTCAATGTAAAGTGTTACTAAACCTATTACAGTAAAATCTGTCTGTATATGTAGTAAAGCATGCTTGTTATACTCACTGTGGGACCTGAGGGGTTAATTCTCCGCATTGTGTAATGACTCCTGATAACAGAGTCTATGGAGTCGGGCTGCACATGTTCAGTTTGGTGTGTATTGCTAGAGAGTTTATTTTTTTCTTGGGAGGATGCATGTGATCAGCGCAGGGCCAATTAGCACTGTCCAGACGAGGGTCAGGAATCTTGCAGTCTCATAGCACAGTCAGAAAACTCCTCCTACAAGCTTTAACCAGTGTTTGGCTGGACATTGATAGAAGTCACAAGACTGCTCTAACTGCTGATGAGAAAAGGTATTCAGCAGTTTATATTTACTAAAATAGTGAAATTTCCATGTTCTGTGTACTGTGGGAGACCAGATATAGTGAATACAGTGTCTTGGGTTTAGTAACACTTTAAGATCTAATTTTCCCATTAAAGTATTACTAAAAGCAATTAATTTTTTATGTTTATGTTTTGGATAGAGTAGAGAGGGATTAGAACACCTGTCAGTTTTTATTGCTCTCTGTGGCCCTATTAGGGAGATTCATCCTCTCTAAGTAAAAGATTTTGGGTTGTCCCCAGAAAAGTAATAGAGGGGAAATCTACCAATGGGGACACTAGTTCTGGTGACCTGGGGGTCCCCAAGGAATTTCCTTAATTTGCCAGGATTTCTTCTCACTTCCTGTTTGACTATGGGACAGGAAGTGACGGGAAACATCTGCAATGGGACACAGATGGTGAAAAAAAAATATGACCGGGGTTATAACCCTCTATTGCTCTATCCAAAATGAAAAAAAAAGTTTTGCCTATAGTTCTACTTTAACCCTCTAATATGATGGAAGTGATGGGCATCAGCTTCAACCATGATCATGGATATAGATATAGTGATATAAGCCACACACCAATGCACATCATGGATGAAACCTTACCATATATTCAATGAAAAACATTTCCTTTAATAAACTTTAAGTCGTGTTATAAAAATCTGCATTGTTCATGGGCTAAAAGAAAAGTACATATACTAATGGTACTCTCCCCCAGTTCACCTCTAAACATTGTGTACACATTACACAAATCAGACCTTTTATTGGTGTTTGCTCGATGTAAGAAAGAAATATCAAAAAGGGTGCCGTGACTCTATAAATGTCCTCTGGCTTTCTTGGTGTTATCTTAATTTAATCAACTTAATAATTTGCAATATATCTACAGCCATAATGGCATTGTTTTGATGACTAGATAGGAGTAGTCTCCAAGTTGTGGCAATTTCTGACAATTTTCAATGTTCCAATCTTAGGTTAGCTTGTCCACACAGTTTATTTGACAGAAGAGAAAGGGGAAGTTTAGAATAAGATAAGTTGTGTTTGCAGTTCTTGCTAGTAGATGCCAATAAGCCTTTTAACAAGGATCCAGTTAATGGAAGTTTTATTGTCCCCATCCCCCTCCCCTTGAACAGTGCATAGAACGTTCACATGTAAGTATCTACAGTTAACATTGACAATGTGTAGCTGGTGACTTGCCTTGGGCTCCTCTCAGCAGGATTGTGACTACTTTGCTTTCTGTCTGTGCTTCATCGTCCTTTGTTGTAAACCAGACCAGAAACCTTTTGATCATCCTGACAATCGAAATTTACAGCTGTGCAGCAAATTTCATTTCATGTGTATTCTGTTCTTAAATATAATATCTGCTGCAAGAAATCAATGATAAGCTGTTAAACTAAAGAGCACAAGTAGCATCTACAGCATGCTATATTAATGGTTTTTAGCAGATAGATGGGGAGAGATCTGATCATAAAAAATGGATAAAAGATTACATATCACATAGAGCGAAACTTTTAATAACTCAACATGACTTTTCTTAATGGGTTTTATTCATTTTAATCATTATGGTGTCAATGATGATTATGGCCTTATTAGGTTTGAGTGATTGAGGGTTCTTTGTTTTTGTGATCTTCTAACTGCAGCAAAAGCAGACTGCTGCTGTAGAATAGGGCATTGTATGTCATAAGCACTGCTATTTCCACCTATAAAATGTAAAGCTCAAGTAAAAAATTTTGTTGTAAAACTTGTAGGATGAATATTATTAGGATAATGCTGTGGAAAGTGCAAGTTCCTTTCTATCTTATCTCACCTATGGCACATTTGTTGAATGTTAGTATTTTTCTGGGTTGTCTTAACATTCCTGATGACTTCACTTTGTTGCATATTATTGGCTGTAATCACTTTTTATATTTTTTGCTGGCAACCGTGAGTGATCTGCTGAACATGGACCCTATGTCCCCAGGCATAACAGATTCTGGAATGACCCTAACTGTGGTTAGGTGTAGTATATTACAAAGAACAACACATAAACTTTAAGAGAGAAAAAGTACATTCAGGAAAAACATTTTCTTCCTGCCATCATGGTAACGGAATCGAAGAAACAAGTATGTATTACCGTAGATGATGCCACTTAAATTATTAAAGGAGACATTTTGGAGTTAACGTTTACGTAAACCCATTCACTAAAAACTCAGATAAGCTTCAACATGTTATTGTAATTTCTTTAAATATACAGCTTTACTAGAATAATATCTGGTGATCCTGCCATGAAAGTCCTTATCCATGCACTTTCTATGGTTATATGGTGACAACAGTCTGTTCCTGTCCCCAAGTTGTGCTCCTGCATTGTCACACACTCTCACAATAGAGACTAATGCCTTCATACACACGATCAGTTTTTCCGACAGGAAAACCGTGTTTTTTTCAGCAGGAAAACTGCTCAAACTTGTGTTGCATACACACGGTCACACAAATCTTGTCTGAAATTCCGAACGTCAAGAACGCAGTGACGTACAACACGTACGACGAGCCGAGAAAAATTAATTTCAATAGGCAGTTCGGCTCTACTGCTTGATTCTGAGCATGCATGTTTTTTTTATGTGTCGTAATTGCATACAGACGAGCGCGATTCCCGATAGGAATTTTTCCTGTCACGAAAATTGAGAACCTGCTCTCAATCTTTTCTTGGCAGGAATTCTGACAGAAAAAGTGTGATGGAGCATACACACGGTCGGAATTCCTGACAAAAAGCTCACATAACACTTTTCTTGTCGGGAAAACTGATCGTGTGTAGGAGGCATAAGGCCGGTACATGGTTCAAATCTCGGCAAGTTCAACAAGAACCAGCCACGATTCAAACCATTGGTGGGCAGGCTGAATGTACCAAGTTGATTGATCGATCAACTTGGGTGCAACCAGCCTGCCGGATTCTCTTGCAACTATCGCTAGCAGGTGCTATAGCCGTTCGTGATAATCACTGTCTTCTCCCGCTTCCACCCCCCCCCCCCCACTGGGAGCAGCAGGTATTCTCCTGTCAGCACTGTCTGTGTTGATGGGGAAATTGTGCAAATTTCTTTCCTGCATCCCGTGGTTGCAGGAAAGAAATTTGCACCATGTATGACCTGCCCAAAGGTGACCCTCCTAACACAGATTACAACCCACCCTAATATACAGTATATATATATATATATATATATTATATATACACACAGTGAGTATAGAAAAGAATAACCCCCCTTTAAAATAATCAAATAATCACATTTTGTTGCTTTGCAGACTGAAATGAAGACAGACACAGTTTTTGTTTTATCCAGCTGTATTTCCTAAAAAAACAAAACAGAATCACTGAGTTGGAAAAAGGACCACCCCCTTGTGTCAGTATTTTGTTGAACCACCCTTTGCTTTAAATACAGACTTTAGTCTGTTAGGATTAGGGATGAGCTCGAACATCAGGTGTTCGCTCGTTCGCCGAACAGCGAACAATATGGGGCATTCGCAGGAAATTCGAATGCCGCAAAATGCCCCATAATGCACTGCGAGTTTGCAGTGCATTATTGTCTGATGATTGGCCAAAGCATGCACCTGACCTGCATACTTTGGCCAATCACAGCGTGCTCTGCAAAGAGAGCCATAATTGGCCCAAATCAGTGTGCCTTTGGCCAACCATGGCTCAGGGAGACTACGTCTATGCCCCACACTATATAAGGCTGCTTACATAGTGGCTGTGTATAGGGTGTGACTGTGGACCGAGATAGATTGAGCTAGATAGGGCAGGCAGGTTAGTTAGTTAGTTAGTTGCAGTGTATTTGATATACCTGAATATACAGCCAGTCTAGTGTGTGTATATATATATATATATATATATATATATATAGTGTTTATATACAGTTCATTCCGTGGTGTACATTATATAATACACTTCAGGCAGTGTATTCATGTATATATATATATATATATATATATATATATATATATAGATATATATATATATATATATACAGTCTAGTAGATATATATACAGTGGGTACGGAAAGTATTCAGACCCCCTTAAATTTTTCACTCTTTGTTATATTGCAGCCATTTGCTAAAATCATTTAAGTTAATTTTTTTCCTCATTAATGTACACACAGCACCCCATATTGACAGAAAAACACACAATTGTTGAAATTTTAGCAGATTTATTAAAAAAGAAAAACTGTAATATCACATGGTCCTAAGTATTCAGACCCTTTGCTCAGTATTAAATAGAAGCACCCTTTTGATCTAATACAGCCATGAGTCTTTTTGGGAAAGATGCAACAAGTTTTTCACACCTGGATTTGGGGATCCTCTGCCATTCCTCCTTGCAGATCCTCTTCAGTTCTGTCAGGTTGGATGGTAAATGTTGGTGGACAGCCATTTTTAGGTCTCTCCAGAGATGCTCAATTGGGTTTAAGTCAGGGCTCTGGCTGGGCCATTCAAGAACAGTCACGGAGTTGTTGTGAAGCCACTCCTTCGTTATTTTAGCTGTGTGCTTGGGGTCATTGTCTTGTTGGAAGGTAAACCTCCGGCCCAGTCTGAGGTCCTGAACACTCTGGAGAAGGTTTTTGTCCAGGATATCTCTGTACTTGGCCGCATTCATCTTTCCCTCGATTGCAACCAGTCGTCCTGTCCCTGCAGCTGAAAAACACCCCCACAGCATGATGCTGCCACCACCATGCTTCACTGTTGGGACTATATTGGACAGGTGATGAGCAGTGCCTGTTTTTCTCCACACATACCGCTTAGAATTAAGGCCAAAAAGTTCTATCTTGGTCTCATCAGACCAAAGAATATTATTTCTCACCATCTTGGAGTCCTTCAGGTGTTTTTTTAACAAACTCCATGCAGGCTTTCATGTGTCTTGCACTGAGGAGAGGCTTCCGTCAGGCCACTCTGCCATGAAGCCCCGACTGGTGGAGGGCTGCAGTGATGGTTGACTTTCTACAACTTTCTCCCATCTCCCGACTGCATCTCTGAAACACAGCCACAGTGATCTTTTGGTTCTTCTTTACCTCTCTCACCAAGGCTCTTCTCCCCCGATAGCTCAGTTTGGCCGGACGGCCAGCTTTAGGAAGGGTTCTGGTCGTCCCAAACGTCTTCCATTTAAGGATTATGGAGGCCACTGTGCTCTTAGGAACCTTAAGTGCAGCAGAATTTTTTTTGTAACCTTGGCCAGATCTGTGCCTTGCAACAATTCTGTCTCTGAGCTCTTCAGGCAGTTCCTTTGACCTCATGATTCTCATTTGCTCTGACATGCACTGTGAGCTGTAAGGTCTTATATAGACAGGTGTGTGGCTTTCCTAATAAAGTCCAATCAGTATAATCAAACACAGCTGGACTCAAATGAAGGTGTAGAACCATCTCAAGGATGATCAGAAGAAATGGACAGCACCTGAATTAAATATATGAGTGTCACAGCAAAGGGTCTGAATACTTAGGACCATATATATATATAGGCGGCCCCCTAGTTGCAAACATTCGACTTACAAACGACTCCTACTTACAAACGGAGAGAGACAACAGGAAGTGAGAGCAAATTATCCCTAGGAAGGGAACTTCACTCCTGTAAGAGTAATTATGGGAAAAAGGTACCTCCACTGATGCTTTATCACCAAGGCTTGTTTCCACAACAACCCAAAATTTTCTAAATCCAATTGTCATTGGGACAGAAAGTGAGGTAAAATCTTCTAAATAGGGGTACAGACAGCAAAAAAATAAAAATAAAATAAATATATATATATATATATATATATGAATACACCACCGGAAGTGTACTTTATAATGTACACCACCAAATGAACTGTATATATACGCTACACTGAATGTAGAGTATATACAGGAGGTCCCGGGGTTACAAACAAGATGGGGTCTGTAGGTTTGTTCTTAAGTTGAATCTGTTTGTAAGTCGGAACAGGTAAATTTTTTTAACTGTAGCTCCAGCCCAAAAAACTATTTTTAAGCTTTTTGGATAGCATAGGGTAAGGGTTAACACCCCCCGTAATGTTTTATATACTCATTCAGTGAATTCAGTGTAGCGTATATATACAGTTCATTCGGTGGTGTACATTATATAATACACTTCAGGCGGTGTATTCATATTTATATATATAAATATATACTCTGCATTCAGTGTAGCACTTCAGTGTCCTGAATACACTTCAATGAATACACTTCAGTGTCCAGTGTCCAGTGTCCTGAATACACTTCAGGAGGTATACAGAGTATATAATACAGTGCAGCCGGTGTACCATTTCTAATACAGTGCAGGCAGTGTAAACAGTATATAATACAGTGTAGTGTGCTGTGAAAAAAAAAATCCCCATCATGTCTGGAAAGCCACCAAGGAGAGGCAGACACTCACAGGCCACTAAAACAGGACAAGCAGCCACTGTGTCTACAGTCAAAAGTGGTGGTCATGGATATGGCGATATGGTGCATCCTCTGCAGGTGGCCGTGGGGCACGCTTGTCCTTTTTTTTCTGCTGCTGGCCGTGTTATTGAGCCACAACATGCAGAAGAGTTGGTGGAGTGGATAACAAAGCCATCCTCATCCTCCTCATCCTCTGTCACCTCAAAGTAGTTTGCCTTCCAACGCAGCTGCCAAAGCGGCCTATTCCACTGGCTCCTTGTACACAGTTACTCCTTCCATAGCCCCACCATCATGCACGGAGGACTACCCAGAATTATTCGACCACAGTGTCGGTTACATGCTGCTGGAGGATGCACCGCAATTTAAATGCTCCCATGTTGGTTCCCAGGTGAAGGAAGGGAGTAACGTGAGCCTAGAGAGAGGGGGTTCCACAGAAGGACAAGAAACTGGCAGTCATGTTCCCCAAGTTGCAGCATACTGCCAAGTTTGCTCCAGTGATGAGGAGGGAAGGGATGATGAGGTCACTGACTGTACTTGAGTGCCTAAGAACAGAGAGGAGGAAAGTGAGGAGGAGGCATAACTCTAATGAGGCAGGATGTCCTCCAGGGGTTAGCTTAAAGTGATTTTAAAGCTTAATTTTTTTTTTTTTAAATAACAAACATTTTATACTTACCTCCACTGTGCAGCTCGTTTTGCACAAAGTGGCCCCGATCCACATCTTCTGGGGTCCCTCAGTGGCTGTCTCCATAGCCGCCGACTACAGGACTCTGCCCCGCCCCCGATCCTCGCGTCATTGGAGTTGATTGACAGCAGCGCGAGCCAATGTCTGCGCTTCTATCAATCTATCCAATGAAGAGCCGAGAAGACCGGGCCGAGCTCAAGCGCGTTCTCGGCGCGGGAATTTCGAGGGCTCAGGTAAGTAAACGGAGGGCCAGTAATCATCGGATGTTTTGTCATCCTAATGCATAGGATGCATTAAGGTGAAAAAACATGAACCTTTACAACCCCTTTAAGGGCAACCACCCTATTGCATCACAACCCAGAGCTCCGCAGGTGCAGGGCGCTGCTGACTCCCCACTGACTTTTAAAAGTTTTTTGGTGTGGGCCTTTTTTCGAAAACGTGTGCAGCAGATGGCGCTATTGCTGTTTGCAACCGTGCGTCTAAAGCGTAGGAAGCGGATCAAGCGTGGCCAGAACAGTAGCCACTTGGGCACCACATGCTTGACCAGACATATGACGACCTGCCATGCAGTTCAATGGCAGCAGCACCTGAAAGACCCACATCATAGAAAAAGGCAGACTTCTCCTTGCTCCTCATCTGGGATCTCAAACCCTATTATACCTCCAGTCCTCTCAAAAACCTGCACTGAGAGGAATGAAGGTATAGCAATAGGTGTAACAAGTACTTGCAGCCAATCTGCTAGCAGTACACCACCAGTTGATTTCAGCAGGCAAATTTCCCTACCCCAGATGCTGAACAGTAAAAATAAATTTGGTCCCAGCCATCCACATGCTCAGCGTCTAAATGCTAGCTTGGCCAAATTGCTAGCATTGTAACTGCTGTCTTTTTTAGCTGGTAGACTCAGACCCCCTTCGTAAATTTGTGGAATCTACTGTACAACAGTGGCAGGTTCCAAAACGCCATTTTTTTTCGTGTAAGGCCCTTCCGGCTCTCTGCTGTCATGTGGAAGGCAATGAGTTGGCCTTGTTGGACAGAGCGGTCAGCAGTAAGGTTCATATTACTGCTGACACATGGTCCAGCAGGCATGGGCAGGGACATTATCTTTCCTTCACGGCGCACTGGGTAACTCTGCTGGCAGCTGGGAAGGATGCAGGACAGGGTTCAGTGTTGGAGCTTGTTCCGCCACCACGCCTCCAAAAATAGTGGTGATTCTGCCACAACATCTGTATGCTACCCTCCCTCCTCTTCTTCTTCCTGTATGGCCTCTTCTGCAGAATTGTCCTCTGAACCAGCAGTGCTCCCTAAACGCTCAAGGGGCTACACAAGCAGTCAGGCAAAAAGATGTCATGCGGTGCTCGAGTCGGTCTGCCTAGGGGACAGGAGCCACACTGGGGCAGAGATTCTGTCAGCTCTGCAGGGACAGGCTCAGAGGTGGTTGACACCTTGCCAGCTTCAGCCAGGAATGGTTGTATGCGAAAATGGCACCAACCTTCTCTCTGCCTTCCGACAGGGTCACTTGACCCATGTTCCATGTTTGGCACATGTCCTGAATTTGGTGGTGCAGCGTTTCTTGACCAGGTACCCAGGCTTACAAGGTCTCCTGAGGCAGGCCACAAAAGTCTGTGGTCATTTCCGTCGGTCATACAGTGCCAGTTCTCGGCTGGCTGACATTCAAAGGGAATGCAACCTGCCCATCAACCGCCTCATTTGTGACATGCCCACCAGGTGGAACTCAGCGTTGGCAATGCTGCACAGGCTGCATACACAGCAGAGGGCCACCAATGAGTACATGTGCGAGTATGGCACCAGGACAGGGTCAGGGGAGCTTGGCTTCTTTTGGCCACTCCAGTGGCTACTGATCAAGAATGCATGCACTGTCTAGTCACCATTTGAGGAGGCCACAGGGATGGTGAGCAGTGACAATGCATGCATCAGTGACACTGTCCCTCTAGTCTTCCTGTTGGAGCAGACGCTTTGTGGAATCATGGACAGGGCACTTGAGGCAGAACAGCGGGAGGAAGAGGACTTTCTTTCCTCTCAAGGCCCCTTTATCAGATAGCATTCCTGCGGGTCTGCCAAACACACAGGAAGAAAAGGAGGAGGATGATTGTGTCAGCATGGATGTCGAGGATAACACGCAGCAGTCTTCAAGAGATGGTTTTCAGTCCCCAAAAACCCAAGGATTTGTACGTGGCTGGGAGGAGGTAGTTACGTATAATATGATCCTTAGTGACCCAGAGGACTCAGATTTGAATGCCTCTGCAAACTTATGCTGCATGGCCTCCCTGATTCTGCAAAGGCTGCAAAAGGACCCTAGGATTCGTGATATTAAGAAACGGGATCATTACATGCTGGCAACCCTTCTTGATCCATGTTACAAGGGTAAGGTTGCAGAACTCACCCTGCCTTCGCAGAGGGAGCAAAGGATAAAACATCTTCAGGAGGCCTTGAAGAAAAGTTTGTGTAACGCATTTCCAGACCCTGGGAGGTCACCATTTCCTGGTGCTGGACAATGTGTTTCTGAGGCTTCATTTGGTCAGAGGAAGAGCGATGGAGAAGGTGGCCGGCTGACCGATGCCTTTAAACAATTTTTCAGTCATCACTGCCAAGGTCTGATTCCAGCAACCATCGCCAGAATCTGCATTATATGGTGCTGGAATATCTAGGGGCAAGAGCAGACCTGGAGACCTTTCCAACAGAGCAGCCACTGAGTTACTGGGTCTTGAGGTTAGACCACTGGCCAGAACTTGCTCAATATGCAATTGCTTTCTGAACGCGCATTCAGAGCTGCTGGAGGGTTTGTAACAGATCAAAGAGTGCGCCTGTCCACAGACTCCGTTGATAGGCTCACATTTATAGATGGGCCACCCGCTGATGTAACCGGATGACCCCACCCCCCTCTGACATCACATGATGTCTGAAGGGGTGGGGTCACTTGGTTACATCACAGCGTGGCCCCGCTCTTGCCTATATAACAGCTGTCACAGCGAAAAGACAGCAGTCGGCAGGACGCATCCCATGGAGGTGGAGAATTTAAATTTTTTGCCCTATTTTTCGGGTCCATCGGGTGGCGTGGTTTAAGATGGATGGACATTGCGGCACACTTTTTTTTCTTTTATAATAAAGGAATGGTCAAAAACTGTCCTTTGTGGTTTTTACTTTTTGACACTTTTTGGTGAATGGGTAGGGGTACAATGTACCCGATACCCATTCATATGGGGGGGTGGGATCTGGGGGCCCACTTTGTTAAAGGGGTCTTCCAGATTCTGATAAGGCGCCCGCCCGCAGACCCCCACAACCACCAGGCAAGGGTTGTGGGGATGAGGCCCTTGTCCCCATCAATATGTCCCCCCCAAGCACCCTCCCCGAGTTAAGGGAAAGCAGCCTGGTGTGGTTCAGGAGGGGGGCGCTTGCTCGTCCCCCCCTATCCTGGCCTGCCAGGCTGCTTTCTCGGATATGGGTCTGGTATAGCTTTTGGAGGGGACCCCACACCAATTTTTTAAGTACACCCCTTACATTTTTGTAAATATTTTATTTTGTCTTTTCATGTGACAACACTGAAGAAATGATACTTTGCTACCATGTAAAGTAGTGAGTGTACAGCTTGTATAACAGTGTAAATTTGCTGTCCCCATTAATGTCTAAACCGCTGGCAACAAAAGTGAGTAAACCCCTAAGTGAAAATGTCCATTGGGCCCAATTAAAAATTTTCCCTCCCCGATGTCATGTGACTCGTTAGTGTTACAAGGTCTCAGGTGTGAATGGGGAGCAGGTGTGTTAAATTTGATGTTATCTCTCTCATACTGGTCACTGTAAGTTTAACATGACACCTCATGGCAAAGAACTCTCTGAGGATCTGAAAAAAACAATTGTTGCTGTACATAAAGATGGCCTAGGCTATAAGAAGATTGCCAAGACCCTGAAACTGAGCTACAGCACGGTGGCCAACACCATACAGTGGTTTAACAGGACAGGTTCCACTCAGAACAGGCCACGCCATGGTTGACCAAAGAGGTTGAGTGCACGTGCTCAACATCATATCCAGAGGTTGTCTTTGGGAAATAGACGTATGAGTGCTGCCATCATTGGTGCCGAAGTTGAAAGGATGGGGGGTCAGCCTGTCAGTGTTTAGACCATACGCCACACACTGCATCAAATTGGTCTGCATGGCTGTCATCCCAGAAGGAAGCCTCTTCTAAAGATGATGCACAAGAAAGCCCACAAACAGTTTGCTGAAGACAAGCAGACTAAGGACATGGTTTTTCTGGAACCATGTCCTGTGGTCTGATAAGACCAAGATAAACTTATTTGCTTCAGATGGTGTCAAGCGTGTGTGGCAGCAACCAGGTGAGGGACTACAAAGACATGTGTTTCTTGCCTACAGTAAAGCATGGTGGTGGGAGTGTCATGGTCTGGGGCTGCATGAGTGCTGCCGGCACTGGGGAGCTACAGTTCATTGAGGGAACCATGTTATGCCAACATGTACTGTGACATACTGAAGCAAAACATGATCCCCTCCCTTCGGAGACTGGGCCGCAGGGCAGTATTCCAACATTATTACGATCCCAAACAAAAAGACCACTGCCTTGCTAAAGAAGCTGAGGGTAAAGGTGATGAACTGGCCAAGCATGTCTCCAGACCTAAACCCTATTGAGCACCTGTGAAGCATTCTCAAGTGGAAGGTGGAGTAGCACAAGGTCTCTAACATCCACCAGCTCTGTGATATCGTCATGGAGGAGTGGATGAGGACTCCAGTGGCAACCTATGAAGCTCTGGTGAACTCCATGCCCAAGAGGGTTAAGGCAGTGCTGGAAAATAATGATGGCCACACAAAACATTGACGCTTTGGGCCCAATTTGGACATTTTCACTTAGGGGTGTACTCACTTTTGTTGCCAGTGGTTTAGACATTAATGGCTGTGTATTGAGTTATTTTGAGGGGACGGTAAATTTACACTCTTATACAAGCTGTACACTCACTACTTTACATTGTAGCAAAGTGTAATTTCTTCAGTGTTGTCACATGAAAAGATATAATAAAATATTTACAGAAATGTGAGGGGTGTACTGACTTTTGTGAGATATTGTATATATCCACTTCCCTACTGTGCACGAAAACCCCCTTCCTGCCCAAGCCATTTTTCAGCTTTCAGCGCTGTCACATTTTGAATGACAATTGCACGGTCGTGCGACGTGGCTCCCAAACGAAATTTGCATCCTTTTTTTCCCCACAAATAGAGCTTTCTTTTGGTGGTATTTGATCACCTCTGCGGTTTTAATTTTTTGCGCTATAAACAAAAGAAGAGCGTCCAGTTTGGAAAAAAAACACAATTTTTTACTTTTTGCTATAATAAATACCCATTTATTTATTTTTTATAAAATTTTCCTCAGTTTAGGCCGATACGTATTCTTCTACATATTTTTGGTAAAAAAAAAAAAAAATCGCAATAAGCGTGTATTGATTGGTTTGCGCAAAAGTTATAGCGTCTACAAAATAGGGGATAGATTTATAGCATTTTTTTTTTTTTTTTTTATTAGTAATGGCGGTGATCTGCGATTTTTATTGTGACTGCAATATTTCGGCGGACACATCGGACACTTTTGACACATTTTTCGGACCATTCACATTTATACAGCAATCCCTGCTATAAAAATGCATTGATTACTGTATAAATGTGATTGGCAGGGAAGGGGTTAACCACTAGGGGGCGGGAAGGGGTTAAATATGTTCCCTCAATGTGTTCTTACTGTGGGGGGAGGGGACTGACTGGGGGAGGTGACCGATGGTTGTCCCTATGTACAAGGGACACACCATCGGTCCCCTCTCCTTCACAGGACGTGGATCTCTGTGTTTACACACAGAGATCCACTTTCCTGCTCGTTTCCCGGGCAATCGCGGGTGCCCGGCGGCAATCGCGGGTGCCCGGCGGCAATCGCGGGCGCCGGGCACGCGCATCGGGGCCTTGTGAACGTGGCGGGCTCGCGCGCGCACCTCCTAGCTTGTTTTAAAGGGAGGACGTCCTCCCAGAACGAGAGTGTCCTCCGCCCGCTGTCAATTGACAGTGGGCGGGGGACAAGTGGATATACAGTATATCACCTTATTTTTCCTAGTGAATTAATTTGACTAATTTCTAGCTTACTGGTCCTTCATGCCTTTCATTAAATTTGTTGCACTTTTTTGCACTGTTTCCACAACATCTTTTTTAAAACTGGGAGTTGATTTCTGAAAGGCAAATAGACTGTTCACTTTGCCAGGGTAGTTCCATAGTGCAAGGGAATTTTACTAAGAGCTTAGTGAATAAAATGCAGCTCTGCTGACTTCCACCATTCAATAATGTGCAAGAAAAAATGCTGTTTTTTTTTATTTTCCTTGCACGTGATTGGTTATTCTTTGCAAAGTGAACTTTCTTAACATCCACTAACCTCTGAGAATATTTTCTTAAACAGTGCACTTCCCTTGCAATGTGAACGGCCTATTTGCGGCCTAACATCAGGGAGTTTTCTTTTAGTAAGTCAACTCCCTGGTGTCCAAAACGGAGCTAAAAACAGCCACTGATTACTGTATAAATGTCCCTGGCAGGGAAGGGGTTAACACTAGGGACGATCAAGGGGATAAGTGTTCCCTAGGGAGGCGTTTCTAACTGTGGGGGGAGTGTATTGACTGGAGGAGGAGAGAGATTGCTGTTCCTGATCACTAGGAACAGCAGATCTCTCTCTACTCCCCTGTCAGAACAGGGATCTGTTTACATACAGAGATCCCCATTCCGCCTCTCTGTGGAGCGATCACAAAGTGGCCGGCGGACATTGCAGCCGCTGGCCATGCACATAAATGAATGAATTAGGACCTTAATGTAAAATAAAAACTTTGTTTTCAAGACAAGGGCATGCACTTCCTTCCTCACCTGTAGTCACCCATGATGCATACATTTAGAATAATACTTAAAGCCTATCTAAATCCAAAAACAAAAATATAATAATTAGCAGTCATTAGATGAGGTGTTTTCAGGATTTTTTCCTTTTACTTTTTACCTTTTTAACCCTGCAAATAAAACACATCCTGTCCCTTTTGGCCATGTCCACTTTCCCTACTGTAGGAAGGGAGCCATGGATGTCACACAGGCTGGGCCTCTAACATGTCTTCCTTTTTTCTTCTCCGATATATGGTTGATTGATTGGACTAATGGTTTAAAAAAGAAAGATAACATTGTTTTTTGCTGTCTTTTTCAGCTCACAAGAGGTGTCAGGGAGGGACATTACATTTTTGGCAAAATCAATGGGTATTTTCTGTACTTGATGAAAATGTTCTATGAATGAAAAATGAAAACAAATGTAGCTACCACATAAAAGGAAAAGTGACCTTTTTTTTTTGTTTCTTTTTTTTGGCTTTAGACACACTTTAAAAATAGGATTTTTTTACTCACCGTAAAATCCTTTTCTCTGAGTCCATGGACCGACACAGCTTCTCTATTGACAAAGTGGGTATTATCCGTTAATTAGGAGTGACTAGGCAGAAAAACTTGTAAAAAGTGTTGCATCACACCTTCTACAGTACCGCCCAGGGGGCGGACCCTCTGGGTATACCCTCTCAGTCTGCATCTTCGCAGATCAGTTCGGCAAAAAGCAGTACAAACTTAAAAGGAGGGGTGGGTGCTGTGTCGGTCCATGGACTCAGAGAAAAGGATTTTACGGTGAGTAAAAAATCCTATTTACTCTTTCGTCCATGGACCGACACAGCTTCTCTATTGACAAAGTGGGACGTCCCAAAGCAGTGTCAGAGAAAAAACGAGGGGTGGTAACAGCATAAAAATAAACTTCACCCCAAACACAAAACAGCACTCCTCCAACGGAGGAGTTGCAACTCTAAACAGCCGCTTGCAAAACCTTGCGGCCAAAAGAGGCATCCGAAGATGCACCTACATCAATTTTGTAGAATTTTGTGAAAGTGTGTGCGGACGACCAAGTCGCCGCTTTACATAATTGGGAAACAGACGCTTGATGTCGGAAAGCCCAAGAGGCACCTATTGCCCTGGTCGAATGCGCCGTGACAGGAAAGGGGGGCGCCTGACCCTTTAAGGTGTAAGCCTGGATTACTATCTGTCGGATCCACCTAGAGATGGTGGCCGATGAGACTGCTTGGCCCTTCTTGGGACCAGCCACCGAAACAAAGAGTGAGTCTGACTTCCGGAACAGGGAAGTAGCAGATAGGTATACTCTCAAAGCTCGGACAACGTCCAAGGAATGCAACGCCGACTCCTTAGGATTCGACGGCTGAGGACACAAGGATGGAAGTACAATGTCTTCGTTGAGATGAAAAGCCGAAACGACTTTCGGAAGAAAGGAAGGCTGCGGCCGCAGCACCACCTTATCCTTGTGGAAAATCAAATAGGGAGCCTTGCAGGACAAGGCTGCCAGCTCAGAGACTCGTCTAACTGACGCAACAGCCACCAAAAAGTCCACTTTCTGAGAAAGTGTCAACAGGGGAATATCTCTAATATTCTCAAATGGTGCCTTCTGAAGCACCGAGAGGACCAGGTTCAAGTCCCACGGAGGTAACGGGGGACGGACCGGAGGGGCCACATGTCGGACCCCCTGCACAAATGTACTCACGAGAGAGTGAGTCGCCAGGGGTCGCTGAAAAAAGACAGCCAGGGCAGATATCTGTCCCTTAAATCGTACTTAGGGCAAGCCCTTGGTCTACCCCATGCTGTAAAAACAGCAGGATTCTGGAAACCAAATAGGTACGCGGATGCCATTTCATTTCCTCACACATGGAGATGTAGGCCCTCCAAGTGCGGTGATAGACCTTCCTAGAGGACGGTTTTCGAGCACTTCTCATAGTAGAGATTACTGAGTCTGACAGGCCCCAGTCTCTCAGTACCTGGTTCTCAACAGCCATGCCGTTAAAGCCAATGACTGTAAAGCAGGATGGAATATGGGACCTTGCGATAGCAGGTCCTTCCGTAGTGGTAGGCGCCAGGGGACGTCTGCTACCAGACGTACTAGATCGGCGTACCAAGGACGCTGAGGACAGTCTGGAGCGATTAGGATCATTGGAATTCCCTCTGCCTCCACTCTGCGGAGCAGAAGAGGAAGAAGCCTTAAGGGAGGGAAGGCATAGATTAGCCGATACTGACCCCACGATGCTACCAACGCGTCCGTTGCGTCTGCCCATGGGTCTCTTGACCGGGCCACAAATCTCAATACCTTCTGATTGAGTCGGGAAGCCAGAAGATCTACGTCTGGTGTGCCCCATCTTTGGCAGAGGAGTTGGAACACCTCCGGGTGTAAGGACCCTTCTCCCTGGTCCAGCATCTGGCGGCTCAGGTAGTCCGCTTGCCAGTTTTTCACACTCGGAATGTACACGGCCGACAGTGCCGGTACGCTCCTCTCTGCCCACTTCAGGATGCGAGCGATCTCCGATGTTGCAGCTGAGCTTCTTGTTCCTCCTTGATGATTGACATATGCCACTGCTGTGGCGTTGTCTGACTGGATACTGACTGGACGCCCTTGCAGCCTCTGAGACCATTTGAAGAGGCACAGCCTGATCGCCCGGATTACCAGGACATTGATCAGCAGGAGGGCTTCCTCTGGGGTCCAGCGACCTTGCGCCGACTGAACACCCCAGACTCCCCCCCAACCTGTTCGGCTGGCGTCCGTCGTGATCACTATCCAGTAAACCGGAAGAAATGACTTCCCGACCATTAGAGCCGGTGCTGTCAGCCACCATACCAGGGATCTCCTGACTATGTGGCTCACTCGGATTTGATAATCCAGAGATGATGGACATCTGTTCCATCTGGACAGAACTTCCTTCTGTAACACTCGAGTGTGGTATTGAGCATATGGAACCGCCTCGAAGGAGGCTACCCTGAGGCCCAACACTCGCATGCAAAAAACGGAGTGACGACCAATTCCTGGAAGTCAGCTGCCGTACTGCAGCCCGGAGGGTCTGCAACTTCTCCACAGGGAGGAATACCTTTGCCTCTGAAGAATCCAGAATCAACCCCAGGTACCCTAGGCGTTGAGTGGGCACCAATACTGACTTTTGCGTGTTTAGTATCCAACCACAGTCTCGAAGAGTCTGACAGGTAATGGACACGCTTACCTCTAATTCTGAGCTTGAAGGGGCCTTCAGCAGAAGGTCGTATAAGTAGCCTGTGATAGCGATACCCCGCTGTCTTAGAAGTGCCAGAATCGGAGCGAGCACCTTGGTGAACGTCCTGGGTGCTGAGGCAAGGCCCAACGGGAGGGCCACAAACTGGTAGTGGTCCTTCCCGATAGCAAATCGCAGAAACCTCTGGTGTCTGGAGTATATGGGGACATGCAGGTATGCGTCCTTGATGTCCAAGGAGGCCAGAAAGTCCCCCGGATGGAGAGCCGTGACTACAGATCGAACCGACTCCATCCGAAAACTTTGTACCTTCACAAAGCAATTGAGGGCTCTGAGATCCAAGCTTGGACGAACCCCCTCCTTCTTCGGCACAATGAACAGATTTGAGTAAAAACCCCGTCCCAGTTCTGGAACTGGAATAACTACCCCGCGTTCCAGTAGACCCTGGACCGCCCCATACAGGGCCTCCCGACGGGTCGGTAGTAGCTGGAGATTGGAGGTGTTGAATCTGTCCGGTGGACAAGAGAGAAACTCTATCTTGTAGCCTGAGGAGATTACTTCGCAAACCCACCTGTCGGAGATTAGTGCTGTCCACTGAGTCGCGAATTTGCGAAGACGTCTCCCCACCCGAGAGCTGGGTGGGGGTGGACCTTCATGCGGACGCAAATTTGTCCGCAGGCTTATTGGGTATGCGGGACCAGGGACGCTTTTGTCCTTGGGCAGGCGCTTTATCGGCCTGGGGTCTTTTCCCTGTCGCCCTAGGGGGACCAAAAAACCACTTGTGTGCAGTAAAGGAGGGCCCTTGCCCTTAGCGTGGCCCCTTATCCTTGCTAATTTGGGGAAGCAAAGTGCTTTTACTTCCTGTGGCATCCTTGATGATGTCATCCAGAGAAGCCCCAAAAAGTCTGTCGCCCTTAAAAGGCAGATCCAACAGGGCTTTCTTGGAAGTCTGGTCCGCAGACCAGCCTTTTAGCCAGATCAGGCGGCGTATTGCTACTGCATAAACCGAAGTAATAGACAGCAGGGGAATAGTATTCATGTCTGACTCGCAGACAAACCTAAGGCCCTGGACCAACAGGTCGGCCAATGTTATCTCATCAGGAGGAGCATCTCGCTCCTTAACCCCTGGAGTAGCAATCTTGCCCATTCAGTAAGTGTGTGAGACACTAGGGCCCCCGCCAATGCCGGGCGTACTGCCGAGCCTACCACTGAGTATAGGTAGCAAGCGAGTGCTTCAGCCTTCTTATCCACAGGGTCCTTGAAAACAGGAGCCCCTTCTACAGGAATTGTGGTGGCTCTATTAAGTCTGGACACTGGAGAGTCCACTATAGGGGGGAGAGGTCCATTTCTTCAGAAAACTCTCCTCAAAAGGGGTACCGTACCGCAAACCTCTTTGGGGCTGTAAAGACCCTCAGTGGGTTCTCCCATTCCTTGTATAAGAGTTTATCAAAAGACACACAAGGGAACACCTTAGCAGTGCGGGCAGGTCTATGAAACCCAAGTGGACCGGAGTCTCTGCTGCTTCTGCAGTACAGGTATTTTCCAATTTTAGCATATCCCGCACTGCAGTAATAAGGTCAGATACCAAAGCCGTCTCGCGTACTGACCTGGACTTTGAGTCATTCTCACTGTCCGGTCACGGTCTGCAGTCTCTGATGCGTCAGAATCTGGGCCCCGAGCCGTAGCTGGACCTGGTTCTGCACCAGAATTATCCCCAGAAGCTTGCAGGGGATGGGGCGTTTACTACCCCCTGTATTCCCGTGTGCTGCTTCCACCCTGGCAGCAAACGCCTCTAGGATTGCAGTCATAGCGTTCATAGACACCTCAGGGGCACCAGCTGCTAAATCTGGTGTTTCAGGGGAGAAGACATCTGGCTCAGATGCCATGCTGACCACACGCTGACACTCACAGGGCTCCAGGCAAGATATCAATAGGCCACCCTCCTGTGCTGCAGAGAGGCCGGGTCACCCAGAGGACTCACCACCCTGGATAGGTACTGCTATGCTGCGCCTGTGATGCTGTCCCACTGCTGCTGTGTCAGTCTGCTTCTTTTATCAGCACTTCCTGTGTGAATTTTCGCGCCAGTGTAATGCACCCTAGAGGCCGGAGGCTCTCGAAAAATGGTTGCCAAAAACGTCTGTATGGAAGATAATGTGGGCTCTAAGAAAATGGCCGCCGACAGAAGATAGAGGTCAAGCAGCCATAGCCCACAAAAAGATGGCCGCCGAACGGCAATATCTGCATACAGGGTGGACAAACATGGCCGCCGATCAGCTGATAGGGGCCAGTGGGTGTGGCCGAACCACAGGAAGATGGCCGCCGGGCAGTCACAAGAGGCCAAACTTGGCATGGACCACCTCAAAATGGCCGCCGACAGCATGGAGGAGGAAGGACACAAACACAGGTAGGAAAAAATGACATTTCTTTTAAATGTTAGTTACAGCCAGCCCCGCTCCAGTGGGACCCCCTAGGTGACCCCCAGCAACCTTTAGCTAGAAGCCCAGGGAGGAGGGAAAGGCAGGGAGAGAGGGAAGAAAGGGGCCACAACCACTTACTTGATCTCTTCAGGAATGTCCAGCTAAATCACCCAGCCGAGGCAGGGGAGTTTTACTTACCTATCCTGCATGTATTCTGCTGGAAGACATTCCAAACAGATCATCGTCCGCGCACGGAAGGTGACTGTTGGCCAGGCATGCTGTGATTGGACCCAGAAGGGACGATCATATGTATGCCCTGGAGCATGACGCTCACCGGACAGGCTGCTGCGACTCGGCCGTAAGGTCAGCCGAAGCTGAGCGGTCCGATGCAAGCCTTGGAGCGTAAGCTCACCGGCCAGGCTGCTGCGACTCGGCTGTAAGGTCAGCCGAAGCTAAGCGGTCCGATGCAGGCCCTGGAGCGTAAGCTCATCGGCCACCCGTGGAGCGACGGGCATGTCGTGGAAAACCCAGCGCGTAGCTAGGGTCGGCACACGCTCGATGGCCAAAACTGGGGAGACTACAAGGATCAAGGATCCAGCCTGTCACCCAGTCGGCAGTTGATCGAAGATCGCAGGAAACAACAAATGTAGCAAAAAAAAAAAAAAAAAATATATATATATCTTTTTTCCCCGGACCAATGGGCCCGAAGGGAGCCATGTCCTACTCCTTGCTAGACAGAAAAAAACTGATCTGCGAAGATGCAGACTGAGAGGGTATACCCAGAGGGTCCGCCCCCTGGGCGGTACTGTAGAAGGTGTGATGCAACACTTTTTACAAGTTTTTCTGCCTAGTCACTCCTAATTAACGGATAATACCCACTTTGTCAATAGAGAAGCTGTGTCGGTCCATGGACGAAAGAGTAAGTATTTTTGCATACTTTGATCTCAGGTTAATACAACAGCTGGGTGGGGGTGGTGGAAATCTGAACTTGAAAATAGAGTTACGGTAAAAAGGTGCATAAGGGAGCTGCAATACAGCAGTGACACACTAAACGTACAACACATACAAAGTCATATGCTGCAGCTGTTCAAGTATAGGTTTAATTTGCTGGTACGTTTTGTTGACAGGTTCTACTTTTGTCCCTAGGAGTGTGCAGGTGGTGTGCCAGGTGTGCCAGGACACACCCTAATCACCCCCGTGCGGTATAGATTCCCCCTGCTGCCCAGGTCAGTGTAATTTACCGGCTGCTTATTTTTCTGAGAGAGCAAAGTGAGTGATTGGTACAGATTAGTGTTCATTCTCTAACTGAAGCCTAGTAAATTGTGTTTAGGCTTCAATTTGTGAATGAACAGGAAGCAGCTCAGCACAGAGCTTTTCCCATTCATTCACTGTCTATTGCAGCTGACGCTGCAGAGAGAGGGGCTGGGGAATCTCTGTCCCCTGTTCCGTTTCTCTGTCGCAAAAGTGAGACATCAGGGGTCTGTTTAGACCCCTGATATTTCAACAGATTTCCCAGAATTGTAAATTGAAAATATTGTTAAAAATTGAAAAATGTTTAAATTACTGACACTGCCCACTGCCCAACCAATACCAATCTTTGCCCTACTGACACCATCCACTGCCCTACTGACATCATCCACATTTGTTTGTTTACATTTATAAACGTGTGTCTGTCAGTGTGTATATATACATATATATGTATATATGTACACGCACACACACACATAGTCTGCTCACACCAATGCTTTTGTTATTATTTGAGGAACAGCAAATGAAACATGAAAAATATGAGCAGTGACAATTTGCTTCATACTTACACATTACACAACCTATACGTATCAGAATGTTATGAGATTATAAACATTTTTTTATTTCTAAATCATGTTGTACATAGATAAAACACAAAATCGGTGCTTACACACAGGTATTAAACCTTTTCATCATTGTATCCTTCTCATACACTGATTTTATGATAGTAGTAAAAGCATAATTTTGATAAATATATTTTACTGGGTTAACAGAGGGCCATGATAATGACAAGGCAGTTCAACATCTACTATCCCGCAGACTTCACTGTAGGTCATCTGTGCAGGGTCAGGTCATAGACAGCACATCACGTGCACACACAATGAGATAACTAAAGGCTGCTTGAATGTGCAGAAACATCATAATAGGCTCTTTATCTCATGTTTAATGTCCCTTATACCACAGAGGGAACAAAAGTGCAGTCAAATTGGCTGATTTCTCTCTCTGCTTCTTCACCCTGAGCACCCAAGCTCTTATGATGCAGTTCTGCATGTTTGATATGCATGCAACTGGGACTTAAATGAAGTAATCCTGTAAGATACATAATAATATACAATAATACAATCTTTACATCATAGAATTTATACATTTTAACATTTATACTGAGTACCCAAGTTCTTATGTTGCTGAAGCTTGATATGCAGACATCCTGTAACATACATAACAACATTAATTTATTTTAACATGTTTTATATGTGTGTTTGTTATGTCTACATACAATCCTTGCTTTACAAATAAACATGTAATGCACAACATACGATTCACAATTCCACTATAGTTTATCTAAAGTAGGGTTGAGCCGAACCCCCCCCCCGATTCGGTTCGCACCAGAACCTGCGAACGGACCAAAAGTTTGCGCGAACTTTAGAACCCTATTAAATACAATGGACGCGAACGTTTGAAATGTAAAGTGCTAATTATAACGGCTAATATGCATGTTATTGTCCTAAAAAGGGTTTGGAGACCCGTGTCCTGCCCCAGGGGACATGTATCAATGCAAAAACAAGTTTTAAAAACAGTAGTTTTTTCGGGAGCAGTGATTTTAATGATGCATAAAGTGAAAAAAAAGTGAAACATTCCTTTAAATATCGTACCTGGGGGGTGTCTAAAGTATGCCTGTGAAGTGGCACGTGTTTCCTGTGTTTAGAACTGTCCCTGCACAAACTGACATTTCTAAAGAAAAAAAAGCCATTTAAAACTGCTTGCGGCTTTAATGTAATGTCTGGTCCCGGCAATATGGATGAAAATCATTGAGAAAAATGGCATGGCTACCCCATCACCCACCCCTACCCCAGCCCATTACCAGCCCCTTTGGGTCTTGTATGGATATTAAGGGGAACCCCACACCCAAAATAAAAAAAGGCCCTATATACTCTGAACAGCAGTATACAGGCGGTGCAAACAAGACACGGACTGTAGGTTTGTTCTTAAGTAGAATCTGTTTTTAATTTGGAACAGGTACATTTTTTAAGTGTAGCTCTAGCCAAAAAATCTATTTTTAAGCTTTTTGGAGTACATAGGGAAGGGTTAACACCCCTGTAACATTTGTTTTGCTGTCTGTGCACCTGTTCAGAACATTTCACCTCACTTTCCGTCCCAATGACAAATGTTTTTGGAAAGTTTGGGGTTTTTATTGAAACAAGGATTGGTGATAAAGCATCAGTAGAGAGGAGACACCTTTTTCCCATATTAACTCTTACAGGAGAGAATTTCCCTTCCTAGGGGTAGATTTCCTCACACTTCCTGTTGTCTCCTTCCGTTTGCAAGTAGGAGTTGTTTGTAAGTTGGATGTTTGAAAGTAGGGGCCTGCCGTAGATACTCTGCAGAAATTTGCCCCTTAGGTGTTGGTTTTGCCACAACACTGTAAGCCTGCACAGTTACTCTTGGTGGGCGCTGGAACGCCCTGCTGTCAACTATTATAGCAGGAATTGTAATTACATGCCATTGTTGAACAGTGGTCTGAAAAATTGGGCCTTTGGTGGTGGCGGTGGTGCCACAAGACTAAGTCTTCACAGATACTGTACTTAGAGCGCAGGAATGGGCCCAGCTGTGAAATATTAGATCAAGAATTGTTATTACATGCCCCTGTTGAACAGGGGCAGAAAAATTGGGCATTAGACACTGGTGCTGGTGCCACGACACTGCAACCTCTCCCAGATACTGTACTTAGAGCGCAGCAATGAGCCCTGTTGCAAAGTATTAGACCAAGAATTGTAATTACATGCCCCTGTTAAACAGGGGCAGAAAAATTGGGCCTTAGGCACTGGTGCCAAAACACTGCAACCCCTCACAGATACTGTACCTGGAGCGCAGCAATGAGCCCTGCTGCAAAGCATTGCATAAAAAATTGTAAATACACGCCCCTGTTAAACAGGGGCTGAAAAATTGGGCCTTAGGCACTGGCGCTGGTGCGACGACACTGCAACCTCTCCCAGATACTCTAGTTGGAGTGCAGTAATGAGCCCTGCTGCAAAGCATTGCATCAAATATTGTAATTACATGCCCCTGTTAAACAGGGGCTGAAAAATTGGGCCTTAGCCACTGGTGGCAGCACCCAGAACCAAAAATGTTCTTCCAAGCTATCAGTAGGATCATTGAGGAGGAAGAGGATAGTCAGTCAACATAACAGGACATTCACTCAGCATCAGCATAGGCAGTCTTGAAGGGATGTGTAATTTAGAAAAAATTATTTGGTTACATCAGCTTCAGGTGCTTGGTAGCTGGTGGTGATCCAAGACTGATCCATCTTTATGAATGTCAGTCGATCAACCGAGTCGGTGGACAGGCGCACCCTGTGATCGGTAACAAAGCCTCCAGCAGCACTGAATGTGCGTTCCGAAAGAACGCTGGATGCAGGACAGGCCAGTAGCTCAATTGCATACTGTGCAAGCTCTGGCCAGTGATCCATCCTCAAGACCCAGTAAGCCAGAGGATTTTCGGTGTGAAAGGTGTCCAAGTCTGACCTTGCCCCTAGGTATTCCTGGACCATGTAAATCAGACGCTGGCGATGGTTGCTGGAACCGATCATACCTTGGAGCTGCGGATTAAAAAATTGTCTGAACGCATCGGTCAGACGGCCACCTTCTCCACCGCTCCTTCTCTGACTGACCGAAGCCTCAGCAACTCGTTGTCCAGGACCAGGAGTTTGTAACCTCCCAGTCTCTGGGAACGCATTGCACAGACCTTTCTGCAAGGCCTCCCGGAGATGTCTCATCCTCTGCTCCCTCTGCGACCGCAAGATAAGGTCCGCAACCTTAGCCTTATACCGTGGATCAAGGAGAGTGGCCAGCCAGTAATGGTCCCTCTCCTTGATACAAAGAATACGAGGATCCTTCCGCAGGTTTTGTAGGATCAGGGAGGCCATGCAGCGTAGGTTAGCTGAGGCATTTGGTCCGGAGTCCTCTGGGTCACTAAGGACGACATGAGCCGCAGCCACCTCCTCCCAGCCACGTACAAGTCCACGGGTTTCTTGGGACTGTAAATCATCCCTAAAAGACTGCTGCTGCTGAGTGCCAGGCTCCACCTCCATGTTGACACAATCCTCCTCCTCCTCCTCTTCCTGTGTGATGGGTGGGACAGAAGGAACACTGTCTGGATAAAGGGGGCCTTGAGAGGCAAGGAAGTCCTCCTCTTCCTGCCTCTGTTCTGCCTCAAGTGCCCTGTCCATTATTCCACGCAGCATATGCTCCAACAGGTGGACAAGAGGTACAGTGTCACTGATGCATGCACTGTCACTGCTCACCATCCTCGTGGCCTCCTCAAATGGTGCCAGGACAGTGCATGCATCCCTGATCATGCCCCACTGGCGTGGTGAAAAAAAACCGAGCTCCCCTGACCCTGTCCTGGTGCCGTAGTCACACAGGTACTCATTGATGGCCCTCTGCTGCGTGTGCAGCCGCTGCAGCATGGCCAATGTTGAGTTCCACCTGGTGGGCATGTCACATATAAGGCGGTTCTTGGGCAGGTTCAACTCCTTTTGCAGCTCAGCCAGCCGAGCACTGGCATTATATGATCGGCGGAAATGCACACAGACTTTCCTGGCCTGCCTCAGGGCTGTAAGCCCGGGTACCTGCCCAAGAACCGCTGCACTACCAGGTTAAGGACGTGAGCCACACAGGGCACATGGGTCAGTTGTCCCTGTCGGAGGGCAGAGAGGAGGTCGGTGCCATTGTCGCAAACCACCATTCCTGGCTTAAGCTGGCGTGGCATCAACCACCTCTCGGCCTGTCCCTGCAGAGCTGACAGAACCTCTGCCCCAGTGTGGCTCCTGTCCCCCAAACACACCAGCGCAAGCACGGCATGGCATCTTTTTGCCTGCGTTCTTGCATAGCCCCTTGAACGCCTACGGAGCACCGCAGGTTCCGAGGACAAAGCACAGGAAGAGGCCACGGAGGAAGAAGAAGAGGTGGGGGTGGAGGAGAGAGGTGTGTCACAACCAGTAGTAGCATTTTGGAGGCGTGGTGGCGGAACAACCTCCAACACTACTGCACCTTGTCCTGCATCCTTCCCAGATGCCAAAAGAGTGACCCAATGGGCCGTGAAAGATAGGTAACTTCCCTGTCCATGCCTGCTGGACCATGAGTCAGTGGTAATATGCACCTTATCGCTGACCGCCCTGTCCAGCAAGGCATGGACATTGCCTTCCACATGCCGGTAGAGAGCCGGAATTGCCTTCCGTGAGAAAAAGTGGCGTTTGGGAACCTGCCACTGAGGAACCGCACATTGCACAAACTCACGGAAGGGGGCCGAGTCTACCAACTGAAAAGGCAGCAGTTGTAGTGCTAGCAATTTAGCCAAGCTAGCATTCAACCGCTGGGCATGTGGATGGCTGGGAGTGAACTTCTTTCGACGGTCCAGCAGCTGGGGCAGGGAAATTTGACTGCTACAATCGGACGTCGGTGTACTGCTAGCAGAGTCTCCGCAAGTACTTGGCTGTGACACACCTAATTCTACACCTTCATTCCTCTCAGTGCAGGTTTCAGAGAGGACTGAAGGTATAGTGGGGTTGGAGATCCCAGCTGATGAGGAGCAAGAAGAGGTCCGCTTTGTTCTTTGGTGTGGGTCTTTAAGGTACGCTTGCCAACGAGCTGCATTGCAGGTCAACATATGTCTGGTCAAGCATGTGGTGCCCAAGCGGCTGATGTTTTGGCCACGCGAGATACGCTTGAGACATATGTTGCAAATAGCAGCCGTGCGATCTGATGCACTCGACTCAAAAAAGGCCCACTCCAAAGAACTTTTGGAATAACGAGCAGAGGCAGCGCCCTGCACAGGCGGAGCTCTGCGGTGTGATTCAGTCGGTGTGCTGCCCTTACGCTGGCCCCCGGAGGGCATCCTGCCTCGTTGAAGATGTGCCTCCTCCTCATCCTCCTCCTCCTCCTCTCTCCCCTTTCAGGCACCCACGTGGAGTCAGTGACCTCATCATCCCCTCCCTCCTCATCACTGGAGCCAATCTGGCAGTATGCTGCAGCTGCTGGAACATGACTGCCAGATTGCTGTGCTTCTTGAGCATCCCCTCTCTCTGCGCTCACGCTACTGCCTTCCTCTAGCTGGGTATCATCATCAGACCCTTCAAAACGCTGGGCATCCTCCTGGAGCATGTACCCAACGCTGTGCTCAAACAGTTCGGGGGACTCCTCAGGAGGACATGGTGGGTCTAGAGAAGGAGTGACTGATGATGACATTGATACGAGGGAAGAGGACACATTGGCAGCTGCTTTGCCAGTACCCTGAGCCTGGGTGAGAGAGGATGAGGAGGGCTTGGTCACCCACTCTACCAAGTCTTCGGCATGCTGAGGCTCAACGCATCCAGCTGCCGAAAATAAGGACAAGCGTGTCCCATGGCCACATGCTGATGACAATGCACCACGTCCACGACCAGCACTGTTGCCCCCAGACACAGAGCCTGCTTGCCCTCTTTTATTGGCTCGTGACTGTCTGCCTCTCCTTGTTGGCCTTCCAGACATTCTAATGGCCTGCAGGGAGATGGGAAAACCAGCAATAAGGGGTAGCTTCAGGTGTATACTGTGCAGGAGGCACCTACACCCACTGTAACTGCTTGCAGGTGCCTGTCTGTGTTACACAACAGAACAACACCACAAGCAATAAGGGGTAGCGTATACTGTGCAGGAGGCACCTACACCCACTGTAACTGCTTGCAGGTGCCTGTCTGTGTTACACAACAGAACAACACCACGAGCAATAAGGGGTAGCTTGAGGTGTATACTGTGCAGGAGTCACCTACACCCACTGTAACTACTTGCAGATGCCTGTCTGTGTTACACAACAGAACAACACCACGAGCAAAAAGGGGTAGCGTATACTGTGCAGGAGGCACCTACACCCACTGTAACTGCTTGCAGATGCCTGTCTGTGTTACACAACAGAACAACACCACGAGCAATAAGGGGTAGCGTATACTGTGCAGGAGGCACCTACACCCACTCTAACTGCTTACAGATGCCTGTTAGTGTTACACAAAAGAAAAACACCAGCAATAAAGGGTTGCTTCAGCTGTATACTGTGCAGGAGGCACCTACACCCACTGTAACTGCTTGCAGGTGCCTGTCTGTGTTACACAACAGAACAACACCACGAGCAATAAGGGGTAGTGTATACTGTGCAGGAGGCACCTACACCCACTGTAACTGCTTGCAGATACCTGTCTGTGTTACACGACAGAACAACACCATGAGCAATAAGGGGTAGTGTATACTGTGCAGGAGGCACCTACACCCACTCTAACTGCTTACAGATGCCTGTTAGTGTTACACAAAAGAAAAACACCAGCAATAAAGGGTTGCTTCAGCTGTATACTGTGCAGGAGGCACCTACACCCACTGTAACTGCTTGCAGGTGCCTGTCTGTGTTACACAACAGAACACCACCACGAGCAATAAGGGGTAGCGTATACTGTGCAGGAGGCACCTACACCCACTCTAACTGCTTACAGATGCCTGTTAGTGTTACACAAAAGAAAAACACCAGCAATAAAGGGTTGCTTCAGCTGTATACTGTGCAGGAGGCACCTACACCCACTGTAACTGCTTGCAGGTGCCTGTCTGTGTTACACAACAGAACAACACCACGAGCAATAAGGGGTAGTGTATACTGTGCAGGAGGCACCTACACCCACTGTAACTGCTTGCAGATACCTGTCTGTGTTACACGACAGAACAACACCATGAGCAATAAGGGGTAGTGTATACTGTGCAGGAGGCACCTACACCCACTCTAACTGCTTACAGATGCCTGTTAGTGTTACACAAAAGAAAAACACCAGCAATAAAGGGTTGCTTCAGCTGTATACTGTGCAGGAGGCACCTACACCCACTGTAACTGCTTGCAGGTGCCTGTCTGTGTTACACAACAGAACAACACCACGAGCAATAAGGGGTAGCTTCAGTTGTATACTGTGCAGGAGGTTTAGCAAAGAATAACACTTACACTGTCCCTGCCTATCCTGCTCTCTCCCTGCATGCCAACACACTGTAACTGCACAAGGTTTAGCAAAGAATAACACTGAAGCCTCGTACACACGACCGATTTTCTCATCCAAAACCGGCAAGAAAAGTGCCGCGAGAGCTGTTTTCTCGAGAAAAACGTTCGTGTGTATGGTTTTACGACGAGAAAATTGCCGTGAATCTTGACGCGAAAATAGAGAACCTGCTCTCTATTTTCTCGTCAGGATTCCAGATTTCCTCGTCGTGTTTCTCGTCGGCCTCTTTTGTGATGGGAAAATGGTTCGTGTGTATGCTTTAACGAGTCTTTCAAAAGCGCGCATGCTCAGAAGCAAGTATGAGACGGGAGCGCATCTTCTGGTAAAACAAGCCTTCGTAATGGAGATAGCACATTCGTCACGCTCGAAATTATTGCATCGTTTAAATGTTGTGCATTGAAATCTTCTTTAGAATGGTATATTAATCAAAACGAAAGAACTTCTTTTGCTGCTAATATTCACACAGAGTTATGACTATCTTTTTTTAACCTTTTTCATGCTGCTCTTAAGAAGATTTATGTGTATTATATCGTGCAAGTTTTTATGAATATTTTACATTTTTATATTTTTCAAACTGATGTTAATTTTAATTTCGCAATGTTTTGATAGTGATCTCCCATTGAATATTTTAATATATAGTTGTTAAATTTTACACCCTCTTTTTGGGAAATCAGATTCTTTTATTTTTTAGGGGGGTTGTTATCTGTCCCTTTTTTTGTCAGTCAAATGTCTCTGCTTACTCCAAAGCTAAATTTTAAATTTTTACAAATACACATAGTCAAGTATTAACTTAAACAAAAATAACATTTATTCATGTTTCAAATAAAATAAAGAGAAGGCAGCGCTGGAGAACCTGCTGCCATTTGTGCATCCCAGGGACCCCAGACCACACATCAACCCTGTGTGGACACTAAAATTGGGAGCTTGAGAAGGCCAACATTTCTGAGCACAATCTGATGCTGGCCTCCCAGAGGTCAGGAACAGCAGCAGGTGAGATATATGTCTCAAGTGTGTGGTACTACAACAGGCTGCCTTCTGTCCGACCACAATGAAGCAAGGCCATCACTTCCTCGTCTTCCTGGCAACCTTCCCTGCAACCTTTCCTGAAGCCTTCCCTGCAGCCTTCCTTCTTCGTTTGGCTGGAGGCTGGGCCACTGGAGGGGTACTTCTGTCAGGAGGAGGAGGAGGTGGAGGAGAAGGGGGTGGCGCAGAAGAACAAGGTGGAGGTGGAGGAGAAGGGGGTGGGGCGGAAGAACAAGGTGGAGGTGGAGGAGAAGGGGGTGGGGCGGAAGAACAAGGTGGAGGAGGAGGTGGAGGAGAAGGGGGTGGGGCAGAAGAAGAAGGTGGAGGAGAAGGGGTGGGGCAGAAGAAGAAGGTGGAGGTGGAGGAGAAGGGGGTGGGGCAGAAGAAGAAGGTGGAGGTGGAGGAGGAGGTTGAGGTTGGGACAGTTGTGCCACCTCACAAATTGCAGTATTGGGGGTAATTTTTCCCATCACCCCCTTGTTGAGCAAGGTGATGAGCAGGGGCTCGCATAGGAGGCGTTGCTCCATGCTCATCACCTTGAACTTTGCCTCCACTAGGCCGGCAATGGCCTCTTCAGGGGATGTGGGCTCTTTGAGGGTGGCATGGGCCTCTTTAATAAGGGCCATTGCTGCCTCACTGGTGGTCCTGTCCCTCCTGCCTCTTTTGGGAAATCGGATGGGAGGCACCTGTGATCTGGTGCTTCTCCTTTGCCCTGCCACCTCCTGCCTGCCACTGGGCCCTGCCACCTCCTGGCTGCCACTGGGCCCTGCCACCTCCTGGCTGCCACTGGGCCCTTCCTCCTCCTGCCTGACAGTTTCCAGACCCTCCTCCTGGCTGATTTCATCCTGTGTATGAAAAAGGGACATAGTTTAATATGTTGCTTTAATCTTTGCCTCCAAATTTATAATCATGATTGAACCAATTAGAATGTAAATCCTGAAATCAGTTTCTAAAATTTACAACTACATCAGATTGACTATTTAGCACCCAATTAAGTGCAGACTAATGTCTAGAGATCTTGATTTCACTTGTGGAACTCTAAATAGTTTATGTTTGTCATCTTGACATATTTGGCAAACATTAATTTTATCCCAATACATTTTCATTTAATACTATACCTGGCTCCAGATGGCCAAATCAGGATCATCCAGGATGGCTGCCTCCTCTTGCTCCAGAGAAGGCTCAGGTTGGCTGCAGGGAAGTCTGGGGGGAAGAGTGGAGAGTGATGGCCTTGCCTCAATGTGGTCATCCAGGAAGGACATCCTGCTGTAGTACCACAAATTCGGGACATACACATCCTCTGCTGCTGCTCCTGACCTCTGAGAAGCCAGGACCTTCGAGCGTTCAGTCCTGTAGGTGCCTCTCAAGCTCCCAATTTTAGTGTCCACCTGTTTTGCTGTGGCTGTGGGCACCTTGGTATGCACAAATGGGAGCAGGGTCTCCAGCGCTGCTTTTCTCACCCCTTTTTTTTGTGTATGGGGTTTTTCGTCTCCCACAGAGCGGGCAGCTCCCTTACCCGGTCTATAAATTCCGCAAGGAATTCCTTGTCACTTATAAACACATTCATTTTGGGTCTGCAAGTAAAATAAATATTATATAACTAATGTGAGGCACACAGTCTAACCTCCTTAACATCGTAGTCACCATATATATTCTACAACATTCTCAAGACAGTATAGGCCAACAATTTGTCCAAGTCACAAAATCACATACCTTCGTTTGCACGTCCGTAACTTGAACTCCTCTCTCCGCACACCGAACGTAGTATATTCACATGTGTGTTTGCTATATATACAACACGCATGCGTCAAACTACGAACACGTCGCTCCGCACACGTCGCCCGCCCATGACGTTCTAACTAACATCTTTTCCCCGCCCCTTCTCTTTCGGCGCGCAGACAAATATGGCGGAGTTACAGCAGGTGTCTGATAATTCCGCAACTAACGAGGAGGAGACAAGCCCGGAGACCGAGGAAACGTCACGATCAAGGAGGAGATTCAAGGCATCTAATATGTCTTTTGCGGAGATGGCGGAGATGGTGGACATCTTGCTCAAGTCTGATTATGACGCAAAGCATGGGCCGTATAGCAAACCAAATAGAAGGAAGGCCAAAATCCTCAATAAAGTCGTGAAGAGTCTGAAGACGAATTTCGGGGTGAAACGCTCAAATGAGCAGCTCAGAAAGAGGTGGTCAGACCTCAAACTGAGGGAGCCAGAGCAGTTAAGGAGCATTAAGAGAATGCTAGCAAAAAGTAAGTAAAATGTACACTTTTCGGCTATTAATGTTTTTCTCAACTTACATGTTGCTCCTTTTTGTGATTTTATCATATTGGACTCCCTTCCATAATTTAATAATTTGAACTTGGTTTGGCACAGTAATCGTTCGTTACGTTACAGACACTTCGTTCGGCCACTATCCGCTGTTTTGGCTTATTTTATAGCCACAAAAGTAATTAGACATCTGCGTGTTTTTTTAACATTTGTGTTCAAAATTTTTAGGCTAGATGATGTGTTTGTAAAGAGAATGAAATGCAAACTTTAGTCAGTGTAAAGGAGAGGACACTCAGCAGCTGGTACCAAATCTGTACTTTGGAGCACTATAGTGTGGGCCACCAGACCCGCCTTTTTTGGGTGTCCCACACAGGTGCATTAGTGATTTTTTGTGGTGCCTCCATGTCTAAAAACTGACAGCCAAAGGTGAATACTAAACATATTATTGGTCAGAAATAATGCATTCATCTTTAACTTCCGCCCAAACACACACTTGTACCCCACTTCCAAGCAATTTAGCCTGTTTTTATTTTTCATAGAGAATTTCAGTGTGATAAATAGACCTTTTGTTTGATTCTCATAGGGGAGAGAAGACTGGGAGGAGAACACTCCAGGGAGCACAGGAACCCCACAGCTTCACAACAACCCCAAACTCCCAAAGACCCACAACCGAAGGATGTTGAGGAAGTTGAGGTGGAGGAAGGAGAAGTGCAGGAAGGAGAGGTGGATGACGTTGTGGAACTGGTCACCACAACAGGTCAGTATCTGTCACCACAGCTTCAGGTAAGAGATGTAGGCCTGCAGAGTTATAATACCTTTTTATTTTGTTTTTAGGGGATGTAAATGTTGTGGTGAAGGATAGTACACGTTTCTCTGCTGACAGCGCCCTCCGAATAATACAGCAAGTGATGGAATGTAGCACGGAACTGGACAGAATAAAACAAATAATTCATGTGATGGATCAAACATTTAAAGACATTCTAGATGTTTTGGGGGGAATCGAATAAGTCAACCAAACCCCCATTTTTTTTCAGGAATGACTGTTCATCAACCTTTTATACTGTTTTTGACAATGCAACCAGCCAAAAATTGAATATGCACACAGTGTGTTAACATGTGCTATCTGCCATCAGGGGATATCCATGTACGTCTTTTGGGGGTGCAACCCCTTCCTCGTATCTAAAGTAGGTGAACTGAGGAAGGGGTTGCACCCCCAAAACACATCCATTGATCACCCCTGATGGCAGATAGCACATGTTGACAATAGGGATCAGGAGTCTCAAATCCCTAGTGGAAAATAATACAAAATGTGTGCATATTCAATTTTTGGCTGGGCAAGGGGTGGCAAGACCCCATATTAGGACGGGCACATAGAGAAATAGTTTGTGTAAGTGAATGTGTCAGATTGCTCAGAGGTATCCAATGTTGTAATTTTTGGAATGCAACTGTTTTTGTATTTTCCTAAGAAAAGAATTGGCGGTTTGTGGCCAGGAAAAAAAAAAAAAAAAGGAAACGTGTGTGAATGTGCACAGAGTAAAATGTTTGAACAGAAACAACGTGTAGCTTCTTTTTTCAATACGCTCTAACCTGATTTGTGTTTTTTTTAAGGTTACATAGTGAAATGGTTGTTATTTACTAAAGGAAAATACACTTGGCACTACAAATGCACTAAGACAAACTAGGAGACAGGAAACAAACCTAAGTTAAAATTAGAAATCAGAATTTTATTTTAATCATTCTCCAGGAATCTTTAGCCATAGCCTGGCATAGGAATTGCCCCCCTACCCGTGAAATATTCCATATATTTGTCCCGAACCTCACGGGCATTTTGGGGGGGCAAGCCAGGACGGGCAGATTCCAGGCCCGGCAGGGGATTAGCAGGTGAAAGTCCAGCCTCAGGCAATACTGAGGCCATATATGAATTTGATTTTCTGCTGAGAAAATTGTGTAGCACACAGCAGCATAAAACTACATAGTTTATTTTGTAGTCCGCCAAGTGGATGGAAGTCATAAAAATGCGGAACCGGCTGGCCATTATGCCGAAGGCATTTTCAACGACTCTTCGGCCCCTGGCCAGCGGGTAATTGAACACCCTCTTCTCTGGGGTCAGGGTCCTGTGAGGAAATGGCCTCATAAGATGCGGTCCGAGTCCAAAGGCTTCATCAGCCAAGAAAACAAAGGGGAGTCCTTCAATATTCCCTGCATCCGGTGGCAATGCGTCACTCTGGAGACGGAGGGCAAACTCCGTCTGGATGAAGGATCCCCCATCGGACATCCGGCCATTCTTCCCTACATCAACATAGAGGAATTCATACCGTGCTGACACCACCGCCATCAGCACAATGCTATGAAACCCCTTGTAATTGAAGTAGTAGGACCCAGAACGGGGTGGCGGCACAATGCGGACGTGCTTCCCGTCTATGGCACCACCGCAGTTGGGGAAGTCCCACCGCGTGGCAAACTCCGATGCCACAGTCTGCCATTCCTGTGGCGTGGAAGGAAGCTGGGGAGTCAAACAAGATGAAAGAAAGTTAGAATTGAAAAATATTACATTACAAGGAGATTATAATAAAAAACATTAGAGGCCAACATCAATCAAATTCTACGTTTATTAAGGTGTTTTCAATAAGTATAATGGAAGGCTCATGTTTCATATTCATCACCCCCTCTGATGGTCCATTAATACATGATTTTGGGGGGGGGTAGATGTGTTTGGCCACAGGATAGCAGTGCAGTGGCGGTGCGTCCAGAGTGGGTGCTGGAACACTGCCCCCTCTCTCCTGTGCCCGTCACTCAGAACAATACATAGGTTCTTGCCTTGCATTAACCTATGTATTGTCAATGCCGCCCACTATTCAGGTGTATGGCCCCCTGTTAAGCGACCAACATATGAATAACTGCGGCATTTATGGGGTGAAAATTGCATATCAGAAACAGGGAGGCAAATAGGCTTGCACATTACAGCCTGAGGGATGTAATTGGCTTCATAAAAGTTAAATAGGGGACGCGGGGGGGGGGAGCATTCCTTGGGTAAACACTGACAGGCTGCTCTGCCAATCATGTTCACCAAGTCTGTTTATTGGTAACATGATTGGCTGATGCAACATCAAGGGAAGGAGAAGACATCAAGGACAGAAGAAGGATGGCGCTGACCACAAGAAGGTATGTGCAGGGCTGGGGACAAAATGGCTGCATTGGAGGGAACAAAATGGCTGCATTGGAGGGGACAAAATGGCTGCATTGGAGGGGACAAAATGGCTGCATTGGAGGGGACAAAATGGCTGCATTGGAGGGGACAACTGGGGGAGTTTAATAGGCACCTTTGCAAAAATGGAGGAAGTTTATTTCCTAAATTGGGGTTGGACCCCCAAACATTTGTTGCAACAGGCGCCCCTGCTGGAAAGGTTAGTAAAGGGAAATATGCATGGAGGAGAAAAAAGGGGCAATCTAAAGCTTCCAGCATGCATGGTGACAAAGGGGACATTCTCAGCATATTACAATCATGGTAATTAGGGAAGGATGAAAGAAACACAATACATTAGCATACATGGAATACATAAAATGTGATGTTAAAGGAGAAAACTTACCCTAATATAGTCCTCCTGCAGGACTTGTATAATGGCAGAACAGGTGTCTGGGATTATGAGGCCCAGAGCCTGGGGGGAGATGCCTGTCGTGAACTTCAAGTCCTGAAGACTTCTCCCTGTCGCCAGATAACATAAGGTGGCGATGAGCCTCTGCTCAGCACTGATGGCTTCCCGCATAACGGTGTCCTGCCTGGTAATATAGGGGGACACCCAAGCCATACAGTTCCTGAAAAATGGGGTCAGACATCCGCAGAAAATTCCTGTAGTCCTCAGGATTATTCTCGACTATCTCCCGCAGCAGAGGCATGTGGCAGAATTGGTCCCGCTGGAGCAACCAATTCTTGGTCCATAAACTCCTCCTCACACCATTCATGGATTGGTCTTGGTTCAAAACAAGCAGACCAACACCAAGCGCACGCACAGCATGAACTCGACGACGAGAACGTCCAGGAGACATGGTTAGGAAACGGTCATCTTATCAGAACGTACAGAACAGAACGCACTTTAGAACAGCAAGGCCTATGAATAACGAACTGAAAATCAGAAACGAACGGGCAAGAATGCACTGTAAAACAGATACGACCTGCCTAGACGCCATGAAAGTCAAGATACGAACCCACAAGCACAAACTGAACCTCAGAAAACGAACTGAAAAGCTTGAAGACTGAAAAGCGCGAATCGTCTCTTCCCAAACTTTTACATCACACGCGGTAACATGAGATCAGCAAAAGCAGCCCAATGGGTGGCGCCAAGAAAATCGATCTTCCCCTTTATAGTGCCGTCGTACGTGCTGGACGTGAGCGCTGAGAACAACGAGGAAATTGGGAAATGTCAGTGTGTACGCATAGAAAGCTTGACGAGAAACTCGTCAAGGTTAACAAGAATCTCGTCGGAAAAAACTACGTGTTTTTAACGACGAGAAACTCGGTCGTGTGTACGAGGCTTGACACTGTCCCTGCCTATCCTTCTCTCTCCCTGCACACCAACACACTGTAACTGCACAAGGTTTAACAAAGAATAACACTGACACTGTCCCTGCCTATCCTTCTCTCTCCCTGCACGCCAACACACTGTAACTGCACAAGGTTTAGCAAAGAATAACACTGACACTGTCCCTGCCTATCCTTCTCTCTCCCTGCACGCCAACACACTGTAACTGCACAAGGTTTAGCAAAGAATAACACTGACACTGTCCCTGCCTATCCTGCTCTTTCCCTGCACGCCAACACACTGTAACTGCACAAGGTTTAGCAAAGAATAACACTGACACTGTCCCTGCCTATCCTTCTCTCTCCCTGCACGCCAACACACTGTAAATGCACAAGGTTTAGCAAAGAATATCACTGACACTGTCCCTGCCTATCCTTCTCTCTCCCTGCACGCGAACAAACTACACAAGGCCGCCGCAATGGCGGGCTTATATAGTGTGGGGCGTGTACTAAACCCCCCTGAGCTATAATTGGCCACAGGCATCCTGCCTGTGGCCAATTATGGCTCTCCACGCTGCCGGCGCTGTGATTGGCCAAGCATGCGGGGTCACAGTGCATGCTTGGCCAATCACAGCACCGGCAATGCACTGCAATGGCGCAGTGCATTGTGGGCCGTTCGCATCACACGAATTTGGCGCGAACGGCCCACAAAGTTCTGGTTTCGCCAAACAGGCGAACAGCCGATGTTCAACTCAAACACCGAGCTCATCCCTAATCTAAAGAGATAGCTCAGCAGTAGTTATTTCCATTCGGGCACTGCTGACTCGTTTTCTTTGTGATTGTGAATTACAGCTTGAGTCATTGAACGCTGTAAATAACAGGCTTTTTTATTACAAAAAATGATAAGAATACAGAAAAAAAATAAGTTAGGAGAGCCTAAAGTGCCACTTGCTGGCTTAGAAGAAGGGAATATAATATGCAATATTTAATATTTAAGTAATTGAAAAGTTATTTTTGTCCTGACCATTAGAAATAAATAAAAACTTATATAACAAAAACTGCTAAATTCTTAAGGTGCTGTACATTAACAGGAACTGGGAGACATAAAAGTATTTTCAGGCAAACATTATTGGGCAATTTCGTTTTTAATCTTATGTATTGTTTTGGAATAAAGTATCATTTATATTTTGCATGGCGTTACTGGATTGTCCCCAGATACACATATAAACAAGATTTTGTCTCTGGGGAGTTATTGTGAAGTAGAGCCTAAGCAAGGTTTATATATATATATTGCTAGATTTAATGTGATAGTTCAAAATTTTCCCTACTGTAAAATGATGTAAATTGTGTTGTAATGAACTCCAGTTGACTTAAATTGTCTCAAAAAATTATCAGCAAGAACAATTTTTCTTCTGTGCCTGCTTCACCTAAAATCATGTTCACATGTGGGGTGGTGAAAGCATTTTGACTGTAGTCGAACCTCTTTACTCTATTCTTGGAAATAAACAGAAAGTTACTTATGTGTTCCTTGTGCCTTCATGGTTATGCTTCAAGAAGTCAACATGCTATAGATATTGTTGTATTCAAGATCACCTTATGTTATGATCATAGTAAAAAAAAACAAAAAAACAGAAGCATACATGGTCTGCATGCCTTGTGTAAATTTTATTCTGCAGTTCCCATTCACCTTTAGATATATTAAAGCCACTTCCATCTGGTAGCACTAGGGTCGTCGGTTCAAATCCTAACCATGGCACTACCTGCCTGGGGTTTGCATGTTCTCCCTGTGGCTACGTGGGTTTCCTCCAGGTACTCCAGTTTCCTCCCACACTCCAAAGACATGCTTGCATATAAATTGGCTTCAGACGAAATTGGCCCTAGCATATGTATGTATGAATTTGAGTTAGGGACTAGGGATGAGCTTTGAGTTCGAGTCGAACCCATGTTCGACTCGAACATCGTCTGTTCGGTCGTTCGCCGAATTTCGAACATTATGGCCCGTTCGCGCCAAATTCGAGTGGCGCGTCACGGCCCAATACTTCACTGCGGTATCGCAGTGCATTGCTGGCTGATGATTGGCCAAGCACGCAATATGACCCGCATCATTTGGCCAATCACAGCGTGGAAAAAAACGGAGAGCCATAATTGGCCAAAGCCAGGGTGGCTTTGGCCAATTATGTCTCAGGGGGTTTAGTACATGCCCCACACTATATAAGGCCGCCTGCGTGGCGGCCTTGTGTAGTGTGTTGCGGCGGTGGTTAAAGACAGACAGAGAGAGACAGTGTCATTTAATTTGGGTTAGATAGAGCAGGCAGGTGAGTCAGTTAGCTGCAGTTACAGTGTGTGGAGGATATATATGCATCCTAGGTGTTGTATATATATTTATACACTGTATTCAGTTTAAATAGATCCGTTCCTGTTATTCTCTTCATAATATACTGACAGGCAGGCAGGTGATTGGGCTAGCTGCAGTATTTTCACTTAGTTTACTGTGTCCTTTGCACAGTGTGCACCTAATGCTTACCTGAATACAATTGCTGGTGTTCTCATACTAATACAGGCAGGGAGCTGCAGTATTTTGGTTTAGTGTCCTTTGCACAGTATGCACCTAAAGCTTACCTGAATACAATTGCTGGTGTTCTCATACTAATACAGGCAGGGAGCTGCAGTATTTTGATTTAGTGTCCTTTGCACAGTGTGCAGCTAAAGCTTACCTGAATACAACTGCTGGTGTTCTCATACTAATACAGGCAGGGAGCTGCAGTATTTTGATTTAGTGTCCTTTGCACAGTGTGCACCTAAAGCTTACCTGAATACAATTGCTGGTGTTCTCATACTAATACAGGCAGGGAGCTGCAGTATTTTGATTTAGTGTCCTTTGCACAGTGTGCACCTAAAGCTTACCTGAATACAATTGCTGGTGTTCTCATACTAATACAGGCAGGGAGCTACTGTATTTTGATTTTGTGTCCTTTGCACAGTGTGCACCTACAGTTTACCTGAATATAATTGCTGGTGTTCTCATACTAATACAGGCAGGGAGCTGCAGTATTTTGATTTAGTGTCCTTTGCACAGTGTGCACATAAAGCTTACCTGAATACAATTGCTGGTGTTCTCAAACTAATACAGGCAGGGAGCTGCAGTATTTTGATTTAGTGTCCTTTGCACAGTGTGCACCTAAAGCTTACCTGAATACAATTGCTGGTGTTCTCATACTAAGGTGTCCGTTTATGAACCAGTGAAATCTATTCACTGCTTCATTCGCTGGCATTCACAGTGGAGATCTTTCTCCTCTGGGTGCCAGTTTATGAAGCAGTGTAGATCGCTTCATCCTTGGAGGAGTGAAGCGATCTGCCAACGCTTCCAACACTGGAGAACGACCCCTGATACTGGAATCTCGTGAGACTTTACGAGATTACAGCACCAGAAATTCACAGAAACACTGAGATGTCAGTTTAGTAAGCAGTGATAAATAATCACCGCTCAGTACACTGACAGACGGCGTCCCCCTTCATAATATATATATGTATACACACATTGTATATACATGTACACATTATATATGTAGCGCACACACCCCTCTCTTTACCTGCATTAACTTTGGCTCCTCACAGGAAGAGAGAGGCACACCGCACCACAAGCACCCTCCTGTGTAAAGAGGTTGAGCAGTGTTAGTTTTGGGCCTTGTCTGCGGCCAGAGTCAAAGTCCTCCCGAGAATGATCTCACCTCTACCTTGGATAGATGCAAGTCCTTGTTTTCCCCAGGAATGTGAATGTCCACACTAGCTGAAAGTCCAACTCAATATTTATTTCTCACAGGATAATAAACAGCCTCTTT
The DNA here is from genome assembly GCA_029206835.1 of Rana muscosa. Classification (NCBI taxonomy): domain Eukaryota; kingdom Metazoa; phylum Chordata; class Amphibia; order Anura; family Ranidae; genus Rana; species Rana muscosa. Next base: position 171,158,553 of record CM055122.1, on the reverse strand, counting down.
GATAGCAGACAGGTTGGAGCGAAGATACAGGACAGCTTAGATGTGGAGGAGGTCCAGGCACAAATGTAGCTCAACTCTTTAGACTGTTTAGGTTTCTCAAACAGCTTTGGCGCACGATCTCTGCCACAGACCGTAAGGTTGGTCTCTGCCACAGACCGGGTGAATAAAGTCACTGCCACTTACTTGGAGAACAGGGTCACTGCCACTGACCAGGTGAATAGGGCATTGCCCTATGAGGCCACTGCCACTGACCTTGAAAATGAACTTCCTTCTTAGAGTATCTGACCCATGTCAAGGAGAAAACATCCCTCTGGAGAGTTACCAGAGGCCCCCACTGTCACCACGACTCTGTGCTGGGTCTTCGGAAGGGGTTACCTCCCTGGCCTCCTCGTCCCAGATACGGGTCCCCTCACAAGGCGGCACCCTGGGAGTCCTCGATCCCTAGCGGACCCCAGCTGAAGGTGCTGGGGCCCGGGCCTTCAAAATAGTACCTCACCCCAGACTGAAGGTGTCTGGGATGGAACAGGAACTCCACCTCCGGGCCTAGGGCACCTGGAGACGACCCTCACTCACCCCCAGGCCAAAGGTGCCTGGGCGTGGACCTCGAACCGAAGATGTCAGCCCCTTTTATACCCTCTCCCGACAGGCACAGCAGGTTCCCCGCCCCGCCGTACTACTGCCGAGAGGGGACACAAAAGGCACAGCCCTCTATCAGTGGTTGAACCCTGGCCCACAGCGACGGCATCACCTGTAGGCCACAGGGAACTGTACACCAATACTATCCCCTGTGAACAGAAATGGTCCATAACCCCTAACAATCAGTGTGTCTGAGCCTAATTACCACTCAGATACTCCCCTTAAATTGAACACCCCGCTACACATTCCCCCCACTAAATAGACACTGGTCCCCAGTGTCTGGAGCAAACCTATGCCTCTCAAGCCTGAGTCAGCATAGGCCCAATCCAGAGACCAAACACTAAAAAAACTATTTGAGGAGAAAAAAAACTGCCTGTTTGTGCCGGAACCTAAACATGGGGAAAGGGGGTTAAACATAGAGAAGAAGAATAACACACATGTGCACATTAAAACATCAATGGTCACATGACATTCTTCAATAAATATTTACATTTCCCTCCCACCTGCACTAACTAAGGTCCACCCCATTCTCAGTAACCTTGCTTGACCCATTCTCCCCTAGAGAAAAATCCCTTCCTTCCAAAAGTAAACTGCATTATATAATTTGCAATGCAATAGTTGCACAACACCACCACCTAGTGGTAGTGCTGTGATTGAGACACAGGTGCTTGACAAATCCTCTTCTTCTTGACTGTGGCCCTGAACTATCTACACCCCAAAGTCCATGTATCTTTGCGGTAGGGAGGGAGGGGAGAAAAAAAGACGGCTCCCGCTCCTCCAATGAGTAGAATACCCTTCTGTTAGGGCAAAGTTCCTGGGCTCTAGAGGATGCACTCTAGGAATAAAGCAAACACAAAAAAGTGTCTAATCTCTCAAAGATAATAGTGTTGGTCTGGGGTACTTTAATGTGTGTCCATACAAAGTCCGCGTACCACCGGTGTCTACAGGCCTCTACTTCAAACAGGAGCTCCTTAGTCAGGTACAGGTACTCCCATCCATACTTGCTGGCTACCTTCTGGTTAAATAACCTCTGTAATCGAGACAATGGTGGCATGGTGGTACGGTCTCCCGTACCAGGTAGGACTATGGCATCCGGGTGTCGAGGTACTTTCACTACCTCAGGACCAGACACAGGGGCCCGCAGTGACACCCGTCCCATCTCAGCAACTGATGCAGGAATCTCCGGCTGTGGAAGGGCAGACAAGGGGACAGATCCCTCCTCAGGCTTTGAGGCCTCCACCCGGGGTGTGCTATCCCCAGTGGACATGGGTGGGTCCCTATTTCTACGGGACGAGGACAGGGGCATCTTATCACAACTCTTCCGTTCAAACAGTTCATCAACTGGGGCGTCATCTCCCGCATCGGAGATTGACTCCAGGTCGGAGGTATCGTATTCCTCCGCAGGCAGGTAACTCCTGGTAGAGGACGAGTCACCGCCTCTGACTAGTTCACGGGCATGTGAATCCCCAACACTTGGGACCTTAGATAGAGTCTCTTCCCCCGGCTTACCTAGGCTTACAGCTGAACCAGGACGTTCGGGACTTTTCCCTTCGGATGCATCCGTTCCGAGTAAGCGCTGGGGCGTAGTTCCACCACGGCCGCGGGAAGCTTTCACGAACCCGATCTTCCTCTTGGGCGGTGGGAGAAAGGACTCTGTGGTGACCGAAGCAGCATCCTCCGGTCTCTCAACCTCTGGAATAATCTCATCTGTGACTTCCTCCGAAGTCCCGATAGTGCGCGCAGGGGTGGCTGTGTAAGCTCTGATGCCTCCTTCCAGAGTGGTGGCGCCCGTAAGGCAATTGAGGTGGAAAGCCCAAGGCTTTTCTGTAGGTTGCTCGACCTCAAACAAGAACTCCTTACATAGCTCGCATCGCCCGAATGGCTTCAGATGCACCACCAGTCCCGAGCAGCCGGGACAAATCACTCTGAGGGCCTCCACATCTTTGCAAATGTAGAGGGCAAAATGTCCCCGGGGCTTGAGCCGAATCCCTGTATCCGTTAAGGGAGCAGCAAATTAAGTCATCTTCACGGTAGTAGTAGCCGAAACCCATGAGGCATGAGAGGCCATGTTATCCATTCGCTGTTCCATTGCGCACTGTCCTTTTCACGCCAAAGTCCCCACGTGCAACTCCACACATGGCCAGACTCCTCCCATCTCCTGCACGGTTCGCGGGCTTTCTCTCTGTCACGCCCACGAACTACGCAGTCAGGGTTCTCCTCGTGGCGCAGTTCTCAATATGGCCGACCTCTACGGAACTTCACTTGGGGAATAAAGTTCAAACTCTGGGGGGTCTTCAACACTTCCCAACCGCAAACAAATCCCAGATGAGCCCTCACGTGTAGCGCACACACCCCTCTCTTTACCTGCATTAACTTCGGCTCCTCGCAGGAAGAGAGAGGCACACCGCACCACAAGCCTGTACCCTCCTGTGTAAAGAGGTTGAGCGGTGTTAGTTTTGGGCCTTGTCTGCGGCCAGAGTCAAAGTCCTCCTGAGAATGATCTCACCTCTACCTTGGATAGATGCAAGTCCTTGTTTTCCCCAGGAATGTGAATGTCCACACTAGCTGAAAGTCCAGCTCAATATTTATTTCTCACAGGATAATAAACAGCCTCTTTGATAGCAGACAGGTTGGAGCGAAGATACAGGACAGCTTAGATGTGGAGGAGGTCCAGGCACAAACGTAGCTCAACTCTTTAGACTGTTTAGGTTTCTCAAACAGCTTTGGCGCACAATCTCTGCCACAGACCGTGAGGTTGGTCTCTGCCACAGACTGGGTGAATAACGTTACTGCCACTTACTTGGAGAACAGGGTCACTGCCACTGACCGGGTGAATAGGGCATTGCCCTATGAGGCCACTGCCACTGACCTTGAATGTGAACTTCCTTCTTAGAGTATCTGGCCCATGTCAATGAGAAAACATCCCTCCGGAGAGTTACCAAAGGCCCCCACCGTCACCATGACTCTGCGCTGGGTCTTCGGAAGGGGTTACCTCCCTGGCCTCCTCGTCCCAGATACGGGTCCCCTCACAAGGCGGCACCCTGGGAGTCCTTGATCCCTAGCGGACCCCAGCCGAAGGTGCTGGGCCCCAGGCCTTCAAAATAGTACCTCACCCCAGACTGAAGGTGTCTGGGATGGAACAGGAACTCCACCTCCGGGCCTAGGGCACCCGGAGACGACCCTCACTCACCCCCAGGCCGAGGGTGCCTGGGCGTGGACCTCGAACGGAAGATGTCCGCCCATTTTATACCCTCTCCCAAGAGGCACAGCAGGTTCCCCACCCCGCCATACTACTGCCGAGAGGGGACACAAAAGGCACAGCCCTCTATCGGTGGTTCAACCCTGGCCCACGGCGACGGCGTCACCTGTAGGCCACAGGGAACTGTACACCAATACTATCCCCTGTGAACAGAAATGGTCCATAAACCCCCTTAAATTGAACACCCCGCTAAATATATATATATATATGTATACACATAAATATGACAGGGGGACATGGTTACAGTGTTGGGGGGTCTTAACGAGGTAGAAAGAAGTTAAAAATCTTCCTCCTTCCTCCTCAGATCCCCTGGGATTCCCTCTTCACTCCCCGATTCACCACCTCTGAGCTGGTGAATCGGGGAGTGTGAATTCTGACACAGATCGCCAGTGAAGTGCTCAGATCGCAGCTTCATAAACTGGCCGTTACTGTGTCATTCAATGAGACTTCTCACTGTGCAGAGATCATCGGCGGGAAAACATGTTCAAACACTTCTCCCCACCCGATTATCTCTGTGTCATAAACTGTTTATGGACAGTTATCAGTGGCGATCCTCAGGATCACTGCTTCATAAACAGACACCTAATACCACAGGCAGGGAGCTGCAGTATTTTCACTGTGTTCTCTGCACAGTGTGCAACTAAAGCTAACTGAAGACAATTGCTGGTGTTCTCTTACTAATAATACAACAGGCAGGCAGTTGATTCTCCTAGCTGCAGTGTAATCAGTATATATATACATCCCAGCTTTGTGCAGCTACATCTCCCTGCAGGCCATTAGTATGTCTGGAAGGACAACAAGGAGAGGCAGACAGTCATGAGCCAATAAAAGAGGGCAAGTAGGCTCTGTGTCTAGAGGCAACAGTGCTGGTCGTGGACACGGTGCATCCTCATCAGCACGTGGCCTTAGGACGCGCTTGTCCTTTTTTTTGGCAGCTGGCCGTGTTGAGCCGCAACATGCCAAAGACTTGGTATAGTGGATGACCAAGCCATCCTCATCCTCCCTCACCCAGGCTCAGGGTACTTTGTCTGGGAAAGCAGCTGCCAAAGCGGCCTCTTACCTCGGCTCAATGGCATCAGTTGTGGCAACACCACCACCACCACCAAAGGCCCAATTTTTCTGCCCCTGTTCAACAGGGGCATGTAATTACAATTCTTGATCTAATATTTCACAGCTGGGCCCATTCCTGCACCCACCAAGAGTAACTGTGAGGACTTACAATGTTGTGGCACCAGCACCACCACCACCACCACCACCAAAGGCCCAATTTTTCCTACCGCTGTTCAACAATGGCATGTAATTACAATTCTTGATATAATAGTTCACAGCAGGGCGTTCCAGCGCCCACCAATAGTAACTGTGAGGGATTACAGTGTTGTGGCAACACCAACACTTAAGGGCAAAATTTCTGCAGAGTATATACGGCAGGCCCCTACTTTCAAACATCCAACTTACAAACGACTCCTACTTGCAAACGGAAGGAGACAACAGGAAGTAAGAGGAAATCTACCCCAAGGAAGGGAAATTCTCTCCTGTAAGAGTTAATATGGGAAAAAGTTGTTTCCTCTCCACTGATGCTTTATCACCAATCCTTGTTTCACTAAAAACCCCAAATTTTCAAAAAACATTTGTCATTGGGACGGAAAGTGAGGTGAAATGTTCTGAACAGGTGCACAGACAGCAAAACAAATGTTACAGGGGTGATAACCCTTCCCTATGTTTTCCAAAAAGCTTAAAAATAGATTTTTTGGCTGGAGCTACACTTTAAAAATGTACCAGTTCAAAATTACAAACAGATTCTACGTAACAACAAACCTACTGTCCCTGTCTTGTTTGCACCGCCTGTATACGGCTGTTCAGAGTATATAGGGCCTGGGGGCCCCTAACCTTTCCTTTTTTTAATTTGGGTGCGGGGTTCCCCTAATATCCATACAAGACCCAAAGGGTCTGGAAATGGGCTGGGGGGGTACCCATGCCATTTTTCTTAATGATTTTCATCCATATTGACGGGACCAGACATTACATTAAAGCCGCAAGCAGTTTTAAATGACTTTTTTCCCTTTAGAAATGTCATTTTGTGCAGGGACAGTTCTAAACACGGGAAACATGTGCCACTTCACAGGCATACTATAGACACCCCCCAGGTTACGATATTTAAAGGAATATTTCACTTTTTGTTTTTCACTTTATGCATCATTAACAGGGATGAGCTCCGGCATGTTCGCACAGTCCACGTGCAGATCCCGCCAGGAATTCGGCACGGCGCTGCGCTAATCACAGACAGGGAGACATGTCCCGATCTCTGCAGCCGTGCATCGGGACATGTCTCCCTGTCTGTGATTAGCGCAGTGCCGACTTCCTGGCGGGATCTGCACGTGGACTGTGCGAACACGCCGGAGCTCATCCCTAATCATTAAAATCACTGCTCCGGAAAAAACTTCTGTTTTTAAAATACATGCCCCCTGGGGCAGGACCCGGGTCCCCAAACCCTTTTTAGGACAATAACTTGCATATTAACCTTTAAAATTAGCACTTTTGATTCTGAACGTTCGAGTCCCATAGACTTTAACGGGGTTCGATAGTTTGCGCAAACTTTCGGTCCGTTCGCAGGTTCTGGTGCGAACTGAACCGGGGGGGTGTTCAGCTCATTCCTATTAGGGACCTTAGATTCTATGCTCCTTGAGGGCAGGGACTGATGTGAATGTGCAATATATGTGAAGAGCTGCGTAAATTGACTGCGCTATATAAGTACCTGAAATAAATTAAATAAACCAACATTTACCCATTCAGTGCAAAGTAACCAGTTCCTTGATAGCCTACTCCTTCTGCTTCAAATACTTGCATTCCCTCTCTCTTCCACTGCTCACAAATTTGCACTTCTGAAATCAGGGAAATATCCAGTATTCATGGGATATAAGTTTTAGTTCCTTTAGGCTCCTTTAGACTGCGATATGAGAAATACATAAAAAATCTGAACGGGAGAGCTAATGAAATCCGTTTTATTGTAGGGTTATTTCACACCGTGGGGACACATTTAGTTGAAGGTTAGATCTTTGAAGGTTCCATTGTATGAATCATTTTCCAAGACAGTGCAAAGTGAGGACAGGCTGAAAGTTTTACTTGCCAGTGGATTTAGGATGGATCAAACGTGTGACTCATTTTCCAAGACATCACCCCATATGGATTTAGCCTCACTGCAGGTATCTGTGCTAGGACTAATGAATTTATAATCGAAGACACTGTTTGGATCTTTATTATAAAGGAAAGGTTATGTTTAATGCAGGAATGTTTAGGAAAGTAATGAGTAAAACACAAAAATATAATTTTCGTTGAAACGGTTGTTCCCAAATGTTCTCCTATGCAATGCTTTCTTCTTCTTTTAACCACTTCAGCCCCGGACCATTTGGCTGCACAAAGACCAGAGCACTTTTTGCGATTCGGCACTGTGTCGTTTTAACTGACAATTGCGCGGTCGTGCGACGTGGCTCCCAAACAAAATTGACGTCCTTTTTTTCCCACAAATAGAGCTTTATTTTGGTGGTATTTGATCATCTCTGCAGTTTTTATTTTTTGCATTATAAACAAAAATAGAGCGACAATTTTGAAAAAAAGCAATATTTTTTACTTTTTGCTATAATAAATATCCCCATAAAATATATAAAAAAAAAATTTTTCCTCAGTTTAGGCCGATACGTATTCTTCTACATATTTTTGGTAAAAACAATCGCAATAAGCGTTTATTGATTGGTTTACGCAAAAGTTATAGCGTTTACAAAATAGGGGATCGTTTTATGGCATTTTTATTAATATTTACTAGTAATGGCAGCGATCAGCGATATTTATCATGACTGCGACATTATGGCGGAAACATCTAACACTTTTGGCGCTATTTTAGGACCATTCACATTTATACAGCGATCAGTGCTATAAAAATGCACTGATTACTGTATAAATGTGCCTGGCAGTGAAGGGGTTAACCACTAGGGGGCTAGGAAGGGGTTAAGTGTGTCCTAGGGAGTGATTCTAACTGTTAGGGGCGTGGCTACGAGTGACACATCACTGATCGCTGCTCCCGATAAGAGGGAACAGACGATCAGTGTCAGTGTCACTAGGCAGAATGAGGAGATGCTTGTTTACACTTGTTGCTGCTTGTTCTGCAGCTCCGTGACACATGATCGCAGGAACCGGCAGACATCGAGTACGCGGGTCCCGCGGGTGCGATCATCTAAGTGAAGCTCTTATATAAGGCCTAATTTCCTAGATGTTCTCTTAAATCAATGAGATGTTTTAGAGTTATGCACCATTTCCAAACTGGAAGAAACATTACATAGTTACAGTGGGGCAAAAAAGTATTTAGTCAGCCACCAATTGTGCAAGTTCTCCCACTTAAAAGTTCTCCCACCATACCTACTGTGAAGCATGGGGGTGGCAACATCATGCTTTGGGGCTGTTTCTCTGAAAAAGGAACAGGACGACTGATCCGTGTACATGAAAGAATGAATGGGGCTAAGTATCGTGAGATTTTGATTGCAAACCTCCTCCCATCAGCAAGGGCATTGAAGATGAAACGTGGCTGGGTCTTTCAGCATGACAATGATCCCAAACACACTGCCCGGGCAACGAAGGAGTGGCTTCGTAAGAAGCATTTCAAGGTCCTGGAGTGGCCTACCCAGTCTCCAGATCTCAACCCCATAGAAAACCTTTGGAGGGAGTTGAAAGTCTGTGTTGCCCAGCGACAGCCCCAAAACATCACTGCTCTAGAGGAATGGGCCAACATACCAGCAACAGTGTGTGACAACCTTGTGAAGACTTACAGAAAACGTTTGACCTCTGTCATGGCCAACAAAGGATATATAACAAAGTACTGAGATGAACTTTTGATATTGACCAAATACTTATTTTACACCATAATTTGCAAATAAATTCTTTCCAAATCAGACAAGGTGATTGTCTGGATTTGTTTCCACATTTTGTCTCTCATAGTTGAGGTATACCTATGATGACAGTTACAGGCCTCTTTCATCTTTTTAAGTGGGAGAACTTGCACAATTGGTGGCTGACTAAATACTTTTTTCCCCCACTGTACATAGTTACATAGTTAGTCAGGTTGAAAAAAGACACAAGTCCATCTAGTTCAACCATAAAAAAAAAAAAATATCGTACAATCCTATACCAATTCTATACCCACAGTTGATCCAGAGGAAGGCAAAAAACACCAGCAGAGCATGCTCCAATTTGCTACAGCAGGGGAAAATATTCCTTCCTGATCCCCCGAGAGGCAATCGGATTTTCCCTGGATCAACTTTACCTATAAATGTTAGTACCCAGTTATATTATGTACATTTAGGAAAGTATCCAGGCCTTTCTTAAAGCAATCCACTGCGCTAGCCAGAACCACCTCTGGAGGGAGCCTAGTCCACATTTTCACAGCTCTTACTGTGAAGAAACCTTTCCGTATTTGGAGATGAAATCTCTTTTACTCTAGACGTAAAGAGTTGCCCCCGTGTCCTCTGTGTTGACCGTAAAGTGAATAACTCAACACCAAGTTCACTATATGGACCCCTTATATATTTGAACATGTTGATCATATCCCCCTTATTCTCCTCTTCTCAAGAGTGAATAAATTCAGTTCCTCTAATCTTTCCTCATAGCTGAGTTCCTCCATGCCTCTTATCAGTTTGGTTGCCATTCTCTGCACTTTCTCCAGTTACCCGATATCCTTTTTGAGAACTGGTGCCCAAAACTGAACTGCATATTCCAGATGAGGTCTTACTAATGATTTGAACAGGGGCAAAATTATATCTCTTTCTTTTGAGTCCATACCTCTCTTAATACAAGAAAGGACTTTGCTCACTTTGGAAACCGCAGCTTGTTATTGCATGCTATTATTGAGCTTATGATCTACCAAAACCCCCAGATCCTTCTCCACTACGGAATCCCCCAGTTGTACTTCCCCTAGCATGTATGATGCATGCATATTCTTAGCCCCCAAGTGCATAACTTTACATTTATCAACATTAAACCTCATCTGCCACATAGTCGCCCAATTGGACAGTGCATTGAGGTTGAATTGTAAATTGGAGACATCCTGTAAGGACGTTATTCCACTGCATAGCTTGGTGTCATCTGCAAAGACAGAAATTTGACTTTTCATCCCAGACCCAATATCATTTATAAAGATATTAAAAAGTAAGGGTCCCGACACTGAACCTTGGGGTACACCACTGATAACCTCAGACCATTCAGAGTAAGAATCATTAACCACTACTCTCTGAATTCTGTATTTTAGCCAGTTTTCTATCCATTTACAAACTGATATTTCCAAGCCTGTAGACTTTACCTTACACATTAGCCGTGTGTGCGGAACTGTATCGAACACTTTTGCAAAATCCAAGTATACCACGTCCACCGCCACCCGTCTGTCCAAGGTTTTACTTACCCTTCATAAAAAGAAATCAGGTTTGTCTGACAACTTCTGTCTTTCATGAATCCATGCTGTCTGTTGCTTAAAGTGTTTTTTTTCCAGCAAGAACTCATCTATGTGGTCTTTTATTAATCTCTCCAGTATCTTCCCAACTATAGAAGTTAAACTAACAGGTCTATAGTTACTTGGTAAAGACTTTGTTACCTTTTTAAATATAGGCACCACGTTCGCCCTGCGCCAATCCAGTGGTACTATTCCTGTCATTAATGAGTCCCTAAAAATTAGATACAATGGCTTTGAAATTACAGAGCTCAATTCTTTTAGGATCCATGGGTGGATGCCATCAGGTCCAGGTGCTTTATCCACCTTTATTCTGTCTAAATATTTCTGGACCATGTCACTTTGAGCTTTTAATCAGGGGCATTCCTCACTTAACAGTGTATTTTCATGTTTTTTAAGCCAGTTTTTTTTACAAGCGTCACAAACTTAGACTCTCATTAGAAAAGATAGTTGGGAGGTTGGTGGTCTTAGCTTGAATTCAATCTACAAGTTGCATGATTAAATAGCAACTGTAGTTTGGGAATAATGCTTTAAAGAGTAGAATAGGAGAGTAGGGGCTGTACTTGGTTCTTCAAATTTGTAGTATATATTATAAACATCATATTTAAAACTTTCTTTCACCTTGTATGCTCCATGTTAACTGTCCTTTAGGCCTAAGGTGCAATTGTACCTTTGGCACAGTTACACCTATATTGCACCTTTCCCTGTCTGATGACTTTGCATTGTTACTTGTCAACATCTTCTGAGCTCTCCTATTCCACAGCTATCTTGCAATCCATAGACAGCAGCTGCAAAACTCTGTGTAAAATTACATTTGACTTACTTTGACTTTCCCCATTGGCAGGAATTATTGATATTTTATATCGTTTGACCTTGGCCAATAAAAAAAATATGTATTCCAGCTAATCAAGGATAGAAAGATGATGTCATTGTATCTAAAGAGACTGTGTAAAAAATATACTTTACTTTCATAAATCTTACAACCATTCTAAGATTCCATACCTGTAGAGATTGTTAGAGATCTGTGACAACAGTCTCCGTGCACGTTTACTATTAGATGGCATAGCAAGAGGAAAAGCATGGTTTACTTTATGACATTTAGGCCCTGAAAACATCATATGTGGCACCAGATTCTCTCAAATGTAGCACTGTTACAATTGACCAAGCTGGCCATTAATGGCAAGGACCCCACAGCAGACCCCCTGAGTATCTGTAGACATGTCAAGCTTTACTAAATAAACCCAATCATGTTCAATAGCGCCTTCCTAAAACACAGAGTATAATTATGTAGAAGGTTAAACTTTTATTTTCAAAATGGTCACCTTATGTCATTAGTTATGGCTATTATAAATATAAGGCATGATAAATTGGCCCATGAGAATGGCAAGTCTGCTCAATAATTTTACAGAATCAATAGTCACCACACTGTGATTCAAATTACCATTGGGTGATTGTACCCTGCAGTGAGATATTTATACTATTAAGTGCAGTTTATAGAACAGCATAGCAATAAATCTAGTGAAAATAAATTCAGCACACCAAATGACCTAGTTGCAAACAATGGCTATCTAATTTTACATACTGAGTACTACTTTGATTTCATTTGTAAGTTGTTCCAATAAAGCAATACAGTGTTAAAACATACAATATTCAGAATATGAATGAATATTGAACCTTTATGGGAATTTGTTGCCAAGAAAAGAGCATTTTGAAATGTAATCATTAACAAATTATATAAAGCAGTATATATTTACTGAATATGAGAGGTTTCAACAACATGCAGCTTTATATAACATCATTTTACATCATTTTAGATATATCTTCATTTGCCCATGCTTGTTATAGAATTTTGTGGGAGGGGTAAATACTGCACTAATGTGAAAAAATGAAAATATGTGCTGATGAAACCAAGCTGCGACACAAAAACATGTGATAATCATGCAAATAATATGTAAAGAAGGAAATAGTCGCGCTAAATAAAATGATACAATAAATAGTGCTAATGATAAAAGATGCTCAGATATCAACTTGGTGTATCTCGTGCAGAAACAAATTAACAAATGATAAGACCAAAAATATCATGAAGCATACATTCATTTCAAATAAATGAAGAATGCTTGTTGCGCTAAATCATAAAAATAAAAACAAAAAACAAAATACAGCAGCTGACACAATATTGTTGGATACAATGGAAATTATTGAAAGTTGTGGTGTAGCGCTAAAAAAATAATAAAAATAAAAGAGTTCATATAAATCACTCCAATATATGACAGATGAAGTGTGGATCCAATTCAAAGAGTCCGGAAAGGAAATCACTGACAGAGGTGATAAGAGAACCGCCACCAGCACCCATACACACTGACTCTTATGCGGCGTACACACAATCGTTTTTCATGCCATTTTTTAAACCAACGTTTTTCACGTCATTTTTTTTCATGTTTCCTCTCAAGCCTGTCTTGCGTACACACGATCATTTAAAAAAACGTTCAAGCAAAGCGCAGTGACGTACACCACGTACGACGGCACTATAAAGGGGAAATTCCGTTCTAATGACGCCACCCTTTGGGACGCTTTTGCTAATTTCGTGTTACCGCGTGTTAGTAAAAGTTTGGTGAGAGACGATTCGCGCTTTCAGTCTTCGTGCTTTGAAGATCGTTTTGTGGAGTTCAGTTTGTGCTTGTGGGTTCGTATCTGTTTTGCAGTGCTTGTAGTCAGTTTGTATCTGTTTATTCAGTGCATTCTTGTCTGCTCGTTCCTGTTTTTCAGCTTGTTCTTCATAGGCCTTGCTGTTCTTCCGTTCTTTCTTCTAGTTCGTTCTGAGCTGCCGACCGTTATCTAGCCATGTTGCGGCTATGTACTCATCGTAGAGTTCGTGCTGTAGTTGGTGCAGGGGTTCATGCTGTATCCCGACTCCAGGCCATGAACAGGGTGAGGAGGAGTTCATGGACCAAGAATTGCTTGCTCCAGCGGCACCAGTTCTGTCATATGCCTTTGTTGCGGGAGATCAGGGAGAATAATCCTGAGGACTACAGGAATTTTCTCAGGATGTCTGACCCTGTATTTGAGCATCTGTTGGCTTTGGTGTCCCCCTACATTAGCAGGCAGGACACTGTTATGCGTGAAGCCATTAGTGCTGAGCAGAGGCTCATTGCCACGTTGCGATACCTGGCGACTGGGAGAAGCCTGCGGGACCTAAAGTTCTCCACAGGCATATCCCCCCAGGCTCTGGGTATCATTATACCAGAGACGTGTTCTGCCATCCTTCAAGTTTTGCAGAAGGACTATATTAAGGTAAGTGTTCTTATTTCCAACATCACATTGTATGTATTTCTTTGTTTAATTTATTTTTTTGGGTTTATTAGCAGTCCCTAATTACCATGATTCTTAACTGCACGGAATGTCCCCTTTCTCCACATGGTTATTTTTGGGAATGTTTTTATGAGCCTACATTTAAATTTGCCTTACCTAACCTCTCCAGCATGCTATCCTGGGGCCATACCCACCTTGCCTAGTCATTTCCATGTATTTTAATCGATGCTCCATCGTAGTGCTTTACCCTAAACTCCCCCTAAAGATTGCCTAGGAATGTAACATTTTTCAATAATTCATACAGAGTGCTACAGCCTACATTTGTGATCTCCCCAACTCATCTTCAACCCCCCCATTTTTTTTTTGGGGTTTGTTTTTGGTTTGTTGTTGCTTACTAATAATGTTTTAATTTTTCGGTTTCTCCCAATGTTGGCCATGAATGGTTTTCTTAAATCTGCTTTCAATGTTTCTGTCTCAAAATATAATTTTTTTTTAATTTAATTCCACAGTTCCCTTCTACGCCACATGAATGGCAGAATGTGGCATCTGAGTTTGCTCAACGATGGAACTTTCCGAACTGTGGAGGGGCCATCGACGGCAAACATGTTCGGGTCATCCCACCATCCCATTGGGGATCCTTTTATTATAATTATAAGGGGTTCCACAGCATCGTCATGATGGCAGTGGTGCTGGCCACCTACGAATTCCTCTATGTGGACGTTGGCAAGAATGGCAGGATGTCTGATGGAGGAGTCTTTGCACAGACGGAGTTTGGGGAACGGCTCCTTTTGGATCAGCTGGCCTTGCCACCAGCGGAGCAGAATGTGGAGGGACTCCCATTTGTCTTTGTGGCGGATGAGGCGTTTGGCCTGGGTCCCCATTTGATGAGGCCATTCCCGCAACGCACCCTCACCCCTGAAAGGAGGGTGTTCAACTATCGGCTGGCCAGAGCAAGAAGGGTGGTGGAAAATGCCTTTGGCATCATGGCCAGCCGATTCCGCCTGTTCCTCACCTCCATCCACCTTGCCCCTTACAAATGGAACCATGTTGTAATGGCTTGTTGTGTGCTCCATAATTATCTCAGGGTGCATTCAAGCAATTATCTGACTTTGACTGGGCCTGAGGCCTCATTATTTAAAGCGGAAAATCTTGTGGCCCTGGAAGCTGGCCGTCCAGGCTTGGCCCCCCAAACCGGACGTGAGGTCCGTCAACAATATGTCGATTATTTAGTGGGTAGGGGGGCCATTGATATGCCTGATGAATTTTAACCTTATTATTTTTAATAATAAAACCTTTTTTGGAGAAAATATTGTTTAGGTGTTTTCATTTAATATTCTTTTAGGTTTCTTGTCGGTTTACCTAATGCACTTGTATTGCCATGTGTATTTTGCATTCTTAATTAGCCTTCATTGTCAGTGTAAACACAAAACATTGTTTAGTTCACTTTGCACAACATTTACATAATGAAGCCACAAATTCTGGTTAAGAAAATACCTTTTTTAATTATTTTTGAGGTAACTTCCTTTGAAGTGTAGATGTTATTAAAATATTTTTGGGTTTAAAACGCATGAACAGCCATGCCTAAAAAAATTAACAAATAAAAAAACGTGAAAATGTAAACATGTACTATTCATTATCAAGCTTAAAACAAAAACAAACCTGCCAAAACACAGCAAGTTCAACGTTCTTTTGTGTTCAAACATTATACACGCCCAAGCACAGCCATTATTTTTTGTAGCTTTTCCTCAACCCGCTTGGTATTTTGCCTGATCACTATCAAGTCTCCCTTTATTTTTTCAAGGTTACGACAGCAGACCATGAGGTATTGGATCAGGATCTGGGCACTGATGTGTAAACTTTTCGGGGTCTCCGGCCAGAACTGCACCTAAACAAAAACAAATCATGTAGTATAGAATATGTAGGCCTACATCTATTAACCTGCATCTGTCTGGTTTGACACTGACCTCTTGTGGTGCCACTTTCCACTTCCACAACTTCACGTTCCTCTCCATCATGTGGTTCTGGGGGTATTGTTGAAGGTGTTGGATTTCTAGGCTCATCTGACGTAGCTTTTTGAAGCCCTATGGAGATTGCAATAAAAGGTAGAGTTTCATTAGTAACTAATAATTTTTGGGCCACAAAAAAACAAGAAAAAGAGATTTCTAAATATTATTTGGAAGTGTGGTACATATTTAAATGTACCCTCAGTGACAACCGGAACACATGATTGGATACATTGCCAAAACTAGAGCATATACTTTTTGAAACAAAGTTTGACACATTGTAACACCCCAAAGTATATACACAGGATCACCTGTGTGTGACACCCTAAAAATGTAGGGGTTTTGTCCCACACTTGTACTACTGCTTTCAGATGTTTAAGCAGCTGCTGAGCATTCTCTCCCTTAACATTACAATGCCTACCCTTTTTCCCCCCAAAAAATGTAATTTGGATTCTAAATATAAAGCAAATTGTTTACCAAATTTGCTCCACAAAACAAAAAAAAAACAATTGTGTGTTCACACTGGATGATCCAAAAACATCGTTTTAGGAACTGGACGGAGAAAGAGGTTTACTACGTCCGTTTAGTGTGCGGACGAACATTGAAAGTTGTTATCTTTCACTGTACTATATCAAAGTCTAAATATACACGACTTAATACAAGTAATAATCTTTAGCAAGGAAAATGAAGAAAAAGTACTTACTTTTTCCTATAACTTTCTTGATTCTTTTGTATTGGTCGGGCTCCCGCAACTTCAGATCAGACCATCATTTTCTGAGCTGTTCCTTCGTTCTGCACACCCCGAATTTTTGGTGAAGAGTTTTGACCACTTTGCCCATAATTTTTGTCTTGACAAGATTAGGTCTTTTATACGGCCCATGCTTGGCATCATAATCCTCCCTCCTGCCTTATATCTCCTGGATCGGGATTTGGGCTCCTCTGGAATTTCCTCCTCTGTAGAGGTAATCTCAGCCACCTGTGTCTCCGCCATGTTGTTAATCACTACGATGAGCGAGAAAGGGCGGGGAAAGTACAATCTCGAACGTCGGGGGCGGGGAAAGCGTGCAGTGTTTCACGCATGCGCAGTGTATATCAAGTGAAGATCCATGTGTCGAAAATACGTTCATTTGGCGGGAGAGGGAGTTAGCAACGAACGTGTTGACCAAGGTACATAAGTTTTTAAGGATTTGGGTTTCATCAGAGGAGGAGATTTTGGGCTTGAAAATCTGTCAAAAATGCTGATTTGATGAATGTTGCCTGAAACTTATGTATTTTCTTGTTGCTTGATTTTACAGAAAGAATGAATAGTTTTAAAAACCCAGACTTTATGGGGGAGTTCATTGATAAATGGAAAGACCTCCCTATCCTTTGGCAGACAAAAAGTGGTGGAAATAAAAATAAAGTGGCCAGGAGAGCAGCACTGGAGAGCCTGCTTGCATTTGTGCAAACACAGATACCCACAACAACTCTCCAAGATGTGAAAACCAAAATTGCTACCATCAGGGGGACATACAGGACCCAGAGGAATATGGTCCTGAAGTCCCAGAGGTCAGGTGCTGCAGAAGATAAGGTTTATTAACCCAGTCTGTGGTACTACAGCAAGTTATCTTTCCTGGATGACCAGCTGGAAGTGCGGGAATCACTGTCCACCCTTCCCCCGAGAGGTCAATCCAGCCTTCCTTGTAGCCAGCCCTCCAGCCTTCCTTGCAGCCAGCCTTCCTAGCAACCCTGCTCTGGCTTCCCCTGAGGATCAAGATGAGGTCCTTGAGGAGGCAGATTTGGATATATGGAGCCAGGTAAAGTATTGATATCTCCATTTATATGTTACAAAAGTGATGATTTAAAATTGTTGTTAGTATTGTTAGGTATTTAATGTTAAAAAAAATGAGGATTTAAAGAGCAAGATACAGTAGTGGTCAAATTTCATGGGGACAAGGCAACAATATCAGAAGGCGGAATCTATGCAAAATTAATACCTTTTGACATTTAATTCAAAAATGTCTGGAGGTGAACAATGTGTGTGATTGATGGTGGCAAAAAATAAAGAATGTCCCTTTCTTATTTTACAGCCAGAGCTGAGCCAGGAAGAGGGTGATGTTGGGGACCAGGAGGAGGCAGGGCCCAGTGGCACACAGGAGAAGGCTGGGCCCAGCACAAGAGCCCAGATACCTCCCCTGATAATGAAACAACGAGGGCCAAGGAGAGCTAGGCAGGTGGAGGAGGAAACAAGAGCCTTTCTAAAAGAGGCTACTGTGGCCCTCAGAGAGGCACCCTCTGCTGAGGAGGGCTTTGCCGCCGTCCTGGCCCATAAGTTAGGCCAAATGGACTTGTGGCAAAAGCTCTATAGTGAGAACCTTTTGCTGAAGGTGATTAACAAGGAGTTGCTCGGTGAACTGACCAAGTTCACCGACATCACTGAGGTTGTCCCTACTCCTCCACCACCTCCTCCTCCTCCTCCTCCTCCTCCTCCTCCTACTACTCCTCCTCCTACTACTACTCCTCCTGCCACCTCCTCTCCTCCTGATCCCCAGCCTCCGAGGAAGCAACCAACAAAGGCTGCAGAGAAGGCTGGAGAGAAGGCTACAAGGAAGAGAAAAAAATAATGCCTGCTGTAGTACCACAGACTGGGGACATATATGACTTATCTGCTGCTGTTCCTGACCTTTGGGAGTTCAAGCCAAGATTCGGCTCCTTTTTTTTTTTTTTTTATTAAATAGTTTGGTTTTGACATCTTGGACGGTTGTTGTGGGGTCCAAAGGATGCACAAATGCAAGCAGGCTCTCCAGTGCTGCCTTCACCTTTAATTTGTAATGTACCTAAATAAAGGATTCTTTTTTTTGGCTTCAAATACTTGACTATGTGATTTGTATTTCAAAAGAGACTTTGCTAGGGAGTAGGCAGGGACATTTCAAATAATATTATTGTTATTAACAAGGGACACAAACCTCCTTGAGGCAAAATGAGACAAATTTTGAAGTTTGTTGTGGTAACTTTACACACCAATAATTAAAGGAAAATCAACAAAAAAAAAAAAAAAAAAGCCTACATATATCAAAGAAGCCCATCAAAAATAATAAAGCTAACTTAATTACTAGAATAAAAACTAAAAAAACAAAAGATAAAAAATTATAATTATTGTGATCTTGACATTTAGTTATGAATTTATGAGGGAGATGTGGCTTCAAAAGAATATTTTACAATCATTAGATCAATTAGGAATTACTTAAGAACCTAGTTTGGCATAACTCTCAAATGTCATTAGCAAAAGAAGGTAATTATTTAAGCATTATCAAAAGAAGAATGGAATGCGCAGCAATAAAACGATGCTATTAATTCCACCGTGACGAATGTGCCATCTCCATTTTCAACGCTAGTTTTACCAGAACGAGCGCTCCCGTCTAATACTTGATTCTGAGAATGCGCGTTTTTGTGTTTCATTTCTCAACACATGTATACATGCCATTGAAGTTGCTGTGGTTTATTCATTGCTGATTCCAAAGCACGGCCAGATTCATTAAGTCCATTGAAGGAAGATCTGTTGAAATTTATTTGGATGATCATTATTTTGGAAATTGAGAGTTTGATCAGTTGCTTGGATTGGATTATCCTACATGTGCATTTAATATGTACTGACGGTAAGAGTCAGTGTGTTTGGGTGCTGGTGGCGGTTCTCTCATCACCTCTGTCAGTGATTTCTTCTTCCTTTCCGGACTCTTTGAATTGGATCCACACTTCATCTGTCATATATTGGAGTGATTTATGCATACATTAATTTCAGTGAAAGAAATTGATGACATATATCTATATATAAAAAAAGTCCACCAAATCATGTGCATTAAACCAACAACTGGTGCTCAAGAAAAATAGACAAAAAGGTGAAGTGAAACCAAAACAAAGTCAAATTGATCAAAAATGTAAAATAAAAATATAATTAAAGTAAATATAAAAGTCCAATGTCTCCGAACGGAAACAGATTCTAATATTGTAGATGAATCCAATACTCCAGTGTGACACAAGCAGAGTGAGATGGAATGGTAAAGTTTCAGACTGATTTTCACCAACACCAAGGAATAGATTCCTCCTCGTGAGACACACTACAAATAGTGGGGACCCTTACCAGATCAGGTGGACCTCCCGGTAGTAGCAAGGTCTCAGAAGCCTGCAGATATAACCCTCTGCGGGGTCTTTGAAATCGGCAAGATGGTCCGGATCTCCAGATTCCAGGCTCCTATCGCCCTCCTCACCACCGAAGGCTGGATTACAGTCCTCAGCAAGGCTGGATATCTCTCACCAAAAATGGTCTAAGTCTTCACTCGGATCGAGGGCCAGACGTGGGCAGGATTAAAAAAGGGACCAGGATAGTGCGTTATCGTTGTAAAGCGCTGTTAATTAAATGTATAAAAAACAACATACACATAAAATAGCCGGCAAAAAAGAAAGAAAGATTAAAATTCGTACGCCCATGCTTCCGGGGTCACATGTGGACGTGGTGATGTCAATCCGTAGCACCGACCTGACATGTTTCGTCAGAGAATGACGTTTTCAAAGGGCACGGGCGACGCATTGAACCATTACCATATATACACTCGGAGGTTTAGCCAAACCTAGTTTTCGATTGGCGGCCATATTGGTGAGAACAGAACCAGCCCTCGTTTTGAATGGGAACCAGGGCAAAGAAAGACAAACAGGAGTGAAAACACACCCCTCGCGGTCTAACCATACCCAGATGCCAAAGGTCAAACCAAGCCTCGCTTTGACACCGCAACCACTCGGCTGAGGCGCAATAGCAAATAATTTTACACAATTACACACGTGACAAACCTAATAACAAGCATCATGCCTAACAACATTCTGGAGATAGGCATATTGGGATATGTCTTCCCCTAAATACTAATAAAAATAATATAAAATGTATAATACTACGCTCAAAGCATAATAATAATGGTAATGAAAATGTATAAAAATATAAATCTACATTAATTACTATAAAGACAGGGCCAGACTATCTGCAATAAAAAAGTTAGAAATTACAAACACTTCATCATGTCAGAAGTCAAAATATATAGGCCCCATATTGGGATCAGAAAGATAGTATATAGATCAGTACCATAACTAATAGGTATATACATCTATAAAGATGTAGTATAGTGAATAATAATCATGTTAACCACTTAACGACCGCTCACTGTATATATACGTTGGCACAATGGCACCGACAGGCACAATCACGCAGAGCATACGTGATTGCCTTTGTACAGTTGGGGGGTCCGATCGGACCCCCCTTCTGTACAGTGAGCGGTCGGAATTCGTCTGGGAGCGATCCGACATGAGGGGACGGCCGTTCGATTCCGGCCACCCCCCCGCGATCGCTCCCGGCGAATGGAAATGCCCCCTCTGTCTGTCGAATGTACACACAGACAGAGGAAGCAGGAGGAAGTGATGTCATCTCCTGTGCGGCGCTCACATATACCGAGCGCCGTACAAGAGAAGACATCAAGGTTAGTGCACTAACACTACACTAACACCAGCACACATAGGCACATAAATCGCCCCCCCAGATCACCCCCCAGTCACAGTGTCACTGATTGCAGTGACCATTTATTTACTGATCACTGCAATCAGTGACATTTGTGACTGTAAAAGTGTCACTACATTTAGTTTTAGGTCCAGTGTAGCCCCCTAACCCCCCCTAATAAAGGTTTAACCCCTTGATCACCCCCCAGATAACCCTTTCACCCCCTAGCACCGCCGTCGCTAAGCGATCATTTTTCTGATCGCTGTCTTAGCGTCGGTGATGCAGATCGGTAGCCAGTAATTTTTTTTAGGTTCGCCGCAGGTTTTTATAGCGTCAGGTACCCCCATAAATGATCTAATAAAGGTTTAACCCCCTTGATTGCCCCCAGGTAACCCTTTCACCCCCTATCACCACTGTCGCTAAGCGATCATTTTTCTGATCGATGTCTTAGCGTCGGTGATGCAGATCGGTAGGCAGTATTTTTTTTTTAGGTTCGCCGCAGGTTTTTATAGCGTCAGGTACCCCCATAAATTATCTAATAAAGGTTTAACCCCCTTGATCGCCCCCAGGTAACCCTTTCACCCCCTATCACCACTGTCGCTAAGCGATAATTTTTCTGATCGCTGTCTTAGCGTCGGTGATGCAGATCGGTAGCCAGTAATTTTTTTAGGTTCGCCGCAGGTTTTTATAGCGTCAGGTACCCCCATAAATTACCTAATAAAGGTTTAACCCCCTTGATCACCCCCCAGGTAACCCTCTCACCCCCTATCACCACTGTCGCTAAGCGATAATTTTTCTGATCGCTGTCTTAGCGTCGGTGATGCAGATCAGTAGCCAGTATTTTTTTTTTAGGTTCGCTGCAGGTTTTTATAGCGTCAGGTACCCCCATAAATTATCTAATAAAGGTTTAACCCCCTTGATCGCCCCCCAGGTAACCCTTTCACCCCCTATCACCACTGTCGCTAAGCGATCATTTTTCTGATCGCTGTCTTAGCGTCGGTGATGCAGATCGGTAGCCAGTAATTTTTTTTAGTTTCGCCGCAGGTTTTTATAGCGTCAGGTACCCCCATAAATTATCTAATAAAGGTTTAACCCCCTTGATCGCCCCCAGGTAACCCTTTCACCCCCTATCACCACTGTCGCTAAGCGATCATTTTTCTGATCGCTGTCTTAGCGTCGGTGATGCAGATCGGTAGCCAGTAATTTTTTTTTAGGTTCGCCGCAGGTTTTTATAGCGTCAGGTACCCCCATATATTATCTAATAAAGGTTTTAACCCCCTAATTGCCCCTAGTTAACCCTTTCACCAGTGATCATCATATAAGTGTTACGGGTGACGCTGGTTAGTTAGTTTGCTTTTTATAATGTCAGGGCACCCGCCGTATATATCCCAGTAAAGGTTTAACCCCCTGATCGCCCGGCGGGTGATATCAATTAGGTTTTAGCGTCAGAGAGGGTCTGCATCACACCCCAGGCAGCGTCAGGTTAGTGCCAGTAACGCTAACACCCACGCGTGAAGCATACACCTCCCTTAGTGGTATAGTATCTGAACAGATCAATATCTGATCTGATCAGATCTATACTAGCGTCCCCAGCAGTTTAGGGTTCCCAAAAACGCAGTGTTAGCGGGATCAGCCCAGATACCTGCTAGCACCTGCGTTTTGCCCCTCCGTCCAGCCCAGGCCACCCAAGTGCAGTATCGATCGATCACTGTCACTTACAAAACACAACACACAACTGCAGCGTTCGCAGAGACAGGCCTGATCCCTGCGACTCCAGTGCTGTAGGAGGTGATTTCATCACCACAGTTAAAAAAAAAAAGCAAATATGCCAAAGCATTGGGGCAGCAGGGGCGGAGGAGTGATTTTGCTCCTAATGCTGCGTACATACGATCGAAATTCCGACGGAGGCTTACCCGTGGAAAAGTCCGACCATGTGTGTGCGGCATAACTTTTTTGCGGGAGGATGCCCCCATGCTTCGGCATATATAAATGGTGCATGTATGCCCATCATTAGAAGTGGGTGGATGAAGGGCGGTATTCTAATGGTGGGCATACCCACCGATCAATCTCTTTTTTCGTTCAGCCACCTGGCTGCATGAAAAAAAAAGATTACAATACATGTCCAACAAGGACCAGCAACGTACTGGTATGTTGCTGGACTTTGAATGGTTATACCAGATTGATGCCTGCGGGTTTAGGTATCAACTTGGTATCATTCTTTTCATCCAGCGGCCGGCTTTCATGTAAAAGCAATCCTAGTGGCTAATTAGCCTCTGGACTGCTTTTACAAGCAGTGGGAAGGAATGTCCCCCCCCCCCGGATATAAAAAGCGCCATTGGGAAATTGGAAAAGCATTTTATCACACCGATCTTGGTGTGGTCAGATGCTTTGAGGGCAGAGGAATAATCTAGGGTCTAGACCCCAGTTTTTTCAAAAAAAGAGTACCTGTCACTACCTATTGCTATCATAGGGGATATTTACATTCCCTGAGATAACAATAAAAATGATAAAAAAAAAAAAAAAAATATGGAAGGAACAATTTAAAAATAAAATAAAAAAGCAAAATTAATAATAAAAAATAAAATAAAAATAAAAAGCACCCCTGTCCTGCCCTGCTCTTGCCCAATGGCGAACGCAAGCATCGGTCTGGCGTCATATGTAAACAGCAATTGCACCATGCATGTGAGGTATCACCGCGAAGGTCAGATCGAGGGCAGTAATTTTAGCAGTAGACCTCCTCTGTAAATCTAACGGGGTAACCTGTAAAGGCTTTTAAAAATGTATGTAGTTTGTCGCCAATGCGCGTTTGTGCGAAATTTTAAAGCATGTCGTGTTTGGTATCTATGTACTCGGCCTAAGATCATCTTTTTTATTTCATCAAACATTTGGGCAATATAGTGTGTTTTAGTGCATTAAAATTAAAAAAAGTGTATTTTTTCCCCCAAAAATGCTTTTGAAAAATCGCTGCGCAAATACTGTGTAGAAAAAAAAAATGCAACACCCACCATTTTATTCTGTAGGGCCTTTGCTTTAAAAAAAGGGATTTTTATAACAGCTTACCTGTAAAATCCTTTTCTTGGAGTACATCACGGGACACAGAGCGACTTAGTCATTACTAATGGGTTATATAGATTACCTTCAGGTGTTGGCACTGGCCAATTCCAAACCGGACGTACCCTCCCCTATATAAGCCCCTCCCACCCGGGAGCACCTCAGTTTTGTAGCCAAGCAATAAGTGTCCCAAAAAGAGGGGTGGGAGCTCTGTGTCCCGTGATGTACTCCAAGAAAAGGATTTTACAGGTAAGCTGTTATAAAAATCCCTTTTTCTTTTTCGTACATCACGGGACACAGAGCGACTTAGTCATTACTAATGGGACGTCCCAAAGCAATGCCAAATGAGGGGAGGGATACATAAGCTGGGCGCCATCAGGCATGAGGATCTTTTGCGGCCTGCAACACACTGCGCCCAAAGGCGACATCCTCCTGACTTCTAACGTCTACCTGGTAGAACCTAGTAAACTTGTGTACCGAAGACCATGTTGCGGCCTTACATACTTGAGCCAGGGAGGCCTGGTGATGCACTGCCCATGAAGTTCCAACTGCTCTTGTGGAGTGCGCCCTAACTTTGAACGGAGGCGGTCTCTTTCTCAAGCCATAGGCTTGTATTATGACCTGTCGAATCCACTTGGCTAAAGTAGATTTTGATGCTGCCTGACCCTTTCTGGGGCCTTCCGGCAGAACAAATAAAGAATCCGTTCTGCGAATCTGAGCAGTGGCTTTTAGATAAGCTTTAACTGCTCTTACTACATCCAAAGAATGTAATAACTTTTCCTCTACCGAGCTAGGTTTGGGGAAAAAAGAAGGAAGAACCACATCTTGGTTCAAATGAAACCTCGATACCACCTTAGGAAGAAAGGCTGGATGAGGACGTAATACTACTCTGTCCTTATGGACAACCAGATATGGCTCCTTACAGGACAAGGCGGCTAATTCCGATACTCTTTTAGCCGAACAAACGGCTACTAAGAAAATCAATTTCCTGGTGAGAAGAACCAAGGAAATGTGTTGTAATGGTTCAAACGGTTGTTTCTGTAGAACCGACAGAACCAGGTTTAAGTCCCAAGGACATATGGGAATACTAACCGGAGGGCTAATACGCATCACTGCTTGTATAAAGGCTTTGACTAGTGAATGCGAAGCCAAGGGCCTTTGAAAAAATATTGACAAGGCCGAAATCTGACCCTTGATAGTACTCAAGGCAAGCTTCCTATCTACAGCCCACTGTAGGAAGTCCAAAATCCTCCCTATCACGTACTTACGTGGATGCCATTTCTTGGCCTCACACCACGTAATGTATGCTTTCCAGATCCTATAATAGATCTGCCTGGATACCGGTTTCCTGGCATTGATCATGGTAGATACCACAGAATTAGAGAGCCCTCTCTTTTTCAGAATGTGGGCTTCAATAGCCAGGCCGTCAAACCTAGGGCTGGTAAGGAAGGGTGGTATATCGGTCCCTGCGACAGCAGGTCCGGACGATGTGGGAGGGTCCAAGGACTCCTCACTGACATTTTTACAATCTCCGCGTACCATGCCCTTCGGGGCCACGCTGGAGCCACCAGAATCACTGGTTTCTTTTCTACCCTGATTCTGCGGAGTAATCGCGGTAACAATTGTGGCGGTGGGAATGCATATATCAGCTTGAACTGATCCCAAGGGAACACTAGGGCATCCGAGCCGCAAGCTAGGGGATCCCTTGTGCGAGACACAAATCTGTCCACCTTTGCGTTGAATCTGGATGCTAGCAGATCTACATCCGGTGTTCCCCACCGCTGGCATATTGCCTGGAAAACCTCGGGGTGAAGAGACCATTCCCCCGGGCATAATTGTTGGCGACTTAGAAAGTCCGCTCTCCAATTTTCCACTCCTGGGATGAAAACCGCGGATATGGCTGGGACATATTTTTCTGCCCACTCCAGGATGCAATTTGCTTCCCTCTGGGCTGCACGACTCTTGGTGCCACCCTGGTGATTGATATATGCCACTGCCGTGGCATTGTCTGATTGAATTCTGACAGGGGACCCTTGGAGTTTGGATGTCCATGCTACTAGGGCATACCGGGCTGCTCGTATCTCTAAGAGATTGATGGGCAGGGCCTTTTCTGCTTCTGACCACTTGCCCTGGAGAGACCATTGCTCCAGTACTGCCCCCCAGCCTATGAGGCTGGCATCTGTAGTGACCACCTTCCAAGAAACCGGACTGAAGGGTTTCCCTCTTTCCAGATTCTGGGGCACCAACCACCAATGGAGGCTCTTGCGAACGGAAGGGGACAGGGACATTGGTAAGTCTAAAGCCTGAACTTTTTTGTTCCAGGCTGACAGTATGGCCCTTTGCAAATTCCTTGAATGGAATTGACCGTAGGGTACCGCTTCGAATGAAGCCACCATCTTTCCCAGCAGCCTCATGCAGAGGCGTATGGATGGTTTTCTTTTTGTACCCACTAAGTGGGTCAAATCTTTTAAAGACGACACCTTCTCTGGAGGTAAGAAAATCTTTCTCTGATTTGAATCCAGCCTTAGCCCTAAGTATTCCAGACTTTTGACTGGTCTTAGAGCTGACTTGTCCCGGTTGATAATCCAACCGTGATATTCCAGATACTCGATTGTCTTGTGAATAGCTACTTCCAGCTTTTTCACTGAGTGGTCTATTAGTAGCAGGTCGTCTAGATATGCCATTATCGTTACACCCTGTGTTCTTAGATTGGCCAATAATGGGGCCAGAATTTTTGTGAACACTCGTGGTGCTGTGGCCAGACCGAAAGGTAAGGCTCTGAACTGAAAATGGCGCCCTTCTACTGCAAAGCGTAGAAATTTCTGGTGGGCCGGAAAGATGGGAATATGCAGATAAGCATCCTTTATGTCGATCGAGGCTAGCCATTCCTGCCCTTGTAGGGCGGTGGCCAACGATCGGATCGACTCCATCCGAAAAGTCCTGATATTTAGGAACTTGTTTAGCCCTTTTAGATTTAATATGGGCCTCACGTCCCCATTTGGTTTGGGGACTGTGAAAAGGTTCGAGTAAAACCCGATTCCGCTTTCTTCCAGGGGAACCTTCATGATTACACCTTGGAGCAATAGTTGTTCTAGTGCCAGAAGGAGGGATCCTCTCTATTGGGGATCTCTTGGCACGTTTGACCTCAGAAATTGGGCAGGAGGAGTGCCTTTTAACTCCAGCTTGTATCCCAGACTTACTGCGGAGAGCACCCATCTGTCTCTGATGGTGTCCCGCCAGGTCTCTGTGAACAACTGAAGTCTTCCCCCCACCCGATTGAGTGGGGGCAACGCTTCATGCCTTGGGGGGAGGTTTTGTACCTCTCTTGATCCAGGGCTTCTTGTTACCCTGTGATTGTCCCTGATTTCTGCCCCCTGAATTTGACCGCGGAGGCCGTCGGAACTGCTTCACAGCCGATGTGCCTGGGACTGGAGAAGTAGGCCTCTTAAAAGAAGGACTTCTACCCTTGTTCTTAACCGGTAAGAGTGAACTTTTACCGGCAGAAATTTTCTGGATATATTTGTCCAGATCTTCTCCAAATAAGCGTTCTCCATGAAATGGGAAGCTAACCAGCAGTTTTTTACAGGGAGCTTCAGCAGACCAGTTTTTGAGCCACAGAAGCCTACGCATATGTACTATAGACAGCGTAAAGCGGGAGGCCTGTTGGATTGTATCCTTTATGGCGTCCACCGCAAAACACAAGGCTCTAGGCAGGTCAGCTAGGGCAAGAGCCTGCTGATCTGGTAAGTCCCTTAAGACTTGTTTCAACTGATCTTTCACCGCTTGGCAGACTCCAATCGCTGCTACCGCAGGTTGTGTCACCAAACTTGCTGTAGAGAAAGCAGATTTTAGTAAAGACTCCAATTTTTTATCTATTGGGTCTTTGAACATTGGAACATTATCTACTGGACATGTCAGTGATTTGTTAACAGAAGAGATGGCTGCGTCCACTGTAGGGACCCTCCATTTTCTTATGAACTTATCCTCCATGGGATAGATCACCGGAAATCTCTTGGGGGAGCAAATATTTTATCAGGATGCTCCCAATCCTGGTAAATAAGCCCTTCTAATAAAGGGTGGATTGGGAAGGAACAGACAGCCTGGGGAGCTTTTAGCGACCCCAGCGAGGAAACCGTAGTGGATGGTGGTTCCGCCAGAGGCATTTTAAATGCTGATCGGACCATATTAGTCAGAGACTGAACCCATAATCTTTCAGCCTGAGAAGCTGAGAAAGGTTCTTCCACTGTTGATTCCTCCATAACTGAATCAACCTCATCCTGATCCCCTTCAGGTAGGTCGATCTCTGTGTGGGGCTGTTCCTCCACTAACAGGCACTCTGAAGGAGGAGACGGAGATCGGACGCGCTTTTCCTGAGACAGGGAAGCAGCGATCAATGCTGTTAATCTCTCTTCCAATCCTCCCAGAGTTGAGGATAAAACCTCCTCTGTTATATATACAGGAGCAGGTGGACTGGGGACAGCCGCAGCACCAGGCATTCCTGCGGGGTTTCTACGGCTACTGACCTCTGAATTCTCAGGGGAGATTGGTGCAGTACAAGCATGCCCAATATCCTCAGAGCCCGATGGAGACCCCTTTGGCTTCCTGGAAGATCTATTTCCGGAGCGTCTGGACGACATATCCTTTAAGCACAAAGCTGAGGTATTCCCGTCGTCATACACCAATTTTGCTGGTAATAGTCTAACACAGGTGCTGCTATATACCAGCTGGTGTCCACTAAAGTGCCTTTCTATGGGGATGCCTGCATCAACCGCCTCTGTGTGCCACTGTTTGTTGCTAGCTCTGTTTGCATGCAGCTGACACTTGTACTGTGTCTTTTAACCATGCTGGGACGCCCGCACATGAGCAGAAGCGCCGCGGCGCGCATCGAGCGTCATCCACCCGCCCCGCCCCTTTTTTTCATAGGAGGCGCGTGCACGCGCCCGCGCGCGCGCCCGTGCGCCATTGGCGCCCTTTTCGAAATCAAACAGGGGACTAGGAGCCAGGGCCCTTTTTGCCGGAGGGCCTGTGCGGTGGATGAGCGCAGCAACAGGGCAGAGGAAGTGGATTCCCACAGAGAAACTTACCAGCTGCCTGGATCTTTTGACTTGAGAAAACCAAAGATCCACATGACAAGAAAAATGGACTACAGCGGCCTCTAGTGGTTTAACACAGGTACCGCGGTCCGTTTTTTTTTTTTTTTTTCTTGACTACTATTAAAATTTTACATTTTCAGTAGTTATAGGCAAACACAGATATTTAGCGGGAATACCGTTAGGTAACAGACAGAAAGACAAATTAGGCTTGGGGGTCCCCCAATAGAACCAAGTTCCTGGGGGCCCCCACTTACCTGATCCCCGCCGCAGGACTTTGTTTGGTCCACAGAAGTCCAAACTTCACCTATCACGGCAGGCATTGTAATTAAACCTTCAGGGACCGGGTTCCCAAGGATTCCACTCCCCTGGACCTGTATAGCACCCTGCACAGACAACATCTTGGTCGTGGGTATGACCAGAGCTCTGGATCCCAGGGTCCAGCCCTCCTAAGAGAAGCATTACAGGCAAAACCTTGCTCTTCTGCTGCAAGGCCCGGGTACCGACCGTTTAGCTATGAAGCTTTTTTGGTGGGATCCGGAACAGCTTACTAAGGCCCAAAAGAACCTGTACGCAAGCCCAGTGAAAACACGTTACTCTTTGGCCAACACCTTAGACACTGGCAAAAAACTGAGGTGCTCCCGGGTGGGAGGGGCTTATATAGGGGAGGGTACTTCCGGTTTGGAATTGGCCAGTGCCAACACCTGAAGGTAATCTATATAACCCATTAGTAATGACTAAGTCGCTCTGTGTCCCGTGATGTACGAAAAAGAAATATATATAATGTTTGGGGGTTCAACATAATTTTCTTGCAAAAAAAATATGTTTTCATGTAAACAAAAAGTGTCAAAAAGGGCTTTGTCTTCAAGTGGTTAGAAGAGTGGATGTAAGCTTCCTAATGTTGTGTATAAAATGCCAGAACAGTTCAAAACCCCCCCAAATGACCCCATTTTGGAAAGTAGACACCCCAAGCTATATACTGAGAGGCATGTCGAGTCCATGGAATATTTTATATGTTGACACAAGTTGCGGAAAAAAGACAATTTTTTATTTATTTTTTGCACAAAGTTGTCACTAAATGATATATTGCTCAAACATTCCATGGGCATATGTGGAATTACACCCCAAAATACATTCTGTTGCTTCTCCTGAGTACGGGGATACCACATGTGTGAGACTTTTTGGGAGCCTAGCCGCGTACGGGACCCCAAAAACCAATCACCGCCTTCAGGCTTTCTAAGGGTGTAAATTTTTGATTTCACTTCTCACTGCCTATCACAGTTTCGGAGGCCATGGAATGCCCAGGTGGCACAAACCCCCCCAAATGACCCCATTTTGGAAAGTAGACACCCCAAGCTATTTGCTGAGAGGTATTGTGAGTATTTTGCAGATCTCGCTTTTTGTCACAAAGTTTTGAAAATTGAAAAAAAAAAAAAAAAAAAAATGTTCTTTCTTCATTTTCAAAAACAAATGAGAGCTGTAAAATACTCACCATGCCTCTCAGCAAACAGCTTGGGGTGTCTACTTTCCAAAATGGGGTCATTTGGGGGGGTTTTGTGCTATTTTGGCATTTTATGGCCTTCGAAACTGTGATAGGTAGTGAGGAGTCAAATCAAAAATTTGTGCCTAGAAATCCTGAAGGCGGTGCTTGGTTTTCGGGGTCCCGTACGCGGCTAGGCTCCCAAAAAGTCCCACACATGTGGTATCCCCGTACTCAGGAGAAGCAGCAGAATGTATTTTGGGGTGCAATTCCACATATAACCATGGCATGTGTGAGCAATATATCATTTAGTGACAACTTTTTGTAATTTTTTTTTTTTTTGTCATTATTCAATCACTTGGGACAAAAAAAAAAAATATTCAATGGGCTCAACATGCCTCTCAGCAATTTCCTTGGGGTGTCTACTTTCTAAAATTGGGTCATTTGGGGGGGTTTTGTACTGCCCTGCCATTTTAGCACCTCAAGAAATGAGATAGGCAGTCATAAATTTAAAGCTGTGTAAATTCCAGAAAATGTACCCTAGTTTGTAAACGCTATAACTTTTGCGCAAACCAATAAATATACGCTTATTGACATTTTTTTTACTAAAGACATATGGCTGAATACATTTTGGCCTAAATGTATGACTAAAATTGAGTTTATTCGATTTTTCTTATAACAAAAAGTAGAAAATATCATTTTTTTTCAAAATTTTTGGTCTTTTTCCGTTTATATCGCAAAAAATAAAAATCGCAGAGGCAATCAAATACCATTAAAAGAAAGCTCTATTTGTGGGAAGAAAAGGACGCAAATTTTGTTTGAGGGAACAACATTGCATGTCCGCACAATTTACAGTTAAAGCAGCGCAGTGCAAAATTCATTCTGAATTCACCTCTGGTCCTTTAGCTACCAAATGGTCCGGGGCTTAAGTGGTTAAAAAAGAAAAAGATTTAGGATTCATAAAAAAGAGGGGACCGATATGCAAGTCCAGAATTCAGGTAAGATCTAGATATCTGCTGTACATAATCGGCTCGTCTCATAGGAAGAATGTTGAGCAACACTCTGATCAAGAGTTATCAACGCATTTATTGATAACTACCTATTAGTTATGGTACTGATCTATATACTATCTTTCTGATCCCAATATGGGGCCTATATTTTGACTACGGTGCTACGGATTGAAATCACCACATCCACATGTGACCCTGGAAGCACGGGCGTACGAATTTTACATTTTCTTTCTTTTTTGCCGGCTATTTTATGTGTATGTTGTTTTTTATACATTTAATAAACCACCCAGCATTTTACAATGATAACGCACTATCCTGGTCCCTTTTTTCATCCCGCCCACGTCTGGCCCTCGATCCGAGATAAGACTTAGACCATTTTTGGTGAGAGATATCCAGCCCTGCTGAGGACGGTAATACAGCCTTCGGCGGTGAGGTGGGCGATAGGAGCCTGGAATTTTTGGTCTTATCATTTGTTAATTTGTTTCTGCACAAGATACACCAAGTTGATATCTGAGCACCTTTTATCATTACCACTATTTATTGTATCATTTTATTTAGCGTGACTATTTACTTCTTTACTTGTTATAGAATTCAGATGTACTTCCTAAAGGTGTTCTTGGATTTTAGTGTTTTTCTTGGACCAGTATTTTTTTTTAGGTGTAGTCAAACTATGACCAGTGTTTTTTTTAAGTGTAGTCCAACTACCACAGTCACAACTCTCCACTAGTCCCACAACAAACATTAATGCTTTACTGAGCATTTGTGTTTATCGCCATGCACAGGGAAGATTTCTGCAGTGCCCACAGACATTAGACCATTGTTTGATTTGGCCAAGAACAGCTTAATTTGGCCGATTTCACATTATGTTTATGGGTACCTTAAAGCGGAGGTCCACACAAAAACGGAACCTCCGCTTTTCGGAACCCTCCCCCCTCCGGTGTCACATTTGTCACCTTTCAGGGGGAGGGGGGTGCAGATACCTGTATAATACAGGTATTTGCACCCACTTCTGGGCTACGCCCCTCCTCCCCCCCCCCCCCGCTGTGTTCTGGGAAACACACAGGTCCCAGAAGATAGCGGGGACCAGTGAGGACGTACAGCGCGACTCGCGCATGCGCAGTAGAGAACCGGGAATTGAAGCCACAACGCTAAACTTCCTGATTCCCTCACCGAGGATGGCGGCGGGGGCAGCCGAGAGCCGAGCGATTAATCGGCTTCGGCTGCCGACATCGCGGGCACCCTGGACAGGTAAGTGTCTATTTATTAAAAGTCAGCAACTGCAGTATTTGTAGCTGCTGGCTTTTAATAAAAAAAATTTAGGCGGACCTCCGCTTTAAGGTGGACCTGGCATGCCCCAAAACATTTGTAAGGTAACAATAGTGCTAAAGTGTAGGCACCTTGTGGTTCCTGCAACTAGCTATGTTAGGTTTAAAATTGATTTCTGTGTCCCTGTTTGCCCCTTGGCATCCTAATCACAGGCTGTACAAGGGACCTGAAGTTCTGTGTAGATTAAGCTCTGCTCCCTTCTGACACTAATCCTCACACCATGTCATTTACCAGAGCCTATTCTGCAAAGTCAATTCCTGGCATTTGGCAAATAAATAACAAGAAGCAGGCTTAAAGGTAGGCCTGAAACCTGACTTTGATGCAGAAGTTGGGAACCCAACTCTGGTTTAGACTTAGGACTCAAGTAAGCTCCACAAGGACATATAGATCAATTTGAAGGCTCACATAGGTACTTCTAGGTACCACAAGGTGCTTTCAGTTCACCATAATGCCACCTTAGGAATGTTTTTGGCTAGATCAGGCAGGTTAAATCCAAATGGTACAGAGATCCCTACTTATTAGCTAACTGTAGGAAACCATGCTGCTTTTATTAAGAATAACAGTTGGTACTGGCAATTAAAAGCAAAAAATCCTTCTGCACTTTGGCAGGTAACCTACCAGTTATATGTATTTTATTAATACATTTGTTTTATTTTGTACAATACAATTTTCAGCATGCAAAATTTCAGGCTTAATAAAAGGTACAAGAAAACCATTTTTAAAATTAGCTACAGAAGTATAGTCTTTGGGAGAGTGTGAGATCGTATTTCGTTTAAATTTTCAAACTGACCAGGAACTAGCAGGAGAGTTTTTGGATATAATTATTTCTATGTTGTACATTTAGCAAAAAAAAAATATATTTTACTATGTAAATCAGTATTGGTAATCATACAAATGATTTTAAGTGATGGAATAGACAACAGTAATATTTAAAAAATGGTTTGTTTAATGCAGATCTTTTTAACGAAGTATTGGGCTTTATACTCTAATATTAATCATTTTAGACTGGACAAGAAATCAACAGACTCTGGTTAAAATATCTCCAATATATTGATCATTTTTTATTAAATAACTTTAATACTGATAATATGAACTTCTACATTTGTAAATTTTGACATTAATAAAAGCCCTTTTATATGAACCTAGATATTAATTGTGATTTCTGTCCCTTTACAGTGAATTGGTTGAGCCTAGACTTTTTCTTTACTTTTGGAGTTTGCTTCAGTATTTCTTTCTATACATAGTAGTCGTTTTTGCTATTGCACAGCTTTCTCATATATCACTGGTTTTTACTATGAGGGAAAACAAGGTATTGTGTTTTTTTTAATTCTGTCACAAAGTCATGTTATTTCGAGTAAGGGCATTTTCAGGCAATTGATATCTGATTGCTTCATACAATTTTCCTCTTAAAAGGTAAAAAGCAAAATCTCCAGTTTTGTTAGTGGCCATTCTTGTTTGCTACTAGGAAGTTATTTGTTATGAACATTTTCTTTTCCCAAAGATTCAGAACAATTGATATTTTACTGTAAACATTCAAGTTTTAAAAATACATTCATGCCATTTGTATATAATGTAATAAAAGAAAAGTGAATGGATACCTAAGAATCAGTTATATCACAAATTCAAAAACAAGGGTTTATTTCATGGATAGAGCCATGAAAATCATTTTTATGCCTTTGTGACTAACTTTACATTTAGTACCATTTGGAAGTGCATATACAGAATAGAATATAAAGTCATATATCCATGTTGTATACAGCTATTTTGAAATTGTCAGTGATCACCACTTCTAGTTTTGGAACAATGGATTCTATGTAGTAAGGCTTGGGGAACAACTCTCTCCAGGAAAAATGATCTACCATCTCCTCTTCCACTAATCTGCCACTCTATGGGATTGACTTACTAAACGCAAACAGACTGTGCACTTTGCAACGTGCAGTTTCCCTGTGTAAGTGCAGTTTCTCCAGAGCTTAGTAAATGAGGTAAAGCTTCACTTTGTAAAGAGTACCCAATCACATGCAAGGAAAATAAAAAAACAGCATTTTTGCTTGCACATGATTGGATGATAGAAGTGAGCAGAGCTTCTGTTCATTTACAGAGTGCAACTGTGTATTGTGCAATATATTGTTTCTTTACCTGTAAATTTTCTCTGATTTCACAGTGACTATTTCACTTTCACTAGTTCCTCCAAGTCAAATTTTATTGCCTCGGAGGGATATCTTGGGTGGAGTTTCTCAGTGCTGCTGGACTAATAAAGTTGTTTTATACTATGTGGCACCCTCCTATGTAGGTTGCTGGAAAATTTTGTTATTTTTGGCACTACTGTAATTAATGGAGAAGCTTGTGATTTTATCAGGCTGTTCTGGATTTCACTGGCTGCAGGTTCGACTGCTTCCCCTGCCCTCTAGAAGATTCTGGAATGTAGTGGGCTGGAGGAGGCAAATCAACAGCCTAAATATTTATGCTGTCTCAGCCAATCCATGGGAGAGAGTGTACAGAATGTAGCTGGAGAGTAAATACATAGTCTGGGGTCTGGGGCAGCCCTGTTTTTGTCCAGGAAGAGAAGTTCACAGTCTAGGCAGCCCAGCTGATGTTCTTCATATGCTCATCAAGTTACTAGCTATGCTGGAGCAGAAATTCTGGAACTTATGGATTTTACTGAGGTTCTGGTCCAGAGAGTTCATGGGCGAAATGTCTGGCTGATATTGGAGGGAGGCATCCAAGTATCCAGGGACATTTGAGTACAGACCTTAATGTAGGATCCTAGTGACTGTTTGCTGCTACCATCCCTTGTACATCTATGCTAGTGCTTGCTTGGGCTGAGACAATTATCATGGTGTCTCAGTGCTGCTAATTCCCTTAGCTGTTACTAGAGGGACTGTACTGAGAAGCTTTGACAAAGTGAAGATTGTCCCAAAGCTCCATGCACCCTGTCCAAGTTCATTTAGCAATAAAGCATAAAACAAAACCCTCTAGACTGCATACTGAGCCAGAAAGAGTGACTGTTGCTGTGTGCCTGGCTGCCACTTACACCAAGTGGGGCAAGGAACATGGGCAAATCAGAAAACCCTTTTGGGAGAGAGTGCTACAATTACATGGATTCAACGTGCAGCAAATGGATTTAGGTTGGGAAATGACAGATTCTGGAGGCAGCTGTCACCCATGGTTGAAGTTAAAACAGCATGGAATCTTATAGTGGTACCAAATGTCTGGCTAAGGGAGCGGGGCTGAGCCGTGTTTGTGTTTAAATGGTCAGTAGTGAGCCTGCTTGGGTGGCCCATAGCATGCTGCTTTCTGTGGGGGAACATGGCAGGAGGGATGGGGCAGCAGGAGAATTAGGGCTGCTCTGTGCAAAACCACTGCACAGAGCAGATAAGTATGACATGTATGTTAAAAAAAAAAACCTGCCTTTAAAATCTGGTAATGGAACCAGAAAACCCTTCTCTAAAATACTGTGAAGTACAGCACATAGAAATAAACCCACACTCCACTAAACAAATCTATTTTAAATTAAATAATTTTGTTAACCAGAATGGGGCTTATTATTAAATATAAAAATTAAATTAAGTGTAGCGATACCTCCAACTAAGAAGGCCGCAGATTTAGTTTGGGCCCTGAAGACAGCTCCGCCAACCCCCGGCAATATGCTCTACCCCCTAATGGCACAGCTAGTACTGACAGTAAATTTTATATCTTATACTGTATGAATAACTGAGCATTGAGACAATACTAAATTGAAATAAATGTAAGATTTTACTTAAGCTCTTGGTAAGGAAAAGGGTAACATCAATAACAGTTTACAGAATAATCATTTGTAATGCAGAGCCCAGCCACACTAACACACTATAGGGTTAACACATAACAAGTGCGCCACGCGGGCGACCGTTAGCTAAGTGCCCTGTGGCGCAGTAACCAAAACACCTTAGAAACCCCCACCAGGCCTGGTTCTGATATCTACAACTTAGTCCTTTTTCTTCACCGGCAGATCTTTAACGGTGGTGCACATTAACAGAGTACAAACTTTGTAATCCAATAGAGTATGTAAAGATGGGGTAGAAACTCGGCTATACGAACAGTAGGTTCAGCTCCGACAAGGGCCTTCAGTAAGAATACCAAGAATAACTCGTAGGCCACGGCAGTCTATAGGCCTATATGCAGTAACAGTATATCAGTTGGGCATATGCCCTCTCACCCGCCCGGACTACGGTTCCAGTCCGGGAACTTCCACCAACTGTGTCCCACACACACTCAGTCTCTTCAGCGATCGGGTCCCCGATCCAACAAGGCTGTAGTCGAGCGAAGTCAGATGCCACCCAGGCTCGCAGAGGGGTGGAAGGCTCTTTGGCGCTGCGCAAGGTCTCAGGCTTCAAGCCTTGCACTTCGACACATCCGCACAGGAGGATCAGTCTCTGAAGTCTCGTGTCCCAAAGAGGCCGAGCACAGCCTCGCCTCCTCCTCTTATAACCCCTCCCATGAGTCTCTGCAGTGGAAACATTGCCGAACAGGGTTCTGGGTAATGTAGTCTCTCTGCATTAAAGGGGAACACCCCGCTACACACTCCCCCCACTTGAACTCTTTGGTCCCCAAAGATAAACCTTAACAAAGACTATGTACAACTCTAGACAATTCTACAAACGATGTTGGCATAGGGAATTCCCACCAAAACTGAGGGGTAGAATTCCCTTGCCCACAGGTCACATTATCATGGGTGGCCTGCCTAGCTGTGCCAGAGAATGAGCTGGGGTTGCCCTCCACTAAATGGACAGTGGAGGGATCCGGATTTTCAGCATTCATCCTAGCGGTAACTACAGAATCCTCTGATCTATTCCCCATTTGTGGGTAGGTCAGCTTCCTAGGAGGCCGGATGACTCTTTGAGCCCTTTGCTCTCTTGGGATTTCTGGCTCTGGTGCCACAGGCTCCTCTTCCTCTGAGCAACCATCATGGGCGTCTTCCCAGTAGTCTGCTGAAGGACTAGAGGGGATGAACTCTGTGGCTTCTGGGTTCAGTGTTTCATCTGTGGTGTCTTCAGTGGTTGGAAGGTCTATGGTAGAAGTTCCTGGAGTTGGGGAAGGCCACAGCCAATTAAGTTCTCCCTCCTCATTTCCACTAAGTTGAGAGGCCTCTCCATCTTCAGCTCGGGAGGCCTGCGACCAAGTGTTCGGCCTAGGAGTATCCAGGATAGAGGCCGGTTCAGGGGAGTCTCCCACGGGAGGTATTCTAACTGCCTCAGCAAGTGGGAGCAGGTGGTTTCGATGCCACGTCTTCAGGGGGCCCACCTTTCCTTCCGGCTTCAACTTGTAGACAGGCAGGCCCGGCAACTTCCTACAGATGACATAAGGTTCAGATCTCCATCTATCTGCAAGTTTGTGCTTCCCAGGGACCCCCAGATTGCGTAACAGTACTCGATCCCCGGGTTTTAGGTCTTGTACCCGGACCTTCAAGTCAAAGTTTCTTTTGTTTCGAGCTCCCCTTTGATCTGAGGCCGCTTGAGCTTGTTCATAGGCTACTTTCAGGCTGTGTCTGAGCCTGTCCACATATCCTTTGTGGGATGTGGCTGAGGAATGGTCCAGAGAGGTGCCAAAGGCCAAGTCCACAGGTAGTCTCGCTTCTCTCCCAAACATGAGTCGATATGGGGAGTAGCCTGTAGCATCGCTGATGGTGCAGTTGTAAGCATGTACTAGGGCTGCTATGTGTTTGCTCCAATGTTGCTTTTTCTCACTTTCTGAGTCCCCAACATGTTGAGCAAGGTTCGGTTAAACCTTTCCGGCTGAGCATCTCCTTGTGGGTGGTAAGGTGTAGTTTGAGTCTTCTTGATTCCCAACGAATCCAGGAGTTTCCGGATCAGTTTACTCTCAAAGTCCCTTCCTTGATCTGAATGAAGTCGCTGTGGCAGCCCATAATGGACAAAGTACTTCTACATAAGTACCTTTGCTACGGTGGAGGCCTTCTGATCTTTGGTTGGGAAAGCTTGGGCATACCGGGTGAAATGGTCGGTTATCACCAGAACATTTCCTAGTCCACTCAGGTCGGGTTCAAGGCAGAGAAAGTCAATGCATACCAGATCCATTGGGCCTTGACTTTGTAGATGGCCCATTGGGGCAGCTTGATGGGGTAAAGTCTTCCTCTGGATGCATCGTGCACATGAGTGGCAGTACTCTTCTACCTCTGCCCTCATGCAGGGCCAATAGAACCGACTTCTGACAAGTTGAAAGGTCCTTTCAGCCCCTAGATGGCCATGATTGTCATGCAGGGCAATCAGAACAGTCTCTCGATGTTTCTCTGGAAGGAACAGTTGCCACTTATCTTCTGAGTCATCAGAGGGGCCCCTTCGGTAGACCACTCCCTGATGTACCTGCAACCTGTCCCATTCTTTCCTCAACAGGCGAGCTTCCTTTGAGGGATGACGCAGGAGTTTGTTTGGATCCTGATTCTCCAGGGCCTCCAGGACCAATCTCCCCATGGGGTCTTCCAATTGGTCACACCTCAACTCCTTCTTGGACAATCTCGGCAGGTTGTCTTCGTCCAATTGAGTCACTCCACAGTAGTGTTTTGGGACTCCCACCATGGTAACTCCTATTTCTTCTGCTCTGGAGCCTCCTCTCGCCTGGAATTCAGCTCCTTGACAAAGGGCCCGCACCCCGTCCGGTGCCACTTGGGTCCAATCTTCTACATCACTGGTGGGGGCATGAGATCTCCTGGACAGAGCGTCTGCGTCTCTATTCCCAGCCCCTGGCCTATACTTTAGGCTGAAGTTGAATCCAGACAGTGCGGCCAGCCACCTGTGTCCAGTGGCGTCCAGCTTGGCCGTGGTGAAAAGGTAGGTAAGGGGGTTGTTGTCGGTCTTCACAGTGAACTCCGCCCCATACAGGTAGTCTTTGAGCTTGTCTACTACCGCCCACTTAAGGGCCAGGAACTCCAGCTTGTGAGTGGGGTAGTTCTTCTCAGAGGGGGTCAGGCTCCTGCTCACATAGGCAACAGGCCATTGTTGGCCTTCGTGTTCTTGATAAAGTACTCCTCCCAGACCGTCATGACTAGCATCTACGTGTAGTTCATAGGGTTTGGTTGGGTCTGCGTAGGCCAAGACTGGAGCAGTAGTCAGGCTCTTCTTCAAGGCCTGGAAGGCCTCTTCACACTTCTGATTCCACTGATCTCTGATGGACTCTCCTGGCTTCCTGGGCCCTGAGTCATCCTCTTCTCCCTCAGTCTTGAGCAGTTCATTCAATGGTCTAGCAATTCAGGCGAATCCCTCCACAAACCTCCTATAGTAGGAGCAGAAACCCAAGAAGGATCTGAGTTCTGTTACTGTGGTGGGCCGTGGCCAGGAGGTAACTGCCTCCAATTTCTCGGGGTCTGTGGCCACCCCTTCTTCGGACACTATGTGCCCCAGATAGTTCACAGAAGACTGGTAGAACCGACACTTTTCAGGCGAAAGTTTGAGTCCCTCCTCACTGAGTCTCCTCAAGACTTTTTCCAGCCTCTCCTCATGTTCCTCCAGGGTTCTTCCAAAGACTATGACATCGTCCAGGTATACAAGGACTTCAATAAGGTTCATGTCTCCTACAGTCTTCTCCATGAGAAGCTGGAAAGTAGCTGGGGCTCCAGACAGACCTTGGGGCATCCGGTCGAATTCAAAGAACCCCACTGGGGTTATGAAAGCGGTCTTCTCCTTGTCTTCTGGGTGCATAGGGATCTGATAGTACCCGCTTTTGAGATCCATAATGCTGAACTACTTGGCTCCAGACAAGCTCTGTAGGGCATCCTCTATCCTTGGAGTGGTATACTGGTCGGGTATGGTTCTCCTGTTGAGAGTCCTGTAGTCGATACAGAGCCTCAATGACCCATTCTTCTTCCTGACCACCACTATTGGGGATGCATAGGGGCTTCTAGATTCCTGTATCACTCCAGTCCTCTTGAGTTCTGAGAGTTGTTCCCTTAGATCCTCCAGATCTG
Organism: Rana muscosa; assembly: GCA_029206835.1. Classification (NCBI taxonomy): domain Eukaryota; kingdom Metazoa; phylum Chordata; class Amphibia; order Anura; family Ranidae; genus Rana; species Rana muscosa. Next base: position 171,117,439 of record CM055122.1, on the reverse strand, counting down.
CTAGGGGGACCCGCCTGACTCTCTCTCTGAAGGGCTTATCTTCCTGGAGGCGGATCCGATGGGTGGCACTCCTTGCACACCCCACATCGAACTCATCTTTAGAGAAGATCTTCTCCCATCTGTTCAGCTGGGCCTTGGCTCTCTCTTTCCAAGCCCTAGGCAGATTCGGGTTTTCCATGGATATCTTCTCCCAAGCATCTCCTCCTTCGCCCACCTCTGACAGGTTGACAGGGGCAGCAGGGCTCACCTGGCCTAGCAGCATCCTGGCTGGGACCTCCATGGGGCCATCCGTATTGTTCCTAACACTCACTGGGACTCTACAATGGGCCTTCTTTAGGGCCTTCAGCGGAATCACTTCTGGTATCACTTCCAGACCGTGGGACCCTTCTCTTGGATCAGATTCCAACATGACAAAGGGTCCAGGTTGCTCCCAAGTAAGCTTCACAGTGCCTCTGAGACAGGTTACTTCGCCGGGCTGCAGCACTATCCCTCCTCTTCCAAGTCTCCACACCTTCCCTATCCCCTCTCCTGGGGTCTTCTGCTCTAAGACCAGCCTTTGGTAAGCTGTCTTCAGCATGGGGTGGATCTTGGTGACCGCTGCCCCTTTCTCTTTCACTAGAGGGGTCAGAAGTCTTCGGACCAGGTCCGTGCCTATTATCAGGGAACTCTTGTTGGCTCCTGGTGGCCGAGGGCACACAACTGCCAGGGTGTCAAACACTTCGGCTTTTCCAGCCACAGATGGGTCAAAGGTCATCCTGACAGGCAGATAGCCATCGTAGGGGAAGTTCTGGGTTCCAATCCCACATATCTCTAGTCCCTCTATTTTCCGGATGGGTAGGTGACTCAAGTGCTTATCATAAAAGTCTCTGTATAGCAGGGTTACTTGCGCCCCAGTATCCAAGATTGCTCTGGTGTAGACTCCCTCCACTTGAATGGACACTATAGGAGATGGGCCTACCAGCTTCTCCGGATAAGGCTCGGCAGGGGTCGCTTTCTTCAGACTTTTTCTCTTTGAACCTCCTCTCGTCCAATCCCCTTTGGACTTCAGTCTTTCTTGAGTCTGGTATGCATTGACTTCCCTCCCCTTACTGGGTGTAGGGACCCGCTGAGGGATACTATTGTTTTTCTTAGGTGTGCACCCCCTCTGGGGAGTGCTGTGCCTCTTCTGAGGGATCTTACCCCCTTTCTCTGGGGTGTATCTCTGTTGAGGAATGTTGTGTTTCCCCCAAGGCGTTTTATCTCCTGTTGTTTTCTGCTTTGCTTTCAGCTTGGAGCTCACTGAAGGTGATGCGCACCCAGTTGACTCCTTCACAGGGGCCCTCTGAAGTTTCCCGCCGGCTTGCGATTGTCTATTTTCTTCTTCTTGGGACTGGAACATGTAGCCGCAATATGTCCAATTCCTCCACAGTTAAAGCAGACTATATCTCCCCATTCTTGTAAAGATGCGGGTGCTGAGGCAACTGGGAATAATTCCTTCCTTGGTACTTCTCTCTTGGGACCCTCTGTGTCTTTTTCCATCAGAGAGGTCAACATCTCTAACACCTTGGACATTTGAGCTTTCAGGGTGTCTATCTCCGAATCTCTTTCAGGGGTCATTACTGGATTGACTAGCACCTGTGCGGGTACAACATTTTCCTTAATCATGTGCTGGTCCTGTTGTAGTGCCTCCTCATCTCTGATGATTTTTATCAAGTCAGCATAAGTCAGCAACGTTCCTCCTCCTGAGGTTTTCAGGTGCAGCCAGACTGGATCCGAGCGCAGCGCTCCCTTTAAGACTTGCTTCATTCTTGCCGCATCTGTATCTTGGGGCCTCATCCCCTTCTTCAACACAATCTTGCACAGCAACCTGTTCAGTCTCCTAACATACTCGGAAAGTTTCTCCTCTGGTTTTTGGAAAGTGTGTTCAAATTGGTAGACCATTTCTGTCACCTTTTCTAATTGACCAAACTCTTCCTGCAGCATGGCTAGACAGTCTTGAGCCGTGCAATCTGCATTCCCAAACCGAAAACTTTTCACTGCTTCTGCTGCTGCGCCTTTAAGGCTTTCCATCACTTGTTGCCTCTTCTGCGCTTCAGGCACCTCCCATGCCTCTACTGCCTGCAATGCCTGCTCCACCCAGGTGTCAAAGTCTTCTTCCCCTGCGGGGACAGGGAGCTTCCCTGAGAAAGTCTTTAGTCTCCGGTAGCTGGTTTCTACATGCACCGTATTCGTCTTCTGACATTTGGTCAGCAGATCCCCTATCGCACCTATCAGTTCTGGTGATATAGCAGTGATAGGTGCAGGCGTCACCGGAGGCGTCGCCCTGCCTCCTTTTTCCGGTGGGGTACGGGCCGTAGCCTGCGGTGATCCCGTTGGTGATGGTTCCTTTTTTTCAGTTACTGCGTGCGCCAACCTATAAGTTCTGTTGTCTGGCGTCCGCACACACTTGCGCTTACAGGCCTCTGGCATCCTGTTCCAGTACTCCACAAATGCATACTGATATGAGATGTCTGGGTCTGACTTTATCTCTGTCACCCACGGTGTGTGATTTGGGGACACTGACTTCATCAACTCCTCTACCGTTTCAGTCGACCATTCCTCCCCAGGGAGGCTGATGACTATCGACTGGTTTGGCTCTGCGTTAGAGGCTTTGCACCACTCTTCTACCGCTCGTGGATCCATGGGGTCCATGCCGGCACCTCTGGCGTTCACTTGCTGCATCAGGATCCCGGATGAGAACCCCCACGTGTAGCGATACCTCCAACTAAGAAGGCCGCAGATTTAGTTTGGGCCCTGAAGACAGCTCCGCCAACCCCCGGCAATATGCTCTACCCCCTACTGGCACAGCTAGTACTGACAGTAAATTGTATATCTTATACTGTATGAATAACTGAGCATTGAGACAATACTAAATTGAAATAAATGTAAGATTTTACTTAAGCTTAGTAAGGAAAAGGGTAACATCAATAACAGTTTACAGAATAATCATTTGTAATGCAGAGCCCAGCCACACTAACACACTATAGGGTTAACACATAACAAGTGCGCCACGCGGGCGACCGTTAGCTAAGTGCCCTGTGGCACAGTAACCAAAACACCTTAGAAACCCCCACCAGGCCTGGTTCTGATATCTACAACTTAGTCCTTTTTCTTCACCGGCAGATCTTTAACGGTGGTGCACATTAACAGAGTACAAACGTTGTAATCCAATAGGGTGGGTAAAGATGGGGTAGAAACTCGGCTATACGAACAGTAGGTTCAGCTCCGACAAGGGCCTTCAGTAAGAATACCAAGAATAACTCGTAGGCCACGGCAGTCTATAGGCCTATATGCAGTAACAGTATATCAGTTGGGCATATGCCCTCTCACCCGCCCGGACTACGGTTCCAGTCCGGGAACTTCCACCAACTGTGTCCCACACACACTCAGTCTCTTCAGCGATCGGGTCCCCGATCCAACAAGGCTGTAGTCGAGCGAAGTCAGATGCCACCCAGGCTCGCAGAGGGGTGGAAGTCTCTTTGGTGCTGCGCAAGGTCTCGGGCTTCAAGCCTTGCACTTCGACACATCCGCACAGGAGGATCAGTCTCTGAAGTCTCGTGTCCCAAAGAGGCCGAGCCCAGCCTAGCCTCCTCCTCTTATAACCCCTCCCATGAGTCTCTGCGGTGGAAACATTGCCGAACAGGGTTCTGGGTAATGTAGTCTCTCTGCATTAAAGGGGAACACCCCGCTACATAAGCATAATTGATTTTTGTTATCCGTTTATTGTAAATAATTACATTTTTCAAAGCACAATACAGTATACAGTCACAAACTAATAATCATAGAATGGGGTGGTTTTCTCCTCTCTCCTATTTATTACAATTGTTTTAATTAACAGGTATTTTTACTTGCAGTGTGTTATCTATTAACATTATTGCGGTCTTCTCAGCATAAGACCAGTTTCCTGAGCCAGCCAATGCTGGCAATGACAAATTGCATATTACAGTTTAACCTAGTTAAAAGAGAAATGTCATTAAACAAAAAATGTAAAATAATAGTTTTTCTAAAATATAGGTTCTGTAAGAGCACTTTGTGCTCTGAGAAAAAATTAGTCACACCTCTCAGAAAATATTTAACACTAGTGCCATGCAGTTTAAAAAACTATACAATGGAGATGAGGGCTCTTGTAGGTTAAAATTTCATACTGGGAGATGACACGTCTGAGCAATGATCAGCTGTGCTACCCAGCAAGTCTATTTAGAAACACTTTCTATTTTAAATGTAGCAATAAAATATCAGAACAGCAAGCCTCAGTAAAGCAGAAAGCAATAGATTCAAATCCAATCTAAATCTGACAGCACCCAGAACTCACAATTCTCACAGGGAATTCAAGACTCATTTTCATAGCCATAAATAGGTGGAGTGTCTTAAATGTGACTATTAATTTATTAAAAAGTATTGGAAGTAAAAAAGATATTAAACTGGTAATTTAGGAGATAAGACAATTAAGTGTATACACACACTTCATATTTATTTTTTCTAGGAATCAGTAACTATTATCTGAAAATGAATAGTAAACATAATAGTCATGTTATCTGCAGTGACTGGTGTTTTTCTGCACTGAAAGAATGCCAGTCATCACTAACATAGAAAACAATTGAGCATAGAAAAACATAGAAAACAATTGATTTCTATGTGTCCGGTTCTCACTGCAAAGCAGCCCAGAGGTGTGGTGCAGTGAGCTGCGATAAAAGGCAGATATGCTGTCTTTTATCACACTTCACTGGATGTCGCCACATGTCACTTCACAGCAGCACAACACACACCGCTCACATGAATGCAGTATCACTTTGTGCACTTCAAAAAAGTTGCCAAGAAAAGGGAACTGTGTGATGCGGTAAAACACACATCACACCGCCCCCTCACCTTTGCTCTCTGCAGCTGCCCACACAATAAACCACTACAGTTTAGTGTTCAGGCATGGCTGTCTTTAACACAGGGCAAAAGGGGCAGCTGCCCCGGGCTCAGTCATTATTGCGGGGCCCAATGCAGCTTCCCCTTGAGCCTGCACTGTCTGCAAATAGTTGATAAGTGGATTTGGGAGGGCCCAAGAAAATGTTTGCCAAGGGTGCAACAATATTAAAGACGGCCCTGTGTGCCGGTAGGCCCTAAGAAAACCACAAACTATAACATCCTTATAAAGATTCCAGTACCTATGCTACTAATCACTACATTTGTGAGTCCAACCTTTTAATAAATGTTTGTAAAATTTTAGATCCACAAATCATATTAAAGAAAAGAAAAAGTCTATTAAGCAGAACACAAGGCTTCAAAAACATAGATGTTGGAATTAAAATAGCCTGGATAAATATTATTATCCCTTTCCCGCGGAGCGGACGCATATATGCGTCCTCGGCTTTCGGGGGTTATACCGGGATGATGCCTGCAGCTGTAGGCATCATCCCGGTACCGTTGTTTAGAGCCAGCGATTGGCTTTCCAGGTATAACAACCGATGTGGCTAAAAGCCGCTCGGTTGTTATACCGGAGGAGCGGGAGGGGACATCCCCCCACTCCCGCCGCCTCCGCCGCTCTTGCCGGGCCTCCCGTCCCACCGGGAGACCCGATCTACGATCCACCACCTTGGTGCCTAGAGAGAGACTGAATCGAAGCCGCGAACGGCTTTGATTCAGTCTCTTCACTGTAACCACGGAAGCGACGTCATGACGTCACGTCCGGGTTACTCGGCTGCCAATGGCGCCGGATTTAAAAAAGTACACAGTATTCAGAATCGCCGTTTTCGGCGATCTGAATACTTTGAAGTGCAAAGGAGGGATTGGGGGTCTTTTAGACCTCCGATCTCTCCATAAAGAGTACCTGTCACCACTTATTACTGTCACAAGGGATGTTTACATTCCTTGTGACAGCAATAAAAGTGATTACATTTTTTTTTTTTTAAAAACACTATTTTTTTATTATAAAAATAATTTAAATAAATAAGAATTTTTTTTTTTTTAAAGCGCCCCTGTACCCGCGAGATCGCGCAGCAAAGTAAACGCATACGGAAGTCGCGCCCGCATATGAAAACGGTGTTCAAATCACACATGCGAGGTATCGCCGTGATCGTCAGAGCGAGAGCAATAATTATAGCCATAGACCTCCTCTGTAACTCTAACCTAGTAGCCGTAAAAAAAAATTTCAAGCGTTGCCTATGGAGATTTTAAGGTACCGTAGTTTGTCGCCATTCCACGAGTGCGGGCAATTATAAAGCATGACATGTTTGGTATCTATTTACTCGGCGTAACATCATCTTTCACATTATACAAAAAAATTGGACTAACTTTACTTTTAAATTTTTTTAAAATTCATGAAAGTTAATTTTTCCAAAAAAGTTGCGTTTAAAACACAGCTGCACAAATACTGTGTGACATAAAATATTGCAATGATCGCCATTTTATTCTCTAGATTCTCTGCTAAAAAAATATATATAATGTTTGGGGTTTCTAAGTAATTTTCTAGCAAAAAATATGCATTTTAACTTGTAAACACCAAATGTCAGAAATAGGCTTAGGCATGAAAGGGTTAAAACCCTGTCATGTGAAAAGGTAACCTGGAATTGAGCTTTGAGCTGGAATCTAATTTCCAAAGCATGGAACGTGGAAATAGCCTTTATCAAACTTGGTGGAAAAATCTGATTGCGTTTTATGAGATTGCTGTGATTTTCTCCGGTTTTGATCATTTTTTACAACAAAAAAAGTGAGTATATACGTTATTTTTGTTTTTTGGATGTATGCTCTTGCGTATATTTATAAGTCTTTATGCTAGTGGTTCCATATTCAACTTTTTCAATTAACTGCATTATTGCCCAGTTTGGTTGACCAAATATAGGTGGTTAGCTGAATTTGTGTGTATGGTAAATTCCTTTTTTCAGGCAACCACTTTCAAATTGTATGTTCGAATCTCAGTTGATAAGGTTGTCACAAGTATGGCTAAGCTTGAAGGTCACTGTGGATATCAGCAGATGGTCAGATGTACTGGCATAATCCCACCATCCTGAGGCACCTATACTCTCCTCTAAGTTCCTAAATGTGGGCTGTTTGCATTCCAATATTAAGCTTTCAAAAGCATACCTAAATGATGGTGACCTTTTATACAAGCTCCACCTATATAGAATACACCAGTCTGGTTTGTATGCAAAGCTGATTTTCAGCTGTAAAGACCACCAAACAAGAGAAAGTAGAGGTGGCCTATGGACTCCTCTCAACTTACTGTGCACATCTACAGGGGTTCCACCTACAATTTTTATGCTAAAATTAGCCCCATCTAAAAGTGGAAAGACATGAGAAACAAAACAAGAAAGCACTATCATATTGTGTATATGTTAAGGTTTGATGTTACCCCATCTACCCTGCTGCTGTAGGCACTGGCCCAAAAGTGTTTTCTTCTAAAAGAAGATTTTTATTTTTTTAATTGTCAAATTGTTCTCAAAGTGATGCCAGGAGATAGAAATACGATTTGGTCTAGTTTCCATATTATTGTAGAGGACTATCAACTATAACTGTGGGGTCTATTTATTCGACAATATTTACCACTTATTAACAAAATTCTATTAGAAAAGGGAGTGAATCTTGGGTGAAAACATTGATAAAGAGACCTTTGTGCCCCTCCCTTCTCATACACCTTCTCTCCCACAGAAAGAGTAAAGCACCATTTGCATGAATATTTGCTTGGCTCAGACACTGTCTATAAAATATTGTATCCAGTTACAACATGCCACTCACAATCATGTGTGTCAAATGTCAGCCCCATTACCCCACTTCCAAAGTCCTTTAGTGCCCTTTGAGATGATCGCCATGGACCTTGTGGGTCCACTCCCTAAGTCTGCCCAGGGTCATCAGCATATTCTTGTAATCATGGATTACGCTACCCGTTCTCCCGAGGTAGTTCCCTTACGCACTGCATCTGCTAAGAACATTGCCAAAGAGCTGTTCATGGTGTTCAGTCATGTTGGAATCCCTAAGAAGGTCCTTACAGACTAGGGCACCCCATTTATGTCACGAATAACTAGGGAATTGTTCAAGTTATTTAAGGTGACGCAGTTGCGAACCTCCGTTTACCACCCTCAAACTGATGGCTTGGTGGGACGTTTCAATAAAACATTAAAAAGTATGTTAAAAAAGGTTGTTAACAAGGATTGGAAAGACTGGGACCTGATTCTGTACTTGATGTTTGCCATCAGGGAGGTACCCCAGTCCTCTATGGGGTACTCTCCATTTGAGTTGCTTTATAAGAAACACCCTAGGGGGCTCTTAGACATAGCCAAGGAAACTTGGGAGGGGGAGCAGACACCCCACAAAAGTGTCATTGAGCATATCGCTTAAATGCAGGACAGGATTGCAGCAATCATGCCTATGGTAAAAGAACACCTACTGCAGGCCCAAGCAGCTCAACAGAGAATATACAACAGGGGGGCCCTTCTCTGTGTTTTCTCACCTGGTGACAGGGTCCTGGTGTAAGTTCCTACTGTGGAAAGCAAGTTCCTGGCTAAGTGGCAGGGTCCCTTCGAAGTAATTGAAAGAGTTGGGAAGGTCAATTACAAAGTGTATCAACCAGGTAAAAGGAAGCCTGAGCAAATATACCATATAAACCTGTTAAGGCCTGAAAGGATAGACTGGCATTGACTGCGAGGTCCCTCCCTGTAACGCCTGAGCCCATATAATCTTATATATTCATTTACAATTTTCACAACCTATTATCTTTAACATCTTTACATTTATTGTAGTGTTACATGTATGAACTAAAGTTGGGAAATCATCGTGATCATGTGATTAGCAACCTCTTAAGGGTTGTTACTGATCAAATTTCCAGGTTCCATGGTTACACTGCGTAGCCTACACCAGGTGAATGTAATTTACATTGACATCACAAGAACATTGAATTCATCCTTCAGTGATGACAAAACTGGGACTAACACCTATTATTTTTTTTTAGCTCGGATTTAAGATGCTCTAAAATGACACACGCACGCTACCTGATTGCATGTTTTATACAGTATGGATTCATATTTAATTGTTCCACATGAAAAGTAAATCTGGAATTCCATTACATTGCCCACCTGCATCATGTGGGCCTGTATACATTTTCCCAGTTTCAGATCTAACAGTGCACGTTTCTTTATAATGAATAAAAAATATATATGTATAATTAAGAAATAAATACAAAGTTAAGAAGTGTTTACCCATCATACAATTAACTAAAGGAAAAAATGGTGAGGCATATTGCAGATTTAAATTTGGCGCTTTATAACAATATTTGAACACATTATTAGCTGCAATTGTGCTTATTCTTTAACAAAATGTGTACATTGTATAGATGTTTTCCAATAAGATACTGCACTAGTAATTCAAAAAGCGGACAGCTGCTAGCACTGCAACTTAACAGGACATTGTGGAAAAATCAAATGCAAAGACAAGTGCTGCGCTATAAGTATCGAGCACATAATGAATTATACAAAGTGACAATGCAGAGTAAAACAAACTGAAATAGACATAAAAATAATGAATTTTAGTACATGATTAAATATATATATATTCACTAAAAAGTGCCTATAAGTGCAAAAAATCGAATGAATAAGTGCAAAAATTCTATATAATAGAAGCCACAAATGTTCATCCCAATCGCTATTAAGAGTAGCCACAAGTGTCCAAAGGGATGGTCCGTGGGATGGCTCCAGAGATCTGACACCGTATACTTATGGGGGAAGGCCCTCTCTCTCTCGATTATATCATGTGGTCTAACAATTATAAAAGATAAAATGCCTACACATAGTGTAAATCCACCAATGCTATATTTTATTAAAAGTACAGAACACTTAAATAAAATAAGAAGTTATAGTGCTCTTCAAATCATTCCACAAATATGGCCGAATAAGCAATATTTTACGCAATGGCATGGATAATACTCGACCCAACGTGTTTCCTCTAATAAGACATTATCTGAGGTAAGGGTCCAAACCGGTCATTGCGTATATATAAATGGTTTATCCAATAAAAGTTTGTAAATTGATTACCAAGCCTGTGGAGATCATTAACATATTACATGTCTCTGCTGGAGTATCTCCAAGATGGCATCTGGTGTGCGCCTCACGCCTCACGCCTCAATCTGACCAAGACGACTATGCATGCGTTGCCTCAAACCCCAATCTCATATTAGCTCAAGAAGACACACATGTCATCTGGATACTGACGTCCGGAGCAACATATGTCATATCAAACCGGGAAGATGACCACAATGCACTCCAAACCTCATCTCTATGCAAAAGGTTTTAATCAGAATAACACCACTAAATGGTTCTCACTTGTTATTCCTTAGCATATAAATAAAAGAAACAAGATTATACAATAAGAACCCACGCTTTAAAAAGTATAACTAAATTACCCATGTAGATAAATATTATTATCAAAGTTAAAATGAAAGAATGTGTAAACCAGAGCTCCCATCAAAAGATAGAGATACATCTACCGGACAAAACCAGAATTGAAAAAAAAACATATTATTGATAAAAATAAATGATAAATCAAGATGCTAATAATGGTCAACAGTATCGTGACCATAACAATTAGCCACTAGAGAATGGTGCCAAAAAATACCGATCATACATAAGTGAGCAATGTTTAGGAATGCTATGATTGGTTAGTCCCTTTTAATATTGGCAATATGTTGATTTACTCTTACAGATGTGCTGTTTCTTACATGGACAAGTAACTAAATACACAATGTTTTATGTGGCACAGGTGGTAATATGTTTCATCTGGTACTTGTGATTAGTTACTGTGGATTCAAAAACGTCAGTCTTTTTTCTCCCACAAGAATTATGGCAGCAAACATTACACCTACGGCAAGGGTAATAATCGACTAGCTTATGGAAAAAAATGGGGTTAACAATATTAGGAGCGATTTTATCCTGTAAAGAGGGAGCTCCCCTATACACTACTCTAGCTTTTTCAGGCAAAATGGGGCCCAATATGCAATAATTTTTAAGAACATCCCAATGTTTATTAAGGATGCTCTTAATTTGTTTTTGTTGGATAGAAAAAGATGTAAAGAAGGACAACTTAAACATGTCATCATTCAACAAATAGGGTTTATCAATTAAAATTGAGTCTCTATTCAGATTATAAGCCCTCTGTATCTCTACATCTACCTCCCCACTACTATAACTCTTCTCCAGGACTTTCTGTTTCAAAATTTGTGCCTGTTATCCAAAATCCTGTTGGTGCAGTTACGACACAGCCAAAGAAATTGGCTGCGAGGGACTGAACTCAGTCAGGCCTTATGGTGGCAACTATCGACAGGAATTGACCCGCTGGGGAATGTGGGTTTAAAGTAGGTTTTGATTTCAAATTGTTGATTAATAATCACTATCTCCAGGTCAAGAAAGTGTATTTTTTCTCTACTTGCTTCGTAGGTCAAGGGGATGCCCCTATCATTAGTATTAAGTTGGGAGATAAAACTCTGCAAGGAGTCAGGGTCACCATTCCATAGGAGGAGGATGTCATCTATGTATATGGCCCAAAGGACCAATTCAGGTCTCCCCTGAGCATAGACCGCATCCTCCAACCACTTGGCCATGAAAAAATTGGCCAGGTTGGGGGCGAAATTAGACCCCATAGCAACAACCTTTTGTTGTAGATAAAATTTGCACCATTTGTGCTTGGTGGAAAACTGCAATAATTCCATAATAAAATGTTGTTGTCACTGGAGTTCAATTCCCACTCCAAGTGGGACGCCAATTATCCTACAAGGGATCTCCAATTCAATATACTGTACCACACAAGCCTACCATACATTGGCTACCCTCCTTGGCCCCTTCCCACTCATAGCTAGCACCCATTAGGGGTGAGTGTGTCTAAGGCTGGCCTTAGCCAGTACAAACTATACTGCCCTTTTAGATCCCTACCCATATACTATCCCCATCCCTTCTGTTAGTGTTATGTCATGAACATCACCCATAGCCTTGAATAAGATAATCGCTCAAATCTACACCTGACTAGACCTGGACAACCACCCAGCTGGTTTTCATAATTTACACTTATGACTTGTTGATATTTCATTCAGGCATATACTGTTGATGTAAATCTATGTGCTATTGACTTCAGATTTTGTTACTGTCAATTTGCTCTACTTAGTCCAATGTTTGAGATTTTCTGTACACCTGTAAAATCCAATAAAACATTTAAAAAAATAAAATAAAATGTTGTTGTATTAAAGGGAGGGTACCATCCTCAGAAAGATAATACCTGACTGCTTCCAATTCCGGATGATGGGGTATACATGTATATTGAGGCCACTGCTGCCGTGGCCAACAAATAGTTCTCCTGAAGGTCAATGCTTTCTAGAAGTTTGATAGTATCTTTGGTGTCCTTCAGATACAAAGGTATTTTCTTTGCCAAAGGTTGTAAATAAAGCTAGAGTAGTGTATAGGGAGCTCCCTCTTTACAGGATAAAATCACTCCTAATATTATTAACCCCCTCTACATTTTTCCATAATCTAGTCAGTTTTAACCCTTGCCGTAGGTGTAATGTTTGCTGCCATAATTCTTGTGGGACAAAAAAGACTGATGTGTTTGAATCCACAGTCACTAATCACAAGTAATAGATTAAACATTTTACCACCTGGGAAGGACTATACGTCCTTTCTCTGTAAGAGTAAATTGCCAGTATTAAAAAGGACCTAACAAACCATAGCGTCCCTAAACATTACTTATGGTACCATAATAAGGACCCCAGGGTTCTTTATGAGTTTCTCATTATAAACAAATATGTGCCCCCTTGGAGTGGTAGGTCCAATAAGAGGGGAGTCTCACGTTTAGAAACTTTCTGGATTCATGAATTACAGTCTTACTCCCCATATGGAATGAATGTGGAGTGAGACATCAATGCCTTTATAAATTCTTCATGAATTTTTATATTTCTATTCCTTTTTGATACATTTTGGATATTCGATTCCTAATTAGTAATTGCATTTATAATTTACATCAATTGGGAGATTTACCTATCTAAAGGATCTAAAATGGGGTTGTAAATGAATAAATTGAATTGAATTGAATTTATTTATTTTAGTTTTATGATCTGTTCATATAGTCTGATCATTTAGGTGTATGCTCTGTATTTTTTGGCACCATTCTATAGTGACCTTTAGTCATGGTCACGATACTGTTGACTGCTATTAGCATCTTGATTTATGATTTATTTTTTATCAATAATATGTTTTTGTTTCAATTCCAGCTTTGTCCGGTAGATGTCTATCTTTTGATTGGAGGTCTTGTTTACACATCCTTTAAATTTACCTTAAATAATAATATTTATCTACATGGGTAATTTAGTTATACTTTTTAAAGCACAGGTTCTTATTGTATAATCTTGTTTCTTTTATTTATATACCATGAGATAACAAGTAGGAACCATTCAGTGATGTTATTCTGATTAAAACCTTTTGCATAGAGACGAAGTTTGGAGTGCATTTTGGTCATCTTCCCGGTTTGACATGATGTATGCCGCTCCGGACGTCAGTATCCAGACAACGCATGCATGTCTCCTCAAGTTATTATGAGATCTAGGTTTGAGGCGATGCATGAGTGGTCGTCTTGGTCAGATTGAGGTGTGAGGCGCCATCTTGGAGATACTCCCGGAGAGACATGTAATATGTTAATAATCTCCACAGGCTTGGTAATCAATTTACAAATTGTTTTTGGATGAACCATTTATATATACACAATGTTTGGACTCTTACCCCAGATGATGTCTTATTAAACAAAACGCGTCGGTTCGAGTTTTATCCATTCCATTGCGTACCATATTGCTTCTGTGACCATATTTGGGGAATGATTTGATGAGCGCTGTAACTTCCTACGTGAATTAAGTGTGTTGTGTAAATAAAATAAAATTTTGCATTGGTGGTTTTACACTATGTGGAGGTGTTTTATATTTTATGATTGTTGGACCACATGATATAATCCAGAGAGAGGTCCTTCCCCCATAAGGATAGGGTATCAGATCCCTGGAGCCATCCCACAGACTATCCCTTTGGAGATATATACTCTTTATAGCTTATGTGACTCAGTGCTGCCGGCATTTGCTTCCACAGATTCCGGTAAGCGTGTTTAACCCTCTCTTGGGTGGTGGATGTGCACTTTTACCTACACTTAACAGTAATTGAGATGAACACTTGTGGCTTCTATTATATAGACTTTTTGCACTTATTCTTCAGATTTTTTGCACTTATAGGCACTCTGCACTTTTTAGTGAATATATATATTTAGTCATGTACTAAAATGAATACATTTTTATGTCTATTTCAGTTTATTTTACTCTGCATTGCCACTTTGCATAATTCATTATGTGTACATTGTATAGCTCCATAAGCTAGTCATAAACACGTCAGGCAGTACTAAAAGCTTTTTGACAGACTTCGGCACTTGGGGCCCCTGGCCCCCAGTCTCCAGTTAAGTGCCGCAGGTCTCAGCCACTACTTGCAAAGCTACGTAAATGTGCTATGTGGAAGTGTTAAAGGTGTCAGGGCTGGGTTCAGCCCTTCCTTCTCTGTGCTGGCAGCTCAGCTGTCAGCTAATTGCCAGCTTCCATATCTCCACAGTGATCCACCTGTTGATGATCCACAAGTCCAGGAGGCTTTGCGACAGGCTAACGAGAGGTACAGACTCCATGCTGACCGCAGACGCCTGCCTGCGCCTTCCTACCAGGTCGGGGACAGGGTCTGGCTGTCATCTCGCAACCTCCGACTTCGTGTTCCTTCTCTGAAGTTCGCACCTCGGTTTATTGGGCCTTTCCATATCCTTCGCAGGATAAACTCAGTGAGTATGAAGTACAGTCCATTGTTGACTCCCGTAGGTTCCATGGGCGCATTCAGTACCTGGTGCATTGGAAGGGGTACGGTCCGGAGGAACGCTCTTGGGTCCTATCCTCGGACGTACATGCCCCTGTCCTCCTCCGTGATTTCCATAGACGCTTTCCCCTCCACCCCAGTGGTCCTCTGAGGGGTAGAGGAGTCATTGAGGAGGGGGTACTGTCAGGGCTGGGTTCAGCCCTTTCTTCTCTGTGCTGGCAGCTCAGCTGTTAGCTAATTGCCAGCTTCCATATCTCCACAGTGATCCACCTGTTGATGATCCACTCGTCAGCTTTGCCTACTTAAGGACTTCCAGTTCATTTGCTCTTCGCCTTCGCCTGTGTTAACATCACAAGAGACTTTCTCCTGCATTCCAGTTGAAGACCTGCTTGACTGCTGTCCCCTCTGGCTATGGATCCTGCTTGCTGTTCTATTACCTTTTATCGCTGGCTCTTGGACTTTGGCTTGGCCGACTACCCGATCCGGTTACTGAACTCTGGCTGTTTTGACTACGCTTACTCTGTTTACCTTTTTATTATTTATTATTAAACTAGTGTGATTTAACTGTACTTCTGTCTCGGTCTGATTCATGGTTTCTGACAGTAGGCGAAGGCCATGAATTCAGAAGATGCAGCCAATCCACTTGTTAATATTTTTTCCAGATTGGATGACCTGGATCACCGCATGGATCAGTTTGCCACGGCGATACAGATGCTCCTGAGTCGCACAGCTCATCTAGAGTCTCCCACTGTTGCCGCTCCGGTAGTCCCTGTGCAGGCAGACCCTGCTGCTGCTCCAGTCTCTGTGCAGGCACCCGCCTCGAGTATTACCTATATTAGAGGTATGTCTGGTTCCTCCCCGCTTCACCAGCGATTTGGGGGCAATCTAATCCAATGCAGAGGTTTTCTCAACCAGGTTGAGATATATTTTGAGATGCTGACCCAGGCGTTTCCCACAGACAGAAGCAAAGTAGGTTTCATGATATCTTTGCTTTCTGAGAGAGCCTTGGCCTGGGCAAACCCTCTTTGGCAGACGCAAAAACCCGTGGTCCTTTGTTACACAGAATTTGTGGCTTCCTTCAGAAGGGAATTTGACGTTCCTGCACGCTCTGCTTCTGCAGCCAAGAGCCTCATGTCCATCAGAGTACGAGAACTGTTGCCGATTACGCCATTGAATTCTGTACTTTGGCAGCAGAGGTTGCTTGGAACAATGAGGCTCTCATGGCTGCTTTTTCTCATGGTCTCTCAGGATAACATCAGGGATGAGCTAGCAGCCCGAGATATACCCACTGAGCTGGAGAAGTTGATCACATTTGCCATCCTCATTGACTCCAGACTCAGAGAAAGACCCTCTGTTAAGGAGCGCTTGCGGAAGCCTCCTGTACATTTGTCTCCAAGCTTTGCAGTCCCACCCTTGCCTCCCTCACCTCCCATGCCTCCCGGTACCGAGTCGGTCTGTGAAATGAACCCATGCACTTGGGCTTCACGCGTCTCTCTGCGGATGAGAGAGCTTAGGAGGAGGCAGAGATTGTGCCTTTATTGTGGCCAGGCCGGTCACTTTTTGAAGTCTTGTCCTACCCGTCCAGGGAACACCCGAACCTTGAGGTCTTGTCACGGACAGACCTTAGGTGGCGTTGTTTCGTCTCCAGTTGCCCAGAAGGATAAGCCCCTGGTTTTGGTTACCCTGTCTTGGGCTGAGTCATCCGTCGAGATACAGGCTCTAATCGACTCCGGGGCAGCAGGCCTGTTCATTGATGCTGCCTTTGTGTCTAAGCACTCGATTCCGCTGCAGCTGCGTGACACTCCACTTGCCATTGAGGCTCTTGACGGGAGACCTCTACAGCCTGCCCATGTGACTCATGAGACTGTTCCGTTGTCCAT
The DNA here is from genome assembly GCA_029206835.1 of Rana muscosa. Lineage (NCBI taxonomy): Eukaryota > Metazoa > Chordata > Amphibia > Anura > Ranidae > Rana > Rana muscosa. Next base: position 171,100,701 of record CM055122.1, on the reverse strand, counting down.
GGCTGTAGAGGCTCTTCACCATGAGATAATCCAATTCCAAGTTATTTCCTCACCTAAGTTTCCGCTGGTTATTGGTTATCCTTGGTTACAGAGGCACAACCCGTCTTTTGATTGGCTCCATGCTGAGGTTCTGTCCTGGTCGCCACAGTGCAGTGAGAGATGCTTCCAGAAGGTAGCTAGGGCCCTGTGCACCTCTTCACTCTCCTCCCCGCCGGAGGAGTACCGTGATTTTAGCTTTGTCTTTGACAAAGGTCAAGCCGGTACGTTGCCTCCTCACCGGTAGTATGATTGACCTTCAACCTGGTGCCATTCCCCTTCGTGGCTGGGTTTACCCTTTGTCGGTCTTGGAAGATAAGGCCATGGAGGAGTATGTTGCAGGCGCACTTTCTTGAGGTTTCATTCGCAAATCCTCGTTTCCTGCTGGTGCTGGTTTCTTTTTTGTGAAGAAGAAGAGTGGTGAACTGAGACCTTGTATTGATTATAGGGGTCGCAATTGTTTCACCATTCAGAATGCCTATCCGATCCCGTTGATTACGGAGTTATTTTACCGCCTCAAGGGAGCAACGGTCTTTACGAAGCTTGATTTGAGAGGGGCATACAATCTCGTCAGGATTAAGGAGGGCGACGAGTGGAAAACTGCGTTTAACACCAGAACAGGTCATTATGAGTATCTCGTAATGCCTTTTGGCCTCGGTAACGCTCTGGCAGTTTTCCAGGAGTTTATTAACGATGTCCTCCGAGACTTGTTGCAGTTATGTGTGGTGGTTTATCTCGATGATATCCTCATATTTTCCAAGTCCCTGAGAACCACCACACAGATGTCTGTCGAGTGCTTCAGAAACTAAGAGAGAACAATCTCTATTGTAAACTGGAGAAGTGCGAATTCCATCGTGAACAGGTTAAATCCCTGAGTTATGCAATTTCCACGTCTGGTTTTTCGATGGACCCAGAGAAACATTCTGCAGTCCTACAGTGGCCTCGACCCGTGGGTTTACGTCCTCTGTAGCGCTTTCTTGGCTTCGCCAACTATTATCAGAAGTTTATTCGTAACTGCTCGTCTCTGGTCAAGACCCTGACTGATATGACCAGAAAGGACGGTAACCCACAGAGTTGGTCTCCAGAGTCCATTAAGGCTTTTGAGAGTCTTAAGACTACCTTTGTTTCTGCTCCTGTGTTAGCACATCCTGATCCCACGTTGCCTTTTATCCTTGAAGTCGATGCTTCTGAGACTGGAGTTGGCGCCCTTCTGTCTCAACATCCTAGCTCTGACAGCGCTATGCATCCGTGTGGCTACTTTTCCAAGAAATTGTCACCTGCGGAGTGCAATTACGAGATTGGTGACAGAGAGCTTTTGGCGATCATTTTAGCCCTGAAAGAATGGAGACATCTCCTCGAAGGTACCACTGTGCCAGTTCTCATTCTTACTGACCATAAGAATCTCACATTCTTGTCTGAGGCTAAGCGCCTCTCTCCCAGAAGGGCACAATGGGCTCTTTTCTTGTCGAGTTTCAATTACATTGTCTCATTCTTACCCGGTACTAATAATGTAAGGGCTGACGCCTTGTCACAACTATTTTTCTCCACTTCCAAGATGGAGTCGGTTCCGGTTCCTGTGATTCCTCCTGATCGTATTCTGGCTACGGTTCGCACCAGTCTCACTTCTCCTTTGGGTGACAAAATTCTGGCTGCTCAGGTCGATGCCCCTCCTGAGAAACCTTGTGACCGCTGCTTTGTTCCCGAAAGTCTCCGTACTGCCGTGCTCCAGACTTACCATTCTCCCAATGCTGCGGGCCACCCTGGGAAGAATCAACTCTTTTGGGCCATTTCCCAGCAATTCTTGTGGCCTAGTCTACGTACCGATGTAGCCGCCTTCGTAGCTGCCTGTTCCATGTGTGCTCAGAGTAAGACTCCACGACACCTACCAGTGGGCGTCCTACAACCCATATCCAATGGAGAGAGGCCCTGGACCCACTTGTCTATGGATTTCATTGTGGAGTTACCCAACTCCCAGGGCAACACAGTTATATGTATGGTGGTAGACCGGTTCTCGAAAATGTCTCACTGTATTCCACTTAAGAAGTTGCCTACGTCTAAGGAACTGGCTTCCATTTTTGCTCGGGAGATCTTTCGTTTACATGGCCTACCCAAGGTCATTGTCTCTGACAGGGGAAGACAGTTTGTGTCCCGGTTCTGGCGAGTCTTTTGTGCACAGTTGGGAATTCAGCTTGCTTTCTCCTCTGCGTATCACCCACAGTCTAATGGGGCTGCAGAACGAGCCAATCAGTCCTTGGAGCAATTCCTGCGTTGCTATATTTCTGACCATCACAACAACTGGTCAGACCTCTTACCATGGACAGAGTTTGCTCACAATAGCGCTCTGAATTCTGCTTCCCGTTTGTCCCCGTTTATAGCAAATTATGGTTTCCAACCTTCCATGTTGCCTGACTCGTTTGTTCCTCAGAGTATTCCTGCGTTAGAGGAATAGCTCTGTGGTCTTCGTTCCACTTGGGTACAAGTCCAGGAGGCATTGCGACAGGCTAATGAGAGGTACAGACTCCATGCTGACCGCAGACGCCTGCCTGCGCCTTCCTACCAGGTCGGGGACAGGGTCTGGCTGTCATCTCGCAACCTCCGACTTCGTGTTCTTTCTCTGAAGTTCGCACCTCGGTTTATTGGGCCTTTCCATATCCTTCGTAGGATAAACTCAGTGAGTATGAAGTACAGTCCATTGTTGACTCCCATAGGTTCCATGGGCGCATTCAGTACCTGGTGCATTGGAAGGGGTACGGTCCGGAGGAACGCTCTTGGGTCCCATCCTCGGACGTACATGCCCCTGTCCTCCTCCGTGATTTCCATAGACGTTTTCCCCTCAAGCCCAGTGGTCCTCCGAGGGGGAGGGGTCATTGAGGAGGGGGTACTGTCAGGGCTGGGTTCAGCCCTTCCTTCTCTGTGCTGGCAGCTCAGCTGTCAGCTAATTGCCAGCTTCCATCTCTCCACAGTGATCCACCTGTTGATGATCCGCTCGTCAGCTTTGCCTACTTAAGGACTTCCAGTTCATTTGCTCTTCGCCTTCGCCTGTGTTAACATCACAAGAGACTTTCTCCTGTGTTCCAGTTAAAGACCTGCTTGACTTCTGTCCCCTCTGGCTACGGATCCTGCTTGCTGTTCTATTACCTTTTATCGCTGGCTCTTGGACTTTGGCTTGGCCGACTACCTGATCCGGTTACTGAACTATGGCAATGTTTTGACTACGCTTACTCTGTTTACCTTTTTATTATTTATTATTAAACTAGTGTGATTTAACTGTACTTCTGTCTCGGTCTGATTCATGGTTTCTGACAAAAGGTTAGACAATCATCTTATCGAAAGTAATCATAAGTGTGAATGATTCATATAACAATCATATGCAGATAAATCATAAGTATGAACAATTAATAAAGCTTTAATGAGCAAAAATTCACACCGAACGTAACAAAGTAATACAAATATTTAAATTAAAAAAATGTACAAAGTGCAAACAGTCCAAAGTGAAATGAAATGAACTATAAAAGCATATTCCCAATATAAGTATGAAGGAGAACATAGATGTGGTGCCACCAATCCAGTTATGCAGGGAGGGTATATCAAAACTGGTCTCCAAGTGTTAAAACCGCCACCAATGGGTGAATTACAAACTCGCCAGAATTAATGGCTGCCGTCAAAGCAGCAAAAACTCCTCACGGCATATATGGGAATCCCTCTGGAAATATCACAGCATGGTTCTCACACAGACAGCTCTAGATTGAGTCCAGCTGGAGAACAAGAAAGCTCACCAGGAGCCAAAATGGGATATCATAGTGTAGTAGGTTTATTGTTTAAAAGATAAAAGCAATATAAAACAGAGTAAAAACACTCACTTGGGCAGCTGCTGGCGATCCGGAATCGCACAGCAGCAAAACGTCAGTGCCAAATGACCCGCTCTGACGCATTTCGTCCAATGGGACGTTATCAAGGGGAATGGGTGATGGGAAAATAGTCCTCAGCCCTGTGTAAGCTCTAACAAGTGCAACTTGGAGCTAATACAGGTTTTCCTTCAGTGCTTCCGAGGGCTGCACAGAGCACTGGCGTGCAAAGAAAAAGTGTGGTGCTAGTAAGAACCAATCAAAAAAATTAAATAGGCTGGTGGTTTATCATTTGCTATGGGTTAGAACACCTTTTAAAAAAAAAAATCAGGGAGAAACATTAATTTATTATTATTTAGTAACATTAATTAAATATTATTGTAACAACAAATAAGCATATCTTCTTATATTTGAAAACTGTATACAGTGATGAATTGTACACATTCCAATCTGAATACATACTGATCTGTGAACTGCAAGCTGCGATAAGACACTTCCTGATCATTTCTCATGAAGATATAATGCTGAGTATGCGGCTGGGAGTGAGCCTGCAAATTGAACAATCAGTGCTAAGTAGGTTTAAGTCCAAATGAAGAATGCCAGTGGAAATAACTCTGGGGACTTTTTAACAGATGGACACTTGTAAATCTAATAGGATTTCCTACTGCCTAAGGTGAAATGAAGACTGTCTCATTAAACTGTCTGCAGGCCACTGTGCACCATGTTGCTTATCCGAATAGCAGCAAAACAGCCTACACAGCAGCACATGCAGCTATTTATTGTAATTTGCAATATGCAACATATGTAGGGAGCCAACAATATACATCATAGTAAAGACTTAAACAAAGGCTAAATGTTTGTTATTTATTGAGTAGAATTTTTGTGGTTCCAGAAAAGGGTTTTAAGAATGAAGACTACACAGCCTCAAATGTATTTTTGTGAATTAACTAGCAACCAATAGATGACCATTTAGGTAGCTTAAACAGACTTTGATTCTGGATTTTATCTACAGTATAAGAAAATGGTTGCCCCTTTCAAACATTACACAATAACACTGGGTAGGGCTTATGAACTTTTTCCTTCTGTAGTATACGGAAGGTACATTGTATCTCATTTCAGCTTAAAGTGGTTCTAAAGGCAAACCTTGTTTTTATCTTAATGCATTCTCTGCATTCAACTTAATAAACCTCCATTTGTCTGTGCCCCCACCCACCCTTAAACACTTACCTGACTCCACTCTTGAGCCAGTGCTGTCCCTGTTGGCAGATCTGCTCTCCACTCTTCCTACAGTCTCAGGCTTTACAGAGAGAATGGTTCCCACTGCTGTCAGTGAAATGCTGTGAGGATGGAGTAGGGGTGGGGTTTATCTGAGCTGAACTGTGTGTCTATGGATGCACACAGCCTGCACGAGTGCCTTGCTATGAGGTCATTTGGAGAAGAGGAGGAGCCAAGAATGTCAGTGGGGAACCCGAGAAGAGAAGGATCTGTGCAATACCTTTGCGCAGAGCAAAAAAGGATAATACGTTTGCTGCTTTAATAAAAAAAACAAAGCTTTACAAGCTTTGTGTTGTTACTATATGAACACGTGACAGGTACACTTTAAGATCACTAACATATACATTGATATGGACATGCGTCAAATGAAAATCAACCAAAAAATTACAAGTGTCAATTCAGTTGCTAATACATAATTAATGGCAGTTACATTGTCATGACAGTGCAAAAGCAGCTTTGTGTAATCTACAACAGAAAGTATAAATGTTTAACCACTTAAACCCCAGAAGAATATCCTTCCTGACTGGGCCATTTTTTGCGATACGGCACTGCGTCGCTTTAACTGACAATTGCGCGGTCGTGTGAAGCTGTACCCAAACAAAATGTATGTCCTTTTTTCCCACAAATAGAGCTTACTTTTGGTGGTATTGGATCTCTGCGGCTTTTATTTTTTGCACTATAAGCAAAAAAAGAGCGACAATTTTGAAAAAAAAACAATATTTTTTACTTTTTGCTATAATAGATATTTAAAAATCAAATTTCTTCATTAGTTTTGGTCAATATATATTCTTCTACATATTTTTGGTAATAAAAATTTCAATAAGCGTATATTGATTGGTTTGCGTAAAAGTTATTGCGTCTACAAACTATGGGAAAAATTTATGGCATTTTTATTATAATTTTTTTTACTAGTAATGTCGGTGATCTGCCATTTTTATCAGGACTGCGACATTGTGGCGGACAGATTGGACACTTTTGACACATTTTTGGGACCATTGACATTTATACAGCGATCAGTGCTATAAAAATGCACTGATTACTGTGCAAATGTCACTGGCAGGGAAAGAGGTTAACACAAGGGGGCGATCAGAGGGTTAACTGTGTTCCCTCAGTGTGTGATCGAACTGTAGGAGGAAGGAACTGACCAGAGGAGAAGACAGATCGTTGTTCCTAGCTAGTAGGAACACATGATCTGTCTCTCCTCTCACAAAACAGGGATTTGTGTGTTTACACACACACGTCCGCCCCTGTTCTGGCTCTCGTGCCCACGATCACGTGTGGCCAGGCGGTCATCGCAACCGCCGGCCACGCGCATTGGTTCCCCTGCAGTGCAGAGGGCGCGCACCTACTATCCCTGCTTAAAGGGCCAACGTACAGCTACGATGGCTCGAGGACATGTGCCGACCTGCTGCAGTATAATGACAGCGGCTGGTCGGCAAGCGGTTAAGGGTCTGTGTCAATGGGGTTTTGTTTGCTTTAAGGGGGCCTTGCCTTCCTATACAAGTTAATGGAAATGTAAAACCCACTTAAAGGCATTATAAACCTTCCTAGCACCTTGTGTTGTTCATCTGCTTGTGATGTGCAATGATCCTGTAGTTTCATTGTGTCATGTGTTGCTCTGTATGCACAGCCTATAGTAGAGTAAATCTGCACATTCCAGGGTCAGAATTGTCAATTTATGTAGAAACTAGGGTTGCACAGATACCACTTTTTTAAGACCAAGTACAAGTGCCGATACTTTTTTTCAAGTACTCGCTGATACCAATTACTGATACTTTTTTTTTAACCACTTCAGCCCCGGAAGAATTGGCTGCCCAATGACCAGGCCATTTTTTGCGATTTGGCACTGTGTCGATTTAACTGACAATTGCGCGGTCATGCGACGCTGTACCCAAACAAAATTGACGTCCTTTTTTTCCCACAAATAGAGTTTTCTTTTGCTGGTATTTGATCATCTCTGCGATAAAAAAAATTTGCGCTATAAACAAAAAACACAATATTTTGTACTTTTTGCTATAATAAATTGTTTTTAAAAAAGTAGGATTTTTAAAACAGCTTACCTGTAAAATCCTTTTCTTGGAGTACATCACGGGACACAGAGCAGCATAGTCATTACTATGTGGGTTATATAGAATTACCTTCAGGTGCTGGCACTGGCAACTTCCAAAACAGGAAGTACCCTCCCCTATATAAGCCCCTCCCATCCGGGAGTACCTCAGTTTTGTAGCAAAGCAATACGTGTCCCCAAAAGAGGGGTGGGAGCTCTGTGTCCCGTGATGTACTCCAAGAAAAGGATTTTACAGGTAAGCTGTTTTAAAAATCCTACTTTCTTGTTCATACATCACGGGACACAGAGCAGCATAGTCATTACTATGTGGGACGTCCCAAAGCAATGCCACATGAGGGGGGGGATACACCATACATAAGCTGGGCGCCATCAGGCATGAGGATCTTTTGCGGCCTGCAACACACTGCGCCCAAAGGCGACATCCTCCTGACTTCTAACGTCCACCTGGTAGAACCTAGTAAACGTGTGTACTGAAGACCATGTTGCGGCCTTACAAATTTGCGCCAGGGAGGCCTGGTGATGCACTGCCCATGAAGTTCCAACTGCTCTCGTGGAGTGCGCCCTAACTTTGAACGGAGGCGGTCTACTTCTCAAGCCATAGGCTTGTATTATGACCTGTCGAATCCACTTGGCTAAAGTAGATTTTGATGCTGCCTGACCCTTTCTGGGGCCTTCCGGCAGAACAAACAAAGAATCCGTTCTACGAATCTGAGCAGTGGCTTTTAGATAAGCTTTAACTGCTCTTACTACATCCAAAGAATGCAATAACTTTTCCTCTACCGAGCTTGGTTTGGGGAAAAAAGAAGGAAGAACCACATCCTGGTTCAAGTGAAACCTCGATACCACCTTAGGAAGAAAGGCTGGGTGAGGACGTAATACTACTCTGTCCTTATGGATAACCAGATATGGCTCTTTACAGGACATGGCGGCTAATTCCGACACTCTTCTAGCCGAGCATATGGCTACTAAAAATATCAATTTCCTGGTGAGTAGAACCAAGGAAATGTGCCGCAAAGGTTCAAATGGCTGCTTCTGCAGAACCGACAGAACCAAATTTAGATCCCATGGGCATATGGGAGCCTTAATCGGTGGAATAATACGAGTCACACCTTGCATAAAGGATTTGACAAGTGAATGCATAGCCAGGGGCCTTTGAAATAGTATTGACAAGGCCGAAACCTGGCCCTTGATAGTACTTAAGGCAAACTTCCTGTCTACAGCCCACTGCAGGAAGTCCAGAATTCTGCCTATAACGTACTTACGTGGATGCCATTTTCTGGCCTCGCACCAAGTGATGTACGCCTTCCAAACTCTATAGTAGATCTGCCTGGATACAGGCTTCCTGGCATTGATTATAGTTGATACCACAGAGTTAGAGAGACCTCTCTTCTTTAGGATGTGGGATTCAATAGCCAGGCCGTTAAACTTAGAGTTAGTAAGGAAGGGTGGTATATCGGTCCTTGCGAAAGCAGGTCCGGACGACGTGGAAGGGTCCAAGGACTCCCCACAGACATTTTGATGATCTCCGCGTACCAGGCCCTTCGGGGCCACGCTGGAGCCACCAGGATCACCGGCTTCTTCTCCAACCTGACTCTGCGAAGGAGTCGAGGCAACAATTGTAGCGGAGGGAATGCATATATCAGTCTGAACTGATCCCAAGGGAACACCAGAGCATCCGAGCCGCAAGCGAGGGGATCCCTTGTCCGGGAGACAAATCTGTCCACCTTTGCGTTGAATCTGGATGCTAGCAGATCTACATCCGGTGTTCCCCACTGCTGACATATTGCTCGGAAGACCTCGGGATGAAGGGACCATTCCCCTGGGCATAACTGTTGGCGACTCAGAAAGTCCGCCTTCCAATTCTCCACCCCTGGAATGAAGACAGCTGATATACATGGGACATGCTTTTCTGCCCATTCCAGGATGTGACTTACTTCCCTCTGGGCTGCACGACTCCTGGTGCCCCCCTGATGATTGATATATGCCACTGCTGTGGCATTGTCTGATTGAATCCTGACAGGGGACCCTTGGAGTCTGGATGTCCAGGCTACTAGGGCGTACCGGGCTGCTCGTATCTCTAAGAGATTGATGGGCAGGGTTTTTACTACATTTGACCATCTGCCCTGGAGAGACCATTGCTCCAGTACTGCCCCCCAGCCTATAAGGCTGGCATCTGTAGTGACCACCTTCCAAGATATCGGGCTGAAGGGTTTTCCCTTCCCTGCACTCGTGGTGCTGTGGCCAGACCGAATGGTAAGGCTCTGAACTGAAAATGGCGCCCTTCTACTGCAAAGCGTAGGAATTTTTGATGACCAACACCTTAGACACTGGCAAAAAACTGAGGTACTCCCGGATGGGAGGGGCTTATATAGGGGAGGGTACTTCCTGTTTTGGAAGTTGCCAGTGCCAGCACCTGAAGGTAATTCTATATAACCCACATAGTAATGACTATGCTGCTCTGTGTCCCGTGATGTATGAACAAGAAAAGCAATTTTTTCTCAATTTAGGCCAATATTTATTCTTCTACATACAGGTCCTTCTCAAAAAATTAGCATATTGTGATAAAGTTCATTATTTTCTGTAATGTACTGATAAACATTAGACTTTCATATATTTTAGATTCATTACACACAACTGAAGTAGTTCAAGCCTTTTCTTGTTTTAATATTGATGATTTTGGCATACAGCTCATGAAAACCCAAAAATCCTATCTCAAAAAATTAGCATATTTCATCCGACCAATAAAAGAAAAGTGTTTTTAATACAAAAAAAGTCAACCTTCAAATAATTATGTTCAGTTATGCACTCAATACTTGGTCGGGAATCCTTTTGCAGAAATGACTGCTTCAATGCGGCGTGGCATGGAGGCAACCAGCCTGTGGCACTGCTGAGGTGTTATGGAGGCCCAGGATGCTTCGATAGCGGCCTTAAGCTCATCCAGAGTGTTGGGTCTTGTGTCTCTCAACTTTCTCTTCCCAATATCCCACAGATTCTCTATGGGGTTCAGGTCAGGAGAGTTGGCAGGCCAATTGAGCACAGTAATACCATGGTCAGTAAACCATTTACCAGTGGTTTTGGCACTGTGAGCAGGTGCCAGGTCGTGCTGAAAAATGAAATCTTCATCTCCATAAAGCTTTTCAGCAGATGGAAGCATGAAGTGCTCCAAAATCTCCTGATAGCTAGCTGCATTGACCCTGCCCTTGATAAAACACAGTGGACCAACACCAGCAGCTGACATGGCACCCCAGACCATCACTGACTGTGGGTACTTGACACTGGACGTCAGGCATTTTGGCATTTCCCTCTCCCCAGTCTTCCTCCAGACTCTGGCACCTTGATTTCCGAATGTACTTTGGACCACTGAGCAACAGTCCAGTGTTGCTTCTCTGTAGCCCAGGTCAGGCGCTTCTGCCGCTGTTTCTGGTTCAAAAGTGGCTTGACCTGGGGAATGCGGCACCTGTAGCCCATTTCCTGCACACGCCTGTTCACGGTGGCTCTGGATGTTTCTACTCCAGACTCAGTCCACTGCTTCCGCAGGTCCTCCAAGGTCTGGAATCGGTCCTTCTCCACAATCTTCTTCAGGGTCCGGTCACCTCTTCTCGTTGTGCAGCGTTTTCTGCCACACTTTTTCCTTCCCACAGACTTCCCACTGAGGTGCCTTGATACAGCACTCTGGGAACAGCCTATTCGTTCAGAAATTTCTTTCTGTGTCTTACCCTCTTGCTTGAGGGTGTCAATGATGGCCTTCTGGACAGCAGTCAGGTCGGCAGTCTTACCCATGATTGCGGTTTTGAGTAATGAACCAGGCTGGGAGTTTTTAAAAGCCTCAGGAATCTTTTGCAGGTGTTTAGAGTTAATTAGTTGATTCAGATGATTAGGTTAATAGCTCGTTTAGAGAACCTTTTCATGATATGCTAATTTTTTGAGATAGGATTTTTGGGTTTTCATGAGCTGTATGCCAAAATCATCAATATTAAAACAAGAAAAGGCTTGAACTACTTCAGTTGTGTGTAATGAATCTAAAATATATGAAAGTCTAATGTTTATCAGTACATTACAGAAAATAATGAACTTTATCACAATATGCTAATTTTTTGAGAAGGACCTGTATTTCTGATAATAAAAATCGCAATAAGCGTATATTGATTGGTTTGCGCAAAAGTTATAGCGTCTACAATATAGTTGATAGATTTATAGCATATTTATTATTATTATTTTTTTTACTAGTAATGGTGGCGATCTGCGATTTTTATCGGGACTGCGACACTACGGCGGACACATTGGACACTTTTGACACATTTTTGGGACCATTGGCATCTATATAGCGATCAGTTTACACACACACGTCCCTGTTCTGCCTCTCGCACCCGCCGGTCACGAGCATCGGCACTCCTGTGATGCAGTGCAACCGCCTGCTATCTTGCTTAAAGGGACCGATGTACAGCTACGACGGTTGGCGGGATCGTGCTGATCTGCCACCGTATAACGATGGCGGCTGGTCGGCAAGTGGTTAATGTCATGTGACAGTGGCACTAATATGAAGCACTGACGGGTACTGATAGGTGGTACTGATCGGCACTGATCGGCAATTTTATTACTTACAATTTTATTTTTTTTATTATTTTTTACAATTTATATTTTTTTGTTACACATTGTTTTACAGTGCACAGCCTCAGCTGCACTGAAGATGAATGGAGGACAGGAGAAAGAGGCTCTTCTCCATTCATAAACTGAAGCAGAGTAATTACAGTTTACGATGCTCAGTTATGAATGGACAGAGTCAGTGACTCTGTCCATTCAGAAAAGAAAGGTGTCGGTAAATGACATATATACCGGCTCCTTCCTCTGCTCTCCGCTCTCCATCCTGACAGATCCGGGACAGGGGGAGCAGAGGAACACAGAGGGGGACCGGAGGGGGGACCAGAGGAGGACACAGAGGAGCACACGGAGGATAACACAGAGGGGAGCCAGAGAAGGACACAGAGGAGGACCAGAGGGGGACCGGAGGAGGACACCGGCGGACCGGAGGATCACACAGAGGACACAGAGGGGGACCAGAGGAGGACACAGGGGACAGTCGGGGATGATCAGTGCGACGGTGGGGGGAGTTACAATCACCAATCTCCCTGCGTGGCTTTCAATAAAGCAGCTGACAGCTGCAGAAGGGAGAGGAGGAGAAGCGGATGTCAGATGCTTTATTGAATGCACGCAGGCGGATCGGTGATTGTAACTCCCCCCACAAATCGTCCCCGACTGTCCAAGTATCGGGTCAAGCATCTGAGCACTTGCACGAGTACAAGTACTCGTGCAAATACTCGGTAGTGTGAGAACCAACACATCCTGTGAAAAAAATACATATCCCATATACCATTGGTCTCTCAGTCTAGGGCTCTTCAGGTGGGAACTTTACAGTAATTAGATCTGAAACCAACACACAAAAGTAAAGCAAATAACATGCTGGAAGAGATGTGTTTGTTTCATCACATTAGCACTCCCGCATTTGTGATGTAACAGATAGCAAATGGCAAGGCATGCACTGGATGCTCTGTGGCCCGAACAGAAAGTTGCTTGTTTTAACCTGGGTTCATACTATTGCGATACGGGAAGCAGCACAATTCCAGTGTGGGTTCCTACATCGCATCTCCCTCACAGGCAGTTTACACTGCCCTCTGCGAACCACTGTGGGTGTCAATGCAAAGTTAATGACTTAATGACACCCCTGCAGATCGCAGTGCAAACTGTGAATACGGATAGGAATCAGATCGCATTGGTGTGAACACCCATGCTATTTGATTCCAGTGGAGGAAAATAAGGTTCCTGCGGAATTTTCGTGCGAATGCAATGCGAGTTAAGCCATACAAACTGTATGGCTGAATTCGCATCCCACAGACATGGCATGTGATCTGCACAGCAATGCGGTGTGAATCACATGCAATGTCTGTGTTTGCAATAGTGGACACAAGGACAAACTACGTGAATGAATACATGGACACAGGGAATTAATCAGCCATGACACTACAAATTACAGCCACAACGGTAAGCCCACCTTTACAAGGTAAGGCAAACAAACAACACAGAGAATATAAATACACTGATACCTAGTTAAAACCAGCCTGCAGTCTGCCAACATAGATGAACTGATTTGCAGCTACCTGTATTAATGTTTGCAAAGTTACTGAGTTTTAGCAAAATATAAAAACTTTCATTTACAGTAAGCATTTCCACCTTAATAGCAACAACAGTAATGATTCTGTAAGTAATTACAGATAAATAGTGGCATGTAAATAGCAAATTAACCATGCACTTGCAGAGTTTTTAAAGAGATTGTAAAGTCTTGTTTTTTTTGTTTTAAAAAATAAAATAACAAACATGTTATACTTACCTGCTCTGTGCAGTTGGTTTTGTACAGAGTGGCCCGGATCCTTCTCTTATCGGGTCCCTCTTCTGTGCTCCTGGCCCCTCCCTCCTGTTGAGTGCCCCCACACCAAGCAACTTGCTATTGGGGCACCCGAGCCGAGTCACAGCTCCCTGTGTCCATTCAGACAGGGAGCCACCATCCGGCCCTGCCTCCTCTCTCTCCTAAATGGTTGACTAATTTTGATTGAAAGCAGCAGGAGCTGATCATGCTGCACTGCTGTCTCAGCCAATGAGGAGGGGAGTCCCGGGCAGCTGAGGAACTCCTGCAACATCGCTTGATAAAGATGGGCTCAGGTAAGTGTTAGGGGGGCTGCTGCATAGAATGCATTGAAATAAAAAAAAACTTCTGCCTTTACAATCCCTTTAATTCCTTAGCTTATGTGCAAGAAAGAGAAGTAACATTTTGTTACAGACCCATGACATTTTTTGCTGTCTGCACATATCCAATCTATTCTAAAATATTTTTCAAAAATAAACATATTTTTGTCACATTCATAGCAAATTCAAGCTGGTGACTTGGTGTAGTCTGTAAAATCAGAATCTTTATTGGCTACATACTGAAACACACTGGTAATACGCTAACACGTTTCGCCTCTAGCAGCCTTCCTTATAGATGCTATGAGGAAGGCTGTTAAAGCTGAAACGTGTTAGAGTGTTACCGGTATGTTTCAGTATGTAGCCAATAAAGATTCAGATTTTACAGACTACATCGACTACAGACTACACCAAGCTGCCAGGTTGCATTTACTATGGATCTGGTCATCGGAGTCTGGGATCACTATAGCCAGAGCACCTGTTTTCAGCCATCAGAAGCTGAACTTGCAGTTGAGTTTGGGTATTGTTTGTCAGCCCTATTTTTGTCACATTGCAATTGGTTTACTAAAGACAATGCAGTGAATGTAGTGAATCTTCACTTTGCAAGGAATATCTAATCACGTGCAAGGAAAAGAATAACTAATTTTTTTGCATGCACCTGATAGGATAGGATGCCGGAAGTCATCAGGGCTTAATTCACTAAGCTCTGGAGATATTTTACTTGCAGAGTGCAACTGCACTTGTAAAGTGAACAGCCTATTTGCTTTTAGCAAATCAGCCCCATTAGCTCACTTAAGATATCAGTTTTCTTATCTGATGCCCAAAAATCCAGTGTACAAAAATTTTTTTAGGTCAAAAGTTAAGGTATGGAATTGGGAGAAACAAAGCTCATAAAAATGATATTTATGCCTCAGCTTCTATATGTACTGCACAACTCCCTGATGGTTGTTCCTCTAAAAATGTTTTGTATAAATCAATTCCATTTTTCAATCCCTATTATGGAACAATAAAGTCCCGAAGATAAAATTATAACAGCGGCAGAGACCTAAGGATGAGGGTGGTCTGGCCTTATCCAATCCATGGATACACTACCTAGCAGCCCAGCTACAACAGATAGCGAGATCTCTGACTGGGGCAGATGGGAGCTCAGTGGATAGTATGGATCCCACTACCCTGCATATATGGCACTTGTTGAATCAGGATTAGAAGCATTGACTTTTGGTAAGTCCAATAAACTTTTCCCCACCTATGTTCTCATGCCTAAGACATCTAATAAGGCAAGGCAAATACAAGGAGTATCGGGCTATACTATATTTAGTCCTATCTGGGGTAATAAGAGTTACTTATGTAGCACATCTCCTGTAGGAGCCGCTAGGGAATAGGGATCCCCCACCCTGCACACCGAATTTCCACAGGCTCACTTGAGATAGGAAACAGTCCAGCAGCTTTATTTTTTTAACAATTTTTTTTTTTTTTAGGGGTTATTAAACATGGATGGGGATAGGGGTGTTATGGCATGCCCACTTGACTGGAACAAAGTCTCTTCAGGAACACTCAAACTATATACACTCCTCTTCCTCCAGCACATCACTTGCTTGCAGAAACACTCAGACCCAGATCAAGCAAAGGCCCTTTTACAGGCAGGGACCATGGGCCCCTTTGGTGTGTAAAAAAGTCCCAGTGTCCAGCTACATTCCTGCGGCTACTAATCACAGCACCACCTCTTCAGGCACTGCCAGCCCACCTGGCTGCAGCTGTCCCTTTCACTAGCCCTCCTTGATACTTCCCACAGTCCTCCCAGATTGTCTTGTTCACCAGCCACCCAGTTGTCTTCTCCCTAGAGATCTCCTTGACATGCTCGCTGGCTCCTGCTGTCCTCGGTCTTGCTCCTGTGCCTCTGGACAGGGCTCCTCCCTGTGTTTTGAGAGAATTCCTCCAGCACTTGAGCCCCAGGTGCGAGGTAACCCCCTCCCTCCCCAACTAGGGGGCTACCCCTGACAGACTCCTTAACATGCCAGCTCCAGCTTCCACCCATACTCCACACTGCCCCTGCTGGCCTGACTGAGTATTTAAGAGGGGCCTACCCCTGCCAGCCTAATTCACTGGGGATTGGCTGGGGCCCTCCTCAATACTCCAGGCATCTCCTCCTAACCTCCCATCCATTTTTCTGGAAATTTCTCCAAGGTTCCAGCAAGTAGGGGGAGGTACCAGAGGTGCTGCCTCCCTGAATCATTCCCCCTGACCCGGATTAAAAACACAGACTTGGCTGGTAGCCAAGCCTAACAGTTTACCTACACTACAGAAAAAAAACCTATGTACACTTCTAGCACACTAGACTAGAGGGTGCTACACTCAGAATTTAAAATTTTACAATATGGCACTAAATGGAAATGCTATGACATTACTCCCTTATGTCATTCATTTGACAATAGTACGTTATGTTCCTTCTCAGACCTACAGGTTAAATTTCACCTTCCACAATCCATGTAATTTCACTACCTTAAATTGCAACATGCTATCAGTGGGCAACCAGGGGCTGATATTTAGATACAGTCCCCTACCCTGATGATTAATTATTTGTATGACACTATCTTATAAGGGATTCATATTCAGATGTTACACAATGCTTGTAAACATTTTCCTGAAAGATTATCTATTTAGAGCAGCTACTAGATGAGAGAAGGATGTAGGAGTTTTTGAGTTTTTTAGGCAGATTTGGGCGTTTGTCTGCATTTTACATTGGTGACCTGTTGACCTGTACAAAATTGCGGAAAATACAGCGGTAAAAATTGTGGTAAAATTGCGTGACTTTCTACCTAAAAACGCTATGCTCAGGTGTGAATGGGGCCTCAATGTTACACAGTGACTCTCTCAACTTTATATTCTCCTTAGAGTCCACTTTTCCCCATTGAGGTTGTTTAAAATGAGGGTTCGGAATGACCCAATGGGGGAGATTTACTAAAGCTGCTGCACACAGAATCTGGTGCAGCTGTGCATAGTAACCAATCAGCTTCTAGATTTTATTGTCAAAGCTTATCAGAACAAGATAAAGTTACAAGCTGATTGGTTACTATGAACAGCTGCAGCAGATTCTGTGTGCGTCAGATTTCGTAAATCTCCCCCAATGTGTTTGAGATGCCATAGAGAATATGGTGATCTGATATACCTTTTATGGAGGTGTCAAAATTATATATCTACTGGGTAGGGGTTATTAGTACCCTAAATAGGGTCTTTCAGGTTACAATTCGAGAAGACCCTAAACGATGTCTATTGGGTATACTAAAGGACATCCAGACTAAGAAACACCCGATACAAGTAAAAGGCAGGGCACTCTTCCAGGCCTGTAAGCCAACTCTAATGCAGTGGAAATCTTTGACCTCCCTAACTTGAAATGGGTAACCCAGAAGGGTGATACTCTAAGGCTAGAACGATACCTTTATCAACATAGGGGGTGCTCTAGTAAGTTTAAAAAATGATGGGCCCCATGGCTGGGTACTCATGGCTTGTCCCCGACAAATGTAATTGTATGAAACCCTTTTGGACCCTGCTCCATCTTGAGCCCTTTTCTGTGGGGTGCCTACTTTTTCGCTCCATATACACAGCAACACACGTGTCTTATTCACGCATGGAATACCGAACCATTTTTTAAAATATCTACAACTCCTGACTTTTATGTCTACAAATCCCCCGAAGAAGGGTATACCGAACTAGCTGTCGGGTCTGCTCATAAATGTCATAATTCTCTTTTTATGAATGTAAACAGTTTTTTTGTGGATCTGTATTTAATCCATGTATTTTATTATAGACTGTTTTTGTAATCAATTCTTTGTACTTTTTGATTAAATTCATATATATTTTTTGATATACCTCTGTGTGTCGTCAGTCACTCTCAAAGTCCCACCTCCAAAGGGGAGTTTTTCGACAAATGTAATTATGGTTAGGCTACTATAAAGGTGTATGTGGTTATTCTTTATTGTGTCTGCCCTTAAATGATTATTTTATATATAATTGCTGTCTCTGTTTGTACATGGTAGATGCCAGCTATGCCAAGGTTACTGTGGAATTGTATAGCAGATTGGATGTATTATCCTGTCTTGCAGTTTTTATTCCCTAAATGTGAGATTTCTTTGGACCCTGTTTGGAGAGTTCTGCTGCACACTCTGCTTAGGAAGGTAGACTGATACTGTAAGTGTTCCTTTGGAAGTGGTCATGTGGACCAGTTTACAGGTCACTGAGCAAGCTGCCTAGTTCAGCTAGCACAGATCAGCTGGTTTGCTTAACCTAGGTTCAGAGTAAATCAGCACAATCCATTTCAAGTTCTAACTTGTGTTATCCACTTGACTCATCTTTACAAGCTACAACTAAATACAATTTTACATGTTAAAAAAATGGACTCGCTGCTATTTAACCATTTCACCTCCGGACCAGGACAGACACTATACTACTAATGCTGATCAGCAAATTATAATGTGACTGTGATAGTGTGGTGGGCAATCAGGGACTGGCACTAACTGACACTGGCTGGGAGTGATGCTAACTGACTTTAACTGACATTATTTGACTTTGCTAGTGATGCTAATACAATGATTAGTGATAATACTGTTGACAAGAAAAAGGTAGAAAGGAAGCGCCACTTAAGTGCAGTATTAAAACAGTTATTTTAATAGAGTATACAATCATACTCACAAGATAAGGTAAGTAAAAGGATCATCTGTATGATCATGGAGTCCTCAGTCCCGGATCCGTTGAGTGCAGAGATCTAAAACTGCAGAGCCTAGTGGCTCAGTCTGGAGCCTGTCCTGTGGCTGTCAGGAAGAGGCTTGGTCCGACGTGGAAAGCACGTGATGTCACGGGTCACGCGATCACTTCCGGGAGCACTTCCGGGGGGAGGGTTTCCATGGAAAGGAGAAGGCTGATTGGGCTACGCGCTCGGAGCAACCGCTCCTTCTATTGGCCTGTCGGTAAAGGTGTCAGAGCTGTGCCTTTTATATGTTGGCACCGTGAGACAACAGGTCCCAGTGTTGACCAAAGCAGCTTTTTTATATATATATTTTATATATATTTGTGTACACTTGCCAATATTGCTTAGCTCTTCCCGCTGTGTACATGTATGCCACTTTATTTTGTCTAACCCGCTGCCGCTAGCTGTGCTTTTTGGTGTGCATTCATGTATTTGCGCTTACAGTTATTATTACCTCTGTTAGTGATAATACTGTACACTGTCACAGTACTAATGACATTGGCTAGGTGACAGGGGTGATCAGGAAGGCAATCAAAGGGCTAACTGTATGCATAGCAAGCCTTCCTGATTTCAGCTCTGAACGGTAAGTGAATTCAGGGAGAAAAAACAGCCAGATCTGGGATATGTTTACTAACACACACACGTGTGCTGTGATTGACCACAGCAATCAGCAGGTTCACAGCTAAAATCATTGGCTGGGAGCCTGGTGATGAACTTCTGCTGTGTTCAGTGGGTGCGCTTGGGAGGCCGTGAGTGCCTGTAAACCAGAAAGTTTCCCTGCAACGTATGGGTACATCATGGAGGAACAGCAAAGATGCTAACCAGCAATAATAGTCAAATTGTTGGTCAGCAAGTGGTTAAATTTAGAAATGCTCTTAAATTATTTAATTCATTCATTCAATCTTTAATACATTCATTTTATTTTGGATTTTACAAAGAAATGTAATTAGTTTTCAATTTCTAGGACTGTCCAGTAATTGATGCACAGTTGGCAATACTGTAAGTAAGTGAAAGCAGACATGAAAGTTTTTAGGTATTTGCTAACTTATTAACAGCATTTTCATTGCAAGGTAAGGTGGTAGCATGTTTATTGTCAGTGGTCTCAGGATATTTTAGCAAAATATCCGACTTTCCTATTACAAAGCAGCTACTGCCATATACCGAATCCCAGTAGCTTGTTTTTGATAGTGGGTCAGTTTCCTAAACTTGTAACTTCTGTATTATATTATTATTATTATTATAATTTTTATTATTATACAGGATTTATATAGTGCCAACAGTTTGCACAGCACTTTAGAAAATAAGGAGGGATAGTACAGTTACAATAAAATGCAAGACAAGAGGATTAGGAGAACCCTGCTTATGAGAGCTTACAATCTACATATGGATCACCAACCACTGATATACAAACCTGTCATAAAATACATCTATCATGTCTTCCCCTCTATTACTTTTCCTGTGCAGAAAAGGCAGACAAATGCAATAATTGGTGAAGATGGCATTTTGCCCTTAATAGCCATCTATTTCATTTGGCAGCTTGTGGCTAATAGGATTGTTATTTACTCCTTTCACGAAAGGTACTGAATAGTGTGAAATGCACTAGTCAATAACGTTGGATAGCTAAATAAATAATGCTTATCTTATTTTCTGACAAATCCTTCTGGATCAGAAAATATAAATAACACTGTTCTATTTTCAGCTTAGTGATCTGGAAAATGTAATTTCCTGGGCTAGGATTTCAGAGATCCACTGTGGGAAATTTTTTAGGAGAAGCTGTGCTTTTGGTTAATCATAAAATCTAAGTTTTGATTTTTTAGTTAGTTTTACATAAAATTTAAATGCTGACTCACTGTGATATAACTTTAAGAGTTGGGTACAGCCTGACCAAATTAATGACACAGCAGGATCCCATATGATAATTCTAGACCTTTACTAATTTGCTGTAAATTTTTTTCAAAATTTGCATCTTCTAGAGGAAAAATTATTTGTTTTTACCACCAGGACAGAATAGTTTTCATTTTAAAGCTCCTGGGATGGGGGGCGTGGACTGACAGGGAATGGAGTAGGACGCACGAGAGAAGAGCTCCGTCCATTAATCCTTTCGACCTGCTAATCCTGTTACCCCAGGACATCCTGACAGACCCCAGTCGGTTGAGGCAAGTTCTGGCACACACCCCGGCATGTCTCCGCCGGAATTGCAGAGCGCTGCCATTGCCAAGTTGGGCCAATACCGCCGGCAGGACAAAGACACTCCTGGGGAAGATGGCGGCGCCTCGTGTGCTGACCAGGCCACATCGGGAAGGGACAATGAAAAGCTCCTAGAAGCGATCACCTATTGCCGTACCTCACTGACGTCCCAAATCGAGGAGGTCAAGGTCGACATCTCCCTCATGCGGCAAGATCTCCAGAAACTCCAGGAGAGGGTCACAGAGGCTGAGACTCGCATCAGGGATGTGGAGGACGCCATACCTGCGCTCCAGGCGGGCTCCGATCGCATGCAGCTCCAACACTCCCGACTTGCACAGAAGCAGGACAAGATGGAAAACAGGATCAGGAGATGCAATCTCTGCTTTATTGGCCTGCCTGAAGGTGCGGAGGGAAAAGATCCGACCACTTTCCTGGAGCAGCTCCTCACTTATGGGTGCAAGGCCTTCTCTCGGATACTAACGGTGGAGAGGGCCCACCGCATGTCGGCTAGAGCTCCTCCTCCTTTCTTTACACACTGCTATTTGTTACAGACTATCGAGCATTTTGGGTCTTTTTCTGGCCTTAAAATTAATTGGGACAAATCCCAAATTTTGCCCATTGACAGTTTTCCCACCCCTAGGCTGCAGGATCACCTACAGTTGCAACATGTCAGCCTAATTAAGTACTTAGGGGTCTCTGTATCTAGGTCACCGGCCGACTACATTACTCTAAATATAGAACCTCTGTTTACCTTGATTAAATCTAAGATCCAAGTATGGGCCAGACTGCCATTAGGAGTATGGGGTCAGGTTTACATTGTTAAAATTATTTTATTACCTAAGATACTCTATATGCTGTGGCATTCGCCTATATTTATACCCCTGAAATACTTTAAACTAATGGAATCCCTACTTAAGTCTTTTGTTTGGGGCAGTAATAGGCATTTAAAAGTACTTGCTTGGAAAGTACTTAAAAAACCTACAGACTTAGGTGGAACAGCCCTCCCAGACTTTGATTTGTACTACCTAGCAGCCCAATTGTCCCAACTTTACCACATCGACAAAACTGACAGGCTCAAATTTCTTACACTGCTATGTCCAACGTGGGTTCAATGCACCTCGGATCCCCTGACGGCGATTGCCACGGGACAAAGCGATAGTGAATCTGACGGCGACCGTAAGTCGCTCCTCTATCAATATAGACAGGTTTGGGAAATTTATGCTAAGTGCATTAAGACTCCCACTTTTAATGATTTCACCCCCCTCTGGCACAATAAAAGTATACCTGAGCTCGGTTTGATCCCAGATACAGAGGTGTGGAGCAGGAGAGGGGTATTTTATTTACAGCATATACTGTCTGACGGGGCCCTTAGAAATTTTGAGGATCTTTAAGACCGATATATGCTTCCTCGAACCATGCATTATAGATTCCTTCAACTGCGCCATGCAATACGCTTCCAGTTTCCCTCGTCCATGCCACAGCCCGCCTCTAATGCCCTGATGGCGGGGGTAAGAGCTCGGACTCTCGCCGGTTGATCTTTGACTTTTATAATATGCTCCTCACCCCGTCAGCTACTGCTCTGGCATATGGTCTTAAACCGAGATGGGAGAGGGATGTGGGATCGCTGGAGGATGAGGAGTGGAGTGAGGCACTTGATGCCTGCAAGACTGTTTCCCCCAGACTCTCGGACAGATTGTCGCAACTGTACATCTTGCACCAAGCGTACCTTACTCCTCTCAGGGTAGCCCGTTTTAGACCTGGGACTAGTACGGAATATGCGATGTGTTCACAAGAGACTGGTTCGTTTTTCCACTTGATCTGGGCATGTCCTTGTTTTGCTTGCGTCTATCTAGCAAGCTTACTCTGTGGTATAACAAGGAAGCTGAGACTTCTGCAGTGTGTAAATGTGCTTTTACTATACAAGATGCTGTACATACAAAACTATTAGAATATTAGGACTACAATACAAGACTGACAGATCTCTATAACAAGCAAAATGCCTAGCAAATGAACAGCCTATGGTCTATAACAGTACAAATACATTTAAAGGTTACTTAACTTCGATTACGCTGTGTTCATGATCTCCATTGCTGGTGACCAGGCATCTTCTTCTTATGATGAGTGGCTTCTTCTGATCTTACAGCAACATGATGTGTGTGTGTGTGTGTCCTAGCTTATGCCTGTTTTTATGTGTCAGGCTGAGTTACCAAACAACAGAAAACATACCTGTTTACTGTAGCTGTAGAAACAATATACTGTTGCATACAACAATGCTATCTACCTATTGTCTACTCAAGCCAAATCTGTCAGTAATCTAAACAGTCATTCTTTCAGTTTGAGAGCTGAAAGAAATCTCAAACAAGTAATGTCTTACTTGTTTACTGTAGCTATCCTGTTGAATACAACAATGGTATCTAACCCCATTGTATGAAAACAGCATTTGTTTGAGAAATCTACTCAAACCAAAAAAGACGACAGTAATCTGAGCAACTCACTATTGTAAAAGTGTCCCATGTATCCTATGTCTGATTAATATAATAAAAATCATATTTTTAAAAAACGCAACACAGTCCACGACTCCAGGGCTTGTGGAAACAAATTGTAGACTTTCTCCACGATGACATGGGGTCCCCCCCTGACCCCAAAATATGTCTGCTGGGCATTTTCCCCGGCACAGACCTCGACAGATCTACTAAGACGTTTCTTCACGAAACACTTTTCTCAGCTAAGAAGATTATAGCTAGACACTGTTTGAGGCCTACACCCCCTAGTTTTTCAGAATGGAAAGCAGATGTAAATGCCACTCTGCCTTACAAGAAAATCTTATATCTTCATAGAGGCTGCCCGGATAAATACAATAAGGTCTGGGACAGATGGCTCACATCCTCCAATACATGTATGGGCTGACCCTTGCAAGAGAAGTCCCTGATGTGTTTTAGAGTTGCCATTTGGTGGAAGTCGCGTTTGGTGGCCACCTTTTGGGAAACCCCCCTTCCTCGCTCACTGTTGCTTTGGGATGTGTTCCAGCTATGCCTCTGTCGAACCTGTCTATGTCAATGTGTGTATCTGATGTTTGTGCTAGATCTTTGTTACTCTTATTGCCGTGTACCCTGTAATGCTATGTTTCATGTGTACAGTGTTCAATAAAAACGTTTAATATAAAAAAAAAAGCTCCTGGGATAGGAAGCATTGTCCTGCTCTAAGGCCATCCTCCTACTAACCATACATGTAACCCTAACACTAACCCTTCCTGAAACCCTGTTACTCATGCTAACCCTTCCTGTAAGCCTAATACTCATGCTAACCTGCCCTGTAACAATAAGCCACACACTAAAGCTGTGTATACACACTGAGTTTGTTTTTATTCAACCAGGAGGTTGAACGTAAAAAAACTCACGGATTACTGCATCCACGTAAGCGATCTGGATGCAAGGATCTCTCCTGCTGTGATATTGTATTCTGACAGTGGGGTCAACCCCCAATCAGAATACACAGATCAGTGCTGCAGCCATTGGCTGCAGAGGCTGATTGAATATTGGTTTCCCAGCTGGACCATTCGCAAGTATACCCATCTTAACCCTTCCTGGGAGCATAAGCCCTTGTGAGGGTTGTACTTTGCCTGCATTAGGATGCACAGGTGTTCTGTGCATCCATGTGCAGGCAGTCCCATTCAAGTCAAGTAGGATGCAGTGGCTGCACATACACAGTTGCTGCTCCTAATCTGACTTTCATGTGGGTGCAGGCGTGTGTGTTTTGTATCTCACAGATGAGATGGTATCCTGGTGATTAGAGGTTGTAATAGGGTATCTACCGGACTGCACAGTGGTTCCACATGATTAAGCTCCGGGGAGCAAAGCGAAACGCGTTGGACCAAGGCCTGTTTAGAGTCCAGGCTGAGGTTGTCACTCTCATCACCATTGTAGGACTGCATGGATGCGTGGCATTAGGGATCACCTCTTTCTTCTCCCTTGAGCTATAGCTAAGAGCCAGGGTGGGCTCTGTCCCTTGCCAGCATTCCCTGCAATGGAGGTGGAGTCCACATATATTCCCAATGTCGGCGAGCCTAAGCGGCACACAAAGCAACATTGGGGGGTCACAGTGAGTCCCTCCTTATAACCCTAAGGCCCCTCACACGGGACGGATCCGTGATGATCCACCCCGTGAACCTCCGCTTGCTCAGCGGGGATCGCTCCGTTGATCCCCGCTGAGCTAGCGGATGACAGAGCGGTCCCCACACACTGTGCAGGGACCGCCCTGTCAGATCTTCGCTTTCCCCTATGCGGGGACCGTCTGTCCGTGTTCATCCTATCCGCTCTGCAGACGGATTGAAAAATAGGATTTTCCTCCGTCTGCAGAATCGGAGGATTGCGGACACGGATGAGATCGGGTGTCAGCGGATGTTCATCCACTGACACCCGCTATCTCATAGGGACCAATGTATGCCCCTTTTTCATCCGTAGACGGATGGATGAAAAAGCGGACATACGGTCTGCATGTGTGAAAGGGGCCTTACTCTCACACTAACCTCAAATCTATCCCCTAGCCAAACACTAACCCTCTCTAATGTAAAATTAACCACTCCGGCACTGCAATTCCTTAGACAAACCCTTTCTGAACTAAAAGATACCAGCATCAAGATTCCGGCACCAGAGTCTACTGTTTCAGTTCACAGAACTCTAACATTGACAGTGCAGTAGTCACAAAAAATGAATTTAATAAATACTTAAATCCATTCTGCAGGAATTCAGGTAAATAAGTTCTGAACACCTGTTGAGAGGCCACATTAAAAGTAGCTAGGAGTCACATGTAGTATGCAGCATGAAAAGCCATAATATTATAGCAGAAGGTTCCATGCATTTGATGACAGAAAACATTTTTATTCTAGAAACTGAAGAAACTCATGTTATTTAAAAATAAAGTGCCCACCTTTGAGTCAAGTGAATATGACTGCAAAAACGTCCACATTGTAAGGACCCCTTACTTGGAAATTTGTATTGAAATTATATACACCCTTTGCAGATGAGTAGAGTGACTCCAAACGCTCTGTCTTATCAGGAGATTGGGGACGGTGGAATAAGGGGAGGATCAGAGAAAACAGGATCAAACAGCCTTTTTACAAAATGCAGAGCATTAAACCCTTAGGTTCCATCTTTAGTATAACAAGCATGCTTTACTGATATACAGACTGATTTTACTGTTGTGGGTTTATTTTACTCTTAAAATAGGGAATAGTGGAGTGATTTTTCCGAAAAGGAACTAACAGGAAAATTACACCAAAACTTTCAACTTCACTCATTGAGCAAAATTTGCTTGATAAAAAAACATTCTCTCTTTTTATTTATTTTTTTATTCTTTATTTATTCAAAAGGTGGTAGAGAATACATAAGTACATCGCATTTCCACTCTTACAAATCCATTATTCTACATTACATTTTTCTTCCTCTTTCTTTTTTCTTTTCCCTTTTCGTTAATTTGAAATTCCTTCTTCCTCTTTACATAGGTAATCACCTATTATACTCTTATAGTTTACCCAAATTGGAATCAAAATATCGCCTGCTTTAACTCTATTCCCAAATTATCACTCCTAATTCTCTAATCCACCTTTAATTCTATTCTCTCTTTTTACTTTATTTAGAGGATGTCGTTTTTTTAGGTGTAATCAGAATAGTTTAATTTATTTCATTAATGTTCTTTGTGTTTGCATTTTTTTTTATTAGGTATAGTTGCTGTATGTTTTTTTTCTTTCTGTAGAAAAAAAAAAGGCAAAATGATGAAGCTAATAAGGTACTATTTTTTGGCATAAGAACAAGTCCAAAGTAGTTAAAGAAAGCTTCCCTAACTCCCAGTAATCATTTAAAGCCCATTGCACACCATTAAAAAACTCCAAACTTCCACTTAAACTAAACGCAAAACTTTTTTTTTTGTTTTTTTTTGTATAGAGTGAAAAGAGATTAGAATACCTGTCAAGTTTTTATTTTATTTTGCTGTCTGTTCGTCTGTTAGGGAGATTAACCCTCTCTATTTGTCCTGTTTACCATTACCACAAAAAGTAAAAGAAAATCACAAATTTTGGGTTGTCACCAGAACAGGAATAGAGAGGAAATCTTCCAATAGGAACACTAGTTCCGATGACCCTGGGGACAACCAAGGATTTCCTCACTTTGGAGGGATTTCCTCTCACTTCCTGGTTTGGCTATGGGACAGGAAGTTAAGGAAAATATCCCCAATGGAACACAAAAAAAAATGACGGGTCAAAACAAAAGTTTTGCCTTTAGCTTTACTTAAATTCTGCTTTCTCCTTTATATTAAAATGGCTAAAATATCACATACATTTTTTTTTTGTAGAAACTTTAATTAAAAACTTTTAATTTTTCTCATCCCTATTTATGAACAGAAAACATTGACCCTTTTAAATAAAAGTGCCACGTCTACCAAAGTAAGACCTTTTCTATACAGGGGCATGAATGAGCTGTTGGTGCACCACTTTCTGCAAAAAAAGCATGAACTCCTCTTTCTTCCAATATGGGGTTAGCATCATAGATCATGCATGTTCTCAACTGAGACTCAAATATATTAGTTCAAAGCAGGCAGTTTAACAGTGAAAATCAAGCGAGTTGGAAAATGTGTAGAGTAGAATCACAACACAACTATTAAATGTTTAGGTTTGTTTTATTGCACTGGGATAGCCGTGGGATTGATTTATGAAGTTGTATCATCAGGCCGCACAGGGAATTGTTCATTTTGTTTCCCTGTCAGCATTATCTGGCAGTGTATCATTTTATCATTGAAAGTGCTTTTCCCACTGCTATTAAAGCTAATATAACAGGTCACAAATGGCCGGGGGAGACGAAAACCGCTTCTGCTCCCTTTCTTACCAGGTAGTTTGTGTTACATGACCCATGTGCTGGGCTATAATGTCAGATCATTTTTCTTTTGAAGTATATATACAAGCCTGCTTTGCCACAACAGCACAGGACAAATCTGTATGAGCTCCATACCACCCAGAAGGCCAGCGTCAGATAGGATTGCATTAGTCCAACATTATACCAAGCTGGTTAAAATGCAGACAATTTGGTGCACAGCATTAAAACTTCATAGTATTATTTAGCTGTTTGAATTATCTTGTTCTTTTTAAAATGCGACATGAAATTTGAATTATAAGAAGTACTTGTAAAGAAGGAGGTAAGTATTTACCTCTACGGCTGCCTGTGCTGCCAAACATTGAAAATAAATCATACCCAGAAATCTCTACAGAAATTGACCCTTCCAGGTGGGTCAATCTTCTGTGACCTCTGCAGCACTCAGTGGTTCCTCCTGCAGACTGCTACATCAATGCTGAAACCTTGTAGTAAGGTAGGGGTTGAGGGTAGGAACCACTGAGCGGAGTGGTCAACACTCACAGAAGACTTAATTTTCTTTTGTTAGTCTGTCCATTTTTGCCTTAACTGTACTTCTGATTGATTGATTGATGAATATTACATTACTCATTCAAAAATATAAGAAATTAAAGAGGGCTTAAGTTGAAGCAGCCTATGACCACTGGAATGTGCTGAACGTTTCAGCACATGGACTTGAGAGTTCTAGTTAAGTGCAGTATTATTATTTTTTTCTTTTTCAGTTAAGTGCAGTATGTACTTTATAGCTTTTTCTTAATTTGAAAGAGAGAGAAGATGGTAGAGATATCCCTTTAAAAAGGTCAGTGTAGTTAGGATAGCATGGTGACAGCAATGGGATAGGATGGTGTCATTATCATACAAAGTACAAAAAGCAAATATGAATGAGCAACTTAAAGGCCCAGTAACACATTAGGTCATGTTAAGCAACTTCAGTATACCTAAGCCACAATAGATATACAATTTAATTCTGTATAATATATCATTCTGAACATTCCATAGTACAATTCTGCATTTAGAGATAAGAAAATTCCATATTTTTGTATTTTTTATAAATGTATGTTTACAGCAAAAAAAAAAAAAAAAGGACACATTTGCTTGGCATTTGTGAGTTTATAAAGAAAAACAATAATAATTCTGACAGACACACAAATTATTGTAACATGAAAGAGTAGATCTAAGGTCCCTCTGTCGATGAGCATGAAAAGCATAGTATAGGTTCTTATATATTATTACACCGAAAATGGTCAACAACTGGACATCTCCACCAGATGTGCATGAAGGAGGCATCTCCCAGAATGCTGTCCTCGCAGATTCACTTTAAGAGGCCAATGAGTAGTTAAATTCTTTAAACACTGTATATCGATGGGCATACTGTCCATACTTGTATTAAAACAATACTTTAAATGAAAAATAAATGACACCTTTCAAAAATGAATTACACTAAAGGGACAGTTTGATCAATAAATGATAATTTTCACTAATAAGGATTGATTGGATCTAGCAAAAAATCCAGTCGAATTCAACCAAAATTTTCCTTTGCTGTGGCTAATGATTGAATCAAGAGAAAAACCATACAAAAGGATCCAGTCTATGATCGATTGATTGTAATTGTTACGTGTATGCGCAGGATTATATTTTACTTTTACATTAAATGCTCTGTAAATGCCTTGTAAATACTTTCTAAATCTGGCGCTGTTCTGTTAGTGTCCACACCAAAAGAATGACCAATGCCCAAGGTCTAAGACACAACTTATTATTATTTTTTTAATTAGATCGTTTTTATTGAGTTTTCTGTTCAATTTTCAGAACAGAATACAAAATATAAAGGACAGTCTGAATACTGTATTAAAGGAAAGAAGTCAAGCAAGAATGGCATGAAATATTTAGTGCAGCATATGCATAGGTGTCCTACAATCACAAATATAATGTTTAAGCATCCTTAATAAAGCAATGATTTCTTGCATTCAAGCAAACACTTTTTACTGTAAAGCCCTGTACACACGATTGGATAACCTATGGATTTTCGTCCGATGGATTTGTCTCTCAGAAATCCGATGAAACTGTTTTTCATCAGTCTTGCCCACACACCATCAGTCAAAAAACCGACCGTTCCAAACGCGGTGACGTAAAACACTCCGATGAGCTGAGGAAAATGAAGTTTAATGCTTTTGAGCATGCGTCGACTTAATTCTGAGCATGCGTGGGTTTTTGATCTGATGGACTTGCCCATAGACGATCGGAGTTTTCGATCGGTTTTTTATCCATCGGAAAAATTTAAAACATGTTCTATTTTTTAAAACCGATGGAAAAAAGACCGATGGGTCCCATACACGATCGGTTGGTCTGATGAAAACCATCTATCGGACGGTTTTCATCAGTCAAACCGATCGTGTGTACAGGGCTTTAGAGTAAATTCTGTTCTCACTTGTGAATGCAAATATATTACAGTTAGCCAGAAAATAAGTAACCTGGTGTAAAACACAGACAAAAGCCGATGCAATATTAAAGATAAAAAAATTCACAGGTAAAAGTTTATTACATTGGTGCATGTATATTAAATTTACCAGTAAGAGCTAAGCTACCTTGTAAAGTATTTTAATTATGGGCACAAATATTGTGAGACGATACACCATACACAGTCATAAAATGTTTGCATGTGTTAACACTCTATAAAATACAAAAATTTATATCAAAGGAAAGTACAAAAAGCAAATATGAATGAGCAACTTAAAGGCCCAGTAACAGATGAGTTAAGGTTAAGCAACTTTGGTATACCTAAGCCACAATAGATATACAATTTAATTCTGTATAAAATATAATTCTGAATATTTTATAATATAATTATGCAGATTATATACCATATTTTTTATATTTTGTACATTTTTGTTTACAGCAAAAAAATAAAAACTTTTTTGCCATTTGTGAGTTTATGAAGAAAAAATAATAATTTTGAAAGAGATACAAATTCTTGGAACAGTGTAGATCTAAGGTCCCTCTGATGTATTTATTTATATATACAATTAAAATGGTCAACAACAGCATATCTCCACTAGATGTGCATTAAGAAAGAATCTCCCAGAATGCTATCCTCACAGATTCACTTTAAGAGGTCAATGAGTAGTTAAGAAATCAAAAAAAACCTGCGCCAATGATAAAAAAAAAAAAAAATTGCAGCTGCAACAATCAAGTGAGATATTAACACAAAAATGAAATAGGTGAACAAGTATGTTGCGCTTAAATGAAATAAACAGTAAATAAATACTATAAACAAGTGAGTCCAAGAGTCACAAACGTGACACAATAGTGAAAGTTTGAATGTTGTGTCACCAACTTCCTCCACCTTGTGCGACCACCACCAAAAAAATAGGATGTGCCCTTACTAAAGTGCGTTGACCACCTATTACGGGGATTCAACATAGACTTGTATGTCTGGAAAAACTCCACGTCTGTAAAGCGGTCCGATCAACAGAAACTTCAAGCCACCACCGGGAAAACATCAGGTTTCTTTTACCTCAACCGTGACATCAGGTCATATATCCCAAATGAGAGACAAACGCCACAATAGTGTAAAACCTTTTTACCAGGATTTAATGAAGGTAATGAACCTACCAGAAAAATATGATTAAAACAGCATGTCTGGACACAGTAGTTTCAGAGGTAGATTCTTCAAACGCAATGACAAGAAATTACGATATAGCGCCATTGAACGATAGCATTGAGTGATAGCGTAATTTCTTGTCATCGCGTTTGGAAAATCTACCTCTGAAACCACTGTGTTCAGTACATGCTGTTTTTAATCATCTTTTCATGTAAGAGCATTACCTTCTTTAAATCCTGGCAAAAAAAGGTTTTACACTATTGTGGCGTTTGTCTCTCATTTGGGGTATATGACCTGATGTCACGGTTGGAGTAAAATAGACCTGATGTTTTCCCCGGTGGTGGCTTGAAGTTTCTCTTGAGCGGACCTCTTTACAGACGTGGAGTTTTTCCAGACATAAAAGCCTATGTTGACCCCCCGTAATAGGTGGTCAACACTCTTTGGTAAGGGCACATCCTATTTTTTTGGTGGTGGTTGCACAAGGTGGAGGAAGTTAGTGACACAACATTCAAACTTTCACTATTGTTTGTGACTCCTGGACTCACTTGTTTATATTATTTATTTACTGTTTATTTCATTCATTTAAGCGCAACATACTTGTTCACCAATGAGTAGTGAAACCTGTCATAAATGTTTACATACTGTATATTAATAGTATATATAGTCAAAATGAAACATGTCCTGTTTTTATTACATGAATCAGTGGCATACCAATAACCATAGGAGCCCATGGCTGTCATGGGATCTGGTGTGTGAGAAGGCCCCACTGAGGAAGATGTTCAGGCAACTATGAATATTACGCTTGTGCAATTTGTTTCGTAACGAATCGAAATTCGTCTGAATTTAGCAACTTTCGGACATAAGGAAGCATTTGAATTTCCGAACAAAGCAATTACGAATAAAACCGAATCCGAAATAAATTATAACGCAAATAGCGTATCCCCGAATGTCTTCGGCACAATTTGTTACGAAAAAAGTTACGAATGTACGGATCCATTCGAAGCACAATAATGCCATGTACACACGACCGCTTTTAATGTCATTGAAAAAAACGGCGTTTTTCTCGACGTGATTCTTCTCAAGCCTGCCTTGCCTACACACTATCGTGAAAAAAAATGCTTGAGCAAAGCGCGGTGACGTACAACACGTACGACGGCACTATATATGTGTCCAGAATCAACGAAAACAATGTACTTTACTGAAAGTACGAATTATAAATCAACTAAAAATAAGGCTTACATTAATACGAATCATTCCGATTCAACAAAAAATGTCGCTTGCGAAAATGCGAATTAGTCCAAACACGAAAAATCCCGTCTAGTAAAATTACGAACGATTACGAATCAACAGGACCGAAAAAAAACGAACCGAAACTAAACTAATTTTTCTGTTGTGCACAAGAAACAAACCGAAACTAAACAAATTTTTCCGTTGTGCACAAGTTTAATGTATATACTGTATCACATCTGTGGGATCCCTCGAAGAACAACCTTTCTCAACACTCCTATATTAGAAGAATACGTGAAATAATTTTTAGGTCTCAGAGAACCCCCTGCTAAAACCAATTCATTGGGGTTAGTGGGAAAAAGGCCCCACGCATTGGTGGTCATTGGGAAGAATGCCGATTACATTGGTGGCTAACTCTGCTAAGTGGTTTTGGCCCTGGAGCTTTGTAGGCACCATCAAATGGGAGGTAAGTTAGCCACATCTCAGGGAACCCCTAGCAACCTCTGGAGGAACCCTAGTTGAGAATAACTGCTGTAGAAGCTGGGGATCACTGTAGTATACACTAGGGATGAGCTTCATGTTCGAGTCGAACATTATGGGCCGTTCGCGCCAAATTCGAGTGGCGCGTCACGGCCCATAATTCACTGCGGCATCGCAGTGCAATGCTGGCTGATGATTGGCCAAGCATGCACTATGACCCGCATGCTTTGGCCAATCACAGCGCGGAAAAAACGGAGAGCCATAATTGGCCAAAGTCAGGGTGGCTTTGGCAAATCATGGCTCAGAGGAGTAGGTACACGCCCAACACTATATAAAGCCGCCGGCTTGGCGGCCTTGTGTAGTGTATTGGAGTTGGTTAAAGAGAGAGCTTACAGAGAGAGAGAGACAGTGTCATTTATATTAAGATCGATAGAGCAGGCAGGCGAGTCAGTTAGCTGCAGTTACAGTGTGTAGAGGATATATATGCATCCTAGGTGTTGTATATATATTTATACACTGTATTCAGTTTAGCTAGATCCGTTCCTGTTATTCTCTATACTGTGACAGGCAGGCAGGTGATTGTGCTAGCTGCAGTCAGTGTTTCACTTAGTGTACTGTGTGCTTTGCATTGCGTTCACCTAAAGCTTACCTGAATACAGTTAAGCCCCGTACACACGATCGGTTTAACTGATGAAAACCGTCCGATGGATGGTTTTCATCAGACCAACCGATCGTGTATGGTACCCATCGGTCTTTTTTCCATCGGATGGAAAACATAGAACTTGTTTTAAAATTTTCCGATGGATAAAAAACCGATGGGAATTTCCGATCGTCTATGGGCAAGTCCATCGGTTAAAAAACCCACGCATGCTCAGACTGAATTAGGAGACGGGAGCGCTCGTTCTTGTAAAACTAGCGTTCCTAATGGAGAGAGCACATTCGTCATTCTGCAAGTTATTGCTTTGTTTAATGCAGCACATGTTTTTTTGCTTTCGAACGGTCTTTAAAATGTCATTTTGGCAGCAGAACTTTCTCCTGAGTTCTGACAAATGTATGTCTTTCTTTTTTCTAGTGATCTTAGGAATAATTATTAAAATTCTTCAAGGCCGACCTCCCAAATTACACCTTTATTTTTTTGACTCTTAAAATTTGTTGTGCATTTTTTGGTGTGTCAATTTCTCAGAACAACATAATATTAAATTTTTTAAAAATCATGGAGGTTGGTGTCCCTTGTTCTTAATTACACATTGTATTTATGCAATCTTATTGCTACTTCTCAAAAAAACACATCAGGCATGTAGGTTGGCTGAAATCAAATTTCCCTTTATTTCGGAAAAAAACAAATCAAAAACCGAAGGGCAACTATTCCCAAATTAGCAGAGAATATAAAGTCATTAGATACCAAATGCAGACCTGACTATGATCAATAATAAAATCAACAACAGCATGAAATCAGGAGCAGCAGCCAAAGACATACATCATCCCAAGCTGTGGTACTCCATCAACCTTCAATTTCTGGATGAGCAGCTCGAGGCCAGGGAATCACCTCATGCTCTTCCTTGTAGCCTTCCTTCCACGCCTCTCTGCAGCGTTCTCTCCACGGCCCCGTCCACGCACCCTTGCAGGCTGGGCCACTGTGGGTGGTGATGTGGCAGGAGGAGGAGGAGAAGGAGGAGAGGGATTGGGCTGATGTGAGATATGGGTGGCCTCAGTCAGCTGTCCCCTCGCCCCCATGTGTGGGCCCGTTGTCCCGCCTCCATTCTCAGCAGCTTATCTGAGAGATAGGTGCTAAACCCCTCCGTAGGGTTGAGGGGGGCCCTCATAATGGCAGCAGCCTCCTGAATCATCTTTAGTGACTCCTCCTCCACTTGTGTCATCCGCCGTTGTTTTGGCGGTCTGACGTGGAGGGGAGCCACTTGGGAGACGGTGCTGCCACTAGGCCTGGGGACCTGCTGAGTCCCACTGGGCCCTGCCTCCTCCTGCCTGTCACACTCCTGACCCTCTTCCTCCTGGCTTGCCTCATCCTGTTTATAAAATAAAATGTAAATTTCTATTATTTGAGGAATCAATCACACACAATTTTGATCTCATTACTGGTTTATTTTGGAGGGGGGGGGGGGGTGGGATCATTTATGGCTAATCAAAACAGTTCAACTCCATATTACTTACTGGACAATAATTATGATCAAAAATACTATACCGGGCTGAAGATGTGAAGATCTGGCTCTTCTAGCTCGGGAGGCTCCTCCTCCGCCTCTGCAGGTGTGGAGGGAAGGGTGGAAGGAACGCTGGAGGGAAGGGTGGAAGGAAGGGTTGAGGGAAGGCTGGAAATAGATTCCCTGGCCTCGATCTGGTCATCCAGAAATTGAAGATGTCTGTAGTACCACAGCTTGGGCTTTACTACACCGTCGGCTGCTGCTCCTGATCTCTTGGACTGGCGCACTTCCTTGAATTTTTTTTTATAAGAATTGCGCAGGTTGTTGATTTTATTATTGATCATAGTGTAGTCTGCATCTGGTATCCATGGCTTCATATCCTCGGCTAATTTGGTAATAGTTGCCCGTCGTACATCACTTTTGTGATACGCAGGGTGTTTGAGCTCCCACAGGTTGCGCTGTTCCTTATACTTTTCAATAAAAACAAGCATCACCTCCGGCTCTCTTAGTTTATGCATCTATTAGGATCAGCAAGTACAAAAAAAAAGGATCAGAATTGATTCTCCTCAACTTATCACAATATTGCCCTTTACAATCATGACCCATTAATATGCCACTGCAGGCCCGAGTTCCCTTCTTACCTTAGTTCACTTCGTGGGTTCACTTCCGGTCGTCCTTACTCCGCGCATCCCTAATAACTTCTTTCCCCTTTTTATACCCTGCGCATGCGTGTAACTCCGCCCTCGTCGCCCGCCCATGATGGACTTTTTCTGCATTTCCCCGCCCCTTAACGATCGGCGCACAGTGTGAGACGGCGACATGTCGCAGACACAGGTGGCTTCTTTAGTTGAAATTACCGACGAGGAAAGCCCGGAGGCGGAAACGTCCCGATCCTGTAAAAAAAGATACAAGGCGACTAATATGTCTTTTTCTGAGATGGCGGAGATGGTGGACATTCTGCGGAGGAAGGATTACGACGGCAAGCATGGCCCATACGACACCCCTAATCTCCGGAAGTCACAAATTATGGACAAAGTGGCGAAGACTCTCTATAAAAAATATGGGGTCAGGAGATCCAAGGAACAACTCCGTAAAAGGTGGTCAGACCTCAAGATCAGGGAGCTGGAGCAGTATAAGAAGCTTATAAAAAGCATAGAAAAAAGTAAGTATATTTTACTGTGTTCTTTCAGATTGTAATATGTATTCTTCCATGTTTTGCACCATGTGCTTGGCTTGACTGGGTTCACATTTTGAAATTTCATCTTTTAGGTTAAGTGGAGAGTCCACTTATTTGCCCAATGTTTTGACCAATAACTTGCTGCTCTTCCCCCAAACATGTTTGGCACATATCCACGTAAACTACATGTGGGCATGCCTCATTTTATTTCAACAATGTTTATCTACACATTGTTGGCTAGATGATGTGTTGTAAGGAAATTTTGAATGTGACTGAAAGAATAAACTGTATTCTGGGTAAAGGAGATGACACTCCAGCAGTTGTGTACTTTTTTTTGTTCTTCATCAAGATACTATACTCTGGGCCACATGACCAAATTTATTAATGGTGTCACACACAGGTGGTCCAGTGGATAGCTTGGTGGTTATCCAAGTGTATTTGTGAATGTCCTCAAAAATAACATGTTGCTTTGTTGAGTTTGCAAGATCACATATGTTCATGTTGGAAGGGCCAAATATCAATTGTACCCCACTTAAAAAGATAGAGGATCCCTTTTCAGGCCTTAAAAAAGTCTGTGTGCTAAAGTATACATTTTGTTGTAAATTCCCATAGGGGAGAGGAGACTGGGAGGACACCATGCTCAGGAGACGAGTAACCCAACACCCACAGAAACTCCCCGAAGCTCCCAAAGCAAACCAAGATCAGCAGGTTCAGGAAGCGGAGGTGGAGGAAGCGGAGGTGGTGGAAGGGGAGGTGGAGGAAGGAGAGGTGGAGGAAGGAGAGGTGGAGCTTATCAGCACAACAGGTCAGTGTCTGTCACCACAACTTCAAGGTAAATACAGATGTAGGACTGCCTAGTGTAAAACCTTTTTTTTGTTTTAGGGACTGAACGTGGGGGTGTGTCAGGAAGTCCGAATCCGCCATTCTCGAGTGCCAGCGCCAAAATAATCATTCAGGAAATCATGGAATGCAGTAGCGAAATGGACATTATGAGAAAGAGAATGATTGTGATTGAGCAAAAATATAAAAACATGATAGATATTTTGGGGAGAATAGTGTGAACCCCTCCCCTTTTGTGTTTTTTGTTATGCGTCTGAAATTATCTCAGGGATTTCCAACATCCCAAATGTGAAGATGCACACACTGAAGACTCAACATGTGCTATCTGCCGTCACAGGATATCTATGTCCCTGTTTTGGGGGTGCAACCTCTTCCTCCCTCCTCAAGTAGGTGAGAGGAAGGGTTTACATCCCCAAAGCACGACCATTGATCCCCCATGATGGCAGATAGCACATGTTTACCCTAGCCATGGGATCTTGTTGAAGATGCCCATTTGAGCCCCAAAAGAAAGTGTGTTTGTTAACATTTGGGATGGATCAGGGGTACCATCACCCCATCTCCAGTTGGTATTTTTCACAGTGTTATTGTATTACTTTTTCAGACTAAAAAAAAATGGCTTACGACCCATGCATGTTTCTGCAAAAAAAGCCGTACATAAAAAAAAAAGGCTAGTATTTCTAAAAACCACAAAAAAATGCGGTGCAAACAATAAAAACATTTGGGAAGTCTAAAAAAGGTGTGCCTTGTTCTTTCTATGCTCAAGAGCAGTTCTGAAGATGCAAAAACCGTGTTTTTCGCTCTGAGTTTTGAGGCTATTTACTAAGGACAATTACACTTGGCACTACTAGAACCTGGGAGACACATAAACCCAAAATACAAGAATGACAACACAAGTTTGTAGGAATTCCATGTTTTTTTTATTTTTAAAAGGTTAAATACTTGGTCAGATGTGGTCTGGCATTGCGATGGCCTCCCTACCCGTGAAGTACTCTACGTATTTCTGGCGTACTTCACGGGCACTTTGGGGGGCCAAGCCAGTACGGGCAGTGCTGAGGCCGGTCAGATTAATCAGTTCAGATGGACCGGCCTCAGGCCCAAACGATGATACATAATTGGTTGCAAATTTGCGTAGAAAATTGTGCAATATGCAGCAGCAGTAGACGATGTGGTTCAGTTTATAATCCGCCAAATGTATCGCTGTCTGGAACAGGCGGAACCGGCTGGCCATTATCCCGAAGGCATTCTCCACAACTCTCCGGGCTCTGGCCAGCCGGTAATTAAAAACCCTCCTCTCCGGGGTGAGGGTGCTTTGGGGAAACGGCCGCATCAGGTGTGGTCCTAGTCCAAAAGCCTCATCCGCAATGAAAACGAACGGGAGCCCTTCAACGTTCTCTGCATCTGGAGGCAGTGCAAGACCCCCAGCCTGCAGACGGTGAGCGAACTCCGTCTCCGCGAATGATCCGCCATCGGACATCCGGCCGTTCTTCCCCACGTCCACATACAGGAACTCGTACCGTGCCGACACCACCGCCATTAACACTATGCTATTAAAACCTTTATAGTTGAAATAGTATGACCCCGAACGGGGGTGGCGGCACTATGTGGACGTGCTTCCCATCAATTGCCCCTCCACAGTTGGGGAAATCCCACCGCTGGGCAAATTGGGAGGCCACAGTCAGCCATTCCTGTGGTGTGCTAGGGAACTGTGGAGTCAAACAAAAAGAAGACATTAGTACGGTTTATGGTTACAGTGCAAGCAGATTACACACAAAAACATTGTTGAGTAACATTTTTATTTAAGGGAGTTTTTACGACCAATAAACAAAGGCCCACTTAGCAGATGCCTCAACCCCACTGAGTGGACATTCTAAAATAATCTAAGGGGGGGCCTAAGGTGATTGTGGGGGATCCCAAAAAAGGCTCTACCACTCTGCTGAGCTTGATTGAGAACTACTAATTTTTTAACATCTTATGGGGGGGGAGGGAGAGTTGTCAAACTACGAGGGCAATGACCCCCCAAAAATGAAAAGGAAAATAGAAGGCTAGCTGGGTTTGCGCCCACGATAGCATGCTGGAGAGGTTAGTGAAGGGAAATAGGCATGTAGGGCCCAAAAAGGGATTTACAGGTAAAAAAAGGCATGGGGTAAATGGGGACATTACCAGGATATTACAAACAGGCATATTTGTGTTAGGAGGAAAAAAAAGAAAAAAGAGAATAAAAAAAGATAATGTGAGGTTAAAGGAGCATAATTACCTTCATATAGTCCTTCTGCAGGACCTGAATGATGGCCGAACACGTCTCAGGGATAATGATCCCGAGAGCCTGGGGGGAGATGCCTGTTGAGAACTTGAGGTCCTGCAAGCTTCTCCCAGTCGCCAGGTATCTCAACGTGGCAATAAGCCTCTGCTCGGCAGTGATGGCCTGGCGCATCACAGTGTCCTGCCTCGTGATATAGGGGGACAGCAAATCCAACAGACGGTGAAATACGGGGTCCGTCATCCTGAGATAATTCCTGAAATCATCAGGGTTATTCTCATGGATTTCCCGCAGCAGAGGCATATGAGAGAATTGGTCCCGCTGGAGCAACCAATTCTTAGTCCATGAACTCCTCCTCACCCTGTTCACAGACTGAACTCGGGTTACAGTGTTAACTGCAACACCAAGCCCAAAGCCAGCACGAGCTCGAGAACGAGAACGCACTTCAAACATGGTTTTAAACCGGTCGGCTGGTCAGAACGCACTCAAACAGAATGTACCGTGGAACAGCAAGGCCTGAAAAGAACGATCTGAAAAACAGTAAACGAACGGCCAAGTCGGCACTGCAAGGCAGTAACGACCTGACTGCACGCACTGAATCACAAATACAAACCCACAAGCACAAACTGAACAACAGGAAACGATCTGCAAAGCACGGAGACTGAAAAGCGCGAATCGGCTCTCACCAAACCTTTACTAACACGCGGTAACACGAAATCAGCAAAAGCAGCCCAAGGGGTGGCGCCATTAGATTTGTTCGGCCCTTTTATTGTGCGTCGTACGTTTTGAACGTGCCGTCGTTTTCTTGCCGTCGGTTTTTAGACTGATGGTGTGTGGCCAAGACTGATGAAAAACAGTTTCATCGGATTTCCGATGGACAAATCCATCGGACGAAAATCCATAGGTTATCCGATCGTGTGTACAGGGCTTTAGTGGTGTTCTCATAATAAAACCACAGGCAGGGAGCTGCATTAATTTCATGTAGTGTACTTCTGTCCTTTGCACAGCGTTCACTTAAAGGAACCTGAATGCAATTTGTGGTGTTCTCATAATAAAACCACAGGCAGAGAGCTGCAAGTATTTTCAGTAAGTGTACTGTGTCCTCTGCACAATGTTCACCTAAAACTAACTGAAGACAATTGCTGCTTTTCTTATACTAATACCACAGCAGGCATTTGATTCTGATAGCTGCATTATCAGTACAGATATATATATATATATATATACATACATATCCCACCTTTGTGCAGCTACATCTCACTGCAGGCCATTAGTATGTCTGGAAGGCAAACAAGGAGAGGCAGACAGTCACGAGGTAATAAAAGAGGGCAAGCAGGCTTTGTGTTTAGAGGCAACAGTGCTGGTCCTATCCAGCGTACTTGGCTGTGACACACCTAATTCTACACCTTCATTGCCACTTTTTCTCACGGAAGGCGATTCCGGCTCTCTACCGGCATGTGGAAGGCAATGTCTTGGCCTCGCTGGATAGGGCGGTCAGCGGTAAGGTGCATATTACCGCTGACTCATGGTCCAGCAAGGATGGACAGGGACGTTACCTATCTTTCATGGAGCATTGGGTGATTCTAATGGCAGCTGGGAAGGATGCAGGACAAGGTGCAGTAGTGTTGGAGGTTGTTCCGCCACCACGCCTCCAAAATGTTACTACTGGTGATTCTGACACACCTCTCTCCTCCACCCCCTCCTCTTCTTCTTCCATCATGGCCTCTAGCTGTGCTTTGTCCTCGGAACCAGCGGTGCTCCATAGGCGTTCAAGGGGCTGCGCAAGTACGCAGGCAAAAAGATGCCATGTGGTGCTTGAGCTGGTGTGCTTGGGGGACAGGAGCCACACTGGGGCAGAGATTCTGTCAGCTCTGCAGGGGCAGGCTCAGAGGTGGCTGACGCCATGCCAGCTTAAGCCAGGAAAGGTGGTTTGCGACAATAGCACCAACCTCCTCTCCGCCCTCCGACAGGGACAACTAATACATGTGCCCTGTTTGGCTCACGTCCTTAACTTGGTGGTGCAGCGGTTCTTGGGCAGGTACCCGGGCTTACAGGAGGTCCTGAAGCAGGCCAGGAAACTCTGTGGGCATTTCCGCCGGTCATATAATGCCAGTTCTCAGCAGGCTGACCTGCAAAATGATTACAACCTGCCCAAGAACCGCCTAATCTGTGACATGCCCACCCGGGGGAATCTACGCTGGCCATGCTGCAGCGGCTGCACACGCAGCAGAGGGCCATCAATGAGTATCTGTTGCAATATGGCACCAGGACAGGTTAAGGGGAGCTTGGATTTTTTCCCCACGCCAGTGGGCCATGATCAGGGATGCATGCACTGTCCTGGCACCATTTGAGGAGGCCACGAGGATGGTGAGCAGTGACAGTGCATGCATCAGTGACACTGTCCCTCTTGTCCACCTGTTGGAGCACACACTGCATGGAATAATGGACAGGGCACTTGAGGCAGAACAGAGGCAGGAAGAGGAGGACTTCCTTACCTCTCAAGGCCCCCTTTATCCGGACAGTGTTCCTGCTGGCCCTGCTATCACACAGGAAGAGGACGAGGAGGAGGAGGAGGATTGTGTCAGCATGGAGGTGGAGACTAGCACTCAGCATCAGCAGCAGTCTTCAAGGGATCAATTACAGTCCCAAGACACCCGTGGACTTGTACATGGCTGGGAGGAGGTGGCTGCGGATCATGTCGTCCTCAGTGACCCAGAGGACTCCGCACCGAATGCCTCAGCAAACCTATGCTGCATGGCCTCCCTGATCCTGCAAAGCCTGCGGAAGGATCCTCGTATTCGTGCGATCAAGGAGAGGGATCATTACTGGCTGGCAACCCTCCTTGATCCACGTTACAAGGGTAAGGTTGCGGACCTTATCTTGCCGTCGCAGAGGGAGCAGAGGATGAAGCATCTTCGGGAGGCCTTGCAGAAAGGTCTGTGCAACGCATTCCCAGAGACTGGGAGGTTACAAATTCCTGGTCCTGGACAACGTGTTGCTGAGGCTTCAGTCAGTCAAAGAAGGAGCGGTGAAGAAGGTGGCCGTCTGACGGATGCGTTCAGACAATTTTTTAGTACGCAGCCCCAAGGTATGATCGGTTCCAGCAACCATCGCCAGCGTCTGGTTTACATGGTGCAGGAATACCTAGGGGCGAGATCAGACTTGGACATCTTTCCCACCGAAAATCCTCTGGGTTACTGGGTCTTGAGGATGGATCACTGGGCAGAGCTTGCACAGTATGCAATTGAGCTACTGGCCTGTCCTGCATCCAGGGTTGCCAACTTTCAGTAAATATACAAACAGTTTGTAAAATCTGTACTTTTTGCATCTGTCCTTGAATGTCCATTGTGGACATGTAGGCTGCATGTCCGTAACTGACATTCATGGACAGATGAAACAATTATGGATTTTACAAACTGTTTGTAAATTTACTGAAAGTTAGCAACCCTGCCTGCATCCAGCGTTCCTTCGGAACACACATTCAGTGCTGCTGGAGGCTTTGTAACCGATCACAGGGTGTGCCTGTCCACCGACTCGATCGACCGAGTATTTTTTTTTTTAAATGTCAGATCCCTTCAAGACTGCCTATGCTGATGCTGAGTGACTATCCTCTTCCTCCTCAATGATCATGCTGATAGCTTGTAAGAAAATATTTGGTTCTGGGCACTGCCACCAGTGGCTAAGGCCCAATTTTTCAGCCCCTCTTTAACAGGGGCGTGTATTTACAATTTTTGATGCAATGCTTTGCAGCAGGGCTCATTGCTGCGCTCCAACTACAGTATCTGTGAGGGCTTGCAGTGTTGTGGCACCAGTGCCTAACGCCCAATTTTTCAGCCCCTGTTTAACAGGGGCATGTAATTACAATTCTTGATCTAATAATTCACAGCAGGGCCCATTCCTGCGCCCACCAAGAGTAACTGTGAGGGCTTACAGTGTTGTGGCAACACTACCACCACCACCACCAAAGGCCCAATTTTTCCTACCACTGTTCAACAATGTCATGTTATTACAATTCTTGATATAATAGTTCCCAGCAGGGCGTTCCAGCGCACACCAAGAGTAACTGTGAGGGCTGAAGCCGCGTACACACGGCCGGTTTTCTCGGCAAGAAACAACAAGAAAACTGCTTGCAGAGCTTTCTTGCCGAGAAAACCGGCCGTGTGTACGAGGCTTTCAGGTTTGCTTTCTTTTTTCTCGTCGGCCTGTTTCCCGACCAGAAACCCAAGTGTGTGTACACTTACCTGTCGCCGTGGAAACCCACGCATGCTCGAAATGACTTTGACGCATGCGCGGTAGCTTCCTAGGCATAGGTAGGGTGTAGCAAGATGGCGGCGACGGCATCGAATGTGACGAGCGCACGCTCGTCGTAGTCGATGACGTCACCGCGTTTGTACTATTCAAAAGAACGGCGGTTCTTTTGAAAGGTACGTGTGAACACTCGGCCGGGACAAGATTCTTGTCAAGAATCTCGTCAGGAAAAACAACGGGTTTTTTCCTGACGAGATTCTCGGCCGTGTGTACAGGGCTTCACAGTGTTGTGGTAACACCAACACCTAAGGGCCAAATTTCTGCAGAGAATATACGGCAGGCCCCTACTTTCAAACATCCAACTTACAAACGACTCCTACTTTCAAACGGAAGGAGACAACAGGAAGTGAGAGGAAATCTACCCCTAGGAACAGAAATTCTCTCCTGTGAAGCCCTGTACACACGGCCGAGAATCTCATCAGGAAAAAACCCGTCGTTTTTCCTGATGAGTTTCTTGACCCGGCCGAGTGTACACACGTACCTTTCAAAAGAACCGCCGTTCTTTTTAATGTCACGAACGCGGTGACGTCATCGACTATGACGAGCGTGCGCTCATCACATTCGATGCTGTCGCCGCCATCTTGCTACACCCTACCTATGCCTAGGAAGCTACCGCGCATGCGTCAAAGTCATTTCGAGCATGCGCAGGTTTCCACAACGACAGGTAAGTGTACACACACTCAGGTCTTCTTTTTTTCTCGTCGAGATTCGGTCAGTTTTCCTGACGAGAAACCTGAAAGCCTCGTACACACGGCCGGTTTTCTCGGCAAGAAAGCTCTGCAAGTAGTTTTCTTGTCCTTTCTTGCCGAGAAAACTGGCCGTGTGTACGCGGCTTCAGAGTTAATATGGGAAAAAGGTGTCTCCTCTCCACTGATGCTTTATCACCAATCCTTGTTTCACTAAAACCCCCAAATTTTCAAAAAACATTTGTCATTGGGACGGAAAGTGACGGAAAGTGAGGTGAAATGTTCTGAGCAGGTGCACAAATAGCAAAACAAATGTTACAGGGGTGAGAACCCTTCCCTATGTTCTCCAAAAAGCTTAAAAATAGATTTTTTGGCTGGAGCTACACTTTAAAAATGTACCAGTTCAAAATTACAAA
Organism: Rana muscosa; assembly: GCA_029206835.1. Lineage (NCBI taxonomy): Eukaryota > Metazoa > Chordata > Amphibia > Anura > Ranidae > Rana > Rana muscosa. The sequence continues at coordinate 171,055,776 of CM055122.1, read as the reverse complement.
TAGATTCTACGTAACAACAAACCTACAGTCCCTGTCTTGTTTGCACCGCCTGTATACTGCTGTTCAGAGTAAATAGGGCCTGGGGGCCCCACGCCTTTCCTTTTTTTAATTTGGGAGCAGGATTCCCCTTAACCACTTAAGCCCCGAACCATTGGGTAGCTAAAGGACCAGAGGTGATTTCAGAATTTTGCACTGTGCTGCTTTAACTGTAAATTGTGCGGACATGCAATGTTGTACAAAAACGAAATTTGCGTCCTTTTCTTCCCACAAATAGAGCTTTCTTTTAATGGTATTTGATTGCCTCTGCGATATAAACGGAAAAAGACCGAAAATTTTTAAAAAAAATGATATTTTCTACTTTTTGTTATAAGAAAAATCGAATAAACTCAATTTTAGTCATACATTTAGGCCAAAATGTATTCAGCCACATGTCTTTAGTAAAAAAAAATGTCAATAAGCGTATATTTATTGGTTTGCGCAAAAGTTATAGTGTCTACAAACTAGGGTAAATTTTCTGGAATTTACACAGCTTTTAATTTATGACTGCCTATCTCATTTCTTGAGGTGCTAAAATGGCAGGGCACTACAAAACCCCCCCAAATGACCGCATTTTGGAAAGTAGACATCCCAAGGAAATTGCTGAGAGGCATGTTGAGCCCATTGAATATTTTTTTTTTGTCTCAAGTGATTGAATAATGACTAAGAAAAAAAAAATTACAAAAAGTTGTCACTAAATGATATATTGCACCCCAAAATACATTTTTCTGCTTCTCCTGAGTACGGGGATACCACATGTGTGGGACTTTTTGGGAGCCTAGCAGCGTACGGGCCCCCGGAAACCAAGCACCGCCTTCAGGATTTCTAAGGGCGCAAATTTTTGATTTCACTCCTCACTACCTATCAGTTTTGAAGGCCATAAAATGCCAAAATAGCACACAACCCCCCCAAATGACCCCATTTTATAAAGTAGACACCCCAAGGAAATTGCTGAGAGGCCTGTTGAGCCCATTTAATTTTTTTTTGTCCCAAGTGATTGAATAATGACAAAAAAAAATAAAAAATTACAAAAAGTTGTCACTAAATGATATATTTCTCACACATGCCATGGTTATATGTGGAATTACACCCCAAAATAAATTTTGCTGCTTCTCCTGAGTACGGGGATACCACATGTGTGGGACTTTTTAGGAGCCTAGCCGCGTACAGGACCCGAAAACCAAGCACCGCCTTCAGGATTTCTAGGCACAAATTTTTGATTTCACTCCTCACTACCTATCACAGTTTCGAAGGCCATAAAATGCCAAAATAGCACAAACCCCCCCAAATGACCCCATTTTTGAAAGTAGACACCCCAAGCTATTTGCTGAGAGGCATGATGAGTATTTTACAGCTCTCATTTGTTTTTGAAAATGAAGAAAGTAAATATATATATATTTTTTTTTCAATTTTCAAAACTTTGTGACAAAAAGCGAGATCTGCAAAATACTCACAATACCTCTCAGCAAATAGCTTGGGGTGTCTAATTTCCAAAATGGGGTCATTTGGGGGGGGGGGGGGGTTTGTGCCATCTGAGCATTCCATGGCCTCCGAAACTGTGATAGGCAGTGAAAAGTGAAATCAAAAATTTACACCCTTAGAAAGCCTGAAGGCGGTGCTTGGATTTTGTGGTCCCGTACGCGGCTAGGCTCCCAAAAAGTCTCACACATGTGGTATCCCCGTACTCAGGAGAAGCAACAGAATGTATTTTGGGGTGTAATTCCACATATGCCCATGGCATGTTTGAGCAATATATCATTTAGTGACAACTTTGTGCAAAAAAAAAAGAAAAATTGTCTTTTTTTCGCAACTTGTGTCAACATATAAAATATTCCATGGACTCGACATGCCTCTCAGTATATAGCTTGGGGTGTCTACTTTCCAAAATGGGGTCATTTGGGGGGGTTTTGAACTGTTCTGGCATTTTATACACAACATTAGGAAGCTTACATCCACTCTTCTAACCACTTGAAGACAAAGCCCTTTTTGACACTTTTTGTTTACATGAAAACATTTTTTTTTTTGCAAGAAAATTATGTTGAACCCCCAAACATTATATATATTTTTAACGCAAAGGCCCTACAGATTAAAATGGTGGGTGTTGCATTTTTTTTTTCTACACAGTATTTGCGCAGCAATTTTTCAAACGCATTTTTTGGGGGAAAATACAATTTTTTTAATTTTAATGCACTGAAACACACTATATTGCCCAAATGTTTGATGAAATAAAAAAGATGATCTTAGGCCGAGTATATAGATACCAAACACGACATGCTTTAAAATTTCGCACAAACGCGCATTGGCGACAAACTACATACATTTTTAAAAGCCTTTAAAAGCCTTTACAGGTTACCCCGTTAGATTTACAGAGGAGTTCTACTGCTAAAATTACTGCCCTCGATCTGACCTTCGCGGTGATACCTCACATGCATGGTGCAATTGCTGTTTACATATGACGCCAGACCAACGCTTGCGTTCGCCATTGGGCAAGAGCAGGGCAGGACAGGGGTGCTTTTTTTTTTTTTTTTTATTATTAATTTTGCTTTTTTATTTTAGCTTTAAATTGTTCCTTCCATATTTTTTATTTTTTTATCATTTTTATTGTTATCTCAGGGAATGTAAATATCCCCTATGATAGCAATAGGTAGTGACAGGTACTCTTTTTTTGAAAAAACTGGGGTCTTCTAGACCCTAGATCTTTCCTCTGCCCTCAAAGCATCTGACCACACCAAGATCGGTGTGATAAAATGCTTTCCCAATTTCCCAATGGCACTTTTTATATCCGGGGGGGGGGGACATTCCCTCCCACTGCTTGTAATTAGCCACTAGGATTGCTTTTACATGAAAGCCGGCCGCTGGCTGAAAAGAATGATACCAAGATGATACCTAAACCCGCAGGCATCATTCTGGTATAAACATTCAAAGTCCAGCAACATACCAGTATGTTGCTGGTCCTTGTTGGACATGTATTGTAATCTTTTTTTTTCATGCAGCCAGTTGGCTGAACGAAAAAAGAGATTGATCGGTGGGTATGCCCACCATTAGCATACCGTCCTTCATCCACCCACTTCTAATGATGGGCATACATGCACCATTTATATATGCCGAAGCATGGGGGCATCCTCCCGCAAAAAAGTTATGCCGCACACACATGGTCGGACTTTTCCACGGGCAAGCCTCCGTCGGAATTTCGACCGTATGTACGCGGCATTAGGAGCAAAATCGCTCCTCCGCCCCTGCTGCCCCAATGCTTCGGCATATATGCTTTTTTTTTTAACTGTGGTGGTGAAATCACCTCCTACAGCACTGGAGTCGCAGGGATCAGGCCTTTCTCTGCGAACGCTGCAGTTATGTGTGTTGTGTTTTGTAAGTGACAGTGATCGATCTATACTGCACTTGGGTGGCCTGGGCTGGACGGAGGGGCAAAACGCAGGTGCTAGCAGGTATCTGGGCTGATCCCGCTAACACTGCGTTTTTGGGAACCCTAAACTGCTGGGGACGCTAGTATAGATTTGATCAGATCAGATATTGATCTGTTCAGATACTATACCACTAAGGGAGGTGTATGCTTCACGCGTGGGTGTTAGCGTTACTGGCACTAGGGGCTTAAACCTTTATTAGATAATTTATGGGGGTACCTGACGCTATAAAAACCTGCGGCGAACCTAAAAAAAATTACTGGCTACCGATCTGCATCACCGACACTAAGACAGCGATCAGAAAAACGATCGCTTAGCGACAGTGGTGATAGGGGGTGAAAGGGTTACCTGGGGGGCGATCAAGGGGGTTAAACCTCTATTAGATAATTTATGGGGGTACCTGACGCTATAAAAACCTGCGGAGAACCTAAAAAAAATTACTGGCTACCGATCTGCATCACAGACGCTAAGACAGCGATCAGAAAAATTATCGCTTAGCGACAGTGGTGATAGGGGGTGAAAGGGTCAACTGGGGGGCGATCAAGGGGGTTAAACCTTTATTAGATAATTTATGGGGGTACCTGACGCTATAAAAACCTGCGGCGAACCTAAAAAAAAATACTTGCTACCGATCTGCATCACCGACGCTAAGACAGCGATCAGAAAAATGATCGCTTAGCGACGGCGGTGCTAGGGGGTGAAAGGGTTATCTGGGGGGTGATCAGGGGGTTAAACCTTTATTAGGTAATATATGGGGGTACCTGACGCTATAAAAACCTGCGGCGAACCTAAAAAAAATTACTGGCTACCGATCTGCATCACAGACGCTAAGACAGCGATCAGAAAAATGATCGCTTAGCGACAGTGGTGATAGGGGGTGAAAGGGTTACCTGGGGGGCGATCAAGGGGGTTAAACCTTTATTAGATCATTTATGGGGGTACCCGATGCTATAAAAACCTGCGGCGAACCTAAAAAATTTTACTGGCTACCGATCTGCATCACCGACGCTAAGACAGCGATCAGAAAAATGATCGCTTAGCGACGGCGGTGCTAGGGGGTGAAAGGGTTATCTGGGGGGTGATCAGGGGGTTAAACCTTTATTGGGGGGGTTAGGGGGCTACACTGGACCTAAAACTAACTTTAGTGACACTTTTACAGTCACAAATGTCACTGATTGCAGTGATCAGTAAATAAATGGCCACTGCAATCAGTGACACTGTGACTGGGGAGTGATCTGGGGGTGTCTGGGGGGGGGGGGGCGATTTGCGTGCCTATGTGTCCTGGTGTCAGTGTAGTGTTTTGTGCACTGACCTGATGTCTTCTCTTGTACGGCGCTCGGTATATGTGAGTGCCGCATGAGAGATGACATCACTTCCTCCTGCTTCCTCTGCCTGTGTTTACATTACAGGACAGAGGAAGCATTTTCATTCGCCGGGAGCGATCGCGGGGGTGGGGTGGCTGGAATCGAACGGCCATCCCCTCATCTCGGATCGCTCCCCAACGAATATTGACTGCTCACTGTGTAGGAGGGGGGTCCGATTGGACCCCCCAACTGTACAAAGGCAATCACGTACACTGTACGTGATTGTGCCTGTCGGTGCCATTCTGCCGACGTACATATACAGTGAGCGGTCGTTAAGTGGTTAATATCCATACAAGACCCAAAAGGACCAGACATTACATTAAAGCCGCAAGCAGTTTTAAATGACTTTTTTTCTTTAGAAATTTCATTTTGTGCAGGGACAGTTCTAAACACGGGAAACACATGCCACTTCACAGGCATACTTTAGACAATATTTAACCACTTCAATACCATGCACTTATGCACCTTCCCGCCCAGACCAATTTTCAGCTTTCAGTACTCTCACACTTTGAATGACAATTACTCAGTCATGCTACACTGTATCCAAACAAAATTTTTATCATTTTCTTCTCACAAATAGAGCTTTCTTTTGGTGGTATTTAATCGCCACTGGGTTTTTTATTTTTTGCGATATAAGCAAAAAAAACAGCGATTTTTTTTAAAAAAAAAACACTTTTTTTTGGTTTCTATTGTAAAATTTTGCAAATAAGTAATTTTTCTTCATAAATTTGTGCCAAAATGTATACTGCTACATATCTTTGGTAAAAATAACCCAAATTAATGTATATTATTTGGTCTTTGTGAAAGTCATAGAGTCTACAAACTATGGTGGCAATCACTGAAAATGTATCACAACTGATCACGCCTGATGTACTGAAGGCATATCTCATTTCTTGAGACACTAACAAGCCAGGAAAGTACAAATACCCCAAAATTATCCCTTTTTGGAAAGTAGACAGTCCAAGGTATTTACTAAGAGGCATGGTGAGTTTTTTGAAGTTGTATTTTTTTCCCACAATTCTTGGGAAATTTTTTTTTTTTTTTTTTTTTTTTACACAAACTGGTCATATTAACAGTTTTTTTCTCTCACACAGCATATGCATAATTGCAACTACACCCCAAAATACATTCTGCTTCTCCTCCTGAGTGTAGCGATACCACATGTGTGAGACTTTTACACAGCCTGGCCACATACAGAGGCCCAACATTGAAGTAGCACTTTCAGGCGTTCTACAAGCATAAATTGCACATATCCTTTCTCAACCACCAATTACATTTTTGAAGGCCCTGGAGCACCAGGACAATGGAATTTTCCACAAAATGACTCCATTTTGGAAAGCACACACCCCAACGTATAATCTATGAAGCATTATGAGTCTTTTGAACGGTTCATTTTTTTCCAGAAGGTTTTGGAAAATGTGGAGAAAAAATGAAAATGCATTTTTTTTATACAAAGTTGTCCATTTATAAGATACAGAGGCCCAACATTGAAGTAGCACTTTCAGGCGTTCTACAAGCATAAATCGCACATATCCTTTCTCAACCACCTATTACAATTTTGAAGGCCCTGGAGCACCAGGACAATAGAATTTTCCACAAAATGACCCCATTTTGGAAAGCACACACCCCAACGTATAATCTATGAAGCATTATGAGTCTTTTGAACGGTTCATTTTTTTCCAGAAGGTTTTGGAAAATGTGGAGAAAAAATGAAAATGCATTTTTTTTATACAAAGTTGTCCATTTATAAGATATTTCTAACGCATAGCATATACATAGCAAAAATGACACCCCAAAATGCATTCTGCTACTCCTCCTGAGTATAGCAATACCACGTGTGTGAGACTTTTACACAGTCTGGCCATATACAGAGGCCCAACATCCAAGTAGCACCTCCAGGCATTCTAGCAGCATTAATTGCACATATCATTTTCTGACTACCGATCACATTTTTGAAGGCCCTTCATATATCTAACACATAGCAGGTACATACCAAATAACAAAAGATTACCTGTGGTTTTAGAAGTGCAGTGGTCCACAGAGGAGAGCATCGGTCCAGGCAGCAGGCAGGGATGAGGTCAGCGACAGCAAAAGCAATCATCCAGGCAGCAGGCAGGAATACTGTCCATAGTTCGCACAGGCAGAGATACTGTCAGCACAGCCAGAGCACAGCCAGAGCACAGCCAAAGCACAGGTCCAGGTAGCAGGCAGAGGTGTCCCGGCAGAAATGTTGTCCAAAGTCAGTAGAGGCAGCAGGCAGATATATGGTCAACACAGCCAAAGTATTGGTCCAAGCAGCAGGAAGAAACATTGTCCATAATGTCATGGGTCATTACAGGAAGTAATATGGTTAGCACAGCCAAATTATTGGTCCAGGCAGCAGGAAGGACCATCAAGCTTAGGGCCAGGGGGACAGGGGTAGAGGCTTCTCCCACCCAAATCGCTTTGAAGCCTCCGGGCAACCAGACCCTGTTCTTGGAGCACAGAAAACGAAAAACTGGTTTTCTCTACTCAGAACGCTATTCTGAAGCCCCTCACATATGTGAGACCCCTGTGTACTAAAAGTAGATGGCCAAAAGATCAGTCCAAGTGGCAGGCAAAAACATGGTCGATTAACAGGCCAAGGTCGGTACACGTGGAAGTCAGAAATGTGGTTTAAATCGGCAGGCAGAGGCATCGTCTGTAAACAGGCTGAGGTTGGTGCACGTGGAGGTCAGAAACGTGGGTTAAATCGGCAAGCAAAGACATCGTCGGTAAACAGGCCAGGGTCAGTTAATTAACATGGAAGGTAGTTAGTAACATGGTAGCAGGCAAATGGGGAAATGGCAGTCTGTTAATAATAAGGGGAACTAATGGATGTATGATAATTTTTGAAGCAATTTCCGATGCACAGGCCAGGTTGGGAGGGACAATCGGGACAATAATAGCTGGTGTCTCTTCTTACTCCTCCTCTGCTGCATACACGGCATTTCTTTTGGCGTCTTCTTCCAGATTCTGTGGGGGGGATGCTAAAGGGATAGTGTCGCTCGTGAAGCCGACTCACACTATCAGAGCGAATGCTTCCTGGGGCGGGATCTTGTTGGTAAATGAGGGCATCGATGATATCTTCGATATATTGGAGGTAGTGGAGTTGGTGATTTTGAGTTGCTTTTTGGTAGCAGACAAACGAATTAAAAAGGGCCATGTGAAAAAGGTGAAACGCGACTTTTTTGTGCCAATAACGGGACTTTCTTATTGATAAGTAGGGCTGTAGCATCTGGTCGTTTAAATCCACCCCCCCATGTACAAATTGTAGTCGTGGACACATTCGGCTTTACAATGGGGCCGCGTCTTCTTGGGATCTCCACCACGGTGTCATTGTGGATCGTAGAGAGGATGTGGACATCTTTCTTGTCCCTCCACTTCATGGCCAACACCACCTCTTTCCTCATGAATGCCGATTCTCCAGGTCGCAATTTTTTGGTCAATAAATTTTGTGGGAATCCCTTCCGGTTTTTTTTTTTAAGGTACCGCAGGCCGGGGTTTGTTTACTGTAAAGGTGGCGAAAAAGGGGCAGGCTGGTATAATAATTATCAACATATAAATGGTAACCTATTCCGAACAGGGGGTATGCCAACTCCCAGACAATTTTCCCACTGGTTCCAATATATGTGGGGCAATCACGGGGCTGGAGCTGGGAGTCTTTGCCTTCGTAGATCCTGAATTTGAAGACGTATCCAGTGGCTCGATCGCATAATTTATTTAATTTTAACCCATACCTGGCCCTCTTGCTTGGTATGTACTGCTTGAACTGCAGTCGGCCGGTGAAATGTACAAGGGACTCATCCACACAAATTTTTTGGTCTGGGATGAAAAGTTCTTCAAATCGCTGGGAAAAGGCATTGATTAGGGGGCGTATCTTGTACAATTTGTCGTAGTTGGGATGATCTCGGGGAGGGCACTGTGAATTGTCATTGAAGTGGAGAAAGCGCATAATCATGTCGTATCTTTTCCTGGACATGACAGCGGAATATATGGGCATGTGTTGGATGGGGCGTTTGGACCAATATGAATGGACTTCGTTCTTTTTTGTAAGCCCCATATTGAACATAAGGCCCAAAAATAATTTAAATTCCTCCAATGTTAGACGCCGCCACTGGAACATGCGGGCGTAGGAAGAATCGGGGTTGGCAGCAATAAATTGGGATGCATACAGATTCGTTTGATCCACTATATTCTGCAGCAAATCTTGTGGGAAAAATAAACAAAAATAATCAAATTTAGAAAAATTTGTAGTATCGGGCTGCACACCTGGCTGTGCGGTGAAAGGGGGGATGATAGCGGATCCTGAGTTGGCAGGCAACCATAAGGGGTTTGCCAGGGCATCGGGAAGGTAGGACTGGGGCTGGATTCTTCGGGTTGGGCATGCATTTCCATTACTTGTACTGGGCTCCTCTTCCTGGGGTATGGTGCTGCAGGTGGTGGGCAGTTCTCCTGATCTTGGTGCTGATCGCATTCTTTTGGGAGGGACGGTTTCCTACGGGGACTCGGACTCTGAGCCACTATCCTCCACTGGCTCGTATTCCGAACCAGAATCGGATAATGGGAGCTCCCCGCTGCTCTCATCATCCGACATGGCAAGAATGGCATATGCCTCCTCAGGTGTGTAAACCCTTTGGGACATTATGGCAGTGCTTATTGGTGGGCCTGTGTAATGGTACTGCTGGTGGTAGTGGTGGCGGTCTGTGTGGTAGTACCGATGGAGGTATTAGTGGTGGGCCTGTGTGGTGGTACCGATGGCGGTATGGGTGGTGGTAGTACCAATGGCGGTACAGGTGGTACCGATGGCGGTACGGGTGGTGGTGGTGGCGGTACCGATGGCAGTACGGGTGGTGGTGGTAGCAATGGCGGTATGGGTGGTGGTGGTACCAATGGCGGTACAGGTGGTGGTGGTACCAATGGTGGTACGGGTGGTGGTGGTGGCGGTACAGGTGGTGGTGGTACCGATGGCGGTACAGGTGGTGGTGGTACCGATAGTGGTATGGGTGGTGATGGTACCGATGGCGGTACAGGTGGTGGTGGCACTACCGCCAGTGGTACGGGTGGTGGTACTGGTGGTGGTACCGATGGCGGCACTAGTGGTGATACTGGTAGCGGGCCTGTGTGGCAGTATAGATGCTGGGCCTGATGGCGGTACTAGTGGCGGTACTGGTAGTGGTACCGATGGCGGTACTTGTAGCCTGTGTGGCGGTACCAATGGCGGTACCGATGGAGGTGGGCCTGTGACAGATGGGCTGATTGATTGATTGACAGATGGGCTGATTGATTGACAGATGGGCTGATTGATTGATTGACAGATGGGCTGATTGATTGATTGACAGATGGGCTGATTGATTGACAGGTGGGCTGATTGATTGACAGATGGGCTGATTGGCTGGGCTGATTGATGTGCTGGGCTGTGTGACAGGTCCTCTTTATGGGGGGGGGGCGTATTGTGCACTGTAAACTGATGTAGACAAACTAAACTGAGCTAACTTACTGATCTCTTCTCTCTCCTCACAGATCGGTGTGTGAGGAGAGAGCAGGGATCAGGTAGTAACTCCTGCAGTTTGTTTACATTTGTGACCGGCTGTGATTGGACACAGCCGGTCACGTGGTAAACAGCCAATTCATTGGCTGTTTAACCTGATCGGGGACGCGCTGTGTCCAAGGGACACTCGCCTTAACCCGATCCCCGCTCTGCAAGCCTCTGGCGGCGCGCACGGAGCGCGCCGCCGAGTCTGTTGTGACACGTGATCGGCTGTAACTTTGACACAGCCGATCACATGGTAAACAGCCAATGAAATTGGCTGTTTACCGTGATTGGGGAAGCGCTGTGTCCGAGGGACACACGCCGTCCCCGATCACCGCGCTGCGCGCCCCCGCGGGCAAGGCATTATCCTGCAGGATGTCATATGACGTCCAGTATGGATAATGCAACCACTTCCCGGACGTCAATTCACTATTGACTGGGCGGGAAGTGGTTAAAGGAATATTTCACTTTTTTTTTTCACTTTAATCAATGCTCCCAAAAAAACGGCAGTTTTTAAAACTTTTTTTTTGCATTGATACATGTCCCCTGGGGCAGGACCTGGGTCCCCAAACCCTTTTTAGGACAATAACTTGCATATTAGCCCTATAATTAGCACTTTTGATTTCGAACGTTCGAGTCCATTGTATTTAATAGGGTTCTAAAATTTGCGCAAACTTTCGGTCCGTTCGCAGGTTCTGGTGCGAACCGAACCGGGGGTGTTCGGCTCATCCCTAGTATACACCACAACTCCACTGATCTCCACTAGATTCCAGGTCCCCTGCTGAATTGTAAACACAGGAGGTCAGCCGCTGGACACAGGCACCATTCAGAGAATGTTTTGCATTTTCTCAGTGAATGCAAATCATTCTTTGATTGAACAAGGTGGGGAGTGTGACATCAACTCCCCTTCCATAACCCTTTGCATTCATTAAGGAGATACAAAGCGATCTTTGAATCACACCCATGGCACCTAACTTCTTGTGTTCTCAAACACAGATCACTGGAGTAGCAATGTCTGCTAGAATGATTTCCAGCTTCTAGAGGGATCCAAAAAGTATGGGATATACATAGTTACTATGGACCAAACTGGACTAATGTAGCAATGTGAAAATATCCATACCTGGAATTCTTCTTTAGTAAGAAAGGTTACCACCAGATTCAGCACTATATTATTAATGTTTTAAAGACTTCTATTGACACAGACCTGAGCACCAGAGAAGTCAATTGTTCAAAAGAACTAACGTCAGATGCACAGGATGAGTCTTTAGAATTGTTGCGGGTCACAGATCACCCGTGCTTTCTCTGAGTAGTAAGCAGTGTAGCACACAAACCTTTTTCTCGCCTGGCTCACTTGCGAGTCAAGGCACACCGTGCTATATGACCGTACCCTCCTGTTTGAAGAGGTTAAGCGGTGTTCACAAATTTTGGGTCTTTCAGCGAGTTACCCTTTCCACTGGTTCTCTTCCCCAGAGTATGGGGTCAAGTCTCTATTTCTCCCCCCAAAGAAAACAATGTCCAGAAGTACTTTAACTCCAACATAGAGTTTATTTTCTATTTGTTGCATAGTAGATAGAGACAGGTGGATGAAAGGAGAAATAGTGTGAAGAATAGATCCAGGCACAACCAGCAATCTCGTCGCTACTCGATCCCAAGTGGGTTTAGCTCACCCGGATAGTCCTCTCTCACAGTCCTAGCAGCCGGTGTGGAGCTCGAACAGTTCCGCCACCCTATCCCCTCCTGGGACGGGTGTTAGAAATCCTCTAACCTCTGTAGACTTTAAGGACAGGATAGTGCCAATGGGCACTCTACAGGTTAGCTTCCCCAAATAACAAATCCTTCCCTCTGACAGGTCACCAGGCCTCTCCCGAGACAGCAATCTTCCATTACTCATCTCCTCAATGGGACCGAGCCTCCCCTGGCTTCCTCTTGGTCAGAGCGAGTACCCTTCCCCGGGCACCCTGGGATTCTTCTTTCGGGAATAGGCCCTAGCTAAAGGTGCCCTCTCCCGGCATGCACAGCAGGTTGACCACGCCCACTGTACCGCTGCCAAGAGAGGACACCCCAAGGCGTACTAATGCCACCCCTGGCTCAACCCTGACCTGATATGACAGCGCCACCTACAGGTCGCAGGGAACCATACACCAGGCAGCATCACATAGGCAGAAGCAATACCTAGCAATGAGAATGGTCTGAGCCTGGCTAATAGCTCAGACCAGCCCCTAAATTTAGGCACATAACACCCCTAAAAGTAAAAGGGTGCTACAGCAGCATTTCTTTTTTTTTTAACAAGAAGACAGCAGCATTTCTTTAGTTGTATTAACAGAGTAGATCTATTCCCATCACTCTGAAATAATTCTGTAATGCAATCTTCCCAAGGTTGTATAAAAGAAATCTCAGTATTTGTTCTTAGGTACTATAAACACTGATAAAATAGCTAAGGTACTGCAAAATGCCAGAGTTTAAGGGCTCATGCACATGGACATAATTAGAGGCATATGGGCATCAGTGGCGGTGGGTCCATAGGGGGCGCCGGAGCGCCGCCCCCTCTCGCTCCCGCACCGCCACTGAAAGACAATACACAGATTCATGCATTGCATGAATCTGTGTATTGTCACCGCTGCCGCGCTGCCCACTATTCATATGGCCGGCCTCCTGGTGAGCGCCGGCCATATGAATTAGAGCGGCGGTGGGTGTGGCTTGGATAGGCTTTCCAAATACAGCTCTCACGCTGTATTCGGCTTCCAAAAACTCCTCCCAGGTACGCACGGGGTGCGTTCCTTGGAGAAGACTGTGGAGGTTTCAGCCAATCAGGTTCACCGGATCTGGTTACCGGTAACCTGATTGGCTGAAGCGACATCGAGGGCGGGAGAAGACATCGAGGACGGCGCGGACCGAGGAAGGTAAGTGCAGGGCTGGGGGGAACAGGCTGCATTTGGGGGACAAACTGGCTGTATATTGGAGCACACTGGCTGTATATGGGGGGCACACTGGTTGTATATGGGAGCACACTGGTTGTATATGGGAGCACACTGGTTGTATATGGGGGGCACACTGGTTGTATATGGGGGGCACACTGGTTGTATATGGGGGGCACACTGGTTGTATATGGGGGGCACACTGGTTGTATATGGGGGCACACTGGTTGTATATGGGGGGCACACTGGTTGTATATGGGGACACACTGGCTGTATATGGGGGGCACACTGGTTGTATATGGGGACACACTGGTTGTATATGGGGACACACTGGTTGTATATGGGGACACACTGGCTGTATATGGGGGACAAACTGGCTGTATATGGGGGACACACTGGTTGTATATGGGGGACACACTGGCTGTATATGGGGGACACACTGGCTGTATATGGGGGACACACTGGCTGTATATGGGGGACACACTGGCTGTATATGGGGGACACACTGGCTGTATATGGGGGACACACTGGCTGTATATGGGGACACACTGGCTGTATATGGGGGACACACTGGTTGTATAGGGGGACACCCTGGTTGTATAGGGGGACACACTGGTTGTATATGGGGACACACTGGTTGTATATGGGGACACACTGGCTGTATATGGGGGACACACTGGCTGTATATGGGGGACACACTGGCTGTATATGGGAGCACACTGGTTGTATATGAGAGACACACTGGCTGTATATGGGGGGCACACTGGTTGTATATGGGGGACACACTGGTTGTATATGAGGGCACACTGGTTGTATATGGGAGACACACTGGTTGTATATGGGGGCACACTGGTTGTATATGGGGGACAAACTGGCTATATATGGGAGCACACTGGCTATATATATGGGGACAAACTGGCTGTATATTGAAGCACACTGGCTGTATATGGGGGGCACACTGGCTGTATATTGGAGCACACTGGCTGTATATGGGGGGCACACTGGCTGTGTATGGGAAACAAACTGGCTATATATGGGGGCACACTGGCTGTATATGGGAGCACACTGGCTGTATATGAGGGCACACTGGCTGTATATGGGGGGCACACTGGCTGTATATATGGGGGCACACTGGTTATATATATATATGGGGGCACACTGGCTGTATATGGAAACAAACTGGCTGTATTTGAGGGGGCAAACTGGTGGCGTTTGGGCACAGTGGCTGCGTTTAATGGGCACAGTGGCGGCAATTTTTTTTTTTTCAGTTTGTTTGCGCCCCCCCAAAATTTTTGAGCACCAGCCGCCACTGATGGGCATACTGTATAAAGTCTACATTTGCAGTGACTTTGAGCCCTAACTGGTGCATAATTCTGGCCATAGGTCTGTATTGACAAAATACTCTGTATGCGGGTATATGCCTGTAAATACTGGCTCTTGATTTACAGATGCATGCATATAAATATGCGTTCCCTAATGTGAAACCTCAGGAAGTCTTTATTAGACCTATAGAGCAATTATGACATAATGTTAAATATTGTGATGGTTGTTGTTATTATTATAGCTACTATGACTCTGGTAAAATCAGTGGCAGTTGACACTGCCAAGTGCCACAAAAAGAGTTTGCCAGAAAGCCCCATCAAAATTTTGCCTTGTGTCTACATGGTCTGTAGTTTCACAACCCCCAATATCTAACCCCCACCCCCAGGGCCGTCGGAACAGGACAGGCAAAACAAGCAATTGCTTGGGGCCCCGAGCTGGCCTGGGGCCCCAGCCTAGGATGCCTGCCTGCTGCCTGTCACTGTCCTGGATTTCCAAATTCCGCCCTGGATCTAAATGCACGATCGATCTGACAGTGGCTGTGGATCCCCCTAGCCTAGCTGGCACTGTCTCTGCTGGTTGCTACGTGACGCCCGCTTGGTGTGTAGAAACCAGTGACGTCACTAGCAGAGCAGGAGAGAGGCAGAGTTGTGCCTATCACAGGCAGCGGAGGAAAGATCTTCTAGCTAGCTCCGCCTCCGAGTCCACCCACCTCCTCCCGCTCTGTCCTCGAGTCCACACTGTCCAGCCAGGCACTCAGGCAGCGGCATGCTGCTGTGCTGAAGAATACAGAAAGACGTGACAGAGTGATTTCAGCCAGCTGTGTTAGTGTGTGTACAGTGTAACAGACTAAACAGACAGAGTAGAAAGCAGGCAAGTAAAAAGCATTGCTCACTCACCATTGTCAGCACTGACCAACACATCATAAGGGGTGGGCACTGCACTGGGCAGGACTGGACCAGGAGTCAGCTCTGAGGGGTTCATGCTGGGACCTGTAGTTCTTCACTTTTGGGGGGGTCACATGATTTCCAGTCCCAGCATAAGGGAGGGTTCATGCTGGGACTTGAAATCATGTGACCCCCCCAAAAGTGAAGAACTACAGGTCCCAGCTGAACCCCTCAGGACACACAAACACATCCTGGCAGGGCAGGGAGGGTTCATGCTGGGACTTGAAATCATGTGACCCCCCCAAAAGTGAAGAACTACAGGTCCCAGCATGAACCCCTCAGAGCTGAAGATGTTTCCTGCATCACTGGCACTGCACTGCATACATGTTGATGACTCCTCACACCCGACCCGCTATGCTGTGGTTCCTGTAGGCTTTGCGTGAGTGCTGGGGGGGGGGGTGAGGGGGCCTCCATGTCCATTTTGCTTGGGGCCCCCAAATTCCTTCAAATGGCCCTGCCCACCCCCACCCCTATCGTTCTTGTTTAATGTTGCTGGTGAAATGGGGGAGATGTTTATTCACAATAAATAACAAATAGTTGGAAATCAGAAAAATCACTCAAGGCACAGAAAAGGTGGTCATGGTGTTCAGGATAAAGCAGCCATATTGCATGCAGGATATATATGCAGATATATGTTGTTGTTTTTTGACAGGTTTTACATTTTTTACATAACCAATGCAAAGAGAATGTATCCCTGTTTTAATAAAGTCAATGGCAAAAGCTCATTTAAAATAACTAGTGAATAGTTCACCTCCTTGTTTAAATTTCTGCTACCTTGTGATTAATTTACAAGACTGTTGTGCACATTCTGGGCAAATTCCCTTTGGATGGTTTTTATTTTCTGAAAGCACTAATGCTATGCAATTTTGCTAATTAGCCACAGCCATCAAGATATAATGAGGGATCCTCCCAAATTTATGTACATATTCAGTGACCATTTATCCAAATTCTTTCTGTTGGATCAAAAATAGCATCTGTAATATCTAGAGCACAGGTTAATTTAAGAAACATTATCATTCCACTGAGAAGGGGCACATAGGACTGCGACAGTAATTTTTCAACATTTAGAATCAATGGACCACTTTGAAAAATATATATATTTTGAATCTGGGTATAGATCTCTTCCTGTTACAATTCCGATATATTGTAACACATATTTTACTGGCAGCCCATCTCATTATCACTGTTCAGAGGTCCTTCAGCTGGTTAACACACATTACCACTACGAACATGTGTTGGCAAGCAGACGATATGCCCTCCACACCTTTGACTCCCTTTGGCATTCCTGGTGTACTTGGCTTGGAGAGCCATAATTATCCCACTGATAACATCAACAAACTTGTTTCTTTGATATGTACTGCTACCAAAGTTGCCTTGTAATTACCTTCTTTTTCTTCTTTTTTTTGTCACGTTTTCCAAATAAGTGCCAATAATGCATGCCCTGCATGGCATATTTTCATCTGATGCATATTATGCTATTGTCTCTTTATATAAGTACCTTTGTATGTTTCTATGCTTATACCAATAAAAATGTAAAAAAAAAAAAAAAACTTATTTAAGTATAAAATAGGCCATACCTAAGATCTCTTATTTTGTTCACAAACATCATCAGTAAAGAAAAAGATATATTTGACTGCACCCATGTTGTAACAGTCATCATAGAAAACACACTGGAGTTCATTTGCTAAAACTGGAAAGGGCAGAATTTGGTACAGCTGTGCATGGTAGCCAATTAGATTCTAACTTCAGCTTGTTCAATTAAGCTTTGACGAAAAAAAAACTGGAAGCCGATTGGTTTCTGTGCAGAGCTGCACCAGATTTCCACTCTCCAGTTTTAGTAAATCAACCCCACTGTGACTTTTGCTGCTATTATAGAGAAGGTTTTCAGTGCATGTGCGGAAAGACACAGCTCCATTTTTCTGAACGGTAGGAAAATCCCTAAAGAGGAAAAATAATATAGGCAATAAAATAAAATTGCTACACAAAAAATGCGCTGTCACTGTACTTACGATACCAGTAGGGAAGGGTTTAACATCAGGGGTGATCTAAGGGTTAAATGTGTCCCTAGGGAGTGCTTTCTGTGTGTGTGGGGGGGTGCTTGTACTGCTTAGCAGAAACACAGGATCTCTGTCTTCCCTTGTCACAGAACGCGATCTGCCTTGTTTACATAGGCAGACTGCCATTTTGCCTCTCTCGGGAAGGATTGGCGGGTCCCGACGGACATCGGGTCCACCAGACCCGCTGATTGGCTCCCGCTAGATCAAATCATAGTGGGAGCTGGTCACCAGCAGCCACCAACCCAGAAGAGGCAATCATGTTCAGGTACGTGATTTTGCCTGTAGGAGCCGCCGCCCCGCATTATATGAATGTGGGCTGATTGGCAAGTGGTTATTCTAAAGCACTGTAACCTTCTGTAAAATTCAATACATTATGGTAACCTGGAGGATTTCTATACACCACTGGTGTACAGAATGTCTCCAAAATTTTTATTTCTTGCTTGTGTGATTGGCCCACTGAGTTTCCTAGACATTTGCACTAAGATACAAGTCAGATTTTAGGCATCCACTGCATTAGAAATGTCATTTTTTTGGTGAGATACTTCTAGGGATACTGACACTGTAGCTTTCCTTATTAGAACATAGAAAGTGATTAATAGTGAACCAGACACCCATTCAGAATGAGTATGTGATCAGTCTGGTGAAACAAATAGCTATTTCATCAAAGCAACAAAAGGTCTGCTACAATGTTTGTTAAAATCCATGAAATTACATGAAAAAATCTCAGCAAAAGTAGAGTTACTCAACCCATAACTGATGTTTAATTTTTTAGTAGATGCTGGAGAGCTAAATATAAACTCCAGCAGATGTAAAAGAATAAAAAAATGTTCCCTTAATGGATTTTAAATCCAAGCAATGTAAGTACCTAAAACTTGGTATTAGCCTCTTTTAATCCCTGTACAGCAGAGCTCAGATTAGCAGAGGGAAAAGCAGCAGACAAGTCCAATCTGTTCTACTGCAGTGCAAGGAGCATACTGATAGGAGGAGAGAGCAACGTGTAATAGAGGTGCACATATCAGTTTGCAACTCCTCTTTTCACTGTCAAGTAAGACAGAGGTTGGGAATGGACAGAAGGTGGGGGTAGAGGGGGAACTGTAACCTGCATTGACCGTCGCTCAGGGTCTCTTTTGGTCAGATATCTTCATATACGTTCCTGGGTCTACGAGGGGGAAAAAAGCACTGGACTGCATCAAAAGCGCACCAAAAACGCGCTGTTATGCATCAGGGACGCGCATGCAGAAAAGCACCTGGAACGCACCCACACTGCGTTTCTATGGTGTGAACTGGCCCTTATATAGTATTCATTTAGTTGACTAACTAATTAATTGATTTAATATGGTATTGGTTTATCTGAGATGCATTATCATCATTAATAATCTACCTCACAATGATACTGATTGATATCGTATCACCATCCTTCATAATGTATAATATATATTTTTTATCATATATATATATACACACCGTATATATTTTTTAATCCTATTCCCACCATTCAGTTTCCTTGCATTTTTTTTTCTTCCTATATACAGTATACATTTTAGATGAACCTTTTCACCCAGTAATTCTTTATCATATTTATTAACTTCATTTGTATTGTGTGTTTTTTTTAATAAATAAAATTAACATTAAATGTTTACTTCCCCCTGAATTTTTATTCATCATCTGTTTTATGTTATATTTATTCCACTTGCATTCCACTTGCATTGTGTCTGCTATAAAATGTCCCATCCAGCTCTCTCACACACTTTATGCTTGAAAAAGAGGTGTGGCCATTCTTCCACCAATGGCTTGCTAGCTTTAAAACATGTCGCATGTGTGTGACGTCATTGCCGGGCACCGTGCTGTGATGCTCTCCAAGCCTCACTCTGAATACACGGCCGTGTTTACTTCCTACTCTACAGAGACAGAGTGCACACTGAAGCCACAGCGCGGCTTGCCATAACCACTGACGCTTGTCCTTCACTACACCTTACCTGGAACTCATATCTTCTTCAGACTGACTTTTTCTGATAGACCAAGATATGCCCAAGCCTGGATCACTGAAGAAAACCACGCTGTGCTCAGCCATCCCACTCCATCCTGCATGGATCTGATGTGGTGCCAGCTTTACAGGACTTGCTGTGACTTGCAGTCCCACTCCATCTCTTCAGCCCAGCAACCGGACCTGAATGCAACTTACCTGTTCTCCATGTGAGTGGATGTTGTTGTTTATTAAATTATTCTTATGATACATACTCAGAGGCGCCCCTTTTCTTGATTTTTTTCCTAGCATACTGGAACTGGCTTTTTGTTTTCTTGGTGGCTGCCCTGACTGATCCCCTGCCATATAGTTCTATGTGTGCATATATATGTGTATACACACACCTTCTTACCTCTGCCCTTGGACTATTGGGAACTACTACTTGAGGTACCTGTGCTTTGCGCCTTTTTTACTTGTTTAGTTCCTGGGTCTAGAAACTTGCTATGACCATTATGGCTTGTTTACACTTCAGTTGGGGTCAGTTTAACACCCATCAATCACTCCTTTTTAGCTGGGAAGGCAGCGCCCGGGGGTGTACATATGTTATGACCGTAAAGTATTGCTTTAAGGCTGCAGCAGGCGTTATACCCCCTGTTCCGTTTGGCAGCCATTGCCACCCGCTGAATGTAACCTATTTAAGTGAATAGGGCTGCACTTCAACTGTACACAAAGTATATGGTTGCGGCATTGTAGTTTGCCATTTAGAGGGTAAAAACAAATGTCAAATGTTCTCTAAAGAGCGATACAAATGTGTTTCGTTTTTTAGTAAGCTAGATAGGTTTTTAAATGTATTTAATATTAAAGGCCTCATTAACACAGGAGAAGTGAGGCCCATACAAAGTGAAAAAAGCATTTGTATACACGTCCAAAGCCGCCTATCAGTGAATGGAGATGCAGCGGCTTTGCAGACACCGTCACACATCCAAGTTTAACATAAACGTGGCCCCTAATGCAGACAGTGTGTGTACAGCCTCTCCATCTCCATTCACTAACATAGGCTGCCTGCACACAGATCCTAACAGCTCCGGATGTAAAAAAAAAAATACCTCATTCATGCTGTACAGCCCTTATCTCCCATGTGAATGAGACTTAAAGAACATGTGAAAGGGAGTGCTGGAACAAAAAATGAATGGGAACAGCCACAACTCCAAGATGACAGGATCAGAGTGGAGAATTATAGTAGACAGATTATGCCAATAGATAGAGCATTCAAGACATTTAAGAAGCCAAAGGCTTACTCAGGTCACCAGACTCCATCTCCAAAAAAATATCACTTTTTAGGGGGACTAAATTGAAACAATAGTTTTCAGTATGTGGAAATTCTGATTTAGCCATTAAACTTTAACTAAAAGTCATTCTTGATGTGATTTTTCTGTTTTTTATTTTAAGAATGGGATTTAATATGCAGTCATGACCCTGAATAATCAAGCTGTAATATACAGTAAGTAAACTAGTGCCCAGATCATGCACACTAAAGTGTCAGGTCACCTGTGGCCAGATGACAGATGCACACCGTTGGGGGTCAGGAGTGCACCCCACAAGGTAGTGAACCCTATGGCTGACTGCTGCGGATGGGGCACTAGGTGGTTGTGGAAAGCGGGACCAGTAGAGCATAACAGGGATCCACAGGGAGCTAGAGCCCAAGATTCCCCAGGGCGCGGAGTCTAAGATCCAGCAGGTTTTCACCAGAGCCTCTAGTGGTGAGGATGACCTACGCTGCAGCTGGGTCCAGGTCGCGGCCCCGCAGAGTCCCCTAGCTCACGCTCCGTAGGGTAAAGAGGATAGAGGGGAAGCAGCAGCACAGGATACAAGAATAGTGAGGGGAAAAGCCAAGGTCAGGGCAACAAGCAAACACGGATAAACGAAGGACAAGCCGAAGGTCAAGGTCACTAGCAGACAGGGATAGTCGGGGACAAGCCAATATCGTAACACAGAGACAGACATAGCACACGGCAGGCAGGAACCCAAACACACAATGCTTAACAAACACGTTGATCAGCAAGGCAGACTTGCAGTGCACAGGTTAATATAGAGTTCTGTGATAGGGCCTGGGGTGGAGCCAGGCTGGGAGGAGAGATTATAAAGGCAGCCAGATTAGAGAGTCTGGCCTCTAAGGTTAACACATGAAGAGGAAGGTAAGATGGCAGACAAACATTACTGCATATCCATGACATAAAGTATACACTATATACAGTGCTCAGCATAAATGAGTAAACCCCAACAGATTTTTCCTTTCCTTTCAGAATCAAAATTTTCTATGGGACACTATACAAAATACTCCCACAAATGGAGGGCCATGAATTGCAACCAAGATTAGTTAATTTGCACACACAAAAAAATATTTTTTCCTAACAAATTAATTCAAGACCATTTTGAATAAATGAATACACACCAATGAAAGTTTTAGGAGCAAAGCTAAAATCCTAATTAACAAGAATTAAACTACAGGTGAGTCTAATTATTCATTAAACAGGTGTCCAGCAGACAGTTGATTATAAAAGGGCATTACTTAACAAGGAAAACCCTTTCTCATTTCATGCTGTCAGCAATGGCACCACATGAAAGAGAAAAGTCACAAGGCCTGAGAAAGAAAATAATTTATTTACACAAGAAAGGTGAAGGCTACAAGAAGATCAGCAACGTTTTATTTTTCAAGCCAGAATACTGTAGCAAAAGTGATACAAAAATGTAACAAAGGTGGAACTGCAACCATCTCACAGACATGTCCAGGCTGTCCACGAAGGTTAACATTTTGACAGGAGCATCTTCTGATGAGAAGGGTTGAAGAAAATCACCATGCAAGTTCACTGCAGTAGGCTAAAAAAGTAGAAAGCCAAACTGGGGTGATTGTTTCCCATGACACAATAGAGGAATGGCATGCATGGGTTCCGTCCATGAAGGAATCCTCTCCTAAAGCCCATGCACAAAAAAGCCCGCCTAGAATTTTCCGGGGTCTATGCTGAAAAAGAAGATGACTACTGGGACTCTGTACTCTGCAGTGATGAAACCAAGATAAATGTTTTTGGAACTGATGGCTTCAAAACTGTATGGCGTCACAAAGAAAAATGCATGGTGCCTACAGTGAAACATGGTGGTGGTGGCAGTGTCCTTCTGTGATGCTGCATGAGTGCTGCTGGTGTCGGGGAGCTGCATCTCATTGATGGTATCATGAATTCACAGATGTACTTCTCTATATTGAAAAAGAAGATGCTACCATCACTCTGTGCCCTGGATCAACGCGCACTTCTCAACATGACAGTGATCCAAAACACACATCTAAGGCCACTGTTACATTTCTGAAGACAAACAGGGTGAAAGTGATTCAGTGGACAAGTATGTCTCCTGATCTGAACCCAATCGAACACCTATGGGGCATTCTGAAGAGACAAGTTGAGAATCACTCTCCATCCAGCATCCAGGCTCTAAAAGAGGTCGTTCTTGAAGAATGGAAAAAGATAGATGTTGCAATATGTCATCAACTTGCCATGCCTAGAAAACTTGGTGCTGTCCTTGCAAATCATGGAGGTAATACAAAATACTAGATTAGTAACTTTTGTTGTGGGGTATATTCATTTTTGCATCAACTAATTTAAGTAAAACTCCTTTATTGATGCTGTGTGTTTGGGGATTCACTGGGTGCTAATGAAGCTACTGTTACATTACATTGGGAGAGCTATTGGTACACCAATTAAAAGTAATCATACACCCACAATGAATCATTATGTCAATGTAATCTGGTTTCTCCTTTAGATTTTTTTCCTTTAGAGATATAGGGTATATATTTACAGATAATTGGTTTCCCTGGATGAGCAACTTTATAACAGTTAAAAGTATGATATTGGACTTCCGAATTTTAAAAACCCTTTTAATTTTTTCATTCGTTTAGGTATTTTCCCCCTAGTGGATAGGGAGACCAGTTTATTTGTTTCTTATTTAATTTTCGACACTATTAATTGTT
The DNA here is from genome assembly GCA_029206835.1 of Rana muscosa. Lineage (NCBI taxonomy): Eukaryota > Metazoa > Chordata > Amphibia > Anura > Ranidae > Rana > Rana muscosa. Next base: position 171,032,186 of record CM055122.1, on the reverse strand, counting down.
TTTTTTGGTGTTGTTTTTATGCTTATGTAATATAAATTCAACCACTACCCTATAAATGGTATATATAACATATATTATCCTTCTCTTTTATTACTTCCCAAACTCACAGAGCATCAGACAAAAACACACATCGAGATGTGGAAATCCACCCTGGAGCCTTGCCATGATTTGAAAATCTAAACCTCAATTTTCAGAATTTCATATATAAAGAGGTCTCAGCTAGTCAAATTGCAGATAACCAAATGTCTACCCTCAATAATCTACTAAGCATTTCAGTTCACGTAGCTTATAAATAAATGTAGGTAAACAGCAATACCCATGATCCTCTATTCTCATTTAGCACATATAGTTTTCTCTTGAATTGGCGACTGCATTATCAATACATTGCTCTTTTACATTAATAATACAATTGCAGTTACATACTGTATATACTTATAAGCTTTATGACCAAAAATACTTACTTTTGTGCGCAGTTTAGGCTGAGGTTTTCTGATTCCACAAAGCAATAACACAGAAGCATAATATAATTTGCATGCAACATCTCCAGAAAAGCAATTGATTCTATATCACATAAGGGTTACATGTAGACCAAAAAATATTTTATTTGCATCTTATAAGTTGGTACCCCATTATGGTCAATTTTCACAATAGAAAATATGTTATGGAGGCGCATGCGCGGAGCTCTGAGGATGGCTGCTTGAGCCAGGAGCTCCTCACCACCCCTGCCCAGCGGCGCTATTATCTCGGTAAATACCGCTTCAAGAGCAGAACCTCCGGTATCACCAGAACCCCCATACTCCCGGGCACACCCCTATATAATTTTTATATCGAATTTTCCTACCTGAGAGCCGCATTTTTAGTTCTAAAAACCGGACGAAAAACCCAAAATGGCGGCTGCGGCGCAGCTACTTGTCAGCGGTGCTGAGGTACCTCAGGATGACAGGGGACTGCCTGGACAGATAATTAGATAATTCATCAATATCCTCCCCAATTACATGAGACTACCCAATTAAGTGTCACTCCAGCACTAATTTCCATTGAATCCCTGAGGGGACATGTTTTAGAGCCATATGCTATTTCTCCTATGGGACCTACTACTGTCTGTCAGGATGGCTCAATTCCTGTCAGCTCTATAACTGAGGCCTCTGCTTTCTCTGTGATGGCCTTGTATCAGGCTTTGGCTGAACTTCTTGACAGGGGGCTCTCACAAACAGCAGCTAAAATTACTGGAGAATTGAAAGCTGATTTTCAAAATTTAGGGACCCGAATTGAACATGTGGAAAACAAGCTTGACCAGACGGTAGCCATTACAAACCAAAATTCGGAACAATTCAATCGGTGCAGGAACAACTGGAAGTGGCCCTACATAAGATCGACGATTTAGAGAACAGGTCCAGAAGACATAATATTCGTATCAGAGGTCTTCCTGAATCTATCACTGACATCCCAGCCGCAGTACAAAATGTTATCCAATCCCTAATACCTGATACCTGATATTGCACAACACCGCCTGGAATTGGATAGAGCCCACAGGTCCCTTGGACCCCCCCAGAAAGGATGACTTACCGAGAGACATTATAGCTAAACCTCACTTTTACGCAGTAAAAGAAGAATTTATCAGAAAGGCTTGCACCATGTCTACTGTTCAGTGTCAAGGTCATTCAGTACAAATTTTCGCGGATCTCTCCCCTTCTACTATACAACGGAGGAGGGCTCTGAAACCATTACTACTTGCCCTAACTCAAAAGGACATAAAATATAAATGGGCATTCCCATTCGCAGTGAAATTCATGGATAAAGGGAAGAACTACTCCTTTTTTCACTTTTCAGGACGGTGAAAAACTGCTCTTGAACCTCAAATTCATCTCTCAAGAAGCTGATATGCTCAGAATCCTTCCAAGAGACCGAATCCCACAAGTCCTCAATCTCCACTGTGGACCAGATCAAGATCCAAGAAGGCTAAGGACGATGGTCCCACTTGAACTAGCTCCAATTGATAAATGTTACCAATTACACCTGGTCCCTTTAAGGTGCTGGGAAAGATTTATGCTAAGAGGTCGAGATTGTTCTTTTTCTTAATTATAATGGTTGCTCGTTTGGCTTTTTCAATTTTTCATTTTTTTTTATTTTTTCTCCTAATCTATATCCTGAGAGGATTTTTTTTCACCCTATGGGGTATTTACCCCTCTTTTTGATTGGGAGGACCCACACTCCTTGCTCCACCTTGGGAGGGAGGTCTGAGGGTGTCTTGTAATAGATCTAGCTTTGAGTGAACCGGTTCTTGGGGTATATAGTTTTACCTCAAATTAACTCATTGTTGGTGTTTGCTGCAGTAATGTAATTTTTTTTTTCTATTTTCTCAGGGGCGCCCTGGCCGGGGTGGGCCCCATGTACCTCCACCTTTCCCTTGAGACTCCCAAAGAGCTTTGGGGGAAAGGTAGCCACTTCCCCTCGGGGAATGGGCCTTATTTGCTCTACCTTGGTAGAGATTCTGGGGGAGAATTTCCCATCTCCCAGAACATTTTTCTTTTTGAAATTTTCAGTTGATTTTTGTCATTTTTTTTCTTTGGTATTCTTTTTAAATCCTTTTCTCTTTTTCAGATCTTCTTTTTCCGTTTCTATATCTGTACTTTCTTACACGTGCCTAATCTACCCTTGTTTTACGGATTGTTTTACAGTTTGTATTGATCATAAACGCAGAATAATATCCTGGCTGCCTGTTGTTGGACCAATCAGTTTGCTGGGCCTGGAGAACAGAATGTATGGTGGGGTGAGTGACTTGGATGATAGACATAGCACTTTTTCTGACTCCCATGGCTAATTCTACACAGAGCTCACTCAAAATTGCCACGCATAATGTTCAGGGTCTGAATTCCCCAATCAAAAGGCGAAAAATGTTTGACTTTTATAAATCTCTTGGTATTGACATTCTATTGATTCAGGAAACCCATTTCCCTAGACAATATAGTCCCAATTACATTCATCCCCAATTCCCCCAATTCTTTTTGGCAAGTGCGGAAAATAAAACAAAAGGAGCTGCAATTTTTATTTCTAAATCCTGTCATTTTGACTTTGTCTCTGAATTTAAAGACCCGGAGGGTAGATTCATTTTGGTAAAGGGCACATTAGAGGGCCACTTATATTCCCTGATCTCTTACTATTCCCCCAACTCTGGGCAGGATAAATTCTTTCGTAGTATATTAGCCCCCTTATTGGAAGGTACAGTTATATGGGGTGGGGATTCTAATGCAGCCTTTGACCAGGGATTGGACAAGTCCAAACCCCCCTCTGTCCAACTCACAAGACCCACCAGGATTAGCCTAAAGATTGCCAAGCTATTACATGACAGAGGTTTAGCGGACGTCTGGAGAGAATCTAATCCTTCTCTGAGAGATTTTACCCATTATTCCCACCCACATAATACCTATGCCAGGATTGACCATATCCTGGTACCTTACTATATACTCCAGGCGGTAATTAATTCGGAAATTAAAGACACGGTCCTGTCTGACCACTCCTTGGTTATCATGTCCATTCGCACTATGACCGGTATGGCAAAGAGGGGTCATTGGAGACTGAACGAGTCCATTCTCTCGAACCCGATAATAAAGGCAGAAATTGATGACGCTCTCCAAGAATACTTTCGCTTGAATAAAATGGAGGGTACTTCTGCTGAAACCTTGTGGGCTGCCCACAAAGCCTTTATTAGAGGCAAAATTATTCAGCTGTCCACACGAATAAAAAAGGAACGCGAAGCGGACATTGTGCGACTGGAGAGGTCATACAGGTCCCTGAGAACACAACATAAAAAGAATCCTTCTCCTACTTTATTGGCCGAAATTGATAAAACTAGATTGGAACTTAATTTAATTCTCACAACGAAAGCGGCGAGATCCCTACGTTGGAGTAGTAACAAGTTTTATACTCAGAAAGGAAAAATTGGTAAGATGTTAGCAAACAAATTGTCCCCTAGGACTAGGATATCTTCCATGCCTAAGATTCGCATAGCAGGACAGGAACCCTCGGCAAACCCAGAAAAGATTCTTGAGGCATTTCATACATTTTACTCAAAACTTTATAGTGCTCCTCCACAACCTCCGGGGGACTCGATGTCCACATTCATGGATGGCCTACCTATTCCACCCTTGAGTGCGGAACATGGAGACTTTCTTGAAGCTCCGTTTTCGGTTGAAGAGGTGTCAGCGGTTATTGGAGGTTTCAAAACAGGATCCGTTCCGGGACCTGACGGTTTATCAGTTCCTTACTACAAAACTTTCACAGATACCCTCATTTCTCACTTGACAGACTTTTTCAATTTTATAACTCTAGGTTCCCAATTAGGCTCGCAACTCAATACCGCTTACATCTCTGTAATTCCAAAACCGGCTAAAAATCCGGAGGAAGTCTCTAATTACCGCCCTATCTCGCTGATTACTAATGATTTAAAAATTCTCACTAAAATTCTGGCTAATCGACTCCTCTTTTATTACTAAATATATCCACAAAGATCAGGTAGGATTTGTACCGGGAAGACAAGGCCTGGATCTGGTTAGAAGGGCTATTGATATTGTCTCCATTCTACAGTCTAATTGGGAGGGAGGTCAAAAACAACAGGGTTTCCTTCTAGCTCTTGATCTGGAGAAGGCCTTCGACTCAGTGTCGTGGCAATATATCCTCTCCTTACTGGACTGCTGGGGCTTTGGCCCACGTTTTTTAGGGGTGATCAAAGCTCTTTACTCCCAACCCAAAGCCCAAATCCGATTGCAAGGACACTATTCCTCCCCGATAAATATTGCAAGAAGCACAAGACAGGGTTGCCCCTTATTCCCCATTATATTTGCCATAGCAATCGAGACCCTAGCCATTGCAATTCGACATAATCCCAACATAAAGGGGGTATCCTGTGGGGATCAGACACACAAATGTGGTTTATTCGCAGACGACTTGCTTCTATTCCTAACTTCTCCCATTACGTCCCTTCCGAGCCTATACAAAGTCATTAGCGATTTTTCCAAAATTTCTGGGCTTCAAGTAAATTTTGCAAAATCGCAAGCTTTAAATGTTTCTCTTCCAGCTTCCACAGTTTCCCTCCTACAACAGTCTTTAAAATTTGAATGGAACGCTTCATCCATCAAATATTTAGGAATTTCCCTTACTTCACGTACGGATTCCCTTTACGCGAGCAATTACCCTCCCTTATTCCGCAAACTTACATCAGATTTAAAAAATTGGTCCAAACTTGAACTTTCCTGGTTAGGTAGGATTAACTCCATCAAGATGACCTTTCTACCTAGAATTCTGTACTTATTCCGTTCCCTACCCATTCCTGTCAGTAAAAAACAGTTACAGCCTTTACAAAGTATGATTCTCAAATTTGTATGGGGAAAATCTGGTTACAGAATACCCCAAAACACTCTTTTTTTTACATAGGAGAGAGGGAGGTATGGGATTGCCTAACCTATATAATTATTATTTAGCCGCTAGACTTGCCCAATTATCAGTAGTATACTCTAGTAATGAAAAACCGGACTGGGTATTTTTAGAGGGACAGGCTACCCCACATTTTTCCTTAGACTTTCTAATTTTGTGTCCCCCAAAACAGAGACCACCCATTTTATCCCCTTCCCTATCTCAATCCTATGCCCTGTGGGACAGATTACGTTCCCTTCCGGCTTTAGTGTCCGAAATACAGCCACTAGCACACATATTTTTATTTATTTTTTGTTTCATAAAGTTTTATTAGGTGAACAAGAGAGTAACAAAGTAACAGTAAAATAATACAGTACATAGTTGCATATGTTTACAAAAGTAAATGCATTATAATGCGCACAATGTTAGTTTGTTGTAACACCTTTGGTGATCATAAGAATAATAAAGACAGGGTTAATAATGTGCTAATTTTCCCTCTGGAATGGATATCGCGGCTTTTAGCTGGTGGATGAACAAGAGTCTTTATAGGATAGGACACTACTTTACATCTCAAAGCCCTATTACCATGTCCCATTGTCTAAGTAAATTAGATCTTCCAGATTCAGAAAAACTTAGATTTGAACAAATCTCGCAATTCTTACATGATATCTGGAGGGATAAACCAAATCCACCGAAATTTACAAATTACGAGCTTTGGTGTGGATTGGCCAGGGGACAAAGGGGAGGTATTTCTGTCATCTATTCGTCGCTTACTAGTACTACTATGAAATCCTCATATATGACGGCTTGGGAGAAAGACCTTCAGCTGAGCTGGGACTTAGGCTCCTGGCAGAGGGTATGCTCTGATTCATTTCGGGGTATTTTGAATAATTCTCTTATAGAAGCTAACGTAAAGATTCTTATGAGGTGGTATATGACCCCTGCCAGGCTTGCATCCATCTACCCTGATACTGATCCCAATTGCTTTAGAGGCTGCCAACTCTTGGGCTCGATGGTGCATGTCTGGTGGGAGTGTCCTAGGATTAGGTCTGTGTGGAAAAGGATATTCAACCTTATATTCAAGGTCACTAAGCTCCTGATTCCCAGGTCAGCAACTATAGCTCTCCTTAATGCTCGTATTCCTAGTGCCCCCAGGCCTACTCAGCAGCTGATCGCTTTATGCTACTCAACGCCAAAATTACCATTGCTAGGTCTTGGAGACAACCCAGGGTTCCCTTTCAGGCTATACACAATAAGATCTCTTGGATTATGACACAAGAGAAGTTATCTAGTATTTTATCAAACACATTTCCTAAATTCAAAGCTGTTTGGGAACCTTGGGCTGCTTACTGTGGTATTTCTCTAACGATCTAACTCGATCCTGTTCGCTATGTTCCAGAAACTCGATAATAGGCATGTGATTTATTTCCTCTTTTCATCTCTTTCCTTCTTTTCTTCTTTCTCTCTATTCTTTGTCTTTTTGTATCTTATTATTTTTTAAATTTTTCCTTTCCTTGTTTTTGGTTGATAAACGTGACTTAGGTTTTTTTTTATAATAGACTATTGGGAAGAATTGCTTCAGCAATTCTGTATTTTGTTATAAATATGTGTTTTGATTCTATAGTTTCAATGTTTTTTTACATTAGCTTTCCTCATAATCTGAAGGTTTGGTTAATGTGATGGGTGAGCTGGGAGGAGGGCCTGACCGGGGCACAGGAAGATCCCACTTGGGGTGTCCAGGTTAGGTATGACCTCTCTAACAGCCTGTCATTATGGTTCTTTTTTAATCTATTTCGTGTCTTACCAGGAATACACTCATTTCTTATTTTCCCAAACCTGGGTTTTTCTTTGAAATTTCAGTGATGGACTTATAATTAATTTTCTGTTTAGTACTGATAAAAACAATGTATTATTATCCCTTTATTAATATTTTATTCTTTCCTTTGTAATACATCATTGAACCCTTCGTCATATGGTACTTCTGTAATTTCTTTGATTATTTTGAAAAATAAAAATCTATTGAACGAGAAAATATGTTATGGTCTTTGTATTTAACTTGATATTTAACTACCATATGTAACAATGTAACATATACAGTGGGTATAGAAAAGAATCAACCCCTTTAAAATAATTACATTTTGTTGCTTTGCAGCCTGAAATGAAGACAGACAGTTTTTGTTTAATCCAGCTGTATTTTTCTCTGTGCAACTTTTAACATCCAAGTGAAAGCTATAACACCAACATGTCAGAAAAAAGAAAAAGATAAATAAAAAACAGAATCACAGAGTTGGAAGAAGGATTACCCCACTCCTAAAAATGACTTTTAAACTGAATCAGGTGTAGCTAATCACCTTCTCAATAGCACGCAAAGCCATTTGACTTTCAACTGTGAACCAGCTGTGGTCATTTTGATTAGCTCAGCATAGAAAGAGCTTTCCTGGAGCATTTTAGTTTCTGGTAGTGCAACTGAAGCAAACAGTCAACTATGGGTGGCAAGGCACTGTCAAAAGATATCTGAGATAATGTTGTGGACAGGCACAAGTTAGCATATGGATACAAAAAAATGTTGAAGGCTTTATCAATGCTTAGAAGCACAGTGAAGTATAGTATTAAGAAGTGGAAGGTATTTGGTACAACACAGGCCCTCCCAGGGTCAGGACGTCGCTCCAAACTGGATAAAATAGCCAGGAGGAAACTGGTCAGAGAGGCTACAAAGAGGCCTACTCTGGAGCAGTTGCAGTTGCAATATCACAAATTCTCCACAAATGTGGCTTGTATGGGAGGGTTGCAAGAAAAAAGCCTCTACTCATGAAAGTCCACATGCAGTCAAGACTGAGCCAAAACGCACCTTGAAGATTCTGAGGCCACATGGAAAAAAGTGTTATGGTCAGATGAGACTAAAATTGAATTATTCAGCAGAAATTCAATACAGTTCACCCTCCAAATGGAGGTGGCAATATCCTGTTATTGGAGTGTTTCTCTGCAGCAGGGACTGGAGCACTTGTCAGGATAGAAGAAAAAATGGATGAACCAAAATACTGTCAAATTCTTGAGGAAAATCTGCTCCCCTATGCAAGAAAGTTGTCAATGGGAAGAAGGTTTACCTTCCAACATTACAATGACCCAAAGCACACAGCAAAAATGACCACACAATGGTTGAAGGAGAAAAAGGGGAATGTCCTTGCATGGCCTAGTCAGAGACCAGACTTAAACCACATTAAAAATCTTTGGAATGACTTGAAGACTGCAGTCCAGAAACCATCACCATCAAATTTAACAAAATTTGACCAGTTATAAAAAGAATTGTGGGCAAATATTGCAAAGTCTAGATGTGCAAAGTTAGTAGAGACATATCCTAACAGACTACAGGCTGTAATTAAAGCAAAAGGTGGTTCAACAAAATACTGACACAAGGAGGTGATCCTTTTTCCAACTCAGTGATTCTGTTTTTGAATTTTTTGTTCCGACATGTTGGTGTTATATCTTTTACTTGGATGTTATAAGTTGCACTGAGTAAATATAGCTGGATAAAACAAATACTGTATCTGTCTTTATTTCAGGCTACAAAGCAACAAAAATTATATTTTTTTAAAAGGGGGGTGATTCTTTTCTATACCCACTGTAAAATGAGAGAAAACGAATAAACAAGAAACATTGAATTCAGTGGATAGATTGGGCTATTTACTTGTAGAGCAAATGTTGCTACTGTTCGTTTTATAGAAAAAAAATACTGCTCTACATTCCTGGGGACAAGGAGAGTTGGTACTAAGAACTAATTGAATGTGTTGAATGCCAATTTGCTCACACATAACTTTCTGACAGGAGATAAGAGCAGAGGGATAAGCTTAGATATCTTCTGCTGCTTCTTTATTGATTAATCACAGACCAGAGGTTTGAGTTGACCAAGCTGTATTAAATAACTGCAGTAGAGAAAAAATAGGTCGCCAGGCTGGCTCAGTTCTCTGGCAGAATAGGATGGATGGAAACCGAAATCAATCAGCAACCATTAGCAAATCACACAATCCTACTTTTCTGTGTTTTTAGTGGTTTGTCCGAAGTTTAGCCTTAAACTGAGCCACTTAACCTATGTGGACAGTATTACATTTTAATACTATTAGTGTCAGAGTGATCTCAATTGGTCTACAGGGAAAGAAATTAAGCCGGTGATAACTTTGTACAGTTTGCAAAAATAACCAACTGTCTATCATGAACAGACAATTTCAGCACCACAAGTGTTGGCTATATACATGGACCGTAGGGATGGGCTATCTGTTGGAGTCGAACATGAGTTCGACTCGAACATCGGCTGTTTGATTGTTCGATCGTTCGACGAAGATCGAACATTATGCACCAAAATTCGAGCGGCGTGTCACGGCCCATTGCTGGCTGATGATTGGCTAAGCATGCACTATGACCCGCATGCTTTGGCCAATCACAGCGCCCTCAGCGAATAGAGCCATAATTGGCCAAAGGCAGGGTGCCTTTGGCCAATTATGGCTCAGGGGGTTAAGTACATGGCCCACGCTATATAAGGCCACCTGCACGTCAACCTTGTGTAGTGTGTTGCGGCAGAGATAGAGAGAGAGAGTGTCATTTAATTTTGAGCAGGCAGGCGATTCAGTTAGCTGCAGTTTATTTTGTGTATTTAGTATATATATGCATCCCGGTTTTGTGTGTGCGTGTATATATATACACTGTATCCAGTTTAGCTTGATCTCACTGCAGACCGTTCCTGGTGTACTGTTTCTAAAATACTTCAGGCAGGCAGTTGATTCAGTTAGCTGCAGTGTATTCAGAATATATATACATCCCAGCTTTGTATATATATATACACTGTATTAGGGTTGTCCCGATACCACTTTTTTAAGACCGAGTGACAGTGGCACATGTGTCAGTATTTTTTTTTTTTTTACAATTTGTTACTTTTTTTTTTTTTTACAATTTATTTTTATTTATTTTTTATTTATTTTTTTACAATGCTTTCTTGTTTTAATTGTGGGGGGGGGGGGGGGTGTTTTCTTTTCTTTTTTTATTATTTTATTCTTTTTTTATCAGCCCTGTTGGGGGGCTTTGGTGAGATATCAGGGGTCTTAACAGACCTCTGACATCTCCCCTTTGAGACACGGAAAGGGACTAGGGACACAGATTCCCCAGTCCCTTTCTCAGCAGCCTCAGCTGCGCTGAAAATTCATGGAGAGAAGACAGTGGCTCCTTTCCATTCATAAACTGAAACATTGTAAACAATGTTTCAGTTATTTGAATGGACAGAGTCAGTGATCACTGACTCTGTACATTCCGACAAGTAAGGAGCCAGATTTACCGGCTCCTACCTCCGCTCTCTGACAGATCGAGGGGGTGGTGGAGGAGGAGAACGGAGGGGGATGGCAGCACGGAGGGGGACACGGATTAGGACGGCGGCACGGAGGGGGACGGCAGCACGGAGGGACACACGGAGGGGGACGGCGGCATGGAGGGGGACACGGAGGGGGACAGCGGCATGGAGACAGCAGCAAAACGGAGGGGGCTGGAGGAGTATACGGGGACAATCAGCGGTGATCGTGTGTGGGGTAGCTACAAGCACCGATCACCGCTGATTTTAAAGCAGCTGAAAGCCGCGCGGCGGGGGGGAAAGAGAGAAGCGGAGAAACTACTTTTAAATATATACAGCAGTGATCGGTGCTGGTAACTTCCCCCACCGCACTGATCACCGCTGATCACAAGTATCGGGTGAAGCATCGGGAGCATTTGCCTGAGTACAAGTACTCAGGCAAATGCTCGGTATCGGTACCGATACTAGTATCGGTATCGGGACAACCCTACACTGTATCCTGTGCAGCTAGATCTCACTGCTGACCGTTTCTGGTGTACTGTTTCTAAAATACTTCAGGCAGGCAGTTGATTCAGTTAGCTGCAGTGTATTCAGAATATATATACATCCCAGCTTTGTGTATATGTATATATGTATGTGTGTATATATATATATATATATATATATATATATATATATATAGCGCTGACATCCTTGCATATTGATGTGTGTTTGCATACTTTAATACAAAGTCTATGGACATTGCTATGGTTCAGTATTTGGAGCCATCTAGTGACCAAATACTGGTAATGCAGATATATGATTTTTACCTCAGAGAAGCACAAAGGACTAGACAGGAAGTGACTGTTGTTTTGATTAGAGGGTTGACCCTTGTTACCCAGGAGGCTTGGTGACCTACCCATGAACACTTTCTTAAGCAGTGCATGCTGGGTAGGATAAAAGGAACCAGAGCGGCCATTTTAGGTCTCTTGGGATTGCATGGCCTGCTTGTGAGGATCTGTGTGGAGGCCTCCCGGAGACAGCGGCACACAGCCACAGCGGAGCGCAACTCTGCGTGTTTGTACAAGGATCTGAGAGATCCAGAGACACTCATCTGAGCATCGGAGGACCGGATCCATCCAGCGGAGCGGAACGGAGTGACTGGCCCAGCTGACGGAGAAGCAAGCTGCAGTCACCGGACCAAAGTTACTACACGGAACTCCAATCCAGTTGGTGAGCGGGTCACGGCCCACAGTTTGTTAAGTTTCACACGCAGTTAGACCCATATACAGGCCTCACTGGAATTTATAGTTCCACGGAGGAGCAGAGCAACTGATACTGAGAAGGCTTGAGGCCTACCTACCCTGACGCCTCAAGCATTGTAAAATAGCTATTGGAGTGACGCCAGGAGCACCTTCACTTCAATTTAACTCACCATAAACTGTGGATTACACATCACAAGGAGTTACTTTAGCTAGCGAAGAAAAGAAGATCCAGCACTAAGTACTTTAAGTGAGATCTCACGCATAGCTTATAAAGTAGGGGGAGCTCCCAGGTATAAACATATATATATATATATATTGTTCTCAAATTGTTTATATTGAAATCCATTGTGCTGTCGTCCTATGTTGGGACGACAGCACAATTACTGTAATCACTTCTTTGCATATTTTACAGTAAAATATATTTCTGGTTAAGTATCCAGTTGTGTGGCGTACTGTTTTTCCCCCTCCAGGTGGAGCCAGTGGATCCTGGGGTTACAATACAGGTATTTTGCATTGTCTTATATTGTACTGTATTGCATTGCACCACAGCTGTGCCAAGGGGATTGAGCCATTTTAGTGGGGTTTACAAGTAGAGTGCAGGCCTAAATCAAACCAGCAGCTCCTTCGCAGGGTCAGTGCTACACGTGGGGGCTCAAGTCCGGGATCTTGTCACTCTACAAGCAAGCCCGCCCCTTGGTGCTACCATGGACCCCATCAAAGTAGTCCAATGGTGCGAAGCAGAAGGGACACGCTCGGAAGCGAGTGTGGCCATCGAACTTCCAGGGAGTGACTGGGGAGAGAAACAAATTAAAGAGGTGGTACAAACATTGTCCCCGGATAGAAAGGCTTACATGGTCGCAGAGAGATCAGGAGGAAGATCCACTGTGTGGGTTGGTGCAGAAGGCATTGGAACATCAACAGTCTGATGTGCTGCAGAGAAGCCCCGAGAAGAAAGCCCGGCTGTTACTGAAAGAATGGGATCGATTGCAGTTGCAACAAGGGGTGGTCTACCGAAGGGGCCCCTCTAATGAACCAGAAGAAAAGTGGCAGCTGCTCCTGCCAGGAAAACACAGAGAGAGGGTACTAATTGCTCTACACGATCACCTTGGTCATTTGGGAGCTGAGAGGACTCTCCAATTAGTAAGGGACAGGTTCTACTGGCCTCACATGAGGAAAGAAGTGGAGAGCTACTGTCATTCCTGCCTCAGATGCATACAACGAAAGACATTGCGCCAGAGGGCTGCCCCAATGGGCCATTTGGAGAGCCAGGGCCCAATGGACCTGGTCTGCATAGACTTTCTTTGTTTGGAATCCGATCTGAGTGGGCAGGGGGACATCTTGGTGGTAACAGATCACTTCACCCGTTATGCCCAGGCATTTCCTACTAGAGACCAGCAAGCAACCACAGTGGCAAAGATTCTCGTGGAAAAGTTCTTCGTCCATTATGGCCTACCTCAACCGATACATATATATATATATATACACTGTATCCTGTACAGCTAGATCTCACTGCTGACCTGTCCCGGTGTACTGTTTCTAAAATACTTCAGGCAGGCAGTTGATTCAGTTAGCTGCATTGTATTCAGAATATATATACATCCCAGCTTTGTATATATATACAGTGTGTATGTGTATATATATATATATATATATACACACACACACACTGTATCCTGTGCAGCTAGATCTCACTGCAGGCCATTCCTGGTGTACGTATTAAAATACACTTTCAGGCAGGCCAAGCAGGTGATTCAGTGACCCGCAGTGCATAAAATATATACTGTCTCCTACATATATATATCCACTGAATTGTACTGTAGCCAAGCCTATACCTGACTGCAGACCATTCCTTGTGTCCGTATTAAAATACCCTTTCAGGCAGGCAGGCCAGGCAGGTGATTCAGTGATACGCATTGCATAAAATATATACTGTCTCCTACATATATGTATCCACTGCATCCAGTCTAACCAAGCCTATACCTGACTGCAGGCCATTCCTTGTGTCCGTATTAAAATATACTTTCAGGCAGGCAGGCAGGCCTCGCAGGTAATTCAGTGATACACAGTGCATAAAATATATATACACTGTCTCCTACATATATATATCCACTGCATCCAGTCTAACCAAGCCTATATCTGACTGCAGGCCATTCCTGGTGTACTTTTTCTAGTAAATTTCAGGCAGTGTTTTTTTCTAGTCTAATTTTACAGTATGTCTGGAAGGCCAACAAGGAGAGGCAGAGACTCACAGGCCACTAAAAGAGGGCAAGCAGGCTGGTCGTGGAGACGGTGCATCCTCAGCACGTGGCCGTGGGGCGCGCTTGTCCTTTTTTTTCGACAGCTGGCCATGTTGAGCCACAACATGCAGAAGACTTGGTAGAGTGGATGACCAAGCCGTCCTCATCCTCCTCATCCTCTGTCACCCAGGCTCAGAGTACTTTGGCTGCCAATGCAGCTGCCAAAGCGGCCTATTCGATCGGCTCAATGTCATCCGTTAATCCTTCCCTAGCCCCACCATCATGCACGGAGGAGTCCCCCGAACTGTTCGACCACAGTGTTGGGTACATGCTGCAGGAGGATGCGCAGCATTTTGAAGGCTCTGATGATGGTACCCAGCTTGAGGATGGCAGTAACGTGAGCCCAGAGAGAGGGGGTGCCGAAGAAGGACATCAAACTGGCAGTCATGTTCCCCCAGCTGCAGCATACTGCCAGGTTTGCTCCAGTGACAAGGAGGAAGGGGATGATGAGGTCACTGACTCTACGTGGGTGCCTGATAGGAGAGAGGAGGAGGAGGAGGTGGCGGCACATCTCCAACGAAGCAGGATGCCCTCCAGGGGCCAGCTTAAGGGAAGCCAACTGACTGCATCACAAAGCAGAGCTCCACATGTGCAGGGCGCTGCTGACTCGTTTTTCCAAAAGTTCTTTGGTGTGGGCCTTTTTTGAGACGTGTGCAGCAGATCGCACCATTGCTGTTTGCAACATATGTATGAAGCGTATCAAGCATGGCCAAAACAGCAGCCGCTTGGGCACCACATGCTTGACCAGACATATGTTGAGCTCCCATGCAGTCCATCGGCAAAACGACTTAAAAGACCCACACCAAAAAACAAGGGGGACCTCTCCTTGCTCCTCATCAGCTAGGATCTCCAACCCCAGTATACCATCAGTCCTCTCAGAAACCTGCACTGAGAGGAATGAAGGTGTAGAATTAGGTGTGCCAAGTACTTGCGGGCAATCTGCTATCGCTGCACCAACATCCGATTGTAACAGGCAAATTTCCCTACCCCAGTTGCTAAACCAGCAAAAGAAATTCCGTCCCAGCCATCCACATGCCCAGCGGCTGAATGCTAGCTTGGCTAAATTGCTAGCACTCCAGCTGAGTTTGTGGAATGTGCAGTACCTCAGTGGCAGGTTCCCAAACGCCAATTTTTTTCACGGAAGGCGATTCCGGCTCTCTACCGGCATGTGGAAGGCAATGTCTTGGCCTCGTTGGACAGGGCGGTCAGTGGTAAGGTGCATATTACCGCTGACTCATGATCCAGCAGGCATGGACAGGGATGTTAACTTTCTTTCACGGCACACTGGGTAACTTTCATGGCAGCTGGGAAGGATGCATTACAGGGTGCAGTATTGTTGGAACTTGTTCCGCCACCACGCCTCCAAAATGCTGGTAGTGGTGATTCTGCCACACCTCTCTCCTCCACCCCCTCTTCTTCTTCTTCCTCTATGGCCTCTTCCTGTGCTGATTTGTCCTCGGAACCAGCGGTGCTCCGTAGGCGTTCTAGGGGCTACGCAAGCACTCAGGCAAAAAGATGCCATGCGCTGCTTGAGTTGGTCTGTTTAGGGGACAGGAGCCACACTGGGGCAGAGATTCTGACAGCTCTGCATGGGCAGGCTCAGAGGTGGTTGAAGCCACGCCAGCTTCAGCCAGGAATGGTGGTTTGCGACAGTGGCACCAACCTCCTCTCCGCCCTCCGACAGGGACACTTGACCCATGTGCCCTGTTTGGCTCACGTCCTTAATTTGGTGGTGCAGCGGTTCTTGTGTAGGTACCCGGGCTTACAGGATCTCCTGAGGCAGGCCAGGAAAGTCTGTGGGCATTTCCGCCGGCCATATAATGCCAGTGCTCGGCTGGCTGACCTCCAAAAGGATTGCAACCTGCCCAAGAACCGCCTCATCTGTGACATGCCCACCAGATGGAACTCAACGTTGGCAATGCTGCAGCGGCTGCACACGCAGCAGAGGGCCATAAACGAGTACCTGTGCAAGTATGGCACCAGGGCATGGTCAGGGAAGCTTTGCTTTTTTTGCCACGCCCACGCCAGTGGCTCATAATCAAGGATGCAAGCACTATCCTGTCACAATTTGAGGAGGCCACGAGGATGGTGAGCAGTGACAGTGCATGTATCAGTGATACTGTCCCTCTTGTCTACCTGTTGGAGCACACGCTGAGTGGAATAATTGACAGGGCACTTGAGGCAGAACAGAGGGAGGAACAGGAGGACTTCCTTACCTCTCAAGGCCCCCTTTATCCAGACAGTATTCCTGCGGGCCTGCCGCTTACACAGGAAGAGGAGGATTGTGTCAGCATGGAGGTGGAGCCTAGCACTCAGCATCAGCAGCAGTCTTCAAGGGATCATTTACAGTCCCCAGAAACCCATGGACTTGTACGTGGCTGGGAGGAGGAGGCTGCGGATCATGTCGTCCTTAGTGACCCAGAGGACTCTGGACCGAGTGCCTCAGCAAACCTACGCTGCATGGCCTCCCTGATCCTGCAAAGCCTGCGAAAGTACCCTCGGATTCATGTGATCAAGGAGAGGGATCATTACTAGCTGGCAACCCTTCTTGATCCACGTTACAAGGGTAAGGTTGCGGAACTTATCCAGCCTTCGCAGAGGGAGCAGAGGATGAAACATCTTCGTGAGGCCTTGCAGAAAGGTTTGTGCAATGCGTTTCCAGAGCCTGGGAGGTTACAAATTCCTGGTCCTGGACAACGTGTTGCTGAGGCTTTGGTCAGTCACAGAAGGAGCGGTGGAGAAGGTGGCCATCTGACCGATGCGTTCAGACAATTTTTTAGTCCGCAGCCCCAAGGTCTGATCGGTTCCAGCAACCATCGCCAGCGTCTGATTTGCATGGTGCAGGAATACCTAGGGGCAAGATCAGACTTGGAGACCTTTCCAACCGAAAATCCACTGGGTTACTGGGTCTTGAGGATGGATCACTGGCCAGAGCTTGCACGGTATACAATTGAGCTACTGGCCTGTCCTGCATCCAGCGTTCTTTCAGAATGCACATTCAGTGCTGCTGGAGGCTTTGTAACCGATCACAAAGTGCACCTGTCCACCGACTCGGTTGATAATCTCACCTTCATAAAAATTAATCATGCCGCGTACACACGACCGTTATTCATGTCATGGAAAAAACAACGTTTTTCTCTACGTGATTTTCTGTGTTTCCTCTCAAGTCTGCCCTGCATACACACGTTCATGAAAAAAAACGCTCAAGCAAAGCGCGTTGACGTACAACACATACGGCGGCACTATAAAGGGGAAGTTGCATTCGAATGGCGCCACCCTTTGGGACGCTTTTGCTGATCCTCGTGTTAATAAAGTTTGGTGAGAGACGATTCGCGCTTTTCGGTCTTCGTGCTTTTCAGTCTCCGTGCTTTTCACGACCATTTTAAAAAATTGAATTTTTCTCGTCATGAAAAACGGTCGTGTGTACGCAGCATAAGTCTTGGATCACCAGCTACCAAGCACCTGATGCTGATGTAACCGATTATTATTTTTTATGAATGTGAGATCCCTTTAAGATGCTGAGTGACTATCCTGTTATGCTGAGTGACTATCCTATTCCTCCTCGAACATTTTTGGTTCTGGGCACCACCTCCAGTGCCTAAGGCCCATGTCAGGGTCACCTGTGGCCAGGTGACAGATGCACACCGTAGGGGGACAGGAGTGCACCGCGAGGTAGTGAACCCTATGGCTGGCTTCTGTGGATAGGAAACTGGGTGGTTGTGGAAAGCGGGACCAGAGGAGCACAACCGGGATCCCAACGGAAGCGAGAGCCAAGATTCCCCAGGGCGCGGAGTCTAAGACCCAGCTGGTCTTCTCCAGGGCCTCTAGTGGTGAGGATGTTACGCTGCAGGCTGGGACCAGGTCGCGGCCCCTGGAGTTTCCTAGCTCACGCCCCGTAGGATAAGGGGAAGCAGCAGCACACGATAGAGAGAACCGAATAACAAGCCGAAGGTCAGGGGCCACAAGCAGACAAGGATAACGAAGAACGAGCCGAAGGTCAAGGGGCACGAGCAGACAGGGATGGTCAGGGACAAGCCAATAACGTAACAGAGAGACAGACGTAGCACACGGCAGGCAGGAACCCAAACACACAATGCCTAACAAACACGTTGATCAGCAAAGCAGGCTTGCAGTGCACAGGTTAATATAGTGTTCAGTGATAGGGCCTGGGGTGGAGTCAGGCTGGGAGGAGATTATAAAGGAAGCCAGGTGAAGGAGGTCTGGTCTCTAGATGAACACATGAGGAGGAAGGTAAGATGGCAGACAAACACTACTGCATATCCATGACAGTACCCTCCCTCTTATGGGCCCTCCCCCGCCTGGACCCAGGCTTAAAGGGAAATCTCTGATGAAACCTTCTCAACAGATGAGGTGCAGCGACATCAGATGCAGCGATCCAAGACGCCTCCTCAGGACCAAAACCTCTCCAATGCACAAGGTACTGAAGAATGCCTCTGCAGAGCCGAGAATCCAGAACTTGTCTAACCTCGTACTTAAGATTATCCTCAGAGACTGAAAACGAGGTAGGGAGATGACAAGAAGATCTATTGAGGACCAAAGGCTCTCTAGGAATAAGCAAGGGCATGAGACGATCAACAGGAATCTGAGGAGGGTCCCCTAGACCCTTAAAGGGGAACTGGTCATCTTGCACAGGACCATCAGACTGGGCAGATGTCAGTGGAACCCTGAAGTCAGGTTGGTTAGAAGGTGACATGTCGCCGGAGTCAAGCTGAATAGCTGAAGGACAAGCAGAATGTCCCGAACAAGAAAAAGTGAGAGGCTCACTGGGCATGGGCTGGACTGGCATAACTAGTACAGAGGCAGAGTGAATAGCTGAGTCAGGTGTAGCGACTACCTGAATCGCATCGCAAGACGTAGCGACTGCAGGACTTGTAGACAAGCTAGCCTGGCTGTGCGTCCAAGGGTGGTTAGGGACAGAGAAATGTAAATGGTTATGCAACCTGGAATGAATGACCGGCTCAGATTCACAGGGGGCAACCTTGGGTAGGCAGGACGAGGAACAGGAGGGACCCCAAGCCAGGATCTGTCCAGTAGTCCAGTCCACATGAGGAGAATGGAGCTGTAACCATGGGAGACCCAAAATTATAGGCGTTGAGGCCTTGGGTAAGATAAGGAAGGATATCCACTCCTGGTGGAGTGTACCCACCGACATCTTAACAGGGAGGGTCTGGAAGCGGATAGGTCCCCCTGGGAGAACAGTACCATCAATCGCCAAGACCACCAATGGCGTGGTGAGGGGCAAAAGAGTAAGTCTCATGGACGATGCGATTTCCCAGTCCATGAAATTACCAGCGGCTCCGGAATCCAGATATGCTGAGACCGAATGAGAAGAAGCACCAACATGAAGGAACACAGAAAGCAGAAGACGAGAAGGGGAAGGTGATATTTCTGGGTCCAATACTCCACTTTCCAGATGAAGTGGACCCGGACGTTTTTCTGGACAAAGAGAGCAAGTGTCACGAAAATGACCTTTGCCCCCACAGTAAAGACACAGACCAAGAGTTCTGCGCCTAGCACGTTCCTCGGGGGATAGCCTGGTCCGACCCAGCTGCATGGGTTCCTCAGCTGGTAGGAGATGCTCTACGGGTCGAAGAGAGGGGAGCTCAGGCTGACTAAGAACCAAGGAGTGCTGGCGTTGCTTTTCTAAGGTCCTCTCCTGAAAGCGAATATCGATCTGGTTACACAAGGAGATAACGCCGGCCAGATCAGTGGGGATGGTTCTTCCTGCTAATTCATCCTTCACTCTATCAGACAGGCCATGCAGAAAGGTTGCGACTAAGGCCTCATTGTTCCAGCTCAACTCAGCCGACAGTATGCGGAAATGAAGGGCATACTGTCCCACAGAAGCAGACTCTTGGCGGAGACGTAAAAGGGTGCTGGCCGCTGAAGAGACACGAGCCGGTTCTTCGAAGATATTCCGAAAAAGTTTCAAGAAGCCAGACAGGCTAGAAACCACTGGATCATTCAGTTCCCACAGAGGGGCTGCCCAGGCTAAAGCTTCACCAGAGAGGAGGGAAATGATATAGGCTACCTTAGCCCGATCAGACAGGAAGTTTTGGGGCTGGAGCTCAAAATGAATTGTGCATTGACTAAGGAACCCCCTGCAAGCCTTGGAGTCCCCAGAGAAACGGGACGGAGCTGGCAGTTGTAGTGAGTGTGTGGCTGCGACTGGTGCAATAGGTGCAGCCGCTGGTTGTATTTGAGGTTGCGGATTCAGGGTTCCCAAGGAGGCCTGAAGCTGCTCAAAGCGAGAAGCCAGATCCTGGAGGAATCGCATCACCTGAGTCTGATTCGATTCCTGGGTTTCAAGTCTGCAAACTATGCCCTGCAACGGATCATCCACGGGTAACGGGATGTCAGCCGGGTTCATGGCTGATCAAACTGTCAGGGTCACCTGTGGCCAGGTGACAGATGCACACCGTAGGGGGACAGGAGTGCACCGCGAGGTAGTGAACCCTATGGCTGGCTTCTGTGGATAGGAAACTGGGTGGTTGTGGAAAGCGGGACCAGAGGAGCACAACCGGGATCCCAACGGAAGCGAGAGCCAAGATTCCCCAGGGCGCGGAGTCTAAGACCCAGCTGGTCTTCTCCAGGGCCTCTAGTGGTGAGGATGTTACGCTGCAGGCTGGGACCAGGTCGCGGCCCCTGGAGTTTCCTAGCTCACGCCCCGTAGGATAAGGGGAAGCAGCAGCACACGATAGAGAGAACCGAATAACAAGCCGAAGGTCAGGGGCCACAAGCAGACAAGGATAACGAAGAACGAGCCGAAGGTCAAGGGGCACGAGCAGACAGGGATGGTCAGGGACAAGCCAATAACGTAACAGAGAGACAGACGTAGCACACGGCAGGCAGGAACCCAAACACACAATGCCTAACAAACACGTTGATCAGCAAAGCAGGCTTGCAGTGCACAGGTTAATATAGTGTTCAGTGATAGGGCCTGGGGTGGAGTCAGGCTGGGAGGAGATTATAAAGGAAGCCAGGTGAAGGAGGTCTGGTCTCTAGATGAACACATGAGGAGGAAGGTAAGATGGCAGACAAACACTACTGCATATCCATGACAGCCCAATTTTCTGCCCCTGTTTAACAGGGACGTGTAATTAAAATTTTTGCTGTAATATTTTGCAGCAGGGCTCTTTCCTGCGCTCAACTAGTGTATCTGTTAGGGGTTGCAGTGTTGTGGCACCAGCACCAGTGCCTAAGGCCCAATTTTTCTGCCCCTGTTTAACAGGGGCTTGTAATTACAATTTTTGATCTAATATTTTACAGCAGGGCCCGTTCCTGCGCCCACTAAGAGTAACTGTGACGGCTTACAGTGTTCTGGTACCACCAACACCTAAGGCCCAAATTTCTGCAGAGTATATAGGGCAGGCCGTATAGTATATATTTTCAAACATCCGACTTACAAACGACTCCTACTTACAAATGGAGGGAGACAACAGGACGTGAGGGGAAATCTACCCCATGGAAGATAAAATCTCTCCTGTAACAGATAAAATGGGAAAAGGTGTCTCCATTGATGCTTTATCACCAAATCCATGTTTCCTTAAAAACACCAAATTTTCTAAATCCAATTGTCATTGGGACAGAAAGGGAGGTGAAATCTTCTGAACAGGGGCACAGACAGCAAAACAAATGTTACAGGGGTGATGATAACCCTTCCCTATTTTATCCAAAAAGCTTAAAAATAGATTTTATGGCTGGAGCTACACTTACAAAATGTACCTGTTCCAAATTACAGATTCAACTTAAGAACAAACCTACAGTCCCTGTCTTGTTTGGACCGCCTGTATACTGCTGTTCAGAGTATATAGGGCCTGGGGGCCCCACGCCTTTTCTTTTTGTAATTCGGGTGTGGGGTTCCCCTTAATATCCATACAAGACCCAAAGGGCCTGGTAATGGGCTGGGGGGGGGAGGGGGTACCCATGCTGTTTTTCTCAATAATTTTCATCTATATTGCCGGGATCCAACATTACATTAAAGCCGCAAGCAGTTTTAAATGACTTTTATTTCTTTAGAAATGTCATTTTGTGCAGCGACTGTTCTAAACATGGGAAACACGTGCCACTTTACAGGCATACTATAGACACCCCCAGGTACGATATTTAAAGGAATATTTCACTTTTATTTTTTCACTTTAAGCATCATTAAAATCACTGCTCCCGAAAAAACGTCCCCAAACCCTTTTTAGGACAATAACTTGCATATTAGCCTTTAAAATTCGCACTTTTGATTTCTCACGTTCGAGTCCCATAGACTTTAACGGTGTTCAAATGTTCGCGCAAATTTTCAGAAGAAACTAGAAAAGTGGCAGAACAAAGAAGACAAGACAAAATTTCTGGTGACAGAGTAAAATATCACCAATGAACCAAGCGTTTCATTGGCAAATTTGGAAACATAAAGAACGATATCTCAAGGATATTTGTCAGAAATATGAAGTGGAGTACGAAGAAGGGAAAACCAGACTAAGAGATTGCGGCAGAAATTCCAACCTAGATTGGGGATGCTTTAAGACTAACAGATTGATACTGAACAAATCTGAGAATATCAAAAAGAGATGGAAAGATTATCCCGCACATTTATAGAAAAAAAACATCTGGATAACATAGAAAACGAACTAGAAAGTGACATTGAAGTTGAACCTGATATTCTAAAAACATAAGTCATAGCAGCAATTAAAGCTTTATCGAACAATAAGTCATCAGGTATCCTTGTTATTCCAACTGAGTCAATCAGAGGCTCCGAAGTTGCTATTCATTTAAGGAAAAATCATGGCCAACCAACTGGAGATGACTGTTCATTTCTGTACTGAAGAAAGGTGATGCTCAGGCTGGGTTCAGAGAAGGTTGAGAATAGGTTTGCTTCATCGATTACAGCAATGCACTTCATTGTGTGGTGGATAAATTATGGAGGACCCTTTTGCAAATGAGAATAGCTAAACACATAACTCATTTGATAAAGCGCCTCTACAAAAATGAAGAAACTACAACGAGAACTGAATAAGACAACACTGACTGGTTTCCAATAACACATGGTGTCAGGCAGGGATGCATTTTGTCACGTTACCTGTTCAACCTACACAGTGAGGTCATCTTCAGAAATGCAAATTTGGAACAAGAGCCTGTCAGTATCAAAGTTGGCAGCCAAAACAAACAACCTGCATTATGCAGATGACACAATGCTCGTCACCAGCAACAAAGAAGATATGCTGTATTTACTGAGAAAAGTGAAAGGCAAAAGTCGTAACATGGGATTAAAACGGAATATTAACAAGATAAAGATCATGAACACAGAAAACGACAAAGATTTTGAGCTTGACAGCGATAGAATAGAAGTCGTAAAGCATTTTAATCTCCTTAGCTCCTTCGTAAACAAGGAAGCAACAATTAGTGACAAAATAGTCGGCAGAATAGCACATGGTAAATAGCCCTGTCCAAATGTTGTGTACTGTGTTGTTGTTTTTGGGTCTAGTCAGTGCATTTGTTTATTTACATTTACTTCCTTCGGTAGCTACATAATGAAGACTGTCTACAAAGTATTCCAAGGTAAAGAAATGACATTTAAATCAAACATTGGACTGGTCCACATACTCATTTTCTCAGTTGTTAATTACAGCTGTGAAAGCTTGACCCAGCAGAAACAGAACAGAAAGAAGATCAACTCACTTGAGCTTTGGTGCTGGAGAAAGATTTTATGTGTGCCGTGGACAGTCTGTGGAACTTAAGCCTCGTAAACACGGGCGGGAATCCCGTCGGGAAAAAAAACGTCGGTTTTCCAGACGGGATTCCCGGCAAGCTTGCCTTGCATGCCGAGCGTACACACGGCCATTCAAAAGAACCGCCGTTCTTATGAATGCGGTGACGTCATCGACTACGACGAGCCTGCGCTCGTCACATTCGATGCCGTCGCCGCCATCTTACTACACCCTTGTATGCTACCGCGCATGCGTCAAAGTCTTTTCGAGCATGTGCGGGTTTACCATGGACAGGTAAGCATACACACTCACAGTTTTCTCGGCAGGAAACACTCTGCCGAGAATCCCGACGAGAAAAATAGGGAGCAGGTTCTCTATTTTTCTCGTCAAGATTCCCGGCAGTTTTCCTGACGAGAAACCATACACACGAACGGTTTTCTCGGCTAAAAGCTCTCCAAGCAGCTTTCTTGCTGAGAAAAACGGTCGTGTGTACGAGGCTTAACAGATTGATTTTGGAAGCACTCAAGTTGCTTTGTCACTAGAAGCCCTAATCATAAAGTTATGACTGTCCCATTTTTTTAATCACACTGTCAGAAGAAAGAGATCACTGGAGAACTACATTATATAATGTTTGGAAAGATAAAAGGAACCAGGCAAAGAGGAAAACGACCTACTAGATGGTTGGACACATTGACTACAGCTTTGGGAATGATACTGTAAGATCTTGCCAGACTAGCACAAAATCAACTTCTCTTTGGATCTCTCATTCATCAAGTTGCTAGGATGAGTTGATGGCACTTAACTAACCGAAAAAAACGTTAATTGCAGGACTTTGAAAGTTAAATTCTGAAAATATGAAAAAACTACCCTTTCAGTGGGGCCTCCTGCACTGTAAGGATTAAATGTTAATTTTCAACTAGAAAACCAGTACAAAGCTATTTTACTTAAATTATGCCTCTCTCCCTCACCTCTTCTGTCCAATGCTCCAGGTTGCGGGCAGGCCTTCTGCATTCTCATTTACAATGAAGGATTGATGGTCTTGCATTGTATGTGATGATATTACAGTTGACCAGTCACATGAAAGGAGGAGCCTGCAGGAGCAAGGGATAAGGTTAATAAATGTGCTTTTACTGGTACCCTAGGCAAAAATAAGCCCTTAATTTTTGCAGTGTGAGGGATGCACCACCACAATAGTAGTTTTGTATATTCCCAGAGTTCAACTTTAAAGTGGTTGTAAAACCTTATATATACCCAGTGAAGTCACTAGCCTCGGGTTATGCACAGAAATAAAACCAATACTCATATATAAGGTGTACCTGTTTATCTGTAGTTTTCTCTTCTCTACATCTATTCAAAGTACATCATTTAGAAAGCTTGTCTGAGCTCTCAGAAAGCAGGGGGCAGGGAGCTGAAGTTACACTCTGTAGAGCTCAGTGAGAGCTGAAAGGAGGGAAGAGACATACTCCCTTCACACACAGCACACATGAACAGAGCTGAGGCTGTCAATCACAGGATGTGTGCTGGAGCTTCCCTTCCCTGTTACCTTTTTACCTCTTGGTGTAAGGAAAACTTGTCAGAAGTGACTCATGCAGATAGCAGAGGAATGAAGCAGCAGACAGAAATTACACTTAGTGCTCTGGATTGAGACCAGTACACACTACAGAGGAATATGCTTTGTTTATTTTTCATGTCTGAGGTTCACAACCACTTTAAGTTATCAATGCCTAGATTATGACAATTAGCACTCTCATTTCCACACAAAAATGGAAATAATGCCAAAAAACCCGTCATCACCATAATATGTAAAATGTATTAGAAAAGGTGTAAAAATAAGGGGATAAGGCTTAAAGGTCTTTTTTTTTTTTTAATGGACAAATAATAGATGACTGAGCAGTTTGGAAAAATTTGGCAATTTTTAAAAATGTAATTTCCAGATAACAGATCCAAGTCTATAAGTGTTATATAGTAAGTACGCAGTTTGGAAATGCAAAGAAAATGATCACATTTAAAGTGCAGAATTCATAATTGGTTGCTATGGGTTACTGTAACTTATACTTCCTTCTTGCTTAGTTCAGTACCTTGTTAATAAGCTTCTATAAGTTAATCAAATATGTTATGTGTCTTGAAGCTCAGACGGTAAGATAAATTAGCCTATTTGTAAATCGCCCAAGCAACAATTTAACATGAAATAATAATAATAAAATGTGATATTTAAAAGCTCTTCATTGCTGATCTCCTTAAGCACATGCTGGGAGGTATTCTCATATCTTGGGGCCTATAGAAAACCCATCACTAGAGAATGCGTTAATTGCTTAATCATATAAATTACAGTCACTTAATCATTTTAATCACCATCATCCAATTATCACAGAGTTATGGCCTCTAAGCTAACAGATATGCAAATGTTTGCTCCTCTGTAAGCTATTATCTACCATAGCCTTCTCATGGCTGTCAATAGGCTGTGTCTTGTAGAAATGGTGTATTGTTTTGGTAGAACTTTCAAATGAGACATACTAGTTTTGGTATTATAAAACGCCTAAAACAAATTTTAGCCTCAATGAAACCATATTAATTATGACATGCAGAATATTATCAGTGTGATTTTTAGAGCAAATACAAAAGAAATGCAAAGAAAGTTACTTTCAGACATCCAGGGGCCCAGAGAAAATATCTCATGCGTGGGTCCCCATAATATGTTGTATTCAGGGCTTTTTTTCTCAGAGAATAGGTGCAGGAACTCCCCCATCCAAGTCACCCCTTTTCTCCATCCCTACCCACCTCCGAGCACCATCCCTTGGTTCCATCCCCTACCCACCTCCGAGCACCATTCCTTGGTTCCATCTCCTACCCACCCCCCAGTACTGTCCTTTTAGACAATACAGAACCACATATAATTTTGTGGTGCTAAGTAATTTGTAAGGAATTTGGTAATTATAACAAGAAAGTCAGTAAAATAGTTTCCCTGCAGCCAGTAACAATAGAGCAACCCCCGCCAGGAACAATTGATCCCTCTAACAACAATGGACCAACCGCGACAAAATTACCCCCCCCCCAGCAACAATATACTCCCTGCAACAACAGATCTCCCCACAGCCAGCATTAATAAGCTCTCTGGCAGCCAGCAACAATAGACCCCTCCCTTAACACAAGATCTCCCCCAGCAACAACTGACCCTCCAGCAATATAAGACCCACCCCCATCAACAATAGGTCCCCCACCAGCAACAGTAGTCCTCCTCAGCAACAATTAAACTACATGCAAAAATAGATCCCCTCCAGCTAGAATTGATTCCCCAGCAGTCAGTATCAATAGACCCTGCAGCACACCCCAGCACCCCTTGCCATTACATACAGTCAGTGGTGAAGGTGCCGGAACTGTGTTTTCCCACTGGGAAAAAGCCCTGGTTTTATCATGTACAACATCAATCAAGTACAACAAAAGTGTAATAGAAGGCTGCCTTAAAAGAGAAGTATGGGAATGCGTTTTTTTAGAATCAAACTTACATAGCTGGATGCAGCATCGGTCCGATGCTGCAAATGTCCCCCTGGCTCTAAGACTGAGGACTGAGCGATCAAACACCGCCAATCGATCAGTTCTCAGAGCCCTGTGAGCAGAGAGCTGGTGTCTGTCAGTCTGGGTAGTGGAGGGAGCGGGAGCAGCCAGCTCAGGCTCTCAGCTGATCCAGGTATGTGGGCAGATCCCAACCATATGGTCATGATCTTTTTCTGAGCCTTGACCAACTCTGTGATGTCTGCTGAAAATGGATCACACGATTGCAAAACAAACTGCACTCCTGTGATTCCCGGGAGAAGTACAGCCAAACAAGCTTTGGCTGTACTTCTCCTTTAAGGCATTCTATTGCTGGGGTGTCTGCATTGGTTTTCATTTCGGCAAGTTTTTTTCATCTGGTGACTGTACCATAACACTGTTATGTGAAAAAAAAGTTGTGTGCAGCTATGTATACATAAATAAATATATAGTTGATACCGTGAACAGCTGCAACCATTGAATTAGTGAACTCACACCCAAAATAGTAAAATTACAGTATATGCAAATGATGGTTGGCTCATTAAGAAAATATACAACCTTGTAACCAATAATCAGTCTATCTCCACATCTAAACAATAAATAATCATAAAGTGCAATAGTGAGATGAAAAGTCCAAAAGTGATAAAAGTCCAAATCCCTGATGGTTCTTAGATGAGTGGATATCCCTCTCACTCACAAATGATGAATTCAATCTGTGCCAAAAAACAATTGGTTTGCAACCACCTCCACCTCTGTGTGAATTGGCCGCTCACCCGAAAAGGAAGACCCATAGGGTGTATTCAAGCCATGTGTATCAATATAGGGAGCTCTTCAATTATCAGGAACACCAGCTCAAGTGGTTAGGAACATACACCTTGTATTAAAAACGATTCTTGATAATGCTCAGAAGATAGAGAAAATTCATTGCGCAATACCGTTTAAAATCAGGTTTATTAAAATATAAATAGAATGTGCACTCACATTTTCCACATCTTGGGATTATTGCAAATATATTATCCAAGTTAAGAGCTCCTCGCCTCCTCACCGCTAATCTTGAGTGTGTGAGGCACCGGAAGTGACGTCACCTGGCGCATTGCGTTACTTGTCACGTGACTTCTTCAAGGGATCTACCATAACACACTTCCTGGCCTAGTATAATAACACTCATTCAGAACAACAGAAACAGGAAAATACTATGGAACCCCACACTTCTCCAATTCCCTATAGCATAGAGGGGCCTGGTTCTGTAGTTCTCAGAGATACCCGAGTGCAATGTAACTGATGATAATCATCACAGGCAACATGTAATTATCTAACTCAAATAAAACTTTTTCAAAAGGTATATTAAACCGACCAAAGGAGAATAAAAAACAAAGAGAAGAAAAATAGATAAAATATTACATTTTTGTTTTTTGGGTTAAGATATTCTTTTAATTCTATTCTTCTCCACTGATATAGTAATATTTATAATATTAATAATAAAACATTAATATTTATAATTTATAATAATTAAATGTCTGTCATTACCCAGACTTCTCTGTTTTTAGTATGTGTATTGTTAATACATAATATTAAATATTAAATAAGCTTGTCAAGATATAAATATGGGTGCTGCTATTGCTAACCTCCTTATGTAAATGCTAGTTGCCTGGCTGTTATAATGGCTTGAATGCTTTCTTTGTCACAGCCATGAAACTAGTTTGATTTAGATGAATCATAAAAAAGTCAGACATTCATAAGCTGGCCCTGTTAGCAACACTTGGTTTGACAAAAGTGTATTTTTCAACCCACTATTGTTGAAGGAGCTAGGCAGAAAATTATCACACAGCACCTGCATCCAATCCAGCGCAAGCAACCCCCTTTCCCCAACCACACACCTGTGATATTTGGATGTCATTTTCCTGTTTCAAATACTTCCCATTTTTTTAAACTAAGTTTTAAAAAAAATCATAGTTTACTGACAATGATAATTGCAGTATATGTGGTACCAAAAAGAATGGCAATTCATCAAAAATTGAAGAACTGCGCTGTTTGTCTAAACCAAAACAGATTATACAGCAGCCGCTTTTCGTGCCGCAGGACGACATCATACTGTGACGAAACGCATTAGCTGGAGCGAGGTACGCAATTCTCGGGAAGTACGGGCTGCTGTGTTTGAGCCAGCCGGCTTTTTATATATGCGTGTTCCTTAGCATTTGATGCAAGTATCTGTTACAAAAAATATATTAAGAATGTTACGCCATGGCGAGTTTGATTACCTTTACATGGGGAATGTCTATGATCAAGTACCCATAAGAGGTGGATTTCCATTTGTTTCCCGGAAGGACAAAGGCCCTGGCTGGGGTATGAGCCGCAAGCGAGATTGACCTTCTGTAATAGGAGGTCAATACGTTCTGGTATTTTATTTGGTGAAGGTCTATATCCAGGATCACTCAATTTTGGTGATGGATGGTGCACTTATCAGTGGATGGACTTTGTCACTTTATGGACTTTTCGTTCACAATTTATTTTTCTAAATCTTTATTTTTGTCACAATAAGCACAGCTTTATTTTGAATATCAAAAAGAATGCGTTGCCATCTTAAATATAAAAAAACCTAAAGTGATTGTAAAGCTTTAACTTTTTTATTATAATAATAAACATGGGGCAGCCTCGACCTATGGGGCACTTGTGCATGCTCAAACCCGAGCTGGGCTGTTTGTGTCTATTCACACAGCCCAGCTTGTCCCCAACCCCCCCCCCACCTCTCACAGGGCACTCAGTGACAGTTGCAGGAGTCAATGGCTCCTGCAGCTCACAGCCAAGCCTGTGGGAGTGGAGAAAGGAATTGCTGCAGACATGCAGGAGCAGTGGGGGAGCTACTAGTAAAATATTGTTTGCCTTAATGCAAAGAATGCATTAAGGTAAAAAAAAAACTTTTACCTTTACAACCACTTTAAATGGGTGGGAGGTAGAACTTGATAGATTTTAATGCATTTACACTATTTTACCAAAAGTATTGGGACGCCTGCCTTTACATGTACTTAATGGAATCCCAGTCTTAGTCCGTAGGGTTCAATATTGTGTTGACCCACCCTTTGCAGCTATAACAGCTTCAACTCTTCTGGGAAGGCTGTCCACAAGGTTAAGAAGTGTGTCTATGGGAATGTTTGATCATTCTTCTAGAAGCGCATTTGTGAGGTCAGGCACTGATGTTGGACGAGAAGACCTGGCCTGCAGTCTCCCCTCTAATTCATCCCAAAGGTGTTCTATCGAGTTGAGGCCAGTCAAGTTCCTCCACCTCAAACTCGCACATCCATATGTTTATGAACTTTGCTTTGTGCACTGCTTTTCAGGAGTTGGGCTTGGCCCCTTAGTGAACTCTTAAGGCGTCAGCATACCAAGACATTTTGGACAATTTCATGCTCCCAATTTGTGGGAACAGTTTGGGGGTGGCTCTTTCCTGTTCCAACTGCGCACCAGTGCACAAAGCAAGGTCCGTAAAGTCATAGATGAGCGAGTTTGGGGTGGAGGAACTTGACTGGCCTGCACAGAGTCCTGACCGCAACTCGATAGAACACCTTTGGAATGAATTAGAGTGGAGTTTGCGAGCCAGGCCTTCTGGACCAACATCAGTGCCTGACCCCACAAGTACGCTTCTGGAAGAATGGTCAAACATTCCCATAGACACAAATCTATCCTAAACCTTATTGACAGCCTTCCCAGAAGAGTTGAAGCTGTTATAGCTGCAAAGGGTGGGCCAACTCAATATTGAACCCTACGGACTAATGCCGCATACACACGGTCGGAATTTCCAACAACAAATGCTCGATGGGAGCTTTTTGATGGAAATTCCGACCGTGTGTAGGCTCCATCGGACATTTGCTGTCAGGATTTCCGACAACAAAAATTTGAGAGCTGATTCTCAAATTTTCCGACAACAAAATCTGTTCTCGGAAATTCTGATTGTGTGTGGACAATTTCGACGCACAAAATTACACGCATGCTCTGAATCAAGTACGAGACGGAAGCGCTCGGTCTGGTAAAACTAGGGTTCGTAATGGAGTTAGCACATTCGTCACACTGTAACGGACTGAAAAGCACAAGGCTAAAAAGCGTGAATCGTTTCTCACCAAACTAACACGACTTCCCTTTAATAATGCTGTTATACATCTTGTACGTCACTGCGTTCTTGGCATTCGGAATTTCCAACAACATTTCACAGTTTTGTTGTCGGAATTTTCAATCATCTTTACGCGGCATAAGACTGGGATGCCATTAAAGTTCATGTGTGTGTAAAGGCAGGCATCACAATTCTTTTAGACAATATAGTATATGTTAGTTCCCACTCAAGAACAGTTAGTTATATTTATTGATTTTGCTTTAGTAGGATTTTACCCACCTATGTTTTTAGTGATGTGTTGTGATTTCTGCTTATGTTTGCAAACAGGAGCCATAGACGTACTATGAACTCATTTGAAACGTGGGAATATTTGTCTACATATATACCTAATGAAATCAGTATATAATATTTCATGTCCAGTGCACCATCAAATTCATCACAGTAGAATTTTTAAAACTGCTGACTTTTTTCAGTTTTCACTCTATACAATACAAATAACCTTTTCATAAAGCTCATTATAAATACTACACAATGGGCCAGTAATGGGAGTATTGTTCATGGATTACATAATAAATGTGTCTCTTACAAAGTACAAGATAATAATTTACAGTACAAGCCAAGGTTCTGTATAAAAAATGGTGCAGAGGAAGCCTAGAGACCACTGCTCTATTGTCCTGCCATTTTCCAGATGATACGTGAGCCTGTGATATAATATTTAAATGAGCCCAGATGTCTCCATGTAACTCATTATTTGACAGCAGCAAGTTGAAGTGGCAGATAATTCAGAATCCGGAAACAGGCATTCAGCTTGGTCCTAAGAGGACCTCTTGATCCTTTCTACATTCTTCCCAACATACATCATTAAAATATTCATGAGTAAAGTGATTGCTGAGGGATTGGCAAAGTTAGCATACAACAGTGTTTGATGAATGCTTCACTGAACACAAGGACCCAGCACTTCCTCTCTGTTCAACACAAGTACATGCAAAAAGAAGGAGCAATGAGGCTCATCACCATACAATGTATAGATTGCAATGGTCTTGCAATTCATGTTTTTACCTGTAATGGTCTGCACGCACACACACACATATATATATTATTTACATAGTGTAAATTGTATACGTGTGTACCGTATATAGATAGAGTTAGATAGATAGGTAAACATGCAGTATATACACATAAATCAGCTATAGTATAAAGTGCTAAAAAAAACTGTCATAAGAGAAGAGTACCAGTCAACTTACAAGATACATTGAGAGTGGGCCTAAAGATTGTTTGCCTAGGGGGCATGTAAAATAAATTATTGCTTACTCATCCAACAAGCAGTCGCAAGGTGCTCTTCTATTCCTGTAGTGAGGCCACCCCCATGCTGTCATTGTCAAATACAATACAGGACCATCATTTCTGCATTGTACATGGGGACAGTGAGGGCCCCCACATTTAAACTCTTAATATACGGGGGGGGGCACCTAAAAGTCATTTTTATAAGTCAACAGGAGTTAAAATTTAAAGCAGTATTACTCCCCGAAACAAAATCGAATCACTAAAGGGATATTAAAGGCTCATTATTTTGTCTTTAAAAATAATAAACATGTTATACTTACCCCGATCCTCCTCTTCTTGGGCCCCCTGTCGGATCTCCTGGCACCTCCCACTTGCCAAGTGCCCCCAAAGCAAGCCACTTGCTATGGGTGTTTGTGCATGCTCACTCACAAGCCACCTCTGTGTGTCCATAAGACACATAGAGCACAGCTCCCCCTACCCTCCTCACTAGCTGTAATGGCTCCCACTGCTGTATCTCAGCCATTGAGGAGGGAAAGACCTGGGAGAGTCGCTGTTGTTCTGTCCAACAGACTTCTATACTGATTATATGCATTTGTGTTGATTAAACGACATTTAAAGTTTGTAATTTACATAGAAATCATATGCAGAGTGCAGGCGCCATCTAGCCTCCTTTTTTGGTATTGCTTGAGCTCTGTTTATTATTTCATGCATTGTGTGTGTAACCCAGGAAGTAGTTAGTAAGCAAGGTATTCTGGGTAGAATCTTCACAGGAAGTGAAGCAGATTCACCATGCTTTGAGAAGACACTGCAGGAGGCAGGACATGTCTTGTTCAATCTATCACCATCACCCCTTAGAGAACTTAAAAAGTACGTTTTTACTACCTCATCTTGTATTGTATATCGTTGTTTCTGCAATGTATGCTGTATTGTGTGCAATAGTGTACTTATTGAGGTCTATATCTGTTATTTTGTAGTTTCACCTGGCTCGTTCTAATAAAGTTGAGATCAAAGAAATATGGTATCTGAAGTTTATGGGACAAGCAGGTTTAAGCTATATGTCCTTGAGACAGAACAGTGACATTTTTAAGCTGACCTCTGAAAGGAAGATAAGCTAACTTCGGAAGTCTGTACAGCCCGGGGCTACGCAGTATCCATACAGTCAGAAGCCTTAAAAAACAGGCCTGCGGCAGGTGAAGCAGGCAGCCACGCTACACAGAGACGCGCTGTCAAGCAGCATCGACACTAGAACGTTCTCTATACAGCAAGACAGCTTCTTCCCCGCAGCCATGTCTCCCAGTGGGACATCTTCATACAAAACATGTTCACGAGCAAGCTCATCTAAGTCACTTGTCGCAAATGCAGCAGCTATCGCCCGTTCAAAAGCTGAAGCAGCGAGGGCCAGAGCCACATTCGCAGACCAAGAGCTGCAGATGAAAAAAGAAAAGGCAGACCTTGAAACAGAAAGGGTGAGACAGGAAGCATCTCTAAAAGTGCAGCAAGCTATCTTGGAAGCCAACATGGACCAAGACGCTGCCGCCGCCATTGCAGAAGCAGACCCTTCGGGGTAAGACCGCGCTATATTAAGATACCTCTCAACTCAACTCAACTCAGAAGCTTTAGAAGCAGCCGTCTACGATGAGCCAAGAGCAGGTAGCATACCGGGTCTAGTGGAGGACCACCAAGATTCCTCGCAACGCACGTCAGATTATGTCTACCAGCACTGTTACCCAAGCAGCATCCTACAACAAGAAATTAAACATGATGTCAGTGAGTCACATCAAATAAAGCATCAACAAGCCAACCTTGGACCCCAGTGCTACAAGCAAGAAAAATCTGACAGAGTTCCAGACGTTCCAGTCCCAACCAAACCTTTTACTCCACAAGGTACCCAGCCTTCATACAAACATCAAACACCTGTCTTCACTCCAAAGGTGTATGCAACGAGCCGGCACGAACTGCCAACCTTATGCAAGTTTGAACCCAGCGAGCCTAAAGAAGAGACTTCTACCAAGTACGCCTATACACCGCACCACAATACACCAGCAGCCTACCCCAATGCCAATCAGGCTACTGTAGACTTTGCCAAGTTCCTGGCCAAACGTGAGTTAGTTACCCAAGGACTTGTCAAATTTAGTGATCACCCTCAACACTACAGGGCGTGGCGATCCTCTTTCCAGAGGGTCATTCAAGGTCTAGATCTATCCTGCAGGCAACAGATAGAACTCCTCGTAAAGTGGCTTGGCAATGAGTCTGCTGAACATGTCAAAAGGATCAAAGACATTAATATAAACTACCCTGAGATAGGCCTTGCAAACATCTGGAACAGACTGGATAGATGTTATGGCTCACCAGAGGCTATAGAGTACACTGTTTAAAAGGATAGATGACTTCCCAAAAATACCTAGCAGAGGTTACCAAAGACTCAGAGAATTCAGTGACCTGTGTATGGAGTTACAAGTGGCTAAAGCAGACAGGGACTTACCTGGCCTTTCTCATCTTGACTCTGCTAGAGGCATTAACTCCTTAGCACAAAAACTTCCTTATGAGTTACACGAAAGATGGATTGCTCATGGCTGTAACTACAAACGGAAACACAATGTGCCCTTTCCACCCTTTAGTCAGTTTGTGGACTTTGTAGACAGACTAGCAAGAATGAAAGATGACCCCAGCTTCATTTTTCCAGTGTCTTATACCACTTCTTCTGGCCCTAAGCAACTCAGAGCTCCAGTAGCAGTGCACAAAACTAACATTTACAGATTTGCAGAGTCTCAGCCAGAGGATCAAGACAGCGACTCTACTAAGTTCTGCCCTCTACATAAGATGCCACATCCTCTTTCGAAATGCAGAGCCTTCAGGACAAAGACCCTCCAGGATCGCAAAGCTTTCCTCAATGAGAACAACATCTGTTACAAGTGCTGCTCTTCGTCCACACACTTCTCCAAGGTCTGTAAGGTCAGTGTCAAATGCACAGAGTGTGACAGCACAGAGCACAACACAGCTTTACACCCAAGGCCTACTCCAAGAACCTTCCCACCTGTCCATGGTGACAAGAAGCAAGGCAGGAAGACCAAAGACTCTAGTACAGACGCCACAGCAATCACTTCACATTGCACTGAAGCCTGCAAAGGAAGTACAGGTGGCAGATCCTGCTCCAAAATCTGTCTAGTGAGAGTTTACCCAAAAGGATGCAGAGACACAGCAGTCAAGCTCTACGTCATCTTGGATGATCACAGTAATAAGTCACTAGCTAGATCTGTGTTTTTTGACATTCTAAACCTTAAAGGTCCCAGCAGCCCTTACTCCCTTAGGACCTGTGCAGGTAAAGTGGAAACAGCGGGGAGAAGAGCTGACGGCCTACAAATTGAATCTATAGATGGTAAGACATGCCTACCCTTACCGACCATAATAGAGTGCAACCAGATGCCAGACAACAGATCAGAGATTCCCACACCAGATGCAGCAGCTCACCAGACTCACTTGAATCATATAGCACATCTCATACCAGAATTAGATGATCAGGCTCAGATAATCTTACTCCTCGGGAGGGATATCTTGCAAGTCCACAAAATAAGAAAACTGATCAACGGTCCTAAAAACGCTCCATATGCCCAGAAGCTGGATCTTGGGTTGGTCATTATAGGTGATGTTTGCCTGGTAGGTGCACATAAACCGGCATCTGTTAATAACCTGCTCACTAGTACCCTCGAAAATGGTCGCCCTTCTATTTTCCAACCCTGTCAAAATCACATCCTCATAAAGGAGCTACCACACAACAACCCTGTACCTCTTCCTTTCCTAAGTCCCCTCTGTGACAGCAATATTTAGGACGATGACCAAAGCAACTTAGGACACACAGTGTTCAGGAGAACAAAGGAGGATAACCAGTTAGCAATGTCCATTGAGGATAGGCTCTTCCTAGAAGTTATGGAAAGGAGTATGGAGAAAGACGTGACTAATAGCTGGGTTGCACCTCTTCCCTTTAGGCCACAAAGACAACGTTTGCCTAATAACAGAGAACTAGCATATAAACGCCTCACTTCCCTAAGACACAATCTTCAAAGGAGATGAGAGAACATTTATTTTCCTTCATGGACAAAATATTCCAGAATGGTCATGCTGAGATAGCCCCAAACCTCAAAGACTCAGAAGAATGTTGGTACTTACCCATATTTGGGGTCTATCACCCTAAGAAGCCAGGGCAGATTAGAGTGGTGTTCGATTCCAGCGCCAAGCATGAGGGTGTCTCTCTAAATGATGTCCTTCTCTCTGGCCCTGACCTGAACAACAGACTATTAGGAGTACATCTTCGCTTTCGCAAGGATTAAGTCGCATTCATGGCAGACATACAGCATATGTTCTATTGCTTTCTTGTTAACCACTTAACGACCGCCCACCGCCGATTTACGTCGGCAGAATGGCACGGACAGGCAGAATCACGTAGATCTACGTGATCGCCTTTGTGCAGTTGGGGGGTCCATCCGGACCCCCCTTCACTGCAGTGAGCGGCCGTTAAGTGTTCGGGAGCGATCAGGCATGAGGGGGGGGCGCTCGATTCCGCCCCCCCCCTCGCGATCGCTCCCGGCCAATGAAAATGCTTCCTCCGCCATGTGATGTAAACAAGGCTGGAGGAAGTGATGTCATCTCCCTCGCCGCGGTCTTTCCGTTCCCGGCGCCGAGCAGAGAGGAAGCAGGTTAGTGCACTAACAGTCCACTGACACGTAGGTACACATAGGCACACAAATCACCCCCCAGTCACCCCCAGATCACCCCCCAGGTCACCCCAAAGCCCCCAATCACAGTGTCACTGATTGCAGTGATCATTTATTTTACTGATCACTGCATTTAGTGTCATCTGTGATTGTAAAAAGTTGCAGGGCAGTTAGGATTAGGCCCCTTTAGGTCCAGGGTAGCCCCCTAACCCCCCCTAATAAAGGTTTAACCCCTTGATCACCCCCCAGGTAACCCTTTCACCCCCTAACTTCAGCGTCACTAAGCGATTGTTTTTCCGATCGCTGTATTCGTGTCGCTGGTGTTTTAGATAGGCAGTTATTTTTTTTTAGGTTCGCCGCAGGTTTTTATTAGTGTCAGGTACCCCCATATATTATTTTAACCCCCTGATTGCCCCTAGAGTTAACCCTTTCACCAGTGATCGCCGTATAAGCGTCACTGGTGTCACTGGTTAGCCAGTAAGTTATTTAGTTATTTAGGTTACCCGTCAGGTTTTTATATAGTGTCAGGTACCCCCATATTTAACCTAATAAAGATTTTAACCCCCTGATTGCCCCTAGTTACCCTTTCACCAGTGATCACCATATAAAGGTTACGG
Organism: Rana muscosa; assembly: GCA_029206835.1. Lineage (NCBI taxonomy): Eukaryota > Metazoa > Chordata > Amphibia > Anura > Ranidae > Rana > Rana muscosa. The sequence continues at coordinate 170,993,951 of CM055122.1, read as the reverse complement.
GTGACGCTGGTTGATTAGTTTGCTTTTATAGCATCAGGGCACCCGCCGTATATAACCCAATAAAGGTTTAACCCCCCTGATCGCCCGGCGGGTGAGATCAATTAGGTTTTAGCGCCAGAGAGGGTCTGCGTCGCCCCAGGCAGTGTTAGGTTAGTGACAGTAACGCTAACACCCACGCGCAAAGCATACACCCCCCTTAGTGGTATAGTATCTGATCAGATCTGATCAGATCTATACTAGCATCCCCAGCGGTTTAGGGTTCCCAAAAACGCAGTGTTAGCGGGATCAGCCCAGATACCTGCTAGCGCCTGCGTTTAGCCCCTCCGCCCAGCCCAGCCCAGCCCACCCAAGTGCAGTATCGATCGATCACTGTCACTTACCAAACACAACACACATAACTGCAGCGTTCGCAGTGCTTGGTTTTTGGGGCCCTGTACGCGGCTAGGCTCCCAAAAAGTCCCACACATGTGGTATCCCCGTACTCAGGAAAAGCAGCAGAATGTATTTTGGGGTGCAATTCCACATATAACCATGGCATGTGTGAGCAATATATCATTTAGTGACAACTTTTTATACATTTTTTTTTTCTTTTTGTCATTATTCAATCATTTGGGACAAAAAAAAAATATTCAATGGGGTCAACATGCCTCTCAGCAAATAGCTTGGGGTGTCTACTTTCCAAAATGGGGTCATTTGGGGGGGTTTTGTGCCATCTTGGCATTTTATGGCCTTCAAAACTGTGATAGGTAGTGAGGAGTGAAATCAAAAATGTATGCCCTTAGAAACCTTGAAGGCGGTGCTTGGTTTTTGGGGTCCCGTACGCGGCTAGGCTCCCAATAAGTCCCACACATGTGGTATCCCCGTACTCAGGAGAGGCAGCAGAATGTATTTTGGGGTGTAATTTCACATATGCCCATGGCATGTGTGAGCAATATATCATTTAGTGACAACTTTGTGCAAAAAAAAAAAGTTTGTCATATTCCCGCAACTTGTGGCAAAATATAAAATATTCCATGGACTGAACATGCCTCTCAGTAAATAGCTTGGGGTGTCTACTTTCCAAAATGGGGTCATTTGGGGGGGTTTTGTGCTATTTTGGCATTTTATGGCCTTCGAAACTGTGATAGGTAGTGAGGAGTGAAATCAAAAATTTGCGCCCTTAGAAATCCTGAAGGCGGTGCTTGGTTTCCGGGGTCCCGTACGTGGCTAGGCTCCTAAAAAGTCCCACACATGTGGTATCCCCGTACTCAGGAGAAGCAGCAGAATGTATTTTGGGGTGCAATTCCACATATAACCATGGCATGTGTGAGCAATATATCATTTAGTGACAACTTTTTGTAATTTTTTTTTTTTTGTCATTATTCAATCACTTGGGACAAAAAAAAAAAATATTCAATGGGCTCAACATGCCTCTCAGCAATTTCCCTGGGGTGTCTACTTTCCAAAATGGGGTCATTTGGGGGGGTTTTGTACTGCCCTGCCATTTTAGCACCTCAAGAAATGAGATAGGCAGTCATAAATTTAAAGCTGTGTAAATTTCAGAAAATGTACCCTAGTTTGTAAACGCTATAACTTTTGCGCAAACCAATAAATATACGCTTATTGACATTTTTTTTACTAAAGACATGTGGCTGAATACATTTTGGCCTAAATGTATGACTAAAATTGAGTTTATTCGATTTTTCTTATAACAAAAAGTAGAAAATATCTTTTTTTTTCAAAATTTTCGTTCTTTTTCCATTTATATCGCAAAAAATAAAAATCGCAGAGGCAATCAAATACCATTAAAAGAAAGCTCTATTTGTGGGAAGAAAAGGACGCAAATTTCATTTGGGTACAACATTGCATGTCCGCACAATTTACAGTTAAAGCAGCGCAGTGCCGAATCCCAAAAACAGGCTTGGTCCTAATGGCCCGAAATGGTCCGGGGCTTAAGTGGTTAAAGAAGAACACCAAAACTTTCTGAGGTTTCTCTGGTTCAGGGACAACAACCCCTCTGTAGACATCACAGAATACCGCATGAGGGTGCACATATTTGGCAACTGCCCTTCCCCTGCAGTTGCTATATATGGCCTCAGACACTGCTAGAGTGGGAGAGTCAGAGTATGGGTCAGATGTCAGACAATTGTGGACAAGGATTTCTATGTAGACAATTGCTTGAAATCACTACCCACAAATGAAGCCGCAATCAGTCTCCTCAAAAGAACTCAGGCAATGCGTGCTTGTTCCTACTTAAGACTCCACAAGATTGCTTCCAACAGTAGAGAAGTTTTAGAAGCCTTTCCTGTCCAAGATCATTCCAACGAGTTAAAGGACTTAGATCTAGGCACAGACTCACTTTCCATGCAACACAGCCTTGATTTGCTTTGGGACTTAAGATCTGACACCTTTACTTTCCAAGTAAACACAGAAGAAAAACCCTTTACCCGTAGAGGTGTCCTGTCTACCATAAACAGCCTGTATGATCTTTAAGGCTTTGCAGCACCTGTCACCATCCAGGGTAAGGCACTACTCAGAGACTTAACCTGTAAGTCGTTAGATTGAGACCACCCTCTCCCCACCTACAAGAAGAACCTATGGCTAGAGCGGAACTCACTAACAGCTCTATCCAACCTTAAAATTCAACGCCCATATGCTCCTCTGTCATCTGCAGACGTTCAGATGCAAAGACTTTGTGTGCTTTCGGATGCCTCTGTTAAAGCAATTGCTGCTGTAGCTTACCTGAAAACCATAGACACTAAAGGACAATGCCACATAGGATTTGTAATGGGGAAAGTAAAACTTGCACCACTTCCCGAACACACCATACCCAGGCTGGAACTTTGTGCTGCAGTATTGGCTACAGAGCTAGCTGAACTAATTGCAACAGAGGCAAACCTAGAAATTCAAAAAGCTGAGTCAATGGACACTTCAAGTTTTATTAATGCTCTTAGACGCTTCATTGCAGTCAGAGACCCAGTGAAACTCATTCGCTCTGACAGAGGGTCTAAATTTGTAGGAGCAGTAAAAGAATTGCAAATCCCTTCCAACTTGGACGTTCTCAGTGTAGAAAGATACTTGAGTAATCAAGACAGCAAGTGGATCTTCAACCCACCTCACACTTCTCACATGGGAGGTGTTTGGGAGAGGATGATAGGCATAGCCCGCAGAATTCTTGACTCTATCTTCTGCAAGGCCTACTCACGAATGTTTAGTGACATTTATGGCAAAGGTTACAGCTATCATTAACGCCAGACCTTTGACTTCAATTTTAAGTGATTATGAAGATCCAGTGGTTCTCACACCTGCCATGTTACTCACGCAAAAGACTGGTCTTGTAGGTACTCCAGCTGGAGAGTTTTGTGAGAAGTACCTTTACAAACGTCAATGGAGACAAGTACGAACTCCTGCCAATACTTTCTGGAGTCGGTGGAAGGAACAATACGCATCTACTCTACAACTAAGGAGGAAGTGGCACACTGAAAATCCTAATCTTAAACTTGGTGATGTTGTGCTCATGAAAGATTGCCAGACACTAAGGAATTTTGTGGCCTTTAGGTCTGGTCACCAAAGTACTCTTAAGCAAGGACAATCGCGTCCGTAAGGTCGAGGTCATGACCTTTCAACAGAATGAGGCCAAAGTGTTCTTAAGACCAGTGACTGAACTTGTTCTGTTGCTTTCTAAGGAGGACTCTGTTAGTGACGTCACTTGACGTCAGGCGGGGAGTGTTCTATCCAACAGACTTCTATTCTGATTATCTGCATTTGTGTTGATTAAAACGACATTTAAAGTTTGTAATTTACATAGAAATCATATGCAGAGCGCAGGCGCCATCTAGCGTCCTTTTTTGGTATTGCTTCAGCTCTGTTTATTATTTCATGCATTGTGTGCGTAACCCAGGAAGTAGTTAGTAAGCAAGGTATTCTGGGTAGAATCTTCACAGGAAGTGAAGCAGATTCACCATGCTTTGAGAAGACACTGCAGGAGGCAGGACATGTCTTGTTCAATCTATCACCATCACCCCTTAAAGAACTTAAAAAGTATGTTTTTACTACCTCATCTTGTATTGTATATCGTTGTTTCTGCAATGTATGCTGTATTGTATGCAATAGTGTACTTATTGAGGTCTATTTCTGTTATTTTGTAGTTTCACCTGGCTCGTTCTAATAAAGTTGAGATCAAAGAAATATGGTATCTGAAGTTTATGGGACAAGAAGGTTTAAGCTGTATGTCCTTGAGACAGAACAGCTGTTCTCGTGCACATTGTTGGGTCAAGATGGGCTCAGGTAAGTATTAGGGGGAGCTGGGTGGGATGCTGCACACAGAAGGTTTTACACCTTCATGCATAGAATGCAAGAAGGTAAAAAACCTTCAGCCATTACAACCACTTTAAACGTGGCAGCTGCATTTGTGTTTTTAGGCACTTTCTTTATTTTCACCTTGGGATCCAGCCAGTGACATACTTCCTGTCTTAAGGTGTCTCCACTCTGGATGGAGGAGTAGTGGAAACACCTTTGCACAGTAGCACTATCAATCTGGGGAGAGGGCAGTGATAGATATATTAGCAGATTTAGATGAACTTGACTAACAAATTAAAGCCAAACTGCAGTAGACATGTGCAGAACAGAAAAATGTGTATCATTTAGTTTTGGTTAGATTTGTTGTCACTAATTTCATGTTGTTGGTTTGTTTCAGAATTCCAAAAAATGATCGACCAATCTCAATTCTGTGTGAAGAATAGCTGGTTGTTAAGGAGTGGGCCCAGAAGCCGACCGACGTGACCTTAACAACCAATGACTCATCAGCTGTCAGCGGGCTTTTCCGTTGGGAGCTGGAATGTAAACAAAAGAATGCCGACAATTAAAAATTCAGAAAAAAAACGTGGGGTCCCTCCAATCCATACCAAGCCCTCCAGGTCTGGTATGGATTTAAAAAAAAATAGTATTGGCCGATCCGAATTACAACTTTATCCAAAAATTTGGAATTAGTTAGAAAACTAATATACAAAACTAAATTGAATGAATTTCAACTAAATTTGTTACTATTTTTTTTATTACTTTATTTTTCTTTCCGGTTATTCATTATATAAAGGGTGGAAATTCCTTATAGCATATTACATATATTGCTTTTTCCTTTTGGCGTTTCACATCCATCAAATATTACATGCATTTTTTACAGATTTCATTATCTAACATCATGCCAAACAATAACACCCTGTGTATGCTACTATACTTGGGTTTCCTCTATTCTGTATTCATCAGAGCCTATCCTTTAATTTAAGGATGGTTCGTATTCTAAGTCCCTTCCATCTTACCCACCCTAGTTCTTTAAACAACCGTTTTTTCCTTCCTTTTCCTTAAATCTCCTAAATAAACAAAACGGGAAAAAAAAGGGGGTGCCCCCCCCTCCACGCCCCCCCCTCCACAATCTCCACATTTAATTTTAACATATTGACGGAATTACAAAGTAGTCTTTTTTTATCTCCTATTCTACCTCTTAAGAATCATAATACAAAAAGGGCCTTTCCTTCTTCTGATGATTTAAATACATTCCACTCAGCCCATGTCTGGGAATACCTCTCATATTTATTTTGACCTAATAATACCAACTCTTCCATTTTATTAATCACTTCGACTCTTTTAAGCCACTCTGGTACTGTCGGGGGGTTTATGTCTCTCCATCGTCGTGCTATGCACGACCTGGCAGCATTAAAGAGATGCCTTAGAATCAGTTTATTGTACAGATTCCCTGGTATGCTAGAGACATGTAATAGAAATAGCGCTGGGTCTATCGGGAGATTATAATCTGTAAATTTCTGGGATATTCGATGCACCTCCTTCCAAAAGTATTCCAATTTCGGGCATGCCCATAAAATATGAAGTAACGTCCCTCTATCTAGTTTGCATCTCCAGCATCTATCTGATTTTGATGGTGAATACTTATGGAGCACTGAGGGTGTACAATACCATCTCGTCAATATTTTAAAATTTGTTTCCTGTACCTGTGTACTTATTGATGATTTTAAGGTATTATTTATAATCTGTCTTTGTTGTAGGGGGGGAAAAGATCTTCCCAATTCTATTTCCCATTTCCTTAGAAACGGGGGTACATATTCATCTGGGGGCGCAATCAATAAAGCGTACATTTGTGAGAGTGTATGAGAGGAAGGTCCCTCCTCTTCACACATTTTTTCCAGTGTGGTACGTGGTCGCTGAAACCTACTCAGTGGAGGTAAAGTATTGAGAAAATGTCTCAACTGAATTCCACTCCAGAAATCTAAACAATATTGGTCGTTTGGTGCTGTCAAAACCTCCATTGAAGGCCATGTCGCTGATTTTGAAAAATGTGAGACTTGATAGCATTGTAAGTCTAGTAATCTTCTAAAGTTACCCTGGTCTATTCCTGGAGGGAAACGTGGGTTCCCTACTATAGGGTAGAGGGGGGAGTATAGTGGTGACAGTAAGGTTGTCCTACAGATCTTAGAGCATATCTGTAGCGTAGTCCCTATAATTGGATGTTTCTTAGTAGTGGGATCAATATCTGTAAAACACCACACCGCTCGTCGCAATAGGGCCCTGCTTTGGGATTCTTCAATTTTTGGCCATAATTTAAGCTCTGTGTGCCTACACCAATCTATTAATCTCCCCATATGAGCTGCCTGATAGTATTTCCTTATGTCAGGTACTGCCAGCCCCCCATATTGTTTGGGCATTGTCAGAAGTCGTTGTCTTATTCTAGGTCTCTTATTTGCCCAAATAAATTTTGTAATTATTGTATCTACTTGCTTAAAAAATTCTGGGGGTATATGAATCAGTAACATTTGAAAAAGATAGGAGAATTTAGGTAAGATTGACATTTTAATTATATTACATCTCCCCATCCATGAGAAGGGACCTTGTTGCCATTTAGATAGTAATAGCTTAACTCTATTAATTAGTGGTGGAAAGTTTCTCTCATACACTTGTTTTAAATTAGGGGGGATATACGTACCCAGGTATTTAAGTGCTATATTAGTCCATCTAAAATTAAAATTTATTTTTAAGTTATTTACCTGTGATGTCGACATTGAAACTCCCATTGCCTCTGATTTGGTCATATTTATTTTAAGATGGGATAGTTCCCTATACTGATCCAGTTCTTTTATGAGGTTTGGTAATGATATCGCCGGGTTGGTCATGGAGAATAGAAGATCATCCGCATATGCGGATATCTTATAGTTTCCGTCTCCTGTTCGTATCCCTGTTATATCTGGGTTCTTTCTTATTTTACATAAAAACGGTTCCAGTGAAATAGCGAATAGGAGGGGTGATAGGGGACACCCTTGCCGGGTTCCATTAAAAATCGAGAACGTTTCTGATAGCATCCCGTTTATTTTGATTTGTGCCCTAGGTCTCGAATAGATACATGAGATCCATCCCATCATCTTCTCTCCCATTCCTACATATCTTAGGGCCGACATCATAAAAGACCAATTAACCCGGTCGAACGCTTTTTCCGCGTCTGTACCGAGGAATACCGCAGGTGTTTTAGTGGAATCCGCCAAATGGACAAGGTTCAACACTTTAATAGTGTTGTCTCGTGCTTCACGGGTTGGAATAAAACCCACTTGGTCAGGATGTACCAGGGTGGTCAAATGTGGTTGGATACGTGTAGATAGAATTTTTGCAAATATTTTAAGATCCACATTTAATAAAGATATGGGACGGTAACTACCACAGACTGATAAGTCCTTATCTTCCTTTGGGATGAGCGTAATATATGCTTTTAATGCTTCAGGGGAGAATCCTGTTTTATGTCCTAGTGCATTGAACGTTTGTATCATATATTTACCTAATTGTGGGAAAAACGTTTGATAATATTTGTGTGTAAAACCATCCGGTCCTGGTGATTTCCCTGGTTTAAGTGCCCTGATTACTTCCTGTAGTTCCTCGATAGAAATATCCATTCCCAATTCCTCTTTAATTTGCTCTGATAACTGGGGGATCCCTGAGGAGGCTATGTATTCCTCAATCCTATTTTGTGATTGTATTTGTGAGCTATTTGGTAAGTTGTAAAGAGATTTATAAAATTCACAAAAAGCCTCCGCAATCTGATTAGTTTTGTGTACTTTTCTAGCCCCTGTATCCACTATATGTGGAATGTAGGTTTGTACTCGTTGATCCTGTAGGGCTCTTACTAATTGTTGGCCGCATTTATCGCCACTTTCATAGTAATATTTTTGACATGATTGCAATGCTGCCTTTGCTCTATACTGAAGGATCATCGTTACCGGTCTACATAAATTAAGTAATTCCGCCTCCCCTCCAGATCTGGTGTTCTGTTTATGTTGTATTTCTAAGTTATGTATTTCTGTCAATAATTTCTTTAGTTCAGCTTCCCTCTCCTTTTTAATTCTGGATCCGTGTTTAATAAATACCCCCCTTATCACTGATTTATGTGCTTCCCATATAGTCCCTATGTCCATCTCAGGGGTATTATTCTCTTGAAAATAATATTGCATTTCTTTAACCACTTAAGCCCCGGACCATTTGGTAGCTAAAGGACCAGAGGTGAATTCAGAATTTTGCACTGCGCTGCTTTAACTGTAAATTGTGCGAACATGCAATGTTGTACCCAAACGAAATTTGCGTCCTTTTCTTCCCACAAATAGAGCTTTCTTTTAATGGTATTTGATTGCCTCTGCGATTTTTATTTTTTGCGATATAAACTGAAAAAGACCGAAATTTTTTTAAAAAAAATGATATTTTCTACTTTTTGTTATAAGAAAAATCGAATAAACTCAATTGTAGTCATACATTTAAGCCAAAATGTATTCAGCCACATGTCTTTAGTAAAAAAAATGTCAATAAGTGTATATTTATTGGTTTGCGCAAAAGTTATAGCGTCTACAAACTAGGGTACATTTTCTGGAATTTACACAGCTTTTAATTTATGACTGCCTATCTCATTTCTTGAGGTGCTAAAATGGCAGGGCAGTACAAAACCCCCCAAAATGACCCCATTTTGGAAAGTAGACACCCCAAGGAAATTGCTGAGAGGCATGTTGAGCCCATTGAATATTTTATTTTTTTGTCCCAAGTGATTGAATAATGACAAAAAAAAATAAAAATTACAAAAAGTTGTCACTAAATGATATATTGCTCACACATACCATGGTTATATGTGAAATTACACCCCAAAATACATTCTGCTGCTTCTCCTGAGTATGGGGATACCACGTGTGGGACTTTTTGGGAGCCTAGTCGCATACAGGACCCCAAAAACCAAGCACCGCCTTCAGGATTTCTAAGGGCATACATTTTTGATTTCACTCCTCACTACCTATCACAGTTTTGAAGGCCATAAAATGCCAAGATGGCACAAAACCCCCCCAAATGACCCCATTTTGGAAAGTAGACACCCCAAGCTATTTGCTGAGAGGCATGTTGAGCCCATTGAATATTTTTTTTTTGTCCCAAATGATTGAATAATGATAAAAAGAAAAAAAAAAGAAAAAATGTACAAAAAATTGTCACTAAATGATATATTGCTCACACATGCCATGGTTATATGTGGAATTGCACCCCAAAATACATTCTGCTGCTTCTCCTGAGTACGGGGATACCACATGTGTGGGACTTTTTGGGAGCCTACCCGGGTACGGGGCCCCAAAAACCAAGCACCGCCTTCAGGATTTCTAAGGGCGTAAATTTTTGATTTCACTCCTCACTACCTATCACAGTTTCGAAGGCCATAAATGCCAAAATAGCACAAACCCCCCCCAAATTACCCCATTTTGGAAAGTAGACACCCCAAGCTATTTACTGAGAGGCATGTTCAGTCCATGGAATATTTTATATTTTGCCACAAGTTGCGGGAATATGACAAACTGTTTTTTTTGCACAAAGTTGTCACTAAATGATATATTGCTCACACATGCCATGGGCATATGTGAAATTACACCCCAAAATACATTCTGCTGCTTCTCCTGAGTACGGGGATACCACATGTGTGGGACTTTTTGGGAGCCTAGTCGCATACAGGACCCCAAAAACCAAGCACCGCCTTCAGGATTTCTAAGGGCATAAATTTTTGATTTCACTCCTCACTACCTATCACTACCTATCACAGTTTTGAAGGCCATAAAATGCCAAGATGGCACAAAACCCCCCAAAATGACCCCATTTTGGAAAGTAGACACCCCAAGGAAATTGCTGAGAGGCATGTTGAGCCCATTGAATATTTTTTTTTTGTCCCAAGTGATTGAATAATGACAAAAAGAAAAAAAAAATGTACAAAAAGTTGTCACTAAATGATATACTGCTCAAACATGCCATGGTTATATGCGGAGTTGCACCCCAAAATACATTTGGCTGCTTCTCCTGAGTACGGGGATACCACATGTGTGGGACTTTTTGAGAGCCTAGCCGCGTACGGGCCCCCGAAAACCAAGCACCGCCTTCAGGATTTCTAAGGGCACAAATTTTTGATTTCACTCCTCACTACCTATCACAGTTTTGAAGGCCATAAAATGCCAAGATAGCCCAAAACCCCCACAAATGACCCCATTTTGGAAAGTAGACACCCCAAGCTATTTGCCGAGAGGCATGGTGAGTATTTTACAGCTCTCATTTGTTTTTGAAAATGAAGAAAGACATATTTTTTTTTTCTTTTTTCAATTTTTAAAACATTGTGACAAAAAGCGAGATCTGCAAAATACTCAACATACCTCTCAGCAAATAGCTTGGGGTGTCTACTTTCCAAAATGGGGTCATTTGGGGGCGTTTTGTGCCATCTGGGCATTCCATGGCCTCCGAAACTGTGATAGGCAGTGAGGAGTGAAATCAAAAATTTACACCCATAGAAATCCTGAAGGCGGTGCTTGGTTTTCGGGGTCCTGTACGCGGCTAGGCTCCCAAAATGTCTCACACATGTGGTATCCCCGTACTCAGGAGAAGCAACAGAATGTATTTTGGGGTGCAATTCCACATATAACCATGGCATGTTTGAGCAATATATAATTTAGTGACAACTTTTTGTACATTTTTTTTTTCTTTTTGTCATTATTCAATCACTTGGGACAAAAAAAAAAATATTCAATGGGCTCAACATGCCTCTCAGCAAATAGCTTGAGGTGTCTACTTTCCAAAATGGGGTCATTTGGGGGGGTTTTGAACTGTCCTGGCATTTTATGCACAACATTAGGAAGCTTATGTCACACATCATCCACTCTTCTAACCACTTGAAGACAAAGCCCTTTCTGACACTTTTTGTTTACATGAAAACATTTAATTTTTTTGCAAGAAAATTATGTTGAACCCCCAAACATTATATATTTTTTTAAAGCAAAGGCCCTACAGATTAAAATAGTGGGTGTTGCATTTTTTTTTTCCACACAGTATTTGCGCAGCGATTTTTCAAACGCATTTTTTTGGGGAAAAACACACTTTTTTTATTTTTAATGCACTAAAAAACACTATATTGCCCAAATGTTTGATGAAATAAAAAAGATGATCTTAGGCCGAGTACATGGATACCAAACACGACATGCTTTAAAATTGCGCACAAACGCGCAGCGGTGAGAAACTACATTCATTTTTAAAAGCATTTAAAAGCCTTTACAGGTTACCACGTTATATTTACAGAGGAGGTCTACTGCTAAAATTACTGCTCTCGATCTGACCTTCGCGGTGATACCTCACATGCATGATGCAATTGCTGTTTACATATGACGCTAGACCGACGCTTGCGTTCGCCTTTGCGCAAGAGCAGGGGGGGACAGCGGTGCTTTTTTTTTTTTATTATTTATTTTGCTTTTTTATTTTATTTTTAAACTGTTCCTTCCATATTTTTTTTTTTTTTATCATTTTTATTGTTATCTCAGGGAATGTAAATATCCCCTATGATAGCAATAAGTAGTGACAGGTACTCTTTTTTTGAAAAAAAATGGGGGTTAGACCCTAGATCTTTCCTCTGCCCTCAAAGCATCTGACCACACCAAGATCGGTGTGATAAAATGCTTTCCCAATTTCCCAATGGCGCTGTTTATATCCAGGGGGGGGCATTCCCTCCCACTGCTTGTAAAAGCAGTCTAGAGGCTAATTATCTGCTAGAATTGCTTTTACATGAAAGCCGGCCACTGGCTGAAAAGAATGATACCAAGATGATACCTAAACCTGGAGGCATCATTCTGGTATAAACATTCAAAGTCCAGCCACATACCAGTACGTTGCTGGTCCTTGTTGGACATGTATTGTAATCTTTTTTTTCATGCAGCCTGTTGGCTGAACGAAAAAAAGAGATTGATCGGTGGGTATGCCCACCATTAGAATACCTCCCTTCATCCACCCACTTCTAATGGGCATATATGCCGAAGCATGGGGGCATCCTCCCGCAAAAAAGTTATGCCGCGTACACACGGTCAGACTTTTCCACGGGCAAGCCTTCGTCGGAATTTCGACCGTATGTACGCGGCATAAAAGGTTATGCCGCGTACACACGGTCAAACTTTTCCACGGGCAAGCCTCCGTCGGAATTTCGACCGTATATACGCGGCATTAGGAGCAAAATCGCTCCTCCGCCCCTGCTGCCCCCATGCTTCGGCATATATGCTCTTTTTTTAACTGTGGTGGTGAAATCACCTCCTACAGCGTTGGAGTCACGGCTTTATGTATCGTGGGAGCAAACGCTGTTGCTGTCAAGATAAATAAATCCGCGATGCAACTGAATGGCGTACCTGCTAAGCAAATGATGGTTAACATTAAAACAAAGTAACATTACAGTACAACAGTAAGACCTTACCATACCATACCTGCAAAGCAAATACCAAAACAAAACCTAGTAAAAAATAAAACATTTTTTTAACGCAACCTGTGCCTAAAATATATATATGCCGAAGCATGGGGGCATCCTCCGCAAAAAAGTTATGCCGCGTACACACGGTCGGACTTTTCCACGGGCAAGCCTCCGTCGGAATTTCGACCGTATATACGCGGCATTAGGAGCAAAATCGCTCCTCCGCCCCTGCTGCCCCCATGCTTCGGCATATATGCTCTTTTTTTTTAACTGTGGTGGTGAAATCACCTCCTACAGCACTGGAGTCACGGCTTTATGTATCGTGGGAGCAAACACTGTTGCTGTCAAGATAAATAATTCCGCGCTGCAGTTGAATGGCGCACCTGAAAACAAAAAATTACATACCTGAAAAGCAAGCATGATAAAACATTGCAGAATCGAATACAGTAAAAAAGAGCAGAACAATAGAGAGAAAATAGAGAGAGAGAGAGAGAGAACAATAAAACGACAACTATTTTTGGTTTTTTTATTTTATATTTTTTTTGTGTTTTGTTTTTTACGTTTTTTTTTTCTTTTTTACACTTTTTTTTTTTAAACTTTAACAACTGTAATGGTTCGGGTCTCTCAAAATGTAATGGCATCTTGGGAGACCCTGTGTAAGTGTGTCCTAGTCTGTGAAATGCTGTACCCTACGCTAAAACTTCACTTTTGAGTGGTAGCGTTCAAAACATTCACCAAGGCAAAGACCAGGTTTGTGAGGACAGAGTGGACAATAATAACGGGTGTCACGCCTAAATCCGCGCTTGCTACAGACACGACATCTTTTTTAGGGGGCTCGTTGGGTAGGGGTGCTCGGGAGGAGATGCGTATAATGCCTCTCATGCAGCCGGCTTACTGCATTTGGTAGGGGATGGTGAGGTGCAGAACCGCCTGGATACAGGAGTTCTGTGACTATCTCATTCTGGAATTTTAGAAGAGATAAAGTCCCGCCTGAAGCTCTGTATAGCACATGAGCGTTCAGCAAAGCCAATTGGAATAAGGATAGAGACACTTTTTTGTACCAGCGTCTCGCCTTACGGTCAATTAGATACGGCGCCATCAACTGGTCGTTGAGGTCCACCCCTCCCATATTTTTGTTATATTCGTGGACACAGAGGGGTTTCTCCACAACACCAGTCGCCGTAGGAATTTGGACTGTCGTGTCTGCATGAAGGGAGGTAAGAAGGAAAACATTCTTATTGTCCCTCCACTTCATAGCGAGCAAGTTATTACACTTTACGCAGGCTCTCTCCCCCAGCCTAAGACGGGCATCTACAAGCCGCTGGGGAAAGCCCCGGCGATTAGGTCGCACGGTGCCACATGCTCCAATCTGATGATCAAACAAGTGACTAAACAGTGGCACGCTCGTGTAATAATTGTCCACATACAAGTGGTACCCCTTTCCGAATAAGGGTGACACCAAGTTCCACACTATCTTGCCAGCGCTCCCTATGTAATCCGGGCAGTTGACCGGCTCAACCTGACTATCTTTTCCCTCACAAACCATAAAGCTCCATACATAGCCTGTTGCCCTGTCACAGCACTTATAGAGCTTGACCCCATATCTGGCACGCTTGCTGGGAAGGTACTGCTTCAAAGCTAAGCGGCCAGAAAATTTAATCAGGGACTCATCAACTCAGACAGCTTGATCGGGAATAAACAAGGCTGCAAAACGTTCGTTGAAGTGGTTTATGAGGGGCCGAATTTTATAGAGCCGGTCGTATTCAGGGTCCCCACGTGGACGACAAAGTTCATTGTCGTTGAAGTGCATGAACCGCAAAATCTGCTCGTATCGTTTCCTGGGCATGGAGGCAGAGAACACAGGCATGTGGTCAATTGGGTGCGTGGACCAATAAGCACGCAATGACGGGAATTTATGTGTGCCCATGTTGAGGGAAAGGCCCAGAAAGGTCTTAAATTCGGAAACCGTAATTGGTTTCCAATCTTTGGCAATGGAAGGCAACTGGGGATTAGCGGCGATGAATTGACCAGCATATAAATTACTCTGGTCCACAATAGATCTATAGAGATCTTCCGTGAAAAACAGCGAATAATAATCGATTGGCATAAAATCAGCTGTTTCCACCTGAATACCGGGTTGGGCAGTGAATGGGGGAAGTACGGGTTCTGCAGAAGTGGTGGGGACCCAATCAGGATAGGCGAATTCTGCAGGAAGAGCACTATGGGTACGACGGGCCTGCCTTTGTCTTCTTGGTGGCAGCGGGACACTACTTGTGCTTGCCACCTCGCCAGCTTGAGCTGCACTTATGGGACTCGCCACGTCACCACGTGATACTGCAGTGCTGGATGTACGCCCAGGCTGTACTAGGCCGCTGGTGCTTGCCAATTCACCAGAAGGAATAGCGGCGCTAGTACTCCTCTGCTCCATGATACGAGAGCCCTGCGGTTCTTGCTCCTCAACAACCTCAGAAGATCGGGATCGGGTACGCCTGACCTTAGCAGGGACCTCAACTTCGTCGTCAGAGCTATCTGACGTGGGGCCGCTGACGTCACTGTCTTCTACGGGAAGATATTCTGAGCCTGAATCTGACAGATACGTGACCTCCTCTTCACTATCTGTCATGCTCAGAATCTCGTAGGCCTCTTTACTAGTGTACCTTCGACTTGCCATTTTGGGCTCTAAATTTAGGGGTACACTAGTAACATTCACAGGAAAAAAAGCACCCGACTGTCGTCAGCAAATATATCAAACGCTACAAAAAAAACTGTTAGCGGTCGCAGGGATCAGGACTGTCTCTGCGAACGCTGCAGTTATGTGTTTTGTGTTTGGTAAGTGACAGTGATCGATCGATACTGCACTTGGGTGGGCTGGGCTGGGCTGGGCGGAGGGGCTAAACGCAGGTGCTAGCAGGTATCTGGGCTGATTACGCTAACACTGCGTTTTTGGGAACCCTAAACCGCTGGGGACGCTAGTATAGATCTGATCAGATACTATACCACTAAGGGAGGTGTATGCTTTGCGCGTGAGTGTTAGCGTTACTGGCACTAACCTAACGCTGCCTGGGGCGACGCAGACCCTCTCTGGCGCTAAAACCTAATTGATCTCACCCGCCGGGCGATCAGGGGGTTAAACCTTTATTGGGTTATATACGGCGGGTGCCCTGATGCTATAAAAAGCAAACTAACCAACCAGTGTCACCCGTAACCTTTATATGGTGATCACTGGTGAAAGGGTTAACTAGGGGCAATCAGGGGGTTAAAACCTTTATTAGGTTAAATATGGGGGTACCCGACGCTATATAAAAACCTGACGGGTTACCTAAATAACTAAATAATTAACTGGGTAACCAGTGTCACCAGTGACGCTTATACGGTGATCACTGGTGAAAGGGTTAACTCTAGGGGCAATCAGGGGGTTAAAATAATATATGGGGGTACCTGACGCTCTAAAAACCTGCGGCGAAACTAAAAATAAATAACTGGCTATCTAGGGCACCACCGGCACTAAATACAGCGATTGAAAATACGATCGCTTAGTGACGCTGGCGTTAGGGGGTGAAAGGGTTACCTGGGGGGCGATCAAGGGGTTAAACCTTTATTAGGGGGGGTTAGGGGGCTACCCTGGACCTAAAGGGGCCTAAACCTAACTGCCCTGCAACTTTTTACTATCACAGATGACACTAAAAGCAGTGATCAGTAAAATAAATGATCACTGCAATCAGTGACACTGTGATTGGGGGCTGGGGGGTGACCTGGGGGGTGATCTGGGGGTGACTGGGGGGTGAAATGTGTGCCTATGTGTACCTACGTGTCAGTGGACTGTTGGTGCACTAACCTGCTTCCTCTCTCCTCGGCGCCGGAATCGAAAAGACCGCCGCGAGGGAGATGACATCACTTCCTCCTGCCTGTGTTTACATCACATGGCGGAGGAAGCATTTTCATTGGCCGGGAGCGATCGCGAGGGGGTGGCCGAAATCGAATGGTCACCCCCTCATCTCTGATCGCTCCCCAACGATTAACGGCCGCTCACTGTATAGGAGGGGGGTCCGATCGGACCCCCCAACTGTACAAAGGCGATCACGTACACTCTACGTGATTGTGCCTGTCGGTGCCATTCTGTCGACGTATATATACAGTGAGCGGTCGTTAAGTGGTTAATTAAATCCTCTACTACCATCTTATCTTCCAACAAGCTCTCATTAGGTCTCCACTGTCTGGTATTTGGTTGTACGTTCTTATTCATAATCAGCGTCAGTATCACTGGGGCGTGGTCTGACCATATAATATTCCCTATGTCTACTGTTCTAACCATAGATAACATGTAGTGAGGGATAATAAACCAATCTATACGTGTATATACTTTATGTGGACCCGAGTAGAAGGTATAGTCCCTCTCGTCAGGATGGTATATTCTCCAGGCATCAGAAAGTTGATGTTCATATAGAGTACGCGTAACTTTCTTCCTAGAGCTTGTAGTAATTGATGAGTTTCCTGTAGACGTATCTATCCTCGGATCTAATGTAAAGTTGAAATCTCCCCCCAACACCATCTTCCCTTCTGCAAATTTCATTAATTTGTTCACCACCAAGCAGATAAATCGATCCTGATTATCATTTGGGGCATAGACAGTGGCCAACGTCACTTTAATAGCCCCCATCATGCCCTTCAAGAATAAAAATCTACCCTCCGGATGCATCTTAGCATCCAGTAGTTTCCAGGGTGTCTGCCTTGATATCAAAATAGATACACCTCTTGATTTGGACATCTTGCTACATGCATGATCGACAAGAGGATAGAGATTATTCCTCAAGGATGGTATCTTTCCTTCTTTGAAATGGGTTTCCTGAATATAAGCCACATCTGTATGTGAACGTTTTAATTCTTGTATAAGCATCTTTCGTTTCTCTGGTATATTAAGGCCCTTTACATTAAAAGAGGTTACTTTCAACGTTTCCATTCTTAACTACTGTATTGAAGAGAGGTGAAACCAGAGGTAGGAGGGTAAGGGCGAGGAAAAAAAAAAAAGGGGGAGAAAAGAAAAAAAAAAAGACAAGAAGAGGAGTTCCCCTTTATCTATTTCCTCTCTAGAGGAGGCCCACCTCTGTGGCCCCTCCAGGAGGTTTACAAGCTTCTTCGCTTTATACACTCTACTATCCTCCTACTCCTATTCTCCCTATTCTTGTGAGTGTTTTACCTAATAGGGGTACCGTGGCTGAGCATGGCCCAGAGTGAGCCTTCCCGGACGTCTCCCCAACCCACCCGCTCCTTTTATCTATCCTTCAACCAATCTCAGTTTTAACTAGAATATTAAGATCCTACTATATCTATTATCTATATCTCTTATCTCAACCTTCAATGTCCCCTTTTAATATTTCTTACCTTGTACCTATTTATACATTTACAAGTGCCTATATCGACCATATTCATATTTCCTCCTACTCATACCTATATTTTCTTGTATTATTATCCTTTCCTACATTTCTTATGTCTTTTATAATCTTAATATCTATATATATATATCTATATATATATATATATATATATATATATATATGTGTATTTCCCCTCTCTCCTCCTCCAGGTTTTCCAAATTTTCCTTCTTCTTCCTCCTTTCCCTCCCTCCCCCCACCCCTCCTCTATGTCTCCCGTCTCCCTTATCAGTCTACCACGTTACTCCGACCAATGGAAGGAGGTAGAGGAGAGAGAGAACTTACACACACAAAAAAAATAATAATAATTTGTTACTATTTAATTCAAAGATTTCGATACATCTGTATCTCCGAATAACCAAAAATACATCAGAATTTACATTCGGACCGAAACAAATTGCACATGTCTAAATAAAAGCCGACCATTTTAAGCACCCCTGTCATTGTTACATGTTTTCTCTCAACTCTCTAACTGCCACCTTTGCTGGACAGCTTGGTCTGTTAAAATAAGTTGAAAAATAGCAAAATTATTAGCAGGGTCAACAAGTGAAAAGAAAAAAAAAACTTATGCAGCCACCACATCTAATAATTAGTAAGCTGCAATATAATATATTTTTTTAACTATAGATAGTAATAGATATTTCATGTAGCTACTACTTCACCATCAACCCCCCCAAGGGTCTAAGAAGTGCATTAAACATCCAGAACAAGCCCTCAGGTATGCCCTACAGGTGTAGACAGCTGACAGTCCACTGAAACAAATAACCACGTCAGGCAAAAATATTGCTTGTAAGCAGGCAGAGGTCAGGGCAAGCTACATTCAGGCCGAGCCATATCAAGACCAAAGTTTGGGTAGATGGCAACAAAAAACAGCAGTCATAACTAGAGTAGCAATCAGGATTTGCAGAAGATATATAAATAGTAGTGGGAAACCTTAGCTTAGGTACCGATAAAAGTGTACTGAACACAATTTGTACTTACCCCAAATGACAACACAGGCACACAGAAATAGACATGTGCTTGAGAATAGCATTTCTATTCTAAGAAGAAAGACATCAGCATCAATACCAGCCATATGCACACCATAGGGACAGAGGACCATATGGACCATAGGATCATGGTGGTGGAGTAGGACCATAGGATTATGGTGGACCATAGGTCCATGGTGGTGGAGTAGGATCATAGGACTATGGTAGACCATGGTGGACAATAGGACCATGTTGGTGGAGTAGAAACCAATCAGCTACATTGAATCCTTATTACTCACTCTAGATAAAGCCAACTCAAATTGAATAAATACACAAGTTGTACAAGTATGTAAGTTCATAATAGTTGGTGTGTGAAGTTCACATATGAAAGCAATTATCAGTACGTTTGGAGTGGATGCCAAGCACTTGGATCATTCTGACTTGGCCAGACAAACGGTATAGATTTGTCTGCCTTTACCAGGTCAGGTCTTCATATACTGCATGTACAATGAATATAGGTAAACCAAGATCTCTCATCTATCTTTGCCTTCTACTAAAGTACGGTACATGCCTAAATTTCTGCTTATATACACTAGAAAATGGTCTTCTAATATTTTTACAAGACGTTTTTAGTTCCCTAGTGTGACCAGAAACCAAGAACTTTTCAAGTAATTTTTCCTCACATTATTCGCTTAATTAATAGGATATAAATACTATTTGGAAATAAATATCTGTATCCTTGAGAAAAAAGGGACTTCAGTTTTATTCTGTAAGGTGAAAGTTCACTGGGTGACAATGGCTCCATTCTGTTTCATTACACATTGAGCATTTTACCATACCAGAATAAAACCAACATAATCCCATCAAACATGCGTTTTGTGAATAAAATTGAGCTCAAAAGAAACTAAAAACTGTATGTGTAATGAGAAAGCCAAGCAGCACATTTCCACTTCTTTAATTTAATATACTGAGACCAGACTGCACTCAGACTTAATATACTGGGAGAAGGCCAGATGTAGGAACAGTCAAAGTCCAGATCACACATGTAAAATGTGAAATGGATATGATTTCTTACATGGCTGGAAAACACTTTTTACCAGGTTGCAAGTTTTGTAATTTTACAACCACTTGGAAAAATTGGACACAGATTCACACTTCACACACAGACACACTTGATATTAGATATTTTACTTTCTGCCAAGTTTATCAACAAGGGGACAGAAGAATGTTTAATTTAGTTGTCAGTGGAAACAATTAAATAATTGACTTAACAAATTCCTTAATAAATTTAGTTAAACACGGTTGTTTCCTTAAATGTAGCCCATGTCCTAAAAGGCATTACTACATTTATAGGATTTTTATTAGCCTGTGGGTTTTGAATACCTAGATCTACCATCTGCAATGTAACAACTTACCCAGACCCTCTCTTCATTACTGTGCCCTAATTTCACCAAGCTGCATAGTGAAGTGTAGCTAACAATGTAAAAAGAATTCTGTTTAAATCCATACCTTTATAATACAACTAGATAGTCCAATGCTAAAGGTCCGCAGAATGGCATTTATGATGCTCATATTGATGAGGGACAGCTGAATACTCTGCCATTCACAGTTACATTTACATTTTATGACAGGAACAAATAACAATGATGGGGACTGTCCCAATTGCACCTGTAGTTCTAGAGCTATAAATAAGCAAAAAAAGAGGAAAAATAATTCTAGCACCTTCTAGCAAATTACTTATTTTTAATATATCTTTTTTTGCCATAGTTATTGCAGCCATAGAATATAATATACACAGGCATGTACTGGCCATCGGGACTAGCGGGAGTTTCCCGGTGGGCCTATGGCTCAGTGGGCTGGTTTCAGTGACAACGGAGGTAGAGGGAGAACTCCCAAACCCTGTCTACCAATAAGACCCCTTTCACACTGGGGCCACGGCCGCGTTAGTGCTAAAGCACGGAGCTTTACCGCTGATTAAGCGGCGCTTTTTTGGCCGCTAGGCGCTTTTAACAAGGGGTTAAAAGCGTCCGTGTTGCCGAACTTCCAAAGAGCTTTTCAGGCGCTTTGGAAGCGCTGCCCATTCATTTCAATGGGCAAGGCATTTTGAAGCGCTAAATACAGCGCTCCCAAACTGCCCCAAAGATGCTGCTTGCAGGACTTTTCCTAACGTCGCACAAGCACACCGCCCCAGTGTGAAAAGTTACACTGAAATTAATGGGAGGCGGTTTTCATGCGCTATTTAGAGGCTTTTTCTAGCGCTAAAATGCCTGAAAACGGCCTCAGTGTGAAAGAGGTCTAAGCTAATCTCCGGCTGTGCAGCTGTTTATAAAATAAACTTCTCCAAGCCCCCTGTGTTCAGTGGGGGCAGGGGGGTGGAAAGCAGACTCTTTCAATCACTTTCGGCTATGGGCGGATTAATCCACAGCAGCACAATACACAGTTGAAGGCCGGCCTGTTCTATATCAGTACACTGGAGCTGGCCGGGAGCACTGCTGCCGATTAATCCACCTAAAGTTGAAAGTAATGAATTTGTCCGCTCTCTGTCCCCCGGCCCCCACTGAACACAGGGGACACCCCGGAGAAGCTTTTTTTCAAAACAGCTAGAGTCGGGAAATTAGCGTATTGGTGAACAGGGTTTGGGAGTCCCCGCCCGCTCACCTGGCCCCGCCCACCCCCAGTTTCCTCCAGCCCTGGTTACCAAGCTGGGTGGTGCCCAGGAGGAAGGGAGAGGACCGGATGTACCAGCAGTGCACAACTGGTCCCAGGCTCCCAGCTCCAGAGGAACCACCTGCAGGACAAACACTGCACAGGGACCTAGGTAGAAGAAGCTGTGCAGACCAGGTACTGGGGGGGGACTAACATTTATGGGCACTTATGAGGCTGCACTGATGGGCACTGAGCAGGCTGCATTAATGGGCACTGGTGTGGCTGCATTAATGGGCACTGGTGTGGCTATGCCCTGTCCTATGCCCAATAGTGGAATGTTTTTACTTATTTTTTTTGCACAATTGCGTATAGTTTATACTGTTTTTGTGCGTGTTTGCAAAATTAAAGTGGGCCAATCTGGATGAAGCATATACACTATTATCATGATTAGCACATATTGGTAATAAAAATTTACAATTTATTGGTACTGGATTTTCATCTATAGGAGAATTGCAGTGGCTGATTTTAAAATGTTTTAACTTGATAGTTTGACATTTTTTATGTGTAATTTCCTAAATTTTCCAAAAGTCTCCATACACATAGACTATTAAAAGATAAAAAAAATAACATTGTTGGTTGTATTGCATGGAAGGAAGCAGTGGCAGTTTGATTATAGAAAGTCAAATTGTTTTAAAATACAGTAATACCTCGGATTGCGAGTAACACAGTTTACGAGCGTTTCGCAATTCTTTAAATCCTGACTCAGTTTGCGAGCGTGGTCTTGCAAGACAAGCAGGTTTCAAGCCTCTGGGGTGTGCAGTACCGCATTTGGCCAAAGGTGCGGGGGCACCGGTGACACTCGGAGCCGCTCGGAAACACTTCGTTCCCTAGTCTCTCCGAGATTCTCCGAGGGTCTCCTAGTGCATCTGAGCGGTCTCTGAGTGTTTCCGAGTGGCTCCGGCGCCCCCCACCTCTAGCCACATGTGGTACTGCATACGATAGCAGTCACTGTGAAACAAATTATCTGAGTTTCCATTGACTCCTTTGGGGAAATATCGCTTTAATATACAAGTGCATTGGATTACAAGCATTCTTCTGGAACAACAAATTATGCTCGTAATCCAAGATACCACTGTATGGTATTTTTATTTTTTTTATATTGTAGATAAGATGAAGCATTCCATAAATGTATATGTATGGCCAGCCAGCACCTTGCCTATTAGGCAGCAGATGGCCCAGTCTGTAACAGACATGTGTAATCTGGTGGTACTATACCATATCATTCGGGGGACAATAGGGGGGATCATTCATTAGCTAATCTGGCACTAGAGCAATCACATTTTACATGAAGGCTGTTCAGTAATAGAGCAAATATCACTTGGCCTTGTGGAAAGGCAATGAAAGCTCATACTTGATTATTAGATAAAAGGGTCCAAAATAAACTTTTTCTGCAAATGTATGGGTATCTGAATTAAGGTCCAAGTGAACAGTAATATGGTAAATGTTTTACCTGCCAAAAAGGTGTATATCAGTTGAACCTCTACCAGACAGCATAGCTAGGCTCCTTCTCTGCAGGCCACACTGGGGATGAGCAATTCTGACTAATCTAGCATCTGCCCAGCCTGTTACTGGACAATGAGGAGCAGTTGTCAGTGTTAGATGGACTGCCCTGAGCAATGTAGCAGAGCACTGATTGGCTCTATGTACTCCCCTTCTGCTGTTATACAGAGTATGTTGTAAACAGAGGTTGATACCAATGCAGATTCAGGTACTTAAGCTAGGTAGTAATAGGTAAACCTGTCCGGGTTAAAATCACCAACGATTTAGTGGATCCTGTTTTAAAAAAAAAAAAAACAGCAAACCCAAATGTAGCAGCAAATCTTTGGGGCAAATACAATTCTGGCCAGAAAAGGCAAGGGAAACTAGGTACTGCCATAGGGACATGCACCTATGCGAGCAATTAAAAACAAATACCATACAATAGGAAGAAGGTTTTTTCATATCGTTTCAAGGGAAACATTGAAAATACACAAATCATTTAAATAACATGCTGTCTTACAGTTTTATGTGGTGTTTCGGAACAGTACAATTTTTTTTTTCTCAAATTTTTTTATTGAAACAAACAAAGACATACAGTACAATCAGACATTTCAAGTTCCAGATAAAGAGTTCACATACACAATCCAACATGTCATCACAATCCACCAGTACAAACAAAAATTCTGAATATTTCAATGTTTTTTTCACCCTGTCCTGCCCTCCCCCCTCTTCCCTTTAACTAACCTCCAACTCCTTTATATAGAGGTAGTGTAATAGCTCAAAATTCAACAGTATTACCGCGTGAGCAGAGTCAACCTCTGTGTCAAAGAAGTAGTCTGTCCAGAACCAAATCCATTTGGCTAAGGCCGGGAGTGTCTAACCATGGAGACCATAGGACGTTGAACTTTCCCGGGCGACCCCAGTGCTGGAAAATGTACTTCTCCAGCCGCAAGGTGTCCCCCATTTGAGTTGTCCATTCTCTTAGGGTAGGAGGCTCCGTCCCCTTCCAACGCCTGAGAATAAGCTTGCGTGCCTGAAAGAGTGCTCTGGTTATGGCTTGTTTAGGGATGTCCTCAATTGAAAGGTCCTCTAGAATTCCCAATATTGAGGGCTTAGTGTCCATCAAGATATTGACCTGAAATACCTTATTAATGGTACCGACAACTCCCGACCAATAGAGATGGAGTTTGGGGCAATGCCACAGTAGATGGATAAGATCACCATGGTCCCTAGAGCACCTAGTACACTCAAAGTTTTCCCTTAGGCCCATCCCTTACGATCTTGCAGGGGTAAAGTGCACCCACAACATGATATACAACTGGGACAGACTTTGCGCCACATTGATAGAGCATAGCTGAACCGCCTGCAGAGCTTCCTCCCACTGTTCCTCCCCAAATGTGCCAACATCACTCTCCCATAGGAGTACCACTCTGGATGGAAAGCCCTTCAAGTGTGTGGTCGTAAGCATGGCATAGCACTGGGGTATAAACCCCTTAAAGTGAGAGACTTCCATAATATAGTGAAAAATAAGGGCCGGTGATTGTACCCACAAGACTCCCTCCGATAGTGCCCTAACGGCATGATGTAGTTGTACATATGGGAAATACATTGATTGGGGAAGGCTGAATGGTCCTGGCCACCGTGCTGCAGCTCAGTTTCAGGGTCTTGGTAATCTTCTTATAGCCTAGGCCATGTTTATGTAGAGCAACGATTCTTTTTTTCAGATCCTTAGAGTTTTTTTTGCCATGAGGTGGCATGTTGAACTTCCAGTGACCAGTATGAGAGTGAGAGCGATAACACCAAATTTAACACACCTGCTCCCCATTCACACATGAAACCTTGTAACACTAACAAGGGAAAATGGCTAATTGGGCCCAATTTGGACATTTTCACTTAGGGTTGTACTCACTTTTGTTGCCAGCAGTTTAGACATTAATGTGTTGAGTTATTTTGAGGGGACAGCAAATTTACACTGTTAGGCCCCTTTCACGCATGCGGATCCGTTTTTAGACATCCGCTTGCTCAACGGGGATCGCTCCGTTGATCCCTGCTGAGCCGGCGGATGACTAGAAACGGACCTGTCATATCTCCGCTTTCCTCTATGGGGGATCGGATGAAAACGGACCGTTTCATCCGATCCGCCAGACGGAAGGAAGAATAGGGTCTAATCGGGAAGCCAATTAGAGCCTCTCGCTCTGAACAGGCACTTCCAAAACACACCCACCACTGTTATTCAGATGGCCGGCGCTCAACAGGGGGCCGGACACCTGAATAGTGGGCGGCAGCGTTGATAATACATAGATTCATGCAATGCATGAATCTATGTATTGTTGATTGATGGGTGCAGGAGAGAGAGGGCGGGGCTCCTGCGCCCACTATGGACGCACCGCCACTGGTCTGCAGTCTCTGACTGTAATGACATTGTCAAAAAGAGGCGGAGAATGGGTGACCTTAAAATTATGCCCCCCCTTGAAAAAAGTTCTGCGGATGCCCATGTTGGAAGGTATGATGAATTAAAAAAGGACAGGCTTAGTAACTTATACAATTTTAATTCAAGTAAAAGAAGGACACATTTATACCGAGACATATTAGAGAATTCCAATAATAATTAAATTCATATAATATACTATCCTGTGGACAACTGGGAATAGTACACATCCTTCACAAATATGGAAGTATGCAGTTTTTTACACATTTGCAGCTTTCCTGCTTATAATTCAGTTCTCCCACTCCTGTGTCCTAACTATGTAAGCTTGTAAAAGTAGCTGCTTGATAATGATGGCTGTGTGCTGCCTTGAGGGGATTGGTGTGGTGTCCCTGAACACAAGTCCAAGTCATCCCTATATGTTAGAAGCCACAACTGGGAACAAGCTTAGAGAGGTTCCAATATATTTTGGAAGATAACATTTTCATTTCATTCTACTGTATAGTTTCTCATTATATTGTAGAATTTGAATTTTGGATCCCTGGGAAAAGCCTCCGGGACATGGGAATAATCCAATTACTTAACAATGGCCTTGATTAAAAAAAAAGTGAATTCTTATCTTAATAAAAAAAAAAAAAGCTCTTGCACTCAGAGCTTTTTTTTGTTTCTTAAGTAGAAAGAGTGTTCATTAGTGTGTGTGTATGTATATATACATATTTTTTTCCCCAGATTTTTACACCATGCAACACATTACACTGTTACCTCAATTTTACTCATAATTATAACTTTATTAATTAATCTATTATTAAAGCATACAATATGTTATTTTTACCATGAACATAGCTATATTAAACGATTTGCTCCTGTTTGTATGAAATATACAAAATACTGTTTACACACTGGGGTTGATTAAAGGATTAGTTCACTTTTTTAGAAAAAATTATAAATACACATACGTATTTAAAATGTGCATTTATTATTTTTTCCTGCAGGAGGATGGTGGATCATAGGTCCAATGTTGGGCTTCTGCAGACAGGCCCTGAAGCTTTCAGCCCATACATCCATATAGACTGTCAGTTTGAAACATGCAGGGCTTGTGATTGAACCACAAGGATGCTCATCAGTGCCTTCATTCAGAACTACGATCCATCTACAATTGGGGATAACGGTACTTGTAGTTCATTCATTCACAGGAAACTGTGAATGAATTACATGGCGAAGCTTTATTTGAATTCTGACAGTGGGTGCAAGGACAAAATTCCCCGCACGCTCTCACACTGGATCAGGGGGGGGAGGCAGCAGGATCTGGAACTTGTTACATGTCCCTCCCAAATTTAAGTTTATTTAGTTACCTTAACATAGTGCCGGTTCACACAGGGGCGGCACAACTTTCCGCGTGACTTGGCAAGGTGATCTGCACACGACTTCAGAGGCGACTTGCAAAATGACTTCTGTATTGAAGTCAATGGAAGTCGCCCTGAAGTCGTCCCAAAGTCGTACAGGAACCTTTTTCTAAGTTGGAGCGACTTGAGTCGCTCCTATTAGAATGGTTCCATTGTCCAGAACGGACTGTGACTTGTCAGGCGGCTAAGTCGCCTGACGAGTCGCCCCTGTGTGTCAACTTGATGGAATTGCTCTCTTGTGCGAGTTAGTGCCTCTTATGGCCTGAGGGGAGACTACTGCACCAAGTCCCACATCGAAAGGATAACGTGCTTTCACCTGCCAGTGACACCTATCTTAAGATATTCTACTATCTTACTAAGATAGTACTGACCTTGAAGCTATTTAAGGGAAATAGCATGAAACACTGATTTGCCACCACAAGTTATTTACACACATTAAACACTTTAAACTTACTCTACAAGCCAAGGGCATTGAAGGAAGCTGCTGTATACTTCATGAGGCCTTGCACGCTCCAGTCATACGAGGGTCCTGCTATGCAGTGGGCCCCAACCTGGGGTCCATGCCGCTTAGACAGGTAGACCATACAGCCACCAATCCACCCCTCTGACACAACCCGTGTCACCAGACACCATTACTCCCTCTCCCTAACTGGCTGCTTCGCCTTCCTTTTACCTCTTATTTCTCCATCACCCAGAAGGTTGACATGAAGATTTATACTTTATTCCCCATTCCCATACACTATATGATTTCATTCTCACTCTCTACTCCCATTAAATCAGATCAGACATTTCACCTAACCAGCAACTTAGTTTATTGAATAAAGTTTGTATAGATGAACAGTTTTTCTTCAGTTTTCATTAATCACATGGCAGTGCAACCAATCACAAAGTGATGCTGTTCCTTTTTAAAATTTGGGCAGGTTTTTCTCTGGGCTATGCTGTGGTGCCCTCATATTTTTAGTTTGTAATGGTTCCCAATCAATGGTGCTTCACTTGCTATTCAGTCCTGTTTTCAGGGTCCCGTCAAAGGGGTGAAGCACTACATCTTTCTGTATATGGTCCTCCTCCTTCTCATGACCAACCTCTAATCACAACTCCATGACCAATCCCACTACCCTGTGGCTCAATGCCTTCCCACTTAAATACCCCTGCTACAGGAACCTTATTAGGCCAAAAGCAGATACACCACACCAAGTTAAGATGACCATACTTGGATCAAAATCCAGGCAGTTCAGCAGGAACCATCTGAATTTTGATTCATATATGACCATTCTTGTTCATGAGAAGTTGACCCATTTCTCATGAACCCGACTTATTGTTAAATTTTAGTTTGATCAACGCATGCAGCCAATTGGTTGCAGCACTGATCAGTGTATTCTTATGGCAGGTCAGAATACAATGACATAGCAGGGAGGATTCCTGCATCCACATCAAATGTGTGGATGGGGGGGGGAAACCGGTTCAGTTTTTTACCTAAAATTACATAAATCATTGGAAATATTCTGCACTGGTACTTCAGCAGGACAGTCCCCGTTATTCCATCCAGCAGACAACCTAATAACTGAACTGGTGAAACGTGGTCCAAGCAACCTCTTTCCAATTCATCCCTTTCCCTCCCCCTAAAACAGGAAGTCTACCAGGTGAATTAGGGCCCCAAACTTAAGGCCTGTTCACACCACATGCATTGGGCTGCATTGGTTAATGTAGTCCTCAATTCAGCGCAAAAAGTATAGATCTCTACTCATCTCGCCCCTCCACCCATCCCCATAACTCCACTTTGTGCACAGGCAGAGAGCAAAAGAAGTTATAAGCTCACAGGATTTCTGGCAAAATCAACTGTTTTTTTTGCACTTATCAAACAGATTTTACATATACCCAATGTAGTGACTGGCCTCAGGTGATGCACAGAGATGGAACAGATCTTTCTACATAAGCAGTACCTGTTTATCTTCTCTTCAGCCTTTCAGAAAAAAGGGTGCAGAGAGCTGAAGTTACACTCTGCAGCTCTGAGAGCTGATTGGAGGGAAGGGACAGACCCCCCTTTACACTGAACACAGGAACAGAGCTGAGGCTGTCAATCAGCTGGAGCTCCCTCCCCTGTCACCTTTTCTCTCTTGGGGGCGTGGCCTGGTCAGAGTCCAGGCTGAGGTTGCCACTCCATTCATTGCAGTAGGACATCATAGATGTGTGACTTCCAGGGGTTACCCTTCCTTCCTTGAACCTTTTCTCTCTTGGTGTCAGGAAAACTTGTCAGAATTGATTTATGCTGATAGAGGAATGAAGCAGCAGAAATGCCACTTTGTGTTACATAGTGAGGTTGAAAAAAGACACAAGTCCAACCTATGTGAGTGCTTTTATGTCAGTATTACATTGTATATCCCTGTATGTTGTGGTCATTCAGGTGCCTATCTAATAATTTTTTGGAATTATCGATGCCCCCTGCTGAAATCACTGCCCGTGGAAGAGAATTCCACATCCTTACCACTCTTACAGTAAAGATCCCTCTACGCAGTTTAAGTTTGAACCACATCTCTATTCTCATTTTAGTGAATGGCCGCGTGTCTTTTTAATATCCCTTTCATGGCAAAGTTTCATCCCTATTGTGGGGTCACCAGTATGATATTTGTACATTGAAATCATATCCCCTCTCAAGCGTCTCTTCTCCAGAGAGAACAAGTTCAGTTCTCGTAACCTTTCCTCATAACCAAGGTCCTCCATTCCCTTTATTAGCTTTGTTGCCCTTCTCTGGACTCTCTCCAGTTCCAACACATTCTTCCTGAGGACTGGTACCCAGAACTGGATGGCATACTCCAGGTGCGGCTGGACCAGAGTCTTGTAGAGCGGGAGAATTATCATTTTATCTCTGGAGTTAATCTCCTTTTTAATGCATGCCAATATTCTGTTGGCTTTGCTTACAGCAGCTTGACATTGCATGCCATTGCTGAGCCTATCATCTACTAGGACCCCCAGGTCCTTTTCCATCCTAGATTCCCCCAGAGGAATGCTCTGGAAAGAGACAAGTACACACTATAGAGGGATATGATTTGTTCATATTTCATATCTGAGGTTTGCAACCACTTGACAAAACACTTTCCAATGGATATTTAGCAGCCCAAATGGGATCAGATTTATTTGTTAGTGTTTACATACACTTTAAATGTTTTTTTTTTTTTTAATTCAAGTGTAGGTACCCAAACTTAACTCGGTATCACCCTTCTTGTACTCCCTGTACAGCAGAGCACCATGTGGGGATAAATAAGCAGCGCAGGGAACCAATCAGTTGTGCTGCAGTGCAAGAAGCATGCTGATCGGAGGAGAGATCAGAGTGACAGAAAGATTAGCCCATTAGTCTTGGTCATTAGCTTCTTCTTTCACTGCCCAGCCACAGGGAGGCGGGTTTCCTGCCCTGCCATTGAGGGTTGTGACAATGCTGTGTATATCTCAGAACTGGATGGGCAAATATACTAATCCTTTGGCAGGTAAAACAACTCACACTATGCTTATGTGTATTTAGATTTTTGCCTGAAGTTCAGCTTTAACAAACAGAAATGTAAAACTGACAGAGGTTGTAACCCTTCCCATCTCTACCCCAATGCAAGCAGCTATAGAACTTTGCTTCACCCCATACAATTAATTTTATAGGAATGTTTTTGACCTAAACTGACCTGTGTTCAACTTGTCTTGGCCAGCTTCAATCCTGTTTTATTATGCATTTAAGATTCTAGAAATCCTTTTCTGGATAAGCACGTTTTTAAATTGCAAAAGCACAATAAATTGGAATTACTGTTTGTACAGAACCTCTTGTATTTTTAAAGAATGCTAATCAAGATCTCTGTTTTATTGATTGTTCATTATAAAGGGATTATTGCCTGAAGTAAGATTAATCCAAGATGCTTCTGTCAGTTAACAGTGGAAAAAGATGTTTCCTTTTCCAATACCTGCCCCGCTGGGAGATGTATCTGTGTATGGACACTTTTTATTACCACATAATTTGGCTGCCTTTACATGGATGGAGAAGCCGGTTTGGATCTGTGCAATATATGAAGATATGCTCTAGAAATTTTATTTGCAATTGATTAATCCTAAAAAAAATTAATATTAGAACAAATGTGATGTTATCTTAACTGAAGTATGTAATAAAGGAAAGCAAATGAATCATAAAACAAATGAATTGATAGAGAACAATGATGACGATTTAGACCAGACATCTGAACAATTCATCCAGAGTAAAGCCCTGTACACACGGCCGAGAATCCCATCAGGAAAAAAACGAGACGAGATTCCTGGCAAGCTTTTCTTGCCAAGCCGTGCATACAGACAACCATTCAAAAGAACCACCGTTCTTTTGAATGGCAAGAACGCGGTGACGTCATCGACTACGACGAGCATGCGCTCATCACATTCGATGCCGTCGCCGTCATCTTGCTTCACCCTACACTACCCTTGTAAGCTACCGCGCATGCGTTGAAGTCTCATCGAGCATGGCGCGGGCTTACCGGAGGACAGGTAAGCTTGTAGCCTCATACTCACACACACACGGTTTTCTCGTCGGGAAACAGGCCGACGAGAATCCCGACAAGAAAATAGAGAGCAGGTTCTCCAGATTCCCGGCAGTTTTCTCGGCGAGAAAACATACACACAAACGGTTTTCTCTGCAAAAAGCTCTGCCAGCAGTTTTCTTGCCGAGAAAACCGGCCGTGTGTACGAGGCTTAACAGTAATAATTATAAAAGCACATGCTTCAATCTTTAAAATAGTAGATTGCAAAGTTATTTTTTGGAAAACAAATCAAATTCAGATAGAATCAGTCAGGATGGACTCCTATGCAGGTACCTGTGAATGAAACTGGCTACTTTATTAAATATGGTGACGCCTGTATCTATCAAGCCACCCACGCAAGCGCGTCAGGATCCTACGGGGTAAATGACCGCGCTATATCAAGATGCTACTCAACTGTACTCTCAACTCAACTCAACTCAACTCTCTAATGGCAATGCCCAGGGCAATCACTGAATGAATTTAGCATATAACATTATATTACAGGTCTGAAGAGTTGATTCAGCATCTGCACCAAATTGGGTTAATGCTGAAAAATACAAGTGACCGCTGATATGCAAAGATGTGGTCATTATGCAGCTACATTTTCTAATCCAACCAGTCAGCATCTTTGCAGTTACAAATTATGCAGTGGAGATGTCTCCCCTATATATGAGCTGTCAATCCTTTTTGGATACGGTATCATGTGGATAACCTAAAAAGAACCAGTAGTAAAATAAATATGCAGCTTCCTTCTGAAAATGCTAGCTGCATGGCTACCCCAGTTTTATTAACTTTCTAC
The DNA here is from genome assembly GCA_029206835.1 of Rana muscosa. NCBI lineage: Eukaryota > Metazoa > Chordata > Amphibia > Anura > Ranidae > Rana > Rana muscosa. The sequence continues at coordinate 170,961,450 of CM055122.1, read as the reverse complement.
TTACCTGAAATAAAAATAAAGTAAGTGAAACGGATCAAAACGTCATATCTACATATGTGTTCCAGGTCAGCTTCAGTACTGAAACCAGGCATTTAGCATTCTCAGTGTATAGGTCAGCAATGGCAACCTACATATTTCTCTGAGCACAGGTTTTCTTTAGGCCACTGAAGACAGTCAAGGCTGGAAACAAAGTGATCCTTGAATTAGGTACCCAATTGCACTGCAAGGGTTAAATGCTTATTCCGCCTAGGGGTATTGGAATATTATGAAATACTAACCTTACTCCTTGCTTCGGCAGGCTTCCTCCTTTTTGTAAAAACGGTCCTCCAAAGCCCTTCCTCTTTGCTGCCCAACCGGACACAGCTCTCGCCCATCATCATATGCAATGCAGGACCCATGGTCCTACATGAATGTGAGGATGCTGAGAGCCTGCCCACATTCTGGGATGTTGGACAGTGGAGGAGGGGATAAGGTAAGTATTTATTTTTAGATAAAACATCAATTAACCCTTGCAGTGTGGAGGGGAACCTCACTAAAATGGTAATTTTGTCTGTAGCCCAGAGCTTTAAGGAAGGTGCCCAACTGGAATTCCTTTACTAAAGCTTTCAGGAATCTTGGTCAATTACTGTTAAAAGTTGAAGATCTCCCAAAACTATTCTGATTCTTATAACACACTGAATATAAGGGACTTATTATTTTTTCATGACATGTTTAGGTCCTATTCTTATATATCCAAAAATATATACAGAATTTATAATATGTATGCATAGATCACATAACTTATATTGGTAGATCTACTTCTATGTGTACTTAAAGATGAAGATTGTATGTAATGTACCAGTATATATATTTTATATATAAATGTGCAGATGAAGTAACCAGAAACACTGTTATATTATATATCTCCTAAATATTAGCTGTAATGTCAGACCACATCATGTCTTAAGTTGAGATGATTCAGGTGTTGCTAATTTCCGGTCGATGAGAGAAGTTGCTATATATTAAATGTGAGTAGAATCAGATTTTTATGTTTGTCATACCCGATGAAGGATCTTAACAGATTCGAAACATTGTAATATTTATATTTTTCTTGATGAGTTTTTACTCTCTTAATAAATTTACAAGGTGCTGCAGATTGGACTTTTTTTGGTGTTTTTTTTTTTATATTGGAGTTTGGGTGATCTCTATTGCCTGCTCTGCACCTGAAGGATCGAGTTACATGCCGGGTGTGTGTTGTCCTGTCCTGATTCTGTGTGTGTATATATATATATATATATATATATATATATATATATATACACACACACACATACATATACCGTATATACTCGAGTATAAGCCGACCCGAATATAAGCCGAGGCACCTAATTTTACCACAAAAAACTGGGAAACTTATTGACTTGAGTATAATGCGGCGTACACACGATCGTTTTTCATGCCATTTTTTTAACCGACGTTTTTCTCGTCGTTTTTATTTTCATGTTTCCTCTCAAGCCTGTCTTGCATCCACAGGATCATTTAAAAAAACGCTCGAGCAAAGCGCAGTGACGTACAACACGTACGACGGCACTATAAAGGGGAAGTTCCATTCGAATGGCGCCACCCTTCATGTTAGTAAACTTTGTTGAGCGGCGATTCGCGCTTTTCAGCCTCGTGCTTTTCAGTCCGTTACAGCGTGACGAATGTGCTATCTCCATTACGAACGCTAGTTTTACCAGAACGAGCGCTCCCGTCTCATACTTAAGTCTGAGCATGCGCGTTTTTTTCCCCTCGTTAAAGGATACACACTATCATTTTTCACGTCGTTAAAAAAAACGACATGAAAAACGACGTGAAAAAATAAAGCATGTTCGAAATTTTTAATGGCCGTTTTTCACGCCGTTAAAAATGCTCTGGAGCATACACACGATCGGTTTTAATGGCCATTTTAAAAAAATGGCATTTTTAACGGCATGAAAAACGATCGTGTGTACGCCGCATAAGCCTAGGGTGTCCATGTGCATGCCTCACTGTGTCAATGCCTCACTGTGTCCATGACTAGACTGACGTTTAACATGGGAGTCTATGGAAGGGGTTCCTGATTTTGAAAAATCGGTGCTCCCCGGCCGTAGGTCCCCCAGACAACAAACTTTGCACACTTGTAGAGGAGAAATGGGGCCACATGTGTTCTAAGTTCCGGGTCCAGGGGCCTACGACCGGCCGGTACCGGGTCCCCAAAATCACCGGGGAAATGACCGTTTAACATGGGAGTCTATGGAAGGGGTGCCCGGCTTTGAAAAATCGGTGCTCGCCGGTCGTAGGTTTCCCGGACAACAAACTTTGCACACTTGTAGAGGAAGAGTGCCGGCCGGTACCGGGTCCCCAAAGTCCGGGAAATCAAGCGCAAAAAGGTGACTCGAGTATAAGCCGAGAAGGGCATTTTCAGCACAAATAAATGTGCTGAAAAACTCGGCTCATACTCGAGTATATACGGTATATATATATATATATATATATATATATATATATATATATATATATTTAATAAGTCTGTTCTGTATTCAGTTATCAGTATCTCCTCGCTGAATCTTCAGACAAAGAAGCTGTACGAGAAAAGCGTTGGGGAGCTACCAATATAAGTTATGTGATCTATAAATACATTTATTGTATATCCTGTATATCAAACTAAGTTTGTACATTCAAAAATGGTTGTTGCCAAATATATTGTGAATCATGATAAAAGTAGTTTTTAGTACATAAATGATTTAAAAAGTAATAAAATTATGTATAAATTGTATGATATGTCAGCATCATCCTATTTGTACCAGTTAAGTCAGCATTTCTTCTTTTGGGATATATAGTGATATTTTGGATGTGGTACAGTGGTGGTAGCCTTTATGTGCTACAGTATGTCCTATTATTGTGGTCAACAAGTAAAAATGGGGAAAAAAGGAAATCCTAAAGTTTATCTAAACCCAAGAACAAAAATGTAATCTAGTGCAGCTTACCAGCCATTAAATGACGTGGCTGCATTCATTTTCCTTTTAATGCATTTTTTTCCCTTTATTTTCACCTGGTGATCTTCCAAGTAATGCACTTCATGCCATAGAGTGAAAATGCTCACTCACCATACTGTATCTCTGAAGAAACAGCATTGTCACCCTAAGACAGGAAGTGTGTTAGTACTACAGAACAGCTAGCCCTTTCTACAACTCTAAAACATAGGGGGAAGATTGTCTGCAGTCTACAGAGGAGAATTGGGTATAACAACCAATGCTCGAGAAAAATTACATCACTGGAATTCTGTCAGAATCAATAGCTGTGTACACTTTTTAAAACAGATAAACATTTTTTTTTTTAAATGATACAGTATATTTAACAGACCAAAGGGGAGCAAATAAAGCAATTTGGATACGGTTTACATACACTTTAGGTATTGTCTTTTACAACCAAGCCAGCTTTACATTTTGTATATTAGAGGAAAAATTGGAAATTGGAATGTCGCTATACACAACAGATCCTCTCAATCTGCAGATATGAGGGGCGTTCAAGTCAAACCGGGACTTTTGAGTTTATATAATAAAAGAACAAATTTTAGGGAGTGGAAACTTCATTCATTTTTCGACATACTCCATACATTTAAACACTTATCTCAGCGTTAATGCATGGGAAGCTTTGGCATAGAAAGATTTGTCAGTACTTCTGAACCATCCTAGGACAGCATGTTTCACTTTGTCATCAGTGCTGAAATGCTGACCTCCGAGGAGGTCATCTCTTGCGCAATTTCATGACAGGTTATGCATCAATTATCCAGGATCAGGCGTTCCACGCGCTGAAAGTTAATAGGAATGACTGCTGTGGGCTGGGAACCAAAATGGCAAGGATCATCACTGACGGACGTATGGCCATCTTTGAAACGTTTACACCATTCAAATATCTTACTGCGGCTGAGTGTCTCATCACCGTACTGTGCTTGAAGTCTTCTGTAAATATCTGTTTTTTTGTCTTTGTTCACAAGAAACGTCATCCCCACACACTGTTCCATGCACGCACTAACACTGTTGTCTGCCATCTTGATTAATGGTATCTGGAATGACCTGCAACATGTGCGCTGCCTATCAGTAATAGGACACACTTGCCACTTACAACTGCGTTTAGCACCACCACACTAGCATTCTGTTTTATACCTGCAAAATTAAAAGTTCGGGTTTGACTTGAACACCCCTCGTATATTAGACCATGTTGGTAGGGATGTTTATGAATATATTAGTCAATACTGAGTAAGATAACCAAAGGAATTGCAATGTTCGCATGCTGTATAAGGTATGCATACATTTTTTATTATTATTATTATTATAATAGTTTGCGTAGTACTTTATAATATAAAGGAGGACAATACAGCTGCAATACAATAAAATACAAAAGGGTTAAGGGGGCCCTGTTCATAAAAGCTTACAATCTAACAGGGTGGGCAAGTGGTACCAAAGGTTATAACTTTGGTGGATAAATTGATGGAAGTGATAAAAGTTCAGTTAATGGGAGGTGTGATGGGCTTCCCTGAAGAGATGAGTTTTCAGGGATCGCCTAAAGGCAGCCAGAGTAGGAGATAGCCGGAAAGACTGAGGTACAGAGGATGGGAGAAGCTCTGGAACAGTCCTGGGGATGGGCATGGGGGGGAGGACACAAGAGAGAATGAGAGCAGGAAGTCTTGGGCGAAGCGGAGAGGACCATTAGGGTGATATTTGGAGACAAGATTGGTGATGTAGCTGGGGGCAGAGCTGTGAATGGCTTTGTATGTTACAGTGGAACCTCGGATTACGAGCACAATCCGTTCCATGCTCGTAATCCAAAGTACTTGCATATCAAAGCGAGTTTCCCTATTGAAGTCAATGAAAACTACGGAGAGCCTCGGAAACGGCCGGAAAGGCCCGAGGACAGCTCGGCTGACCTTGGCAAACCTTGGAAAGGCTCGGGAATGGAGTATTTCCATGTCTTTCCGAACATTTCCAAACGGCTGCGATCGCACCGTACAGCTCTGCCTGGCTCCGGCGCCCCCCCACCTCAGGCCAAACGCGGTACTGCAAACCGCTTTGGCCTGAATCCTGCTCATTTTGCGAGACAACAATCGCAAACCGAGTTAGGATTTTTTCAAATACAGTGCTCGTATTGGGAAACGCTCGTTAACAGCGTTACTCGCAATTCGAGGTTCCACTGTAATTCTAAATATTATTATCACTCCCAAACTGCATCTGTATATTGACATTGAACTTAAAAGAGGGGGAACCCACTAAGTCGGACTTTGAAGGCAGATTGGACCAATACAATTTTATAAAAGGAGAAAAATTACAGATTTTATTGTACATAGAAAAATAAAAATACATGGACATACAAAACCTAGTTAAAAGACATATATACAATCAACACACAGGGGCTCACGCATTTATGATGATGCAACATTAATCACAATTTGGGTATTTCTTGGCCCTTTTTGTGGTTGATTTTATATATGTCTTTTAACTAGGTTTTGTATGTCCATGTATTTTTCTTTTTCTATGTACAATAAAATATGTGATTTTTCTACTTTTATAAAATTGTGTTTGTCCAATCTGCCTTCAAAGTCCAACTTAGTGGGTTCCCCCTCTTTTTTAGTTCAATGGCTTTGCATGTTATTAGTATTTTAATTCATTTATTTTATTTTATTTATTTTTATGGTTGAACTGGATGGACTTGTGTGTTTTTTCAACCTGACTAACTATGTAACTATGGGCAATCAGAAGCCAACGGAAGGATTGGCAGGGAGGGGTGACGGACACTGAGTGGTTGTTAAGGTGGATAATTCTGGCATCACCATTCATGATAGACCAAAGAGGGAATAGTCTATGAAGAGGTAGGTCTATGAGAAGGGAGTTGCAGTAGTCAAGGCGAGCGAAATCAAGAGAGTGAATAAGTAGCTTGTTGGTTTCATTCGTTAAAAAGGGGCACATTTTTGAGATGTTACGGAGGTGAAGTCTACAAGCTTTTGACAGCGATTGAATTTGGGGCCGAAAGGACAGGTCAGAGTCTAGGATTACACCTAGTACCCTGACATGAGGGGAGGGACTGATATTTGTATTATTGATCTTGATGGAAAAGTCATGGAGGGGAGCATGGTCGGGAGAAATATTATCAACTCTGTTTTAGAGAGATTTAGTTTAAGGAAGTGATGCTGATACAGTATGTCAGTTAGTAAGTTAGTAATGCGAGAGGAGACGGAAGAAGTGAGCTGAGGAATAGAGAGATAGATTTGGTTGTCAGACACTGTACATAGAGATATTATTGGAAGCCTTAAATAGAGGCCTGTGTCCCTATGAGTTGTGAAAATCTTTGAAAGATATTCATGTACTGTTTTATATTTAAATCATATTTACTAATGTTTGATGATTTATTGCACCCAACAGTATGCCCTCTCTTTACTTATAATTTGCTTACCTAGAAGAAAATCCATCTACATATTTCAGTAATTGGAAAGAGCCTTGTATGCCAATTCGTGATTTGTAAACATTCATTACAGTTAACCCAAGCCGTGACTTAACCGAGATTGCTCATCTTGCCTACCTAATTATAAAAATATTTCCCCTTATTATTCTGATGTGCTAATGCACTTTCCTTGATCTCTTCTCTACTGCTATTTAAAGGTGATTTTCCCACAGAGGAAGTCTTTAAGTAGATTTGTTGCTGTGTATTTTCATAACTAAGGCTAATTATCCCTTTACTTGTAGGTTTGATGTCTGCTATTCTCCTTATTGCTTCAGGCTGAAGACATGCCTAGCTAATGCCTGCAGGACAGGAGATGTGCCCAGAGTTCCCTCATAAAGGCTCGTTCTCTCTGCATGTCAAGCAAGGGATATAGGTTCTGCCTTCCAGCTATGGTATCAACTACAAGCAACTAGGGAAGCTTTAATATTACCACAGGAAGCTTGTATAGCCCATCCTTTTGCTGTCTGTGTCTTCTTTCTGCTTCAGTGATTTTTTTTTTCCTCCCTTTGTCCCAGCAGGGAAACTGCCTGGTAGAAGGTGTGCTGGTTTCTTTGCAAAGTCTATAATTAGGTCCCTATCTGATTTAATTAGGAGATAACCTTGTCCCTGGTTATTCTGAAATCTTTACAAATATTTTCTGATTGATGCCCTATAGGGACAACTGGGCTGAACACTGATTTCATGTTCTTTAGATTTTATATATCTAGAGGCAATGTCAGTTCTTAGGAAACATATCAAGTACAATTTGTAGCACTAGCACTGTGACCTAATGACTGGAGAAATCATTTTGGTCTGAAAAAGTGCAGCATTGCCTTAAAATAGAAGCTATTTAAGTTTTATCACTTAAACCACAAATGCAAAAAATAAATGATTTTTTTTGCTTGTATTAGGATAGGATGAGTCATTCACATCATGCTTTTATGCCCCTGTGACCGGCTGTGCATCCACTAGCACAGCTATGGCCTGAAATTATAGAGAGAATGGAAAACATAGCTCTTCAAACTTAGCTTGGGGTACCAGGATACATAACTAGAAGGAACCAAAATACAGTCATTTGCAAAGCTTTTGTGAAGGACATTTTTGGCTCCTTTTGGGCCATTATACAATGAGATGACCAGTTATCCATATATTGAGGGAAGACTCACATAACCTGATACTCTACTCATATCCCCATAGAGTGATATTAGTAGCAAAACAAAGCTGGCATACAATTCTCATTTTATGTTTACTTACTGTATAGTCTGATATGATGACTAGCTATGACCATACTTTGCTTTTCAGTGCAGCTTCATCATATATCTATCATGCATTGACATTTGGCTTTTTTCTTTTTATATATCTTATAAGGTATATTGGAAACACAGGATCTGAGGGCAACATGCGTATTTTCCCCATAGGAACATTTCTTCCATTGGAGAAACACGGGCCCCTGCTATTGCTGGGACAAGCATGAAGCAAGAACTTTAGATCTGCAAAATTGTTTCTGGCGTATAATTCAACAAGCTTGAATACCATAGGGTTAGCATGACAACAGCATGGTAAAGAACCTTTTTTCTTTCATAACAGGTTCTCTTTATTTTGAATGCACCAAACACAGTTTTCAGTACAGTGGGTAAATGCAGACAATGCACAGCAAATGGATCGCACAGTAACTGCAAAAAAAATGAACATATAAAGGAAATATACAATGCTATTGGTTTATACTGGCAGAATATTAGCATGGTTCAAAGTACCAGTATCTACAAATAACATATTATCCACTAAAAATCCCCCCCCCCCCAAAAAAAAATCTTGTTTGATTACTATGGCGATGTTTTGAATTCTACGTTTGATTTCAGGATGCACGAACCTATTACAATAGGTAGATTTTTTCCTGAATGACAGCCACATTCATAGCTAAAACTTCATTCATTCTAAAAAAAATATTTATTCTTCTTCTTCAAATTTCCTTATCACCATAGTCAAAAATGATCATTGATTTCACACCATTAAAGGAAAAGTCCAGCCTGAGCTTTTTAGGCTGGGCTTCTCCTATTGGTCACAGGAATGCAATTCGTTTTGCACTCCTGTGACCCGTTTTCAGCGGAGTGCGGTCTGAAGTCCGCTCTCCGCTGACGTCACTGCCATCAGTCGGGGCAGCGCGTCATCACAACTTCCAAGTCGGGATCTGCCAGTTGCCCTGATTGATGGTAGTCTCAGCGAGCCGCTGAGACAGCCTCTCCCCGTCCCTCCACTGCTCGGCTTGGCGCTCCAATGAGCGTGGAGAAGCAGAGAGGAAAGCCGCTGACTGACAGTCAGCAGCTTTCCTCTCGGGGATCTGTGAGAACCGAGCCATCGGCGATGTTCGGTGGCTCGGTTCTCAGTGCAGGGACAGCGGGGGACAGATGGAGCATCGATCTGATGCTCCATCCACCGAGGTAAGTATGAATCGAAAAAAATTTTTGAACCCATACTTCTCTTTTAACTATTAGAATATCAAATAAATGTTCTGAAAACAAACTTTTTAGATCTACTGGTGTATGGCTAGCTTTAGCTACTGTATATGATATGAGAAAACATAGAAAATATATAGTTACACAAGAAATGTCAACTACTGAAGATAAGACCTGCTTTGTTTGTGTAAGGACTTCCTAAGATTGTAGAGAACGTGTCCAGGTGGCCTTGTGGCATTTTACATAATGAAAGATCTGTGTTGACCTTGAAAACCAAGTAACTAAGGCTGGCCATAGACGGAGCAAATTTCTTCCCTGGAACCACGGGTTGCAGGAAATTTTCCCAATTCCCCTATCAACACAGACACTGTTGATGTGGGAATACCTCTTGATGAATCATTGTGTTTTCCCGGCGGTGGGAGAAGATGGTGATTATTGCTAGTGGCTATAATAGCCACTTGCAATAATCGCATGTAAAATCCAGAAGGTTGGTTGTTCCCAAGTTGATCGATTGATCAACTTGGGTACATTCAGCCTATGCATTCATAGCCGACTTAAGGTTTGAGTAACAGGAGAGATAATTTACTACATTATTTATGTTAACCTTATATAGGAGGCCTAAACTTAAAGTGGTTCTAAAGTCGGAAGGTTTATTTTTTTAACTTAATGCATTCTCTGCATTAAGGTAAAAACCTTCTGTGTGCAGCTCCTACCTCAGTCCCCCCTTACATTTACCTAAGCCCGATCTGAAACAAGCACTTTGCATGAGAGCAGCGTCTCCCTCCGGTCTCTCCTAATAGGCTCAGACAGTAGTGGGAGCCATTGGCTCCAGCTGCTGTCAATCACAACCAGTAAGCAGAGAGAAGGGGGCAGGGCTGAGCCACACTCATTGTGTTAATGGACATGCTCAGAGTGGCTGGGGATGAAGCCTGTATGAGTGCCCCCATAACAGGCAGCTTTCTATGATGGGCGCTCATGGGGGATCCCAGAAGGGGAGGGTCGGGGCTGCTCTGTGTAAAGCCATTGCACAGAGAAGGGAAGTATAACATACAGTATTTGTTGTAAAAAAAAAAAAAAAAGACCCTTTACAATTACTTTAAATCTCACAATCCCCATTTTTTATCAAAGCTGCCTAATGTGAAAATATGGCAGATCTGTGCACAGATCCTTTTACATATTTTTAAGTATGGCACAACCTAATACTGTCAATGCCTGATTAGGTTTTGTACACACAGAGTCTGGATACTGTAGTGTATCCAGCTCCTAAGGGAAAAATACTGACATTGCCCTCAGTGATCAGTACAGTCTGGAGCTGGAAGGGAGGAATATAAACGATGGACTCCAACGTCTTATGTAGACCACCATTTTAAAATCGTGAAGCATGACATGAAACTGAAGCGTTGCTGAGTGCTTATCTTTACTGAGCCATTCAGCGTAGTACTTTTTTTTCTGCACAAGATATTGAAAAGTACCCAAAAGGCGTCTTGAGTGTCACATGCACTTCCTTCGTATACCAGTGTATACGTTTTCAAATCTGAAAATAGGTTTGAGTATAAAATGCTGTTTTGATTCATAATTCAATGCTTTTAAAGGCACTGAACAGAGATAAGGAGCCTTTGGTTACGGATTTCATAAAACAAGTGTAAAAGGACATCCCACTACTCTTTATTGGTCTTCAAAAGAAATACATTGTTTCATGGTGAAGATTGGATTCTTCTACATATTCATCATGGCAGAATCCAGCAGCAGCCGTAGAATTCAACTAAAATTAACAAGTACATTGAAAAACAATAAACTATTATTACACACAAAGCTTGCTAAAAACACATACCTATATTGTTTGCTTGATTAATTGATGGGCCAGGTCAGAGGACTTTTTAGAAAGTGCAGTACAGTTATGCCACGTACACACGATCGGAATTTCCGACAACAAAGTTCGATGGGACCTCGTTGTTGGAATGTCCGATCGTGTGTACACGGCATTAGTCTGCAAAGCTCTATAAACAGGAGCAATAAATCGTATGTATAGCCAAAACTTTTGTTAGTTTTGGATAGAAAAGGGATAGACTAGGACCCCTGTAAAATGTTTATTTACCCTATCTATTTGTCCTGGTGACCACTGTCACAGGGACCTAAAGTGAAAGGAAACTCAGCATTATCAGAAGAGATAAGGGTAAATCTTTCAAATAGATAGATAGATGGAGAACAATCTACAGCTTTGTTTTTAATATGTATTTATGTATGTCATGTTAATATGTTAGCTACAAGTAGATATTGTGATGTTAGAAGGATATGGGAGGGTGGCCAACGATCCTCATGTATCCAATTTTTTTTTTCTTTCTCTAAAGGAGATGGGGCTGGAGGGAGGAGAGGGGAAGATAAGGAGGGGAAATACTTAAAACACATATAGTTTAGAAGGAAACACGAAAAGTAGAAACTAGAAGACACATGTAAATATAACACACTCCTTTTTTTTATATATATAAAAATAAAGGGGGGTAAATTTGAAACACGAATAAAAAAGTAGAGAAAGACACATAGAAAAAGAGGGAAGAACACAAATGAAATGAATACCACACTTATTTAGCACAAGGGAAAACACATACACTAATTTATCCCCTTAGAGTCATATACCCTCTACCCCCCTCCCCCTCTTCTTTTTCCCCTTCCCCCCCTTTTTTTTCCCCTGAGGAGGAATCGAAGAGACCACCACCTAATAAATGAAGGTATTATGGATTTGTTTTATTAGTATATGTAAAATGTTAAATGTTATATGTAAAGGAAAAAAAATAAATAGAGAGAGATTAAACAAAAAAAAAAAATCTTGTAATTGGGACACCATTCCGGTGACAGCTGTCCACTTTATAGAAATTTCCATGTTTATGGGACAGGAAGAGAAGAAAAAACTCCCCAACTAGACACAGACATCAAAAAATAAACTGGCTTGGGGAAAGCCTGACTATGCCTATACTGTAATATAGGTATGCACTTCAAATGCCAGCCTGCTCAATGGCAAGCAGTAAGACCCAGAGTTTGCAACATATCTCAGTTTGTTCATTGCCTACGTTAGAAGGTCACAGTTGAGGTCATAAAACAAGGCAAGAATCAACTCTCTTGTCAATCTTATAGGTGCAACCATAGACAGAATTCTCACGTTGGCTCATAATACGAGCAGCTCTGGTAATAAACCATAGCAGACAGATTTCAGATTACTGAAGTCTGATCAAAGAAGGATACATTATGTTTCTTTTTATTATGAGTCACTGCACTTTTCACATTGCAGTACTTTTTTTTTTTAACTAGCCAAATACTGTAACATTACAAGTGACCCCCACATCCTAAAAGCCAAAAAATGATTCCTGTGGATTGAGATAACTGAAGTCATAAAGGTTGTAACATAAAAGAAAAAAAAAAAAGGAAACGAGTAGGGGCTTAACCTGGAGTTGGTTTACCACATGGGAAACTCTCCTAAAAACCTAACTAAATGCCCTAATTGTGCACAAACTGTCCTGCAAAATTAATAAGCAGAAAAAATATTTTATCATTTGTTAGTATTGCTTTCCACAATTCTGCATTACGTCCACATGACTAGCATTTTTTGTTACGTTTTTCTATGTGGCATTTCTGTTGCTTGAAATGGTTTGTTGCTAATTTGATATGTTTTAATGAGTCAACATGAGAATAGCACTTGGGTGAAATTTGTACAGCAGCTTCTGACCTTCCACAGAAATTCCTTTTCACATGCCCTGTGAAGCTTGGAAAACCTTTCTATGAAGTACAAATAACGCTTTATTGGTTCATTAAAATACAGATCTGTCTTTGGCACCTTACTCCCAATGGATCAATAAAATGCATTACATTTTATGTACAGTAATATAAGCCATGGTGGATTAAATAGCCAATACGTTATGCTTGTACAGTGGGAACCAGACTATTCGTATGGACCCTAGGGTTGTATGCTCTTATCCCAAGAGAAAAACAGTCTTTTACCTCTATGCTGAAGACTAGGGCTAGACTGGCCTAAGAATTACCAGGTGGTTTTTGGAGACAACAATGTAATATCCGGATATACCGTATATACTCGAGTATAAGCAGACCCAAATATAAGCCGAGGCACCCAATTTTACCACAAAAAACTGGGAAAACTTATTGATTCGAGTATAAGCCTAGGGTGTCAATCTGCATGCCTCACTGTGTCCATGTGCATGCCTCACTGTGTCCATGCCTCACTGTGCCCATGACATGGGAGTCTATGGAAGGGGTGCCCGGGTTTGAAAAAATCGGTGCTCCCTGGCCGTAGGTCCCCCAGACAAATAACTTTGCACACTTATAGAGGAGCAATAGGGCTACATGTGTGCCAGGTTTCGGGTCCAGGGAACCTACGACCGGCCAGTACCAGGTCCCCAAATTCACCAGAGAAATTACCATTTAACATGGGAGTCTATGGAAGGGGTGCCCGACTTTGAAAAATCGGTGCTCCCCGGCCGACAATCTTTGCACACTTGTAGAGGAAGAGTGGGGCTACAAGTTTGGGGTCTAGGGGACTTACGGTCGGCCGGTACCGGGTCCCCAAAGTCCGGGAGATCAGGCGCAAAAAAGGTGACTCAAGTATAAGCCGAGGGGGGCATTTTCAGCACAAAAAATGTGCTGAAAAACTCGGCTTATACTCGAGTATATACGGTAAGCAGTTGAGGAAAAACTTGGATTATACTATTACATGCATACCAAAATGTAGAGATTTATGGATAGCCATGTACTTACGTGAGCATTCCACATCACACTGCAACAGCAAATTATGTCTCCCAGCAGCAGCATACTATACTGGATTGTGCTATTAAAGGAAATGGAAAAGGAATGTAAGATGCAAAAACTGCAATAACACAAGCAACAATAAATATCACACCTCAACAGCACATTATACACAGCAAAACCGTTCTACAATATACCGTATGCTGCAAAAGCAATTTATATTAACCAGCAACATCAAATTATACCACCTCAACAATATGTCAGAAAGACTCATCCTAAACCTTAGCCCCATGTGCAGTCTTTTCATAAATATCCAACCGCAGTTCCGGTCATGCAGCCCCTTTCTATTCAGTCATCACAAGTTTTGTCATCTGTAGTCCCGGAAAAACCCCTTCAGATGCATCCCTTCATATTCTGCCATACAAGACCCCTTAACCTCCCTGGCGGTATGATTCTTTCTGGAATTATGTACCAAAAGCGGTACAATTATTTTGCATGAAAATTTGGTGTTATGTATTATAGGCCTGCGATTCTTAGTAATTACTTACTTAAACCTAAGCAAACCAGAGTCTAGTAAACATTCCGGGTATGATAAATATGAAACACAAAATTATAAATTATAATATAATAAATAACTATAAATAATTATAAAAAATTGTAATCTAATTATAATAAAAATTATTCAATAATGTAATCAAATCAAAAACACTGAAATTTGCTCAGTTGCAGAATTGTCGCTGTCATTAGATTTAGTGTTTGATGACGAATTTCCCCACAAATCGCTATCGCTCAATTCTGCGAGTGATTCTAATTTATTATCGCTGCTTTCTAGTTGGTCTAAGACGACTTTTGACATAAAGGGACACTTTTTGGTTGCTATGGACAATCCCCAGTTTACAGGCAGAAAGAACGATTTTTATTATATAAAAGTGCATGCAGGACACTGGACAGACCACTAGGGACCAAGGGGGTGTGTAATTATTACATGTAAGATTACAGTATACTGTATGTATACTATGTGTTTACCTTTTTGAATTTGCCGCCCAGTTCCGCTCCCTTGCGCCGCTGCGGCTCGCAGGGAACGGAACTAGGAAGTCAGATGGGGTCGGAAAGTGCCGACACTCGCCGGAGATCTCGCTGGCGATCACAGCAGAGGACATCATCGCTGGATCGCCAGGAGAAGGTAGGGAAACTCCGCTGGCAGCTCTGCAATGTCTACCCCGAGCGTGACTCGGGGTTACCGATCCTAGCATAAAAAAACAACCCCGAGTCACGCTCGGGATTACCGCTAGGGAGGTTAATGTATATTGTCCCTCATGGTCAGCCACCAATAGCTGTATCTAATTTGAAGCTCCCATCCAATGCTCTGCGCCCTATAATAAAAACCCCATGTAGAGTGTAAATACCCTTTTTATATTGCCACATAGAATTCCTATTACACAGCGTAGAAGAGTAAATGCCCCCTTGGTGGTTAGTGTAAATTCCCTGTTTACATCTGTGAGTTATTTATTGCTTTCTTACACTGGTCAGTGCAGCAAGAGCCCAATTACACTGGGGTACAGTCATTACTAGCCTTAAAGAAGTATTAAACACAAAACCAAAAATTTAATATATTGCAGCTTACATATTATTAGATGTGGTGGCTGCACTAGTTTTCTTTAGGCTTTTTTAACTCTGTTTTCACCTGGTGATCTGGTCAGTAACACATCTCCAGTATTACAGTGCCCCCTCTCTGGATGAAGGAGCACAAGGGGCCCTGGTGGACAGCAGCATTGTCAGTCAAAGGGGAGTGTAGTGTTAGATGTAGTAGCCAATTTAAATACACTAACACATTGAGGACAAACTCCAGCTCACACTTTATAAGCAATCACAGCAACTTTTTTTTCTTGTAAGCATCCTGGCAGTTTTATATGTTTTGTCTCATCCTTGTATCGGATACATCTGCAAGAGATATTGTTCTTTTGATAAACAACAGACTTACTGGCTGGTTCACTAGTTGAAAATAGAAGAAAGACTAAAAATTAAAACAAATGCAGCCATCTCATCTAAGAATTGGTAAGCTGCAATAAAATAAATATTTGCTTTTGGGTTTGATAACGCTTTAAGAGGAGATTTTGCGTATGCTGCTGCTGGCCCTTTTGTAGAGACATTAATGGTGAAAGTATGTTAGCATTCCTGGACATAGCATAATCTCCCACAAGTGTATGTGTATGTCAGCTAGGGCTACTTTCCTTAACTAAAAGGACCCCAGCCATTGTCATACCAGGTCCTGGAGTCCTATAACAGCCAGGGAGGGTTTAGCTTATAATTGGTCCATGGCCAGGTCTACTATATCCACTGGGCCCCGATTGCTCATCGGTTATCTATCTATCTGAAGAAGAACGGACAGCTAAAGGACGGATTCTACAAGCTGCTACCTATGTTGCACTCCATCCTATTTTACAAGCACTGTGCCACTGTTGTCTAGGTCCACCAGTTTGCTGCCAGCCGTCCAGTGTCTTATAAACCATAAATAAACATGACTCATGGCTCTTTAACCACTTCAACACCGGACTTTTTTTACCCCCTCAATACTGGGCATATTCTGGCACTTCTCTCCTACATGTACAAATCATCATTCTTTTGCTAGAAAATTACTCAGAACCCCCAAACATTATATGTTTTTTTTAGCAGACACCCTAGGGAATAAAATGACGGTCATTGCAACTTTTTTCCTTGCACGGTATTTGCGCAATAATTTTTCAAACGCCTTTTTTGGGGAAAAAAATGGGTTTATGAATTAAAAAATAACAAAACCGTAAAGTTAGCTCAATTTTTTTGTAAAATATGAAAGATGATGTTACGCCGAGTAAACAGATACCTAACATGTCACGCTTTAAAATTGCGCACACTCATGGAATGGCGCCAAACTTCGGTACTTAAAAATCTCCATAGGCGACGCTTTAATTTTTTTTACAGGTTACCAGGTTAGAGTTAGAGAAGAGGTCTAGTTCTAGAATTGTTGCACGCGCCCTAACGCACGCGGCGATACCTCACATATGTGGTTTGAATGGCGTTTACATATGTGGGCGGGACTTACATGTGCGTTCGCTTCTGATCGCGAGCTACCGGGGACAGGGGCGTTTTAATTTATTTTATTTTTTTTACACTTATTTTACTTATTATTTTTTTTTGTATCACTTTTATTCCTATTACAAGGAATGTAAACATCCCTTGTAATAGGAATGTGTGTGACAGGTCCTCTTTATGGAGAGATGCGGGGTCAATAAGACCCCACATCTCTCCTCCAGGCTGGAAAGCATGAGATCGTGAATTTTTTTCACTGATCTCATGTTTACTAGCCACAATGGCGGCTTTGTGTACATCTGAGGACCCGGGCGTGACGTCATCACATCGCGCACGGGCCTCCGACGGTCATAGAGATGACTGGTAACCATCTGGTCACCAGTCATCTCTATGCCCGTCACGTGACCCACCACCGGCGCCGGACGATTCTCTCCGGGTCCCCGATGGCACAGGAGAGCCTGGAGAAGCACCAGATGGCAGCGGGAGGGGGGGGATGTCCCCTCCCGCCGCCTATAAGAACGATCAAGCGGCGGAACCGCCGCTATGATCATTCTTATAGTGCACAGAATCGCCGGCACAACAAAAGGATATCTGAATGATGCCTCTAGCTGCAGGCATCATTCAGATATCCCCCCTCAAAGCTGAGGACGTCATATGACGACCACCCAGGATGGGAGATCCCATTTGTGGACGTCATTTGAGTATGGCTGTGTAGGGAAGTGGTTAAGGCAATAACAGGATATTTTAATTCTGGGAAATAGGAGATTCCTAATATTTCCATCCTGCAACAACTGGAAAATAAAAGCAAGAAATGGAATGGATCCTATGACTTCTTAAGGTGATTGTAAACAATCACCTTGTAAAACAACCCATTCAGTTTAAAATAGAAATGAAAGACAAAACATTTTTGTATATATATAAAAAACATTATAAATACTTTTTTCCCCCTGTTTTTTTTATAAGTGATCACATTCCCTCTGTTCTCAGCTGCATAAGAGCTGGAGGGAGGTGAAGCAGCAGCACACTGAGCTTCCCAGTGAATGGCTGTGTGGTGGGGGCGTATCAGGATAAAGCCTCGTACACACGATCGGACCTTCCATCGGACAAATCCGTGGAATTTTGTGCGAAGGGCGTTGGCCGTGAACTTGGTATGGATACAGACGGCAAAACGTTTTCAGCCAACATACACGGAAGTACGTGGTTTTTCAGCTCTTTACCGCCACCCTTTGGGCAACTTCTGCTAATGTTGTGCTATGGTTAGTATTGGTTCAGGGCATGCGTGTTTGTACATCGGATTTTATTGCGACGGACTTGCGTACACACGATCCGATAATTCAACGGCACACATTTGTTGTCGGAAAATTTGAGAGCATACTATAAAACATTTGTTGTTGGAAATTCCGACAACAGTTGTCCGATGGAGCATACAGACGACCGGATTATCCGACAAAACACGTCCATTACACAATTGTTGTGGGAATATCCAATCGTGTGTACGGCCTTTAGTCTGACCATTGGAGGAGAGCAGGCTGAGTTCCCAGCATAGCTAGAGAACTAAACGCGATGTGTTCTCCTGCTTTGTGTGGTCAGTTTATAATAGGAAAGCAGAGGGAATGGCAGGATCACCAGGGATTTCACACAAAGGAAGCAATACAAAGAGAACAGGATACTTTCTCATATAAGGAATATGAAGTGTTGGAGTAACAAACGCTTTAACTGTAAATACTAACAACGTGAAGCACGTACCCTTACTACAAATTAAGTGTGTCCAACCAGAGGCGTATCACAATCAACCAACCAATCAACAAAGCACTTACCACTGTGGTGATCAGGAATTTTGTTTCATTAATTAAAGCTCTATGGGTAGACTGCAGAAGCTCACACAAGGCCACAAAACGTCTCGTAGAGACCAGCGCCTCTAGCACATGCCAGAACTGCCAGTCTGGGCTTGCATCCAACTTGTTCAGAAGGTCAGGACTTCAAATAACATGTTTTGGCAAAGTATAGTAAAAAGTTTGTGTTTTCCTTTAATGAAGCCAATATTAGCTATAAATTACCAGTGAGGCAAGTAAGGGTTCTTTGTTAGTATATTCTAAAGTCTCGGTCATTGTTGGTGGTTAAACAACGGTTAGATGTTTATTTAACATAGTCTGGTCATATTTATTGCACACATCTAAATCTTGAACATTTCACAAGTATATTTTGTTCTTAATTGGTACCTTTTACTATTTGTAGTCTTCAGTAAAATTAACTAGTACATAGCCAGGGAAAATAAAAAGCAGAGCTGCTTCATCTGCTAGCCTAATTAAAATCTGTACTTTTGATGTCTGGCACAAAGTGAAACTTTACAGGCAAACAAATGGGAGCAGTGACCAATAAAACCACACTTCACTCTAACATCCTACCTGCTGGAGGAGAGAGACGGGATACTGGAAGCAGGAATAAAAAGTCAAATATTAAGTCTCCTGGCAGATCTTCAAACAACTACTTTGATTAATTTTTGGCGATGCAGGTGACAAAAAAGATAAATGATTAAAGTGATACAATTTATATATTTGTTATTTAAATACTGCAAAAGCAAAGAACAGTTGGTGAGAAAAATTACAGCAATATAAAAACATAAAATCAAATTACTAAACTCTCATATACTCGTTGACATGTTAATGTGATTTCAAGAACAATTTTCAATATTTTATTTGGCAGATTTTATTAAAATAACACCTGGTGGTCCTGGCAAAAAGGTCTTTGTTCAGGCACTTCTTGTTATAGGGTGACAATTAGACATGTGCACACGGAAATATTTCATTTCGGAATTTCGGTTTCGTGCGAAAAATAAATTTATTTCGTTACTCCCAAAATTCGTTTTTATTTATTTTGTTTCGTTAAAAAATGCATTCGCCAAAAAATCGGAATCAATTAAGGTCGAATCTGTAAATTGAAGGCTTATGGTGTCTGTCTAATGTTCTAAGAAGATTCAACGAAGCAACTAAACTGTACGACGCCGCGATCGTACATTTCCGGTCGAATGCTAAGCCCACAAGCTATAGTAGAATTCTAATGTTGTATGACTAGTAATAATTATATTTATTAATTATTATTACTAGTCAACCAACATTAGAATTCTTCTATAGCCTATGGGCAGAGCATTTGACCGTAATTGGCCGCTCGCGGTGATCATGCGTTTTTAGCTGCTTCGTCGAATCTTCATGTCTCTATGATGTCGAATCTTTTCTCTCTATGTCGAATCGTTTCTCTCTGTGTCGAATAATCTTGGATTAATAGAGTTAGGTTAGGCACATTCAACCACGGGATCGCTATTGTCACCGTCATGTCGAACCTTCTATCTATATCGAACTGTTGTCGCAACTAAACGAAAATAAAGCATTTTTTAATGTCGGATCTTTCGGATTTTGCTCGTTCATTATCGTTTGTTAAAAGGAACACGAAAATCCCGAAATTCGGACGAAAACGAATGCACATGTCTAGTGACAATACTCTGTCCCTGTCTACCAAGCATGCTTCTACTTTATGATCCTGTTACATGAGCTTCTGATGGAGACAAGTGGCCAGGTATTGTCTGCTATTCCATCAAAACAATATTTCAAAGTGCGTTGTCCTTGTGCAAATATAAACTAATAAATCTGTGTAACTCCTTAAAACTTGCAAGTAAAGTTCATTATTTTATTAAAATCTATTAGTGAAATACTACACTATATGGATTTTCCTCTGAACTTAAGCTTCCTCCATGGAGTCTTTCTTGGCTTAGATTGGGGAACCTTTGTATGCAAGATTGTGATGTATATGGCTGCTATGCAGCAAGGCGTTCCTTGCGGTATCAGAGCAATCGGTTGTGGTGATTCCTTTTAGGAGTAATTTTTCTTGGTGGTGCACATTATGATTATTTTTTCACGGCAAGAGAGAAGAACTGCTAATGTTTTGAATACTGAGCACTTTTGCACTTTAATATACAGTATACACTGACCGGACACTTTATAAAGGTACACCTGTTCAATTGCTTGGTAACACACATGGCTAATCAGCCAATCATATGGCAGCAACTCAATGCATTTAGGCATCTGGACGTGGTAAAGACGACTTGCTGAAGTTCAAACCAAGCATTAGAATGCGGAAGAAAGGATTTAAGTGACTTTGTACGTGGCATGGTTGTTGGTGCCAGACGGGCTGGTCTCAGTATTTCAAAAACTGCTCAACTAATAAGATTTTCATGCACAACCATCTCCAGGGTTTACAGAGAATGGTCTGAAAAAGAGAAAATATCCAGTGAGCGGCAGTTGTGTGAAAAATAAATGCCTTGTTGATGTCCGAGGAGAATGGGCAGACTGGTTTGAGATGATAGAAAAGCAACAGTAACTCAAATAACCACTTGTTACAACCAAGGGTGCAGAATACCATCTCTGAATGCGCAACGCATTGAACCTTGAAGCAGATGGGCTACAGAAGCAGAAGACCATGCCCAGTGCCACTCCTGTCATTTAAGAGCAGTGTGCTCCTCTACCTTTAAGAAGGGGTGGCTCCCCTTCAGTCCACCTGCCCTCACCTATCAGAATGCATGTGCCTCCACTAAAAGTTAGTGTTAGGTACCACAGATACCAGGGTGCCATGGCTTACTCATGCATTTGCAAATGCGTGCGGACTAAACCCGTTTTTAACGCATACTGTTAGACAGGTTTAATTGGTTGTCTGCGAGCTAGTTGGTAAGTTAAGTTGGTTTTATTCCCATGGAGTTATCCGTGGCCCTGTTTAAATCTCATGTAGCCTTCCAATGCTGCTTACTGCGATGGCCAGCTATAGATGGGGGCAGTGGCGTCTTTTTTGTATCCTAAGAGCAGGAAACTAAAGCCTGGTACACACGATCATGTTTTCTGCAAAGCGTAGGATTTTTGTCCGAAAGGTGTTGGCCATGATTTTGTCTTGCATACAAACGGCACACAATTGTTGGTCAACAAACACGAAACTATGTGGTTTCTCAGCTCTTTAGCGCCACACTTTGGGCACCTTCTGCTAATGTTGTGTTTGGTGAGCATTGCTTCCAAGCATGCGTGTTTGTACTTTGGACTTTTGTCCACACCATCGGAAAATCCGACAACAGACAAATGTTCGCGGAAAATTTTAAAGCATGCCATCCAACATTTGTCCGTGGAAAATACGTCAACAATTGTTTGTCTCTGACTCTTTATTAAATGCCAAGAGTGCACCCATAACCTGAGAATACTCCTCCCTGTGAGCGCTGATCAGGATGCTGATTTTCTAGTATGTTCGCTCAAAAGAAGCAGTTTGTGAGACCAGCTTCTGTCGGACGAGGAGCTGTACACACTGGCCAAAAGTTGGCGGGTAACTGCTGAACCGTCCATTTTTGGCCCGCGTGTACCTAGCTTAAGAATTCTGTTGTCCAATATTTGATGAAAGTGAGTGATATTGTAGGTGTGCCATCTATCACCCTATTGTAACTTATAGCGCTCTGGGTGAGGTTACACATATTAGTAAATATCAGGTAAAATCTGTGACTTTGTGACTTGGTTTAATTTTGCCCCAAAATTTGTGCACAAGTGTATACGCAGTGAATAATTTATCGGGTGACACTAGCCCACTGCCTTTTGGATTTTGCAATTGCTCCAATTTAATTCTTGGTTGTTAGGGTTTTCCAAATAAGATATATGGCACTACAAAGATTTTGAGTGGTACTGTAGCTGAATCACTTCCTTTTTCACACAACCCAACTGGTCTTTAATGGAGTAATAGGAAGCAGTCTCCCAACCGCATTTATAAGTGCATCTGGGAAGCGTCAGAGTACTTGGCTCAACAGGGCTGCAGCTTCTTCTTGGTTCTCACAGGTCTGCTTTGAAGGGGGCTCATAAGAAATGCAATTTTGCACAGAGCTGAGCAGCAATAGAGGGTAAAAGGATCACTGGAGGATCTATGCAAGAGCTCCGATCTTAGCCACACCCCAAACATGAATTGAATGCTACCCCTGTCTATTCTTCGAGCCCAAGTAAATACATTTGAGTTCAAAGGTAACATTAATCTCAATGTGATGCATTTTAATGGATAGCAGGAAAATGATAGCATCTGCAGCCCCAATGTATACACTTGGATAGTGATCATATTGTCATTTATTATCACAGTTTTTTGGCTCCCTTTTAAATCATAACAACAGAAATCACCCAAATGGCCCTGATCAAAAGTTTTCATACCCTGGAATGTTTGGCCTTCGTACAGACACATAAGGTGACACACACACACACACAGGTAAAAATGGCAATTAAAGATTAATTTTGCACATCTGTGGCTTTTTAAATTGAAATTAGTGTTTATGTATAGTCAATGAGTTTGTTAGCTCTCACATGGATACACAGAGCAGACTAGATACAGAGCCTTGGGAAGCAGAAAATAACTAACTGTCAAAAGACCCATGTAACAAGGTAATGAAACTTTATAAAGATCAGAAAGGGATATAAAAAGATACTGCCAGAAGAATTGATCAGGATACAAAGAAAAACCCACAAATAACTTTAGAAGAAATACAGGGTGCTCTGGAAAAAAGATGGTATTGTTTTTTGCACTTGCACATTATTTTCCACATATAGAACACATGCATATTATACACTGCTCAAAAAAATGTAAGAAACACTTTTGAATCAGAACTCCTGGGATATTGATCTGGTCAGTTAAGTAGCAAAGGGGGTTGTTAGTTTCAGCCGCTTTGCTGTTAACTGAAATTAACAACAGGTGCACTAGATGGGCAACAATGTGACGACCTCCAAAACAGGAATGTTTTTTCAGGTGGAGGTGTCTGACGACATTTCTTTTCTCTACTCATCTTTTCTGACTGTTTTTCACTAGTTTTGCATTTGGCTAGGGTCAGTGTCACTACTGGTAGCACGAGGCGATACTTGGACCCTATAAAGGTTGCACAGGCAGTCAAACTCCTCCAGGATGGCACATCAATACGTGTCATTGCCAGGTTTGCCGTGTCTCCCAGCACAGTCTCAAGAGCATGGAAGAGATTCCAGGAGACAGGCAGTTACTCTAGGAGAGCTGGACAGAGCCGTAGAAGGTCCTTAACCCATCAGCAGGACCGGTATCTGCTCCTTTGTGCAAGGAGGAACAGGATGAACACTGCCAGAGCCCTATAAAATGACCTCCAGCAGGCCACTGGTGTGAATGTCTCTGACCAAACAATCAGAAAGAGACTTCATGGGGGTGGCCTGAGGGCCCAGGGGCCTCTAGTGTGCTGTGCTCACTGCCGGACACTGTGGAGCTCCATTGGCATTTTCCATTTAACACCAGAATTGGCAGGTCCGCCACTGGTGCCCCATGCTTTTCACAGATGACAGCAGGTTCATTCTGAGCATATGTGACAGACGTGAAAGGGTCTGGAGAAGCCGCTGAGAACTTTATGCTGCCTGTAACATCGTTCAGCATGATCGGTTTGGTGGAGAGTCAGTGATAGTCTGGGGGAGGCATATCCATGGAGGGACGCACAAACCTCTACAGGCTACACAATGGCGCCATGACTGCCATTAAGTATCGGGATGAAATCCTTGGACCCATTGTCAGACCCTACGCTGGTGCAGTGGGTCCTGGGTTCCTCCTGGCGCACGACAATGCCCGGCCTCATGTGGCGAGAGCATGCAGCCAGTTCCTGGAGGATGAAGAAATTGATACCATTGAATGGCCCCCCACGCTCACCTGACCTAAATCCAAAAGAACACCTCTGGGACATTATGTTTCGGTCCATCCAGTGCCTCCAGGTTGCACCTCAGTCTGTTCAGGAGCTCAGTGATGCTCTGGTCCAGATCTGGGAGGAAATACCCCAGGACACCATCCGTCGTCTCATTAGGAGCATGCCCTGATGTTGTCAGGCATGCATACAAGCACTTGGGGGCCATACAAACTACTGAGGATCATTTTGAGTTGTTGCAATGAAATTTAAGCAAAATGGACTAGCTTGCTGCATAATATTTTCACTTTGATTTTTGGGGTGTCTTTGAATTCAGCCCTCTGTAGGTGGAAAATGTTCATTTCCATCAAATGATGTGCCATCCTTTCATTCCTAACACATTACCCAGTCCATATCAGTATAGATATCCAGCATGAGATTTTTGCCCGCTGAGATCTGATGTGTTTTCAAAGTGTTCCTTGAATTTTTTTGAGCAGTGTATGTTAAATGTATATAAGAAGTAATGGTATAGTATTTGTAGGGAGGTGTTAATTGGTTTCATATGCACCAACTATAAAGAGTCCATCATCATTAGATTGCAGAATTTCTCATGTTTTTGTGGAAATTCTATAGATTTGCGCTACTGTTTTTGTTTTCTTTGACTATCCACTAGTGATTCATTAGGATTGAGCGGCAGCACTCATAATTGATATCCAAAATTATCCATTTATTTATTTGGCGCTGATTCTCCTTTCCCTCCCTTGGTCACAATATGCCCGATAACACTTTGAGATGCCTCATATCGTCTGGCACACTGTAATCTGGAGTGACGAGACCAAAATAGGGCTTTATGGTCATAACCAAAACTACTATGTTTGCAGAGGGGTCAACAAGGCCTAAAGCAACAAGAATAACATCCCCACTATGAAGCATGGTGGTGGCTCACTGATATTTTGGGGGTGTGTGAGCTCTAAAGACAAAAGCAAAGGAAAGGAGAAAACAGCGCAGACCTATGGTGTAGTAAAAGGGTCAAATGGTTTTATTAAAAACAGTATATTTATATACAAAATAAAATGTGAAAGAGCCTATTCAGCACACAACACAGTCACAAGGAAAGGATGGATGCGCAGCCACAGTGTCCGAATGTGTGGGCAGCCGACAGGTGAAAAGCTGGGCTGGATGCCAGAAGTCTCCGCTGCTCCTGGTCGGCTCGCTCAATCCCAAGAACAGCTCTAACTATGCGCCTATCGGCTCATGGGACAATAGGCACCGTTTTTTGAGACAGTCTCCTTCTGTTTATGGTTTATATATTTATCTTTGTTACTGAGGTACAATTATATTTCACATAGAAATGTAAAATATATATTACAATGTTTTTTTTTTCCTTTTTGCATTCCCACTGGCGGTAGTTTGAATATGTGATTATTGTATTTTTTTTCTTTCTTTGGAATAAATGTGGATCTTTGTCCTTTTTTTCTTTCATTGTAGTCAGCGCTATGTATACAAAACAATATATTTAATACATATAGTCCTGAAGTAGCAGGGGGCTCCCATAAAACACATACACAAACTTTGAATTGATTCATCAATTTACAAAAGTAACAAGCTCTGTAATTGTTGGAAGGTTTCTTATTTGTATACCCACAAAAATGCTTTAATTGCCGCTTTTACTACACAATATAATAAAGATTTTGCATTTTTATATATCAGTGTTTCAGAGTGGTCCTCATGGGCATATATAAAGTCCCTTTATTTTGTAAAATTCTATATCAGTAAAGAGACAATTTAATGCCCAGTTTACTGGATTATACAGTACGATTCACTTCTGTTCATGCCAAGCATTAGCTTACAAATAATGGGGATATTGCGAGGTCTTTTGATATATTATGAATTGTAGTCCAGTTAGACTAATCTCTGACCACAGACTTGTAAAAGTAAGCACACTGACTTTTTAAAAAGCCAGCTAAAATACCAAGTTTACCTTTAAAAAAATAAATGCATGTTTTTGCAGATAATAACAATTAATTAGCATTTATTTATTTTACATAGGAGCCTGCAAGGTGTTTCATCAGCTCTTGCTTACTGAGCTGCTGGAAGTGACAGTAGACTACGAGTGTGGTGATCGGCTAACTCATGGTCGATGGAGAACAAAGTCTGTCTGCTGAGGTGGAAAATGGGACTTGTAGTTTATTCATTCAGAGATCTCTGCAATGAATGACGTGACTGAGTGCGGAGCCCGTCACAACGGCAACATTTTTAATTGAGATAGCAGCTTCTGGAGAGAGGAACTCCTGCCCACTGTCACAAGGGCCGGGGAGGGGTGTTTAGGGGTTGTGAGGGTTGGAGTGCTTAGCAAAATGTTACACCCTAAATACAGGTGTAACATGTTGCTAAAGGTGGAGCTAGCCTTTGAAAAATGCTTTGTATCAGCACTGATACCGGTATTGGTGCAACACTAATATAAACCTAACACAAAAGGCCAAGTTCACTGAACGTCTTATTAGGACTCACAAACAAGCCTACTCGACAGCCAATTTGGTCATAGGCCAGCTAACCTACTAATCAGTATTGTTTCAAAATAAAACCAAGGGAGGGAAAGGAGAATAACAGGCATAACTCTACGTAAATAGTTTGCATTGTGAACCTCAGCAGTGCAAGGTGCTAGCCACAGTAATATACTGTACAGTGAGTACATAAATTATAAAAACTGAATAGATTTTTCCTGGTTAGAAAAGGCTGGGGACCAATTCCATGGTTCCTATCTAGTGTTGCACGAACACATCCTTGTTCAATTCGTTAGCAGTTTGGCCAATAGGGCCATAAAGCGGTAAAAACTCTAAACCCGAATACCAACACCATTGAAGTCAATGGTGACAGAATTCAGGTAGGCTGTGAATGCGCACGCATACCTCTAAGCAACAAACTCCCCACAGCTATATTACTGCCAGGATTTCTAGGGGATGACATTGACCAGATTTGGCCAATACCGACAATAAATTGTTAATCTGCCATTTAATCACGCACAGATCATTGGGCCATCATAAATGATGTGCATTACCCTCCTAGATACCTTGATTGACAAATATATCCCTGGATGCAATGACGGACCTAAATTTACTTCTAGGGAAAATATTAAACTTTATTTTGAAAGCCTGTAACTGTTTTTTTGGTGTTGGTGTTGTGATTTTTAATTAGTGTTGTGATTAGTGTTGTGATTTTTTAGTGTTGTGATTTTTTCTTTTAACCCTTTGGGGAAATGGTCAAGGGGTACTAATGTATCCCTGTCATTCTCTGGAATAGGGGTGGATATCTGGTCACCCGCTTTTTATAAAATAGCTTCCAAGGTTCCACCATAAGCCCTGATTTTACCATTACCCGAGGCCCTTGTCCCTTAACGCTGGAGCATCAATTCTTTGCAAGGGGGGGTGTCTTTTCCACTAACCACTTTGCAAAGTACACACCTAAAGGCATTTATTTTTTTTTTTATTAATACATATTCCTCCAACAGCTGTGGGGGACTATGTCATTCTGGTGACAATACATTGACAAATTATAAACCAGCCATGTACTTGATGACCAGGCCATTTCTGGCATTTTGTTTACATGCAACAATCAGTTTTTTTGCTAGAAAATGTCTTAGAACCTCCAAACATTATTTATTTATATATATATATATATATATATATATATACACACACACACACATACATACACACCGTATTTATCGGCATATAACACGCACCCTAATTTTAAGAGGGAAGTTTCAGGAAAAAAAACTTTCCACAGCCCCCTGCTTATAACACGCAGGCACAGTTTACCCTCTATTTTCAGGGTAAAAAAGTGAGTGTTATACGCCAATAAATACAGTTTTTTTTTTTTTTTTAAAGCAGAGGTCCTAGAGAATAAATTGGTGGGTTTTGCAATTTTTAAATGTCAGGTGGTTTATGCAGCGTGTTTTTCAATCGCAACTTTTTTTGTAACACTGACACAAGTAGGCCCGGGAGTTGCTGGGGCCTACTGATCCAGGGATGATCCTGTGTCGCCTTACCTGCTGGAAGGGACCAAGCAATTGAGGACTCAATTGGAGGATGCATCCGGATTGTGATTTACCTCATAGTGCTGCCCGAATGGCTGGAAGATCCTGGCACTGAGAGCTGTATTCTTCATTCAGAAGGTAACCCAAGTAAAGGTTACTCCAAGTCTGTGGCAGAGACTGTTCTATTCGTACCAAGATTGGTGAGGACGGTTCCTGAGGATTTCACATCTACACCTTTGCCTGATTGACCCACCACCGCTGGTGTGTGTGTCCACACATAGGGGTAAGAGTATCCATTGCTTTTTCCCCATTCCTGGTGTTGGAAGCACGTCCCCGGGTGTTGCAGTTTTATGTATACATATATTCTACACGAATTTGAAGTCGCCATGGATATACCGTTTTTTGATTGACTGCAATTTTTCTCAGTTCATCTACTGAGCATTTCATTGGACTTGGCTGTTAGCCACTTTACTTTATAGAACTTTTATATATGAGTTTGCATTTTTCACAATTGCTTGGTATTTATATATATTTTGGGGTCACTCCCTCCTTTTGTATTGAATAGTTAGTTCAATTATCACAAGCCCAGATTTACTTTTATATCTGGGTTTTCACATAGTATCTTGGCGCTGCATTTTTTTATTTTCTGTTAATTATTCTGCGATTTGTCTATTTGCTGATGCTAGCAGCCACTTATTCATTTGTTCACCCAGTAGCGCTACTTTGTTTATTTTATAAATATACAGTATATGCTCTATATTCTAGACTGTTTTTCAAAACATGCAGCAAGCATGATGCGGACTGCACGCTTAGCACTGACAGTAACTGTTTAGCTAATATGTTTAACGATAATCAGACATATCATTCATAAAACAAGTGAAGGTCAAAAGCTATGTACACAAAAAATAATGGACTTATCATAAACATTATCTTTACTCTCATTGCTGCAGGAAGTACACATTTGTTAACAACTGGTATTTGGCAATATCTTTTAATTAGCTGCCCCACACATCTTGCATAATAAATACAAGTTTGTATTTAGCATACAACTCAACCCTTTGGGAAAACTGGACTCCAGTGCAGGTTCAACTCTGCATTCCATGATTAGCATTCTAATTGATCCACAAATAAGACCAAAAATGGTTCACATGGTCTTATGCAGCAATTCCAATTGACAAAAAATAGCCCCATGGCAACAACAGAGTGGGTGGGGCTTAAAAATTATCCTTGCATAAACATGCATGTGTGATTACATTGTAAACCTTCCAATACTGTTTATCGTGCACATTTATAATAAAAAACAAAAACAACCTGTTGTAGCTACGCCCACTTTTAACCACTTCAGCCCCGGAAGGTTTTACCCCCTTAATGACCAGACCATTTTTTGCGATACGGCACTGCGTTACTTTAACTGACAATTGCGCAGTCGTGCGATATTGTAACCAAATAAAATTAATGTCCCTTTTTCCCCACAAATAGAGCTTTCTTTTTGTGGTATTTGATCACCTCTGTGGTTTTTATTTTTGTGCTTTATAAAATGTGTTCATCAATTTAGGCCAATATGTATTCTGCTACATGTTTTTGGTAAAAAAAAAAAAATTACAGTACGCATTGATTGGTTTGCACAAAAAATCGCATCTACAAAACTATGGGATATTTTTATGGCATTTTTATTTATTTAATTATTTTACTAGTAATGACAGTGATCAGCGATTTTTAGCGGGACTGCGACATTGCTGTGAACAAATCGGACACTTGACACTTTTTTGGGAACCAGTGCAATTATTACAATGAATAGTGCTAAAAAATATGCACTGTTACTGTACTAATGACACTGGCAGGGAAGGGGTTTAACACCAGGGGCTATCAGAGTTAAGTGTGTCCCTAGAGGGTGCTTGCTAACTGTGTGGGGGGATGGACTCACTGGATGAACACAGAGATTTGTGTTCCTGTTTAGCAGGAATACAAGATGACTGTTCTTCCCTGTCAGAATGGGGATCTGCCTTGTTTACATAGGCAGATCACCGTTCTGCCTCTCTGTGGTGCTATCGCGGGTGGCCGGCAGACCTGCTGATTGGCTCCTGCGCTGTCAATTGCATGAAATGACGTACAAGTACGTAGTTTCACGCAATAGAGCTGACCTGCCGCAGTATATGTACTGTAGCCAGTCGGCAAGTGGTTAAAATCTCTGAGGTTAAATGTGCTAATGTGTAACAAAACAGCTTATAATAATATTTCTGAGGCCCCTTTCACACGACCATTCTGATCAGGTCCACCCATAAGTTTTACAGGCGGACTTTATGGGACAGTTCGTTCATCCCTATGGACCGGTGGGTGTAAACTGACTTTTTTCAATTTACCCCTGCCTACCTCCAATCCACATAAAAAAAAATGAAAAAAAAAAACAGAAGGGGAGCCATCCTCCTCTGTCTAGTCAGATCCGCTGGGCGTAAACTGATAGCGGAGTCCATTTACACCCAGCCGCCCACAGAGCAAAGTGGACTCTGTATGTAGAAACTGAGTGGACACAGACCTGTCATCTGCCTGCTCTCATTAGCAGGGGATCAGCAAACAGATCCCCTGCAGATCAAAACGGAGTCTGGCCGTGTGAAAGAGGCCTTATGGTTTTCAATATACTGTACCGGTATGTCTACAGCTCTAACCTTTTATGTACATAGTTGGGTTCTGTATATGGAGGTTTTCAATGTAAAATTTTTTTTAACCCAATACTCAGTTGATCCACAGGAAGGCAAAAAAAAAAAAACCCCATAAGCCTCGTACACACCTAATGCCGATGCGGCTCCCAGCAGGGGTCCTGTGCGTCCTGGTTCACCGTTTCAGGTCCAATTTCAGCCTGAATTTTGGCCTGAAACGGACCAAAAGACGCACAGGGCTTCTGTGCAAATTCGCAACGGGAGATATGTGAACCGGCTCCATAGAGAGCAGGTCACAATCTCCTGCTATTGCAAATTGGATGTGGAAATTCCGCATCCAATTCACAATAGTGTGAACCCGGCCTTAAGCATGGTTCTATTCACTCCACCGGGGGAAAAAACTCCTCCCTGGTCACCTAAGGCAACCGGATATTAAACCGAACAAGCGGCTCAGATTTTGTAATGTTAGGCAGTTATATAATGTACTGTGCATTTATGAATGCTTTTAGCTTTTTTTTTTTTTAAACAATGAAGCGAGTTAGCTAGAAACATTGGTGTCCCTGGGGGGAGAGGGGGCCCTGACCCCCCCAACCTTATGCTGTGCCCCACCATATGCCCCCCCCCCCAAAAAAAAAAAAGTTTTAGTTTTTTTTCTGCATTTTTATTATTTTGCTCGGGCCACCGCTGGAGTAACAGTCTCTCCTGAGAAGGAGAGCACCCCCAGTCAACTCCTGCGGGGGGATTCCTCCCCCCTCCCTCTGCTCACTGACACTGCATAATGCGAGCGCTCACACAACCACAGCTGCCCGATCTGCTCCTTCCCTGCATCCTCATTGGCACAGAGAAGAGCGAGTTGCAGGAAGGACTCCATGAGCACTGTGGGGGGGGGGGGGGGCAAGCCTTCATCTCAGTTACTGAAAAAACAGACTGATTTCTCCCATCCTTAGGACAGGAGAACCAGCCTGTAAATTCCGAGAGTGGTGACTGCAAGCTGAGCCGAATGTCAGTCTATGACACTCTTTTACAGCCCAGCGAGTCCAGCCACCACCCCCCCTCACTCTCCTCACATACGAGCAGGGAGGAATACAGCTCCTCCTCCTTCCAGTCCCGCCCACACTATTCCGGCGTGCTGTATCTGAAGAGAGGGGATGTGTGGGTGGAAAATATGAAAATCTGAAGCATTCCTGGCTGTGTGTGAATGATATCTGAGATTCTAGCCTGGACCGTGGGCAACTGTGTGCACTGCAGACTGCAGTACACTGTAATCACTGAACTGCTTTATCTCCATCCCTTCTCTCCCCTGTATCCCTTCCCCTCTCCTGTTCTTTCACGACAGTCACAATTTACTTTCCCTTTCAGTTAGGCAGGTAATATACGGTGCAAATTTCTTCCTTGCATCCACAGATTGTAGGAAAGAAACTTGCATGATTCCAGCATCAACACAGACAGTGCTGACAGGGGAATATCCCTCCTGCCCAGCAATTGTATTCTCCCGACAAACAGTGATCACTAGTGGCTATAGCAACCACTAGTGATAATCATAAGAGAATCTGCTTATTAATGGTTCAAATCTCAGCCAGTTCCTGCTGAACCAGCTGAGATTTAAACTGTCTATGGCTGGTCTTAGCTCTTAGACAGCCCATACATTGATCACTTTTTTCCATTCAACTATTAGGTTGAATAAAATAAAAATAAAAAAAAGAGAAATGATCCAATTCCCCCATCTACACAATATAGGTGGATAGGGGAATCCTCCCAGTGTGGACCAGTGCCGGAACAACCAGAGTTGCTGTCCTGTCCCGGCTATTCACGGCGCTGGCCTCTGTCTCCATGACAGTGGTGGCAGCACATTGGAACCCAGTGCTGGTTAGTTTATGGGGCTGATGTACAGGAGGGCCAGCACAATTTGTTGTTAGAGATGAGCTGGGCATGTTCAAAATTCCACATGCCAAAGCCTGCCAGGAAGCCCACACCGCACAGCGCTAATCACAGGCAGTGAGACATTTCCCGGTCCGCAGCTGCACAGATCAGGAAATGTCTCACTGGCTGTGATTAGCACTGTGGAGTGTCGGCTTCCTGGCAGGATCGGGCATGTGGGATTTCAAACACACACTCACTGCAGGTTGCTTGGCAGCAGTGGAGCCTTCTCTGACATACTGATCGTGATGCAATCCAGGTGATGCTCCTAGTCAAATCCTAGTGTTAAATATCAGTGATTTTATTGATCAAAGCCCACACTTTACAGGCATAGAGCCCACATGGCTGCTGAACATACGGTTGATTATATATGTGGTTGTACTCTTGATGCTAATAAATACTATGTTTATTAGATCTGACTGGGAGCATCACCTGGATCACATCCCGATCAGCATGTCAACAGAGAAGGTTATACAGCATTACTGCTGCTAGGTGACCAGCTGGGCGCTCGGCTCTCTATAACCAATAGTGCCAGCCTTCCCCTGCATGCACCCATGTCACCAGCACTAGGTCCTAATAGACTGCTGCCGCTGCCAAGGAGACAGATGTCAGACCAGCACTGTCAATAGCAGGGACAGGAAAGCTGGGGAACCCCACAGTGGCAGAACACCAGGGCCCGGTGGCAAGACATCCTTTGCAACCCTGATAGTTCTCCTACTGCTTTGGACCCTTATATTTTCTTGGTGGGCTGGTAACATATCTCTTGTTTTCTGCCACCCTGGGGGGCCCCAGTATAGTAGGAAGGGAGCTCACTGCAGAACATGTGAAAGGGCCCGTTGTGGGATCGGAGTAAAGGGCCCCAGGATATATATATAAATATAATTGAATTTTATAGTTGGCCCCCCTACCTTTGTCCCTGTCCCCCCATGTGCCCCCCCTAAATGTGAAAGCTGGAGACGCCACTGGCTAGAAATATATACTAAGGGAGTCTATTCCACAATTTTACTTTTAATCCCAAACTAGATTTCTTATAAATAGGTTTATAACAGATGTTCCCGCCTATGGATAAAGATTGTGTAAGTTATGCTCAATTTACACAATATATCTGCTGCTACCCAAATCCAAGAGTTGACTTTGTTTGAAAGTATCTCTTCTTCCATGGAAAAACCAAAAGGATGTTTATCCCAACTACAGTATACAGGATCTTGACACACCTAGACCAACCAACTAGATCTCCTTTACAATGGGAGAAACATCATCATATACAAATAAAATTACATAAAAAGTGGGTATTTTACAACTCTCACATATTTTTCTCTAAAACAGAATAAGTTGCCTACCCAAACTAAATCATACTAAGATGATCATCACCACGATCGCCATTGTTTTGGAGAAGCTGCAGTGCAAAGAAGTCGCTATTAATGCCATTCATGCGATATACCATGGTATATATTGTTTCATTTTACAGACCAACCAATAGGCTTATTTAGGCTCCATTTAAACCAATGCGTTTTTTAACATGGGTTTCTATGGAACACATTTACATCAATGCATGTTTGTGCTCCTGCATTTTTGGAAAGGGTCAGGGACTTTTTTAAACCCAAAACAGTGCTTTTTTGGTTCAATAGACTTCAATGGAGAAGATGCAGAAGAGCATGTAGTGCGTTTTTACCACAATTTCGTCCCGATTTGTGTTTTTAAATCTGCCCAACAACAAATTTCCCCCCAAAAAAACATAACACAAAATCGCTGTAAAAAACTCGGAACGCACAGCAAAAAGCACTGCAGAAATGCTCAAAAGCAACATGCATAGACGTGAATCGAGCTAAAGCAGTATATTACATTTACAGTAAGTCCCCTACTCACATGTCCAATTCTGTAAATCTGGGTACACACTTTTTTTTTTTCATTCAACTCAGCGGACGGAACAAAAAAAACCTGTTAGGTCACCGTACTAACACAAGCAATGTTGGTGGAGCGATCTCCCATGCTTTGCCTTTGTGTTCTGACAGGACACACTGATCATCGCTGGGCTTACGAACAAGTTCAATTTACAAAACTGAACTCGTTCGTAGGTAGGGGACTTACTGTATTTAATACAACTAAGGTTCTAATCCCAGTTCTCTCAACAAATCTAAAATCGCAACCACTATGACTAACTATGTAACCATTCAGCAATGGTTCCAATGCATTGACCACCCATGTCTGATGGAGGATTTTACATCTTGTGTCTGAAATAAGCAAAGCCTCTACTAAAAAATATTGGTCAGTTGGTTTGCCTTTAAAAGAGATTGTAAAGGATTATTTTTTTTTATTTTTTTTAAAAGAACAAACAGGTTATATACTTCCCTGCAATGATTTTGCACAGAGCAGCCACAAATCTCCTCTTCTGGGGTTCTTTGCCTGTGCCGAGCTGCAGGCAGAAGTTTTTTTTCCAACTTAATGCATAGAATACCTTTAGAACCACTTTAAGTCTTCTTCTTACCTGGACTTAATGTCTCCTATGCTTACCTTTGATTGTTTATATTAGAGACAAATTACCTCAGTTTGCAGTCAAGACCATCCATCTTCTCCTTTTCCCATCTTCTTTCTTATCTTACATCTTCTATCCTTCATCTGTTCTATTTTATTAAATTTCTTACATCTTTGCTCTCTTATGTAGCTATAATTTATGATACATTGGGACCAATCGCTAAGGTGCGCAGTCTATCTGTAACAGAATTTGCCATGTCATTACTAATTTGTAATTTTACACTTAATTACCTTGTAATCTACTGCATTTCCTTTGCATATTTGTTATTCTGACTATGGTATCATGATATTTTCTTCTTACATGTTCTTAATTCTATTTTATATGTCTGAAAAACCTTCTATTAAACAAAAAAGTGAGGCTCCCAACATTGAACCTTAGGGAACACCACTAATGTCCTTCGAACATTTAGAGTATGAATCAATCACCGCTCTGAATGCGGCCAGTTTTCTGTCCATTTACAGACTCAATTTGCTATAGTTTATGCTATAGACTTTGCAGTGGTTATAAAGGCAGATCTAGATCCAGGATGTTGCATGAGCGACTCGGCTGTCCGGAACTCCCCTCCTCATTGGCTGAGACAGCAGCTTGGCACCATTGGCTCCCTCTACTGTCAAAGTCGGTGAGCTGATAAGAGAAAGGGGCAGGGTCGGGCGACGGCTCCGTGTATGAAAGGACACAGGGAGCTGCGGCTCGGGTGCCCCCATACCAAGCTGCTTGCTGTGGGGGCACTCAACAGGAGGGAGGGGCCAGGAGCACCGAAGAGCGACCCGAAAAGAGAAGGATCTGGGCTGCTCTGTGCAAATCCACTGCACAGAGCAGGTAAGTACACAGGTTTGTTTTTTTGTCAAAATTTTTTTTTTTTTTAAAATAAGGACTTAAGTATGACTAACTTATACGGTACATAAGCCATGTGTGGGGAACTGTAAAACGCTTTTGCAAATTCCAAGTATACTATGTTTACAGATGCTTCTTTGAATTCTGTTTACTGCCTCATAAAAAGAAAGTAGATTTGTTTGACAACTTTGGTATTTTGTGAATCCGTGTTTTTGCTTTAAAAAATTGTTTTCTAGCAAAGCTCTTCTATGTTTTTTTTTATCAAACTCACTTCTCAACAATAGAAGTTAAACGAACAGGCCTGTAGTTACTTGGAAAATACATTGATCCCCTCAGGCACCATATTGGCTTTGCATCAGTCCATACAAAGCCAATCAATAAAGGGTAAAAAATAAGTATAAATGCTTTGAAATAATATTTTGGACACATGGGTGTAAGCCATGTGTTTCAGGTGCAATATTCACCTTTATTATGTCTGTTTCAAGCCACTGTTGTTCATTTGAGACTGTTATAATAGTAACCATATTAATCGACATTAGCTCCACCGTCTTCCTTTTAATACACAGTCGAAGAAAGTATTTGATAAATTTGCCTTTGCTTTGTCCCCAGTCATTAATGCCAAGTGTTCTTGTGAGGGATCAAACAAGATTAGATTTGATCTTTTTACTATTATTATATTTAAAGAAGTTTTGGGGGGTTGTCTCCCTATTGCAACCTGTCATTTGATTTGATTTTTTTTTTCTTTTTCTTGATTTCCTATTTACATATAAAAAAAATTTGTAACTTCAAATGATTAAAGTGTTCCCTTGCTTTTATATTACGTGAAAGCTCTTTTCTTATACTTTGTTTAATGTTGGGTATGCACCCCATAGGTTTTACTTTTAGTCTTTTAAACTTTAGAGCCATGGTAATCTATTTTGCATATAGTTGATTTCTGTTTTGTTGTCTTTGATGATAATATTCCCTAAAAGTTTAAGTTATGGAAAGCAGCTTTTTGGATTAGAAATTTTGCTTTTATAAAAATGCAGAAATGCATTGGTCCCCATTTTCTGACTAAGGTTTATTGGTCATACTGCCATTTTGTATCAGATGTCTCTGGGTTTAAAATAACCAGGAAAAATAATTGGTGATAGTTTCAACCATTTCTCTAATTCAAAGATCGGGTCTAAGGCTAGGTTCCCGCTGCCGCAACCACCCACACAGAAAAACACTCTGGATTCGTGCAGGTGCCATTAATCCCAATGGCACGCCACAAGCGCTGGAAATCACACCCGCACTGGGAACTGCACATGCGGTTTGCGTGTGGGCTACAATTTCTGAAATGCTACAGGTACCTTTTTTCTGCATTTTGGGAGACACGGCAGCCCTTTTCAATGAGTGAGCTGCCGTGTCCATGCCAAATGCAGCTTGCAGAGCTGCATAGGTGTGGATCTCGTGTAAAGCTGAGAACGGACTTAAAAAAAAATAATAAAAGATACTCAAAGTAAAAACTTGTGCTGAGAAAACTTGAACTTGAAGAGGCAGGGGTGAACAAGCATTAATGCTCAGTTTACAATATCAGGTAAAATATGCTGTTATTTTTGTAAACTTTTCAGGAGACAAAAAAAACAACAGGTTTGGTCATGTAAAAAAAGTAGAATATAGCCATGTTCGGAATAATCAAAGTGCTCTTGCACAAAAGGTATGAGGCCCATGAAAAGAGCATAATAGTGAGTTTTTTTATCTCTATGCATACTTTTCTTTTGTAGAAGGTATGCCACTTGTGACCATTGTAAAATGTTTTTTGCTTGCATGTGAATGGATGGTATAACTCAGCAGAGTTTTATCTCATTCCTTAAGCAAAGAGAAATTCCCATTGCAAATCGAACAGCCTATTTGGCTCTAGTAAATGAACCTCAAAGAATCCCACATTATCTTTGCGTTGGATTGGGCTTGGAAGACCTGAGATTTGTATGCATCTGCCCCATAGAGAGGTAAATACTATTCTGGAGAAGGTGTGGTATGATGTAAAAGTTGACTACCCCAAAAAATATTTGTATTATACAGTTCTGGATCATTTCAAATGCCTATATGTACCTGGGGAAAAAAAAAAACCTCAAGAGATCTACTCCTACAGTTAGGCTTCAATACACACCACATGCACGAAACAAAAAAAAAAAACACCACCATAAAATGCATTCTACTACCATGTTTTATTAAGGGTTCACATAAAAGTTCTGGATCTTGGTTCACAATTATTAAATCATACCTTCCTCTGTGTATCAGTGTTAATTTTTGGAGCTAAAAAGACAAAAAATAGTATCAAAGTATCTCAAAAGTATAGGCTCATTTCTTCACAGTAGCTTGCAGAACGATATCCGTTATTGTCTCTAAAGCATGACTGATAAAAAAATGTAAATCATACAGGCTTATCCAATAATGTAGTCCAAACAGCAGAGCCTAGTACATGATATCATACCAAGTAACCCAAATTTACCTCTTACCCAATCTGATTATTGTTCTCAAACCTGATCTGCTGCTGGGGGCTACAGCACTTTGCACTGCCTTACTGAATAGATCCAGTATTGTAACAGGTGGTTATTGCTGCAGCACAGAAACATCATCCTCAAATACTGCATGATACAGTGACAATAACAGCTATAGAAAAAGATCCTGATTCATGACCCAAAGTTCAAGCTTATTATGGCCTTAAAAATGTGAGATTCAGAGTGGAGTAGAGACATGTAATGGTGTCTGGGCATTTTCGACCAGCACCTTGGCAGCTGCATCTCCACTTTTACCATCCACTTCGTTTTGACAATAAGGATGCCGTGTCTGAGACCACATATTCACTTATACAAAGACTTCCTCACCAACATACATACAACCTTTTAACTTTATCCTTTGCTTATGTACCTAACATGGATTCAAAAATAGTGTTTGTAAAGATCTTCAAAATCTGTTCACAAGTTTTCTTCTTCACGTAAAAACTGGAAGACGGATGAGAAATCTTTCTGGGCATAGCCCTTGGCACACATAAGTCTGTATATCTGATGAGATAGAGATCCCAGAGGTGTTGGGGTTTTCGTGTTCGTGGCGGAGTCCTGGGCCAAACCAAGGTCCTGTAAATCAAAAAGGATATTTTAAACACAGGTGGAACCAGATGAACAACCTGTTTAGTTTCCTTTTTTGAAAAAAATTACTTTTGCTCATCGGTTAAAATAGGATTTTTGTACTCACCGTAAAATCCTTTTCTCTGAAGTTCACTGACGGACATAGCAACTTAATCTTGACCTTAGGGTTATATCGCCACCTTCAGGAGAGGACTGTTTTATTTAGAGGCGCGGCCATACTAGGGGCCTGATCCACGCCTCGTTTTCATAGCGAGGCGTGGATGATGATGTTTTTAAGCCTGCGTCATGTGATTGTGATTGCAGCCATATCAACAGGTCCAGGCCTCGTTCTCATAACGAGGCTTGGACATCTCTCTTTACAATAGGATGAGACACTGTGTCGGAAATGACGCAGCGGTCCCAAAACGAGGTTTGGCTATATACACAGCGTTATTACTATATGTGACACGCTGTTTTACTAAGACATAGTATATACTATCCCTATTGTTGTTGTCCAGTCATCTGTAGACACTATATTGGTTACACAAGTGTCATTAACTTTTGATTAGTTCCTCCTATAATAATAAGAAACCGGAAGTGAAGTAACGGTGGTCCACTTCCGGGTCATGGAGGTCACTTCATTTATTTATTGCGATGTGTGGTGGACACAGTCCATGCCCCAGATGATGACTGTTTAGTCGAAACTAGTCGGGTGGACGTGTCTACACATATCGCTCTTGTTCCTGAACTTATGCCTGTATAACCATCGCACATGTGAGTGTTTTATTGTTATCTGCTTTTTTACATTAAACTCTTTCCATACGGTATCACGCTATGTGAGCTTCTTTCTACTTTTATATGTATGAAACACGGATACCGAGTCCTCTGTATATATGAATATCTGACCAACATACTAGATGTCCTGTCTGATTGAAGTGGAATAAAACTCTCTGGACTCCAGACCATCTACATTGGGTTTGTTAACCCCCAAAACGCATCTCGACTTGGGTGGCGTATGCCTCTCCAGGTCCGAGACTTCCGGTAAGCCTCCTTCAA
Source organism: Rana muscosa (assembly GCA_029206835.1). Lineage (NCBI taxonomy): Eukaryota > Metazoa > Chordata > Amphibia > Anura > Ranidae > Rana > Rana muscosa. Next base: position 170,920,905 of record CM055122.1, on the reverse strand, counting down.
CTCACTCTTGGTGGCGGTTTTCACAGCACTTCGTATTTGAACTGCAAAGTTTATACTTCAATGAACACTTTCTTTTCGGATTGATTTTCATTCACACTTCAAAATTGATGATCTTCGGTTATGGACTTTGATTATTTGGGTCCCTATTTTTTACAGTTTATGTTGACCATTATGAGATACATAATGATTAGTATCACAATTTTTCTGTTAGTATAATCACATGATTTATCTAGCACCGTTTTTGATTTGGGTTTTGCACTAGTTCTTTCTGGTTCAGATGCACACTATACATTTCAGTCATATCTGTATATGTTTCATCACTAGATACAGATAACAAAAGTTAGTGCTACACTTTTATTTTCCACTTTCTATTGCTTTATCTACAGCAGTGTTGGCGGCTGTTTTTGTTACACTTTATCTCAGCGCAGTATTTTTTCCCAATTTTTCAGGAGAGGATGTTAAAAACAGCAAAACTGCACAGTACCGCCCAGGGGGCGGTCCTACTGGCTATAACCACTCACACTGCATCCAGCAGCTCAGTTCGACAAAAAGCAGTACACACAGAAAAAGGAAGGGTGGGTGCGGTGTCCGACAATGAACTTCAGAGAAAAGGATTTTACGGTGAGTACAAAAATTCTATTTTCTCTTTCGTTCATTGACGGACACAGCAACTTAATCTTGACCTTAGGGACGTCCCCAAGCAGTGTAAAAAAAAAAAAAAAACGAGGGGTGGGAACAGCAAGCAAACAAACTCCACCCATAACAACCAGAGCTCCTCAATGGAGGAGTTGCAACCTTAAACAGCCGCCTGCAAAACTTTGCAGCTGAAGGAAGCATCCACAGATGCACTCACATCAACCTTGTAAAATTTTGTGAAAGTGTGAATGGACGACCAGGTCGCCGCCTTACACACCTGTCGTAAAACCCAGGAGGCACCAATTGCCGTGGTCGAATGTGCCGTGAAAGGAAAGGGAGGCGCCCGCCCTTTCAAGGCATAAGCCTGGATCACGATCTGTCTAATCCACCGAGAAATGGTGGCCGACGAGACTGCCAGGCCCTTCTTCGGACCAGTTACCGACACAAAGAGTGAGTCTGACCTCCGAAACGGAGCCGTAGCAGACCGATACACCCGCAGAGCCCAGACTATGTCCAAGGAATGTAAAGCAACCTCCTTAGGATGCGACGGCCGAGGACGGAAGCACAATGTCCTCATTTAGATGAAATGCCGAAACAACTTTAGGAAGAAATGAAGGCTGCAGGCGTAGCACCGCCTTATCCTTGTGGAGGATCAAGTAGGGAGACTTGTAAGACAAGGCCGCCAACTCAGAAACCCTCCTGACAGATGTAATAGCTACCAGAAAGGCTACCTTCTGAGAGAGTGTCAATAAGGGAATCTCCCTAATGTTTTCAAACGGCGGTTTCTGAAGAACGGAGAGCGCCAGATTTAAATCCCACGGAGGCAGCGGTGGTCGAACCGGAGGGGCCACATGGGACGCCGAGGCCAATCTGGGGCAATTAAAATCACCGGAATCCCCTCGGTCTCCACTCTGAGAGGGAGATGTTTTATGGGGGGGGGGATAAATCAGCCGATAATGCCCCCATGGAGCCACCAACACGTCTGCCGCGTTTGCCCATGGGTCTTTGGACCTGACCACAAACCTCTGCACCTTCCGATTGAGTCGAGAGGCCAGGAGATCCACATCTGGCGTGCCCCAGCTCAGGCAGAGGAGTCGAAAGACCTCCGGATGTAGCGACCATTCCCCTTGGTCCAGCATATGGCGACTTAGATAGTCTACCTGCCAGTTCTCCATGCCGGGAATGTACACGGCCGAAAGAGCCGGCACGTGTCGCTCTGCCCACCGCAGGATGTGAGCGACCTCCAATGCTGTGGCGTTGGCCGACTGGAACCTGACTGGGCGTCCCTGCAGCCTCTGTGACCATGTGGAGAGGCACCACCTGATCGCCCGAAATTCCAGCACATTGATCGGCAGGCGGGATTCTTCCTGTGTCCAGCGACCCTGTGCCGACTGTACGCCCCAAATTACCCCCCCAACCAGTCAGGCTGGCGTCCGTTGTGATCACCGTCCAATGAAAAGGAAGGAACAACCTCCCGGACTGAAGGGCCGAGTGTGGAATTGAGCATACGGTACCGCCTCGAAAGTGGCCACCATGAGACCCAGGACTCGCATGCAAAAAACGCAGTGACGACCAATTGCGGGATGTCAACAGCTTCACCGCAGCCTGAAGAGTCTGCAGCTTGTCCGAAGGGAGAAAGACCCTCGCCTCTGAGGAGTCCAGAATCAACTCCAGTTACTCCAGGCGCTGAGTCGGTACTACCACCGACTTCTGGAGGTTCAGAACCCAATCAAACTCCCGAAGAGTCTGACTGGCTATTGCCACATCCTCCTCTAGTTCTGAGGCTGAAGCTGCTCTCAGAAGGAGGTCGTCCAGGTAGCCCACGATTGAGATTCCTCGCCGTCTCAGCAAAACCAGAATCGGGGCAAGCACCTTGGTGAAAACCCTTGGTGCCGACGCCAGGCCAAAAGGGAGAGCTACAAATTGGTAGTGTTCGTCCCCGACCGCAAACCGCAGAAACCTCTGATGCCTGATGCATATGGGGACATGTAAGTATGCGCCCTTGATGTCCAGGGACGCCAGAAAATCTCCCTGATGGAGTGCAACGTCCGAAGAGCGAACTGATTCCATCCTGAATCTTTTCACCTTCTCAAACCTGTTGAGGGCCTTGAGGTCCAGAATCGGACTGACCCCTTCCTTCTTTGGGACTACAAACAAATTTGAGTAGAATCCCTGAAACCTTTCCTGCGACGGTACCGGCACTATAACCCCGTGCAGCAGCAGGTCCTGCACTGCCCCCAACAAGGCTTCCCGACGAGCCGGAAGAAGATGAAGGTTTGAGGGAAAAACCTGTTTGGTGGAGAAACTATCTTGTATCCAGATGAAACCACTTCGCAGACCCACTGGTCAGAAAGCAGGGAGGTCCACTGAGCTGCAAACTCCTGAGGGCGGGGGCAAACCTTCATGCTGTCGTAGATTTGTTCGCAGGCTTGTTTGGCGTTTGCGAAATCAGGGACGCTTCTGTCCCTCAGTGGACACCTTGTCGGTCTGGGGACGCTTACCTGCCGCCCCGGGCGGACGAAAAAAACGCTTCTGAGCGGAAAAGGAAGGTCCTGGTCTACGGCGAGGCTTCTTACCTTTTCTGGATTGTGGGAGCAAAGTACTCTTACCCCCAGTGACATTCTTAATAATGTCATCCAGCGATGCTCCAAAAAGCCTCTCCCTGGAAGGGCAAATCCGCCAGAGCCTTCTTGGATGCCTGGTCCGCAGACCAGCATTTTAGCCAAATCAGGCAACGTAGCACCACAGCAGATACTGAGGCTCTAGAAAGCAAGGGAGACGTATCTAAGGCCACATCGCAAGCATACTTAAGGCCATGCACCAACTGGTCCGCCAGTTCCATGCAGACCGGGGAAGCCTGTTGCTTTTCCAACTCACGGCGCAACAACTTTGTCCATTCAATAAGTGTCTGGGACACCAGGGCCGTGGCCAACACTGGTCGCAATGCCGACCCCACCACCGTAAACATGGACCGGGCAACTGCCTCGGCCCTCCTATTGGCAGGGGTCCCCTCCACCGGAATCGTGGTTACGTTATTTAACCTGGAGACCGGGGGTCCACCTTTCGGGGGAGATGTCCATTTTTTCAGGAAATTCTCCTTAAAGGGGTAACGCACCGCCATGCGTTTTGGGACTGAACTGGCCCGCTGCGGGTGTTCCCATTATTTGTAGATAACTATCAAAATAGGTCAGGTAGGGAAACGCCTTAGCCATGCGGGCCGGCTTGTGGGACCCAAAAGGGACCGACACCTCTGTAGATGACCCCGCCGTATCCTCCATTTTTAGGGTATCCCGCACCGCTGTGATAAGTGCTCCTACAAGCACCCTTTCCTGCGCTGACCCGGACACAGAGTCATCCTCACCGTCCGAATGGTCCTGGTCCGCATCCTCTGAAACGTCAGAACAGGGGTCATTTGTCACAGCAAGTCCAGAGTCTGAATCAGAGCTTTCCCCAGAAGATGGTGGGGGAAGGGGGCGTTTTTTTACCCCCCCTTGCGCCCGCATGCCGCTTCCACCCTAGCAACGAAGGACTCCAGGACTGCCGACAAAGCGTCCATAGGCACCGCAGGTGCAGGGGAACCAGTTGCCACCACAGGTATGTCTGGGGAAGAAACGCCAGCTTCTGACGCCATGCTGACTCACACTCCCCTGACACCCGTTGGGGACCAAAGGCAAGTCGCACTAAAAAGTCCACCCTCCTAGCTGCCACAGACTGAGGGGCCCCCCGTAGGACTCACCACCCAGACCCACGTACTGCGCTTTGCTGCCGTCCGCTCTCCCTCACAAGGTGCTCTGTGTGATTTGCGCCGTTCCAGAAGAAAATTCCCCAGTGCTAGAGGCAAAAACAAGCTGAGACCACAAGAAAATGGCTGCCGGCCGCCTCAGCAAGAACTGCATGAGAGCTCCGGGAAAATGGCCGCCTCAGCACAGCTTGAGGGCTTCTGCAAAATGGCCGCCGGACTACCTGACAGGCTACAGAAAAATGGCCGCGACCACTCCGTGCGGCGGTCTCCTCTCAACTGTACACCACAAAACACCCCACAAGGCCTGAATATAGTGAAGAGGCGAGCGGACCCCATACACAGCACATTCCCCTGTCCGGACTCAGAGCCCCCCCCCCGGAGGACCCCCGATCAGTCAAACAGCGGCCCAAGCTTGGGGAGGAAGGAAAAGGACAGCAAGAGAAGAAAGGGAGAGTGAGAGACCCCCTAGTCGACCTCCCAAGGAATGCCCAGCTGCTCCATCCTGCCGGGACAGGAGCAACCTACTTACCCCTCCTGTGGGGATTGCTGGACGCATTCCACGGACAGACCCATCACCTGAGCGGTACGGGGTGGCTGTCGGCCAAAGCACACGGACATGGACAGCAGTAGCCCGGTCATATGTGTGCCCTGGAGCATATAGCTCACCGGCCACCCCTGGATCAGACGGGGCATGTCATGGCCGACCCAGCATGTAGATAAGGCCTGCTCACGCTCAATGGCCGGGCTGGGGAGACTACCAGGATCTACTGTATATTATTCAGCCTGTCTCCCAGCCCAGCTGTTGATAGATCAAAGGAATCAAAAGAAAAAAAGAAAAAATCTCCAGGACCAATGGTCCCCACCGGGAGCCAGGTCCTTCTACACTAGACAGAAAAAAAACAGAGCTGCTGGATGCAGTGTGAGGGGTTATAGCTAGTAGGACCGCCCCCTGGGCGGTACTGTGCAGTTTTGCTGTTTTTAACATGTTCTGCCTAGTCCTCTCCTGAAGGTGGCGATGTAACCCTACGGTCAAGATTAAGTTGCTGTGTCATCAATGAACGAAAGAGAAAAGGGACTTTCAGATGGAAATGTACAAATTATTTCACATGGTACAGTAGATCATTAGAAAGTAAAATTCTTCAATAGAAATATAAATGATTTGTGAGGCTCGATAAATGATAATTTATAGCTCTTATTAACATTTTTATATAGACCATACAGGCAAGCAAGTGCACCCAGCACAAGGAAATACCTATACAACTGAATCTAAGTACAGTGTATAAACACTAACAATGACATTCTCTAATTTGCTCCATTTTGGTACATTTAACATATCAATGGAAGCATTTTGTCATATGTTTGGTAAAAGTCTGTAAAAAAATGTAGAGCTGTCCTGTGTCTTCTCCACACTGCTTGTATTACCTCAATGAGCCTCCCTGTAGAAAAGTGTCTGTATTCACCTCGTCAGCAGCCCATTTCTTCTAGCTTTTCTCTATTTGGCATTTAACACAAGTGTTGGTTGCCTGAGTCTCCTGCTGTGCACTAGATGTTCTTCCTTCAGCAGTGACATAGTGGGCAGAGGATGGAACTATGGTGTGCAGCAGGGGACATAGACATCCAACATTCTGAAAAGCTGAAGAGGTTTCTGAAGGCTGCATCGCTGCAAGGCCTCTTTCAGACCTGTGCTAAAAATGGGCAGCTAAGCTACGGTTTTACTGCCCCTGCCCGCCTGAACCTAGGTTGTAGAGCTCGACAAGCAGCACCCCTTTTCAAATTCTCCCATTAAAGTGGATGTAAACCCACTTTCAGCCTTCTAATCTACTGCCATAGTGCTGATCTATAAGGATATACATGCCTCCTCTATGTATCCTTACCTGACAAATGTCTCCCCTCTCTGTTATGAGACCCAAAAAACTGCAGATTCTGTGGGTGGGTCTGTTCTCCGGAGCTCGGTGGGTGGAGTTGTGATATCAGACTCCCTGCCCACCTGTACACTCCCCTTGTCAATGTGCATTTCCTCCTTTGTATTTCTTACACTGAACTTCTGCTATGATCATTAACATCCAGTCAAAACCCAGAAAGGTCACCACATGACTTCATGCCCCATCATGTGGAGCAGCCAATCCTGGGAGAGCTGGAGAAGAAAGGAGGGGGCATGGGAAGTACACAGAATGCCTTTCTCAGGCTCATTCATGAGATAAGAAAATCACCTGTCACTCACAGCAAGGGGGAAGAACTGACTACTATTTCTCTCTGTGTCAGTTTTTATCTTACTGAGATAAAATAAGAGGATTGCTCAGAGCTGAATTAACTCTTCGTGGCAAAACTGGGCACAGATGACATGAAATCCTATACTGTACAAGGTGCAAGCCTTAATTTAAAAAAAATTGGGTTTACATCCACTTTAAATTTAATGCACGCTATAGAGACATTGTAAAGTGGCTTAATAGGGTTAATACAGGAGGCGATAAATCTCCTCCTCACGTGTCAAATACCCTCTGAACACTGATCACTCTTCAGAGGGCACTCCACCAAAAGTGTGACAGAGCACTAACAGTAGAAAAAGGTACACATGAGCCGATGGGGCCGTAACTCAAATTTTGTTTGCCATCTGTATCTCATTGTAGAGATTTCCCCTCACTTCCTGTCCCCAGACAAACAGGAAGTGAGAGGAAATCCCTGCAAATTAAGGGAATACCTTGGGGAGCCCCAGGTCACCAGAACTAAGAGAGGGTGAATCTCCTTAACAGGGGCACAGACAGCAATGAAAAACCGACAGGGGTTCTAATCCCTCTTCACTCTATCCCAAAATAAAGAAAGAAGTTTTGCCTTTAGTTATATTTCAATTTAAGCGTTGACCACGAAACCTGGAAGCCGATTGGTTTCAATGCAGAGCTACACCAGATTTCACACACCCCATTTTACATTGCCTTGAAAAAGTATGCATACCCCTTGAAATTTTCCACATTCATTTGGGGGGGGGGGGGGGGGGATTGTTATGTGATAGACCAACACAAAGTGGCACATCAATTTGAAGTGGAAGGAAAATGATAAATGGTTTTTAATCTCTTTACAAATAAATATGTGGCATGCATTTGTATTCAGCCCCCTTTACTCTGATACACCAAACTAAAATCTAGTGGAACCAAATGCCTTCAGAAGTCATCTAATTAGTAAATAGAGTCCACCTGTGTTTAATTTAATCTCAGCATAAATACATCTGGTCTGTGAAGGTTTGAGAACCTTAGTGAACAAACAGCATCATGAAGGACAGGGAACACACCAGACAGGTCAGGGATGAAGTTGTGGAGAAGTTTAAAGCAGGGTTATGTTATAAATAAATATCCCAAGCTTTGAACATCTCACAGAGCACTGCCAAAAGAGTATGGCACAACTGCAAACCTACCAAGACGTGGCCGTCCACCTAAACTGACAGGCCGGGCAAGGAGAGCATTAATCAGAGAAGCAGCCAAGAGGCCCATGGTAACTCTGGAGGAGCTGCAGAAATCCACAGCTCAGGTGGGAGAATCTGTCCACAGGACAACTATTAGTCACACACTCCACAAATCTGGCCTTTATGGAAGAGTGGCAAGAAGAAAGCCATTGTTGAAAGAAAGCCATAAGGAGTCCTGTTTGCAGTTTGCGAGAAGCCATGTGTTGGTCACAGCAAACATGTGGAAGGTGCTCTCTCTAGTCAGATGAGACCAAAATTGAACTTTCAAAAAATTGAGTCCAACTCTTGTTTGGGATAATCTTTTACCCCCTTTCCTACTAGGGCAGCTCCAATCCCTTGAAAAGAAAATCTTCATATGCAACTTTTTTCTATGTGTTTTTGGTCTAGGCCACATCCTCTTCTTCAGCATTGGATGGATCCTAAATGCTACAGAGAGCAGTGCAACTCTCCTATGAGTATGGGGAAGCAGTTGGAACCATGAAGCTCTGGGTTCACCGGAAGTGTCATTTAACCCAGAAAAGGGCTGATCATTGATCAGTAAGTGGAGGACCCTGCAGAGGACCAACAGTGAAAAAAGCATCTGGAGCCGAATTTTTATTTTAAAATTCTATTTAATTTTCTATTTTAAATTTTTTATCTTTAAATTCTCTCTTTTTTGCTGAAGCTGGTATTAGGATTTAATAATTTGATAAATAAATTGTATTTAGATGTTCGTTCTAAAAACAGTGTGTTGTTTAACATGTTGTATTCTTTCAGTGCAATGTATACATTAGAAAAGCAGAATGCAAAAGGTAAAGAAGCAATCCCATTTGGATCCCCCTAGCAGTATTCATGATCAAGAATAAACTGCATCTCAAGGGAGACCTATGTTTCATAGAAGGGTCACCTTGGAGCACACAATTGATTTAACACTTTATTTACTTTCTCTTACCATATAAATCCATTGAATTTCTATCCACAATCAAGACGTGTTACAATTTGCATAATAAATGTACCTTGGCCATAAGAGTTGTTCCAAATCCACCCTGGTAATTATTGGCAGAGGGCACGCCTTCCATCACCCCTGGTACAGGGTTGTAGGTGTCACTTGACCAGCATCGTCCGGAGCTCATGTTCAGGATTTTGGCCAGTAGCTTTGGGTCAAGCCCTAATCTATAAAGGGTCAAGGAAAGCATATTAATATTCAACTGCATCAGGACACGGGTGACAAGTTTTACACACAAGAAACACAATGTCATTTTTCACTCTTTATTATGTGTCCAAAAATGGTGGAGTATTGATATGGGAGATAGAGTAAGCAATATAAATTAAAATCCATAAATCTCTCATAGTGTTATTATGCTGCCTTGTTTACAGCTCCCATTATCAGATGCAGCACATATTATAAAACAGCCTGGGTAGATTTTGGGGGAGAAAAATGTTCAGTACACATTTACATTCCAGTTTATGTATTATATATTTCAGCAGTGGACTATTTTAAACAAAGGACTTCTACTATCATGCAACTAGGTAGACAAATATTTATTACCTTTTCAAAGAAAAAAAAAGTCCTAGATACAGAAATAAAATGTTTGCCATTTTAACAAAACAAAAAAAGCTTTTAGTGTACCTAAACCTAGGAACAAAAATGTATCATATTGCATATTACTAGTCTTAGGATTGGTGGCTGCATTAGTTTTCAGCACCCCTCCCTCCCCCCCCCCCCCCCATTGTTTTGTCCACCTTGGTATCCTGCTAGTAACACAATTCATATCTTCGGGTGACAACTCTCACTCACAGTAATGTACTGACCGAGGAGCAGCGTTGTAACCCTAGGCGGCTCACTTCTGATTTATCCTACCAAACCTCTCCTTTCTTCATCTCTGAACTACAGAACACCAAACCTCTCTTGCTACCTGAGATTTCAGGACAGCCTAGGCATAAGACACCGGAAGTTCATTATGTTTATGGCAGGCTCTACAGTTTTTTTTTGCACTTATTAAACAAACAGAACACTTTAAATGGTTTAACAGACCAAAAAGGGAGTAAAATACTGTACAAGACACTCACTATTAAGTGAGAAGGCGCAGTCACAGCGCTGGGAGCATGGGATTGAGCATGCTCCCAGCACAAAATTGCAACATCAGCTGTATACATCTATTTGGCAGCATTGTGCTAAAGCTCAAGTTTAGCTAAAATTCAAAACATAAAATTAGCACAAGGGACAGAACTTATTTTTCATAGACATCTTCAGCTGTTCCAATGAGGGCCAAATTAGTAATCATCCAAGCTGTAGTGGGGCTTCTATAAATGCCAGATCGGGCAAGAAAAATTGGGCACAGTCAAGCTCTCTTGATGAGAGCTCCTGACAGCCCCTTAGCTGCATTAATCCCTGCTGCACCAGAAGATTATGGTGGCAGGAATGTTAGGACACATGAAGATTTCTACGGAAAGAGGAAGAATCAGAACAAGGGAAACATCATGCTAACTGTAAGGTATGTCCCTTGTGCTGATTTTTGTGTTTTGAATTTTAGCTAAACTTAGATTTCAAAGCCCATCACTGTGCTGGCACATATATGCATATGGACGAAGGCAACAGCAATGCGATCTTTAACCACTTCAATACCGGGCACTTCCTGCCCAGGCCAATTTTCAGCTTTCAGTGCTGTCACACTTTAAGGGCCAGTTCACACCATAGAAAACGCAGTCCGGATGCAGTCCAGATGATTTTCTGCATGAGTGTTTTTGATGTGATCCAGTGCCTGTTTGGCACATTTTTGATGCAGTCCAGTGTATTTTTTTACTCTTTTTTCCTAACCTTACATAAGGACATGTGCGTTTCAGGTGCATTTTTGATGCGATTTACAGCGTTCCAGTACAGTCCAGTGCAGGAAAAATGCAGCATGTTCTACTTTTTTCTCTGGAACTGGAAGGCACTGGAACTGCAAGCACTGGTGTGAACTATGCCATTGAAAAGCTTATAACCTACTTTCCATGCGTTTCTGATGCAGGTGGCGTGAACAACTGCGCAGTCATGCAATACTGTACCCACATTTTTTATCATTTTGTTCACACAACTAGAGCTTTCTTTTGATGGTATTTAATAACCACAGTTTTTCTTTTTGTTAAATAAATGAAAAGACAGAAAATTCTGAAAAAACAAAACAAAAACAAAAAACCCACACGTTTTTCTTAGTTATAAAATTTTGAAAATAATTGTTCTTCATAATTTTACGGCCAAAATGTATTCTGTTACATTTCCTTGGTAAATACCCCAAAATCTGTGCGTATTATGGAGTCTGTAGAAAAGTTACAGTCCACAAACTGTGGTATACAGTGGTTAAAATTAGTATTCAACGCGTTGCCATTTTTCTAGGTAAATATATTTCTAAAGGTGCTATTGACATGAAATTTTCACCACATTTTGTTAACAACCCATGCAATCCACACATACAAAGAAACCAAAACAAATAAGTTCAGAAATTAAGTTAGGTGTAATAAAATGGAATGACACAGAGAAAAAAGTATTGAACACACTAACCGAAATGTACAGGTCCTTCTCAAAAAATTAGCATATTGTGATAAAGTTCATTATTTTCTGTAATGTACTGATAAACATTAGACTTTCATATATTTTAGATTCATTACACACAACTGAAGTAGTTCAAGCCTTTTCTTGTTTTAATATTGATGATTTTGGCATACAGCTCATGACAACCCAAAATTCCTATCTCAAAAAATTTGCATATCATGAAAAGGTTCTCTAAACGAGCTATTAACCTAATCATCTGAATCAACTAATTAACTCTAAACACCTGCAAAAGATTCCTGAGGCTTTTAAAAACTCCCAGCCTGGTTCATTACTCAAAACCGCAATCATGGGTAAGACTGCCGACCTGACTGCTGTCCAGAAGGCCATCATTGACACCCTCAAGCAAGAGGGTAAGACACAGAAAGAAATTTCTGAACGAATAGGCTGTTCCCAGAGTGCTGTATCAAGGCACCTCAGTGGGAAGTCTGTGGGAAGGAAAAAGTGTGGCAGAAAACGCTGCACAACGAGAAGAGGTGACCGGACCCTGAAGAAGATTGTGGAGAAGGACCGATTCCAGACCTTGGAGGACCTGCGGAAGCAGTGGACTGAGTCTGGAGTAGAAACATCCAGAGCCACCGTGAACAGGCGTGTGCAGGAAATGGGCTACAGGTGCCGCATTCCCAGGTCAAGCCACTTTTGAACCAGAAACAGCGGCAGAAGCGCCTGACCTGGGCTACAGAGAAGCAGCACTGGACTGTTGCTCAGTGGTCCAAAGTACTTTTTTCGGATGAAAGCAAATTTTGCATGTCATTCGGAAATCAAGGTGCCAGAGTCTGGAGGAAGACTGGGGAGAGGGAAATGCCAAAATGCCTGAAGTCCAGTGTCAAGTACCCACAGTCAGTGATGGTCTGGGGTGCCATGTCAGCTGCTGGTGTTGGTCCACTGTGTTTTATCAAGGGCAGGGTCAATGCAGCTAGCTATCAGGAGATTTTGGAGCACTTCATGCTTCCATCTGCTGAAAAGCTTTATGGAGATGAAGATTTCATTTTTCAGCACGACCTGGCACCCGCTCACAGTGCCAAAACCACTGGTAAATGGTTTACTGACCATGGTATTACTGTGCTCAATTGGCCTGCCAACTCTCCTGACCTGAACCCCATAGAGAATCTGTGGGATATTGGGAAGAGAAAGTTGAGAGACGCAAGACCCAACACTCTGGATGAGCTTAAGGCCGCTATCGAAGCATCCTGGGCCTCCATAACACCTCAGCAGTGCCACAGGCTGGTTGCCTCCATGCCACGCCGCATTGAAGCAGTCATTTCTGCAAAAGGATTCCCGACCAAGTATTGAGTGCATAACTGAACATAATTATTTGAAGGTTGACTTTTTTTGTATTAAAAACACTTTTCTTTTATTGGTCGGATGAAATATGCTAATTTTTTGAGATAGGAATTTTGGGTTTTCATGAGCTGTATGCCAAAATCATCAATATTAAAACAAGAAAAGGCTTGAACTACTTCAGTTGTGTGTAATGAATCTAAAATATATGAAAGTCTAATGTTCATCAGTACATTACAGAAAATAATGAACTTTATCACAATATGCAAATTTTTTGAGAAGGACCTGTATTTAATAGAAAATCCTTTGTTGGTAATGACAGCTTCAAGATGCCTCCTGTATGGAGAAACTAGTCGCATGCATTGCTCAGGTGTGATTTGGCCCATTCTTCCTCCCAGTCTTCAAATCTTGAAGGTTCCCTGAGCTTCTTCTATGAACCCTGATCTTTAGTTCTTTCAATAGATTTTCCATTGGATTCAAGTCAGGTGATTGGCTGGGCCGTTCTATCAGCTTTATTTTCTTTGAAACCAATTGAGAGTTTCCTTGGCTTTGCGTTTGGGATCATTGTCTTGCTGAAATGTCCACCCTCATTTCATATTTATTATCCTGGTAGATGGCAGCAGATTTATCAAGAATGTCTTGGTACATTTTTCAAATTGTTGGAGATAAAACAAACTTTCAGCTTAGCCTATTGTATTTGACTGCAGTTTAAAAAAAGGACACAAGCTGTCGCTAATGCTCAGTGATATGCTATGCTATGTATTTTTCTATGATGTGTTGTATTTCCTGTACATAGTGCTGTACTTGTTGGTTTATTTTTCCTGTGTTTTTCTTACCATGTGAGGGGACTTTGCAACAGGTTATGGGCCCAGTGTCCGGATAAAGTCTTATGACTAGGTGCGGCCCAGGCAGAACAAAGCCTCGAATGGAAGACAGCGTGGCTGATGCGGAGATCGACATAAGGAAGCTTTCCAGTGACATCTCCTATAGACAAGAAAGACTGTTTATATACAAAGGAGGGATAACATGGCCGGAAACGCAGAGCTTAAACTCTCAGTGGCCAAGCTGAACAATGACAATTATCAGCTATGGAAGTTTAAAGTGGAAATGCTATTATCCAAAGATGACTTGTGGGAGGTTACCAATACAGAGGGGCCACAGGATTATAATCAGGACTGGGACAAGAAAAACAAACAGGCACGGGCCACCATAAGCTTACTAGTGGAGGACAATCAGCTCATTCATATACGCAATGAGGACACAGCGAAAGGCATGTGGAATGTACTGAAAAAAGACTGCATGAAAGATCCAGTTTAAACAGCAAGCTTTTTCTGCTGCGGAAACTTTACAAAATGAGACTTGGCAGAGAACAGGACATGCAGAAGCATATAAACGCAATGCTGGAAGTGATTGCGCAACTCAGATCAATCGGGGAGAATATAACAGTCACATTGCAGCCATGTTGTTATGCAGTTTGCCCGATACATATACTGCACTAATCATTAAACTGGAGACAAGACCTGAGACAGATCGGACTCTAGCATTTGTAAAAACCAGGCTCAGACGAGTATCAGGGAAGAGAGGAATTTGTGCATGACTCCACAGAAACCGACACCAGCAACGCTCTTAAAGATTACAAAGGAAAGAGACCAGAGTGTGTTTCATATGCCACAAACAGGGACACATAAAGAAAGACTGTACTATATGGAAAGCAGAGCAAATGAGACAGCGTCCCTCTTATGCTAAACAAAAGGTCAAAACCACAATCAATTATCCAAGGTAAGGAAACTGTAATGCCACATTTAAAGCAACAGGCAACAATACATGTCAAGGCTGGTGCATCGATTCAGGGGCAACCAGTCACATGACGAGTGATAGAAGTTTCTTCACAGAACTTGATCTGAACAACAAAGAAACTATTTATCTTGCAGATGGAAGCAAAGTACATGCAGAAGGATATGGGCATGGAACCCTTGTATGCCCTGATGATGCGGGACACAGTTTACCAAGCCAGTGAAAGATGTGCTTTATGTTCCTAATCTAGAAGGAGGACTCTTATCTGTGAAGCATCCAAACAGCCAGAAGACTCACTGTAAAATTCCAAGGTGACAAGTGTTTTATTCTAAACGGCAAACAGACAATAGCAAGTGCCAAGCTGGATGATCATCTATATCACCTCGACACAGTAAAGGAAAAAGGTAAGACTATGTATACACAAGCACAATGACTGTATACATATATGGCACAGACGTCTAGGTCACAGACACCCAGAATGCATACAGGAACTACAGAGGAGGAAGCTGACAAGGGATCTGATAGTATCCCCTTGTCCAGTTACTGTTAAGTGTGAATGTTGCATTAAATCCAAAGCTACAAGAGCAACACTTGCCAAAGTCAGACAGAAGAGAGCTTCAAGACCACTTGACTTAGTTCACAGTGACGTGTGTGGTCCCCTAAAACCACCAACACCTGGAAACAACAGGTACATAGTGACTTTCATAGACGACTATTCAAGATACACAGTCACCTACCTAATGCAACACAAGAGTGAAGTTTTTGACAAATTACAAGACTATATAATAAAGACAAGAAACAAGTTTCAGAGGAAGCCTCTCATACTTCAAAGCGATAACGGAGATGAATTCACAGGAGGTAAGATACAAGAGTACTTAAAACAGAATGGAATAGAACATCAAAAGACAGTCCCGTATACACCAGAACAAAATGGAGTAGCTGAAAGAAAGAACAAAACTCTGACTGAAATGATCAGATGTATGCTGACAGATTCTGGACTACCACAAAAATACTGGGGTGAGACAGCTACATATTTGCAGAACAGACTTCTTGGAGAAAACCCCATATGAACTATGGCACAATGAGAAGCCAAGTGTAAAACACCTTGGATGCAAAGCATTCATCTACATACCTGAAGAAAAACACACCAAACTCCAAAACAGAGCATTTGAAGGTATCTTCGTTGGATACAGTGACAATGTCAAGGGTTACAGAATCCTAAATCCCAAAACAGACAAGATTACCATTAGCAACAGCACAACTTTTGTTGAAGATTTAAGAGACAATGTAATAACAGTAGAAGCAAGAATAGAAGAGAAAATTGACATTGACCAGCCCATCTCTGTAACTTCCGAACAGTTGAAGTGAGTGTAGACTCAATCAGTACAGAAGAGCAGACACAAGAAGGCTCAGACACAAAAACGAGACGTTCAACAAGCGAAAACAAAAAGGTAAACCACCTATACGTCTCTCATACAAAGCAAGTACTGCCAGTATCAACGAACCTGCAAACTGGGAAGACATATCTCAACTTTCAGAACAAGAAGCAAGTAAATGGATAAAGGCTGCTGAGGAAGAGATAAAATGTATGCATGACACTAAAACATGGACAGTTACAGAACTACCACCCGGAAGGAAAGCCATAGGCTGTAAATGGACTTTTAAAGTGAAATACAATGCAGATGGCACAATTGAACAGTACAAAGCAAGACTAGTAGCCAAGGGCTATTCTCAAAAATACGGAGAGGACTATGATGAGACACCAGTAGTCAAGCATACTACAATACGGACTTTACTGACAGTAGCCGTCACAAGGAAAATGCAAGTGAAACATTTTGATGTGAAAACCATGTTTCTACATGGCGATTTAACAGAAGAAATTTACATGGAACAGCCGCCAGGATTCAAAGATGAACAAAGGTCAGACCTAGTATGCAAACTTCGCAGGAGTATATATGGTCTAAAGCAAGCAGCCAGAGCGTGGAATATAAAAATAAATGAAGTGAACTTTCTAAGGAGTAAAGCAGACCCCTGCTTATACACAAAGAAATTGGCAAACAGATGGGTCTATATGCTTATCTATGTGGATGATATCCTGATTTGCTTTGAGCAAGAAGGGGATGAAGCAGAAATACTGGAAAAATTAAATCAGCACTTTGACACCAAAGATCTTGGCAACAAAGAATTACCTCGGCATCCAGATTGAGAGAAAGGAAGATGGCAGCTTTCTTCTGAACCAAAGACACAAAAAACAAGAAATAATTGAAACATTTGGAATGGAAGACGCCAAACCAGTAAAATCTCCCATGGAAACCAACGACCTAAAGGAGATGAATTGTCAAGATAACCCATTACCTACTAATACTCAATACAGGAAAGCAATGGGGAAATTGCTGTACCTTACCACTGCTACAAGGCCGGATATTGCAGCAACTGTTGGAATCCTATGCAGAAAGGTTTAGAAAGGACTGGAATGCTGTAAAGCGAATCATTCGCTATCTTAAAAAGGGACTTCACACTACAAGCTAAAGTTACCAGCAAGTGATGAAAGCACCTTAACAGGATATGTGGATGCCGACTGGGCAGAAGACCCCAGTGACAGAAAATTTACCAGTGGCTACTTATTTTTTACTTATTTTTTCTGTCAGGAGGTGCCATCAGTTGGACTAGTAAAAGGCAACTCTGTTACACTGTCGTCTACTGAAGCAGAACACGTTGCTGCAGCGCAGGCAAGCCAAGAAGTTATATGGCTGAGACAGCTATTAACAGACTTAGGTCAACCACAGTTGGGACCAACAGAAATCTATGAGGACAATCAAGGTTGCATTGTACTTGCACACATGAAAAGAGTTAATTCAAGAACCAAGCACATTGATGTAAAGTTCCACTTTCTTAGGGATCTTCAAGAGCAAGGTCTTCTTCAGTTACTTTATTGCCCAACCGAGGATATGACAGCGGACATCTTTACAAAGCCCCTGACCGCTAAAAGACATTCAAGGCTTACAAAGAAGATGGGTTTAACAGACTAAGCCTTAGTTGTTGAGAAGGGGTGTTGGAGATACAACAAACATTTAGCTTAGCCTATTGTATTTGACTGCAGTTCAGAAAAAGGACACAAGATGTCGCTAATGCTCAGTAATATGCTAAATTCTATGATGTGTTGTATTTCCTGTACATAGTCCTGTACTTGTTGGTTCCTTTTTCCTGTCTGTGTTTTTCTTACCATGTGAGGTGACATCTTTGCTAGTGTGGTTATGTTCCAATAAAGAAGCCAGTTCCTGTTACTCCACAACGTCTGATCTGAATTGACTCCGCTGCACCTATCAATCGTACTTTGCAACACAGATATCCCACAAATGACCCCTTTTTGGAAAGTAGGCAGTCCAAGGTATTCAGTCAGAGCCTTGGCAAGTTTTTTGAAGTTGTAATTTTTTGGCAAGTGAAGAATTTTTATTTATTTTTTACATACTGTCACTAGTGCAGTACATCTGGTTAGTTGACACGTGTCATGGTAGCATGCATTGTGTTAAGGCAGCCCATTTCTTTGGTCCAAAAAGCCAAAATGCTACAAACCTCACAGCCCTGTAAGCGTTAATGTTGTTGTTAAGCTGCTGCCAGCAATGTGAGGTCTAAGTCTTAATGTCCAAAGCAGTTGCAAATGGTGACTTGTTTGCTGTTTTTTCGTGATGAACATGGCATCTGCAAAACAGCTGAAATTATATGTAAAGCTGGACTTTCCTGTAAATGTCAAGCTTGGCTACTCTCTTATCTGTGAGTCTTTCTATTGGTGAATTAGGAAAACTGGTGGCTTTAATGACTAACAGAAATGCTTGGAATATGGGTTAAAACTGGGCCACAAACCATTCTGCGGAAAAGCCAAGATTTGAAGGTTCAGTTTCTTGTATATATTTTCTTGTATTGTCACGGCATACTGTTTTTTTTTTTTTTAAGTTTATCTAATGGAAAAAAATTATTATTTCAGTTTTAGATTTTAGAGCAGTGAGAGGTCATTACCCCTGTCCAGTTTTAATGTTATCAGTTTCCCCATTAAAGGAGATACATTCTCAATTTGTCCTGGTTACCACCATAGAGACTGAAAGTGAGGGTAAAGCCAAACATTTGAATTGCCACCAAAACAGGAAAAGAGGAGAAACTCAACTTGGAACAGCTGTTTTAGTGACAACTGTCTGAGGGGTAAATTGCTTTACACTGGAGAAATGTTATCTCAGGAAATAACCCCCCCCCCAAAAAAAAATGTAATACTTACCTGTCCCCTGTTCCACTGCCCATGTCACCAAACTCTGCTGCATCAAAGAGAAAAGCTTGCAAAACAACGGTTTGTATGATGTTGGCATCCCCAACTGTTCTCTATGGCTTCTTCCAATGACCCCCAACGTCACTGAAGGACACAGTAGTTATAGAAGGGCTAGCAGAGGACCACAAAGGGGAACCAGGGGAACAGAGATGTATTCAGCAGGACAGGAATGCATTACATGTTTACCCTTGCAGGTGGAGTTCTCACAGGCTCCAGAATTGCAGTAGTACAAGAACGAAGGACTGCAGTGCTGGATTGCAGATGAGATCTCCAATCAGAAGATGCCCCAGCAAGGGACATGGAAGATGATCGTAAGTGAGTAAAAGACCACTTTGGAAAGCTCTTTTCAAAAGATTGAGAATAACTGGCCTATGCCTATAGCATTTAGCCTATGCGTTTTCTATCACAAGCACAGTTTAAAACTGCCCGGTTGTGTGACAGGTTTGCTTTAAAAATAAATCCACAACCACCTACATGTACAAGCCGAGGTTTAAGTGGAAAGCACATTAAACAATGCCATTAACATTTCTTAGTAACTTTAGCAGAAGCAGAAACAGATCTGTATAAGTACACTAATGACAGTGTAAAACCAATATTTAAACAGGTTACAAGATCCTATCCAGATAGAGCCCTCAGCTGTGTGGGACTTGCACAGACTCATTATTAAATCTTCATTAAGCTGAGCTGCCCAGGAAGCAGTCTGCACAGAGATGTGACATATGTTCTCCTACTGGCAGACAAGCACTATAGTTCTGGGTCAACTGCTGATAAGGTTGCTGATCCTTATAAAACAAAGCTTGGCCAAGCAGAAACATCATTTGTTCTATCACTAGGCTTATGACATAAAATCATGCTCATTGTGGCCAAGAAATTATCTTCAAGATTTTAATATTCTTAAAAACAAATTGTTGGCACAAATTAATATTGGAGATTCTTACTTAAACCATTTAGAGAGTTAGCTACAGAATTTTCTCTACATTTAAAAAGGGAAAGAAATGGCTGCTCCTGGAATATCATCTATAACCGGGGTCGGCAACCCGCAGCCCGCCCATCATCGCAAATTGTCCGGCCCCTCAGTGTCCATGAATAATTCATGGGCACCCAGCCC
This sequence comes from Rana muscosa, assembly GCA_029206835.1. Lineage (NCBI taxonomy): Eukaryota > Metazoa > Chordata > Amphibia > Anura > Ranidae > Rana > Rana muscosa. The sequence continues at coordinate 170,901,007 of CM055122.1, read as the reverse complement.
GCGGACATGTTCGCTGCTGTCCTCTTCATTGGACAGCAGCAAGCGGCCAGTATCACAGGCTGGATGGGGCGGGAACCGCTGGAGTTGACTTTTTACATTAAACAGCATGTGATTGGTTGCTGAGTGATCCTAGCAACCAATCACCAGCCTGTTAATGTGAAGTTTACTTCAGCAGTTCCCGCCCCCATCCAGACTTGTGATGCTGATCTCTGCTCTGCACCTATGTGGAGAGAGGTAGGAGAGTTCTACCATCCTACACAGTGTGTGTGCAGGGGGACAGAGGACACTACGGTGGGGGATGCAGGGGGACAGAGGACACTACGGTGGGGGATGCAGGGGGACAGAGGACACTACGGTGGGGGATGCAGGGGGACAGAGGACACTGCTTTGGGGGGGCACAGGAAACTTGTTATGGGGGAGGGGGGCACAGGACACTGTGGGAGTTATGTGAAGGGGGACAGAGGACCCCATCACCCCTGGGGACAGGGTCCCCCCCATCTCCCTACCATGCTGGCTGGCGTCAGCCAGCCTTGGGTGCCAAGTTGGGGGAGGGGGCAGTAAAATCCGAATCCCAGTCACATGCTCCTTTAGTGTGAACTGGCTTTGTATTAGTGAAGCACCTTAAAGTGAGGTAAACCTGTACTGGTATTGTTACTTTGTTAGGATTATTATTATCTGCATTTATTAGCAAGTAAATGCAGCCCGCCATGCATTCACATAGATAAAATTTGGCCCTTAAGTGGAAAAAGGTTTCTGACCCCTGATCTATAAGTTTCCAAAGTGTAATACTGCAAGTGCCAGGGCAGAAATTACTTTGTAGATGTTAAAGCAACTGTGTTTAATTGTAGTCCTCAGTCCAACAGCATTTTTAGAATACATCCCAAAATCAAAAAGTAAAGTTCAGAAATATAGACCTCTTTGACTCCGCCTCAACAATCAGTTGCCCTGCTTGGCCATGGTAGCCACCCACATTTCAGCTCAATCAACTGCTGATACCCTAGACCAGTGGTCTCCAAACTGCGTCTCGGGTGCCAGATAAGTCCCTTTGCTTGCTTTTATCAGGCCCTAGGGGTGCTATTTTATTCACCAACACCAACAAAGGGCAAATTTCCTTCCAAGGATACCAATGGGGCACAATTCCTACCAATGACATTGACCGGGCACAATTCCTCCCAATGACACCAACATGGGGCCCAATTCCTTCAAATGAAACCAATGATGGGGATTATTTACTCCCACTGATGCTGAGACATTCTTTACTCCCAATGGCCACAGTCCGACCCCCCTGAAGTCTGAAGGACAGTAAACTGGCCCTTTGTTTAAAAAGTTTGGAGACCCCTGCCCTAGACGAAAGACCCTGAATTTGGTAAAAAGATTCTAATTTTTACAGTCTAAGTCAGGAACCAGCAGGGGAAACGGGGGTGCCTAAAATATTTTGCAGATGCCATTTAAAAATGTAATTTAAAACTTCTACACAGACTCACAGAAAAGTTGATTACTGAAGCTCTTTTAAATAGGTTACATTACTACTTTGTAGCAGGGTGAGCATGGAGATCTTGACTTATCTGTCCATTACCCAGTGGTAAGTTATCAAATCCTTTCGTACACGTAGAAGAAAAACTGACAACATGTTTACACTTGCTAAGAGATACTGCTAGACACAGCTAAATACACAAATGTATCTTCAATTACTCCAAGAAAGTAAGCAAAATTTGAACATATCCCATCTGATATTAGGATATCAAGAGCGTTAAAGGCATAAATAAAAATACAAGGTAGGTAATCATGTATAAATATATATAAGTGGACTTTTAAGGCTAGTTCTGAATTTGTTTGAAAAAAAGTACCTTTCTGACCCAGATTCAAAAATTATCTGGCTTCTAAAGTCCACAGAAAAGACTGGCGTTGCATTCCAAAAACCACTTTCCATTATTGCTAGAAGCAATTTAGACTGCCAGCTAAACAGCCATATTACATGTGATTGGGATACAATGCTGTGAGCACCAAAAGTAAATATACCTAAAAAAGCAAATCTGAACCAAAGAAAGCCTGCCTTATGTACCACCTGCTCTCCATAAATCAATGTAAAAACAAAGAATAAAAAAAAAACAGCATTCAAAAAAGGAATTTAGGGTGTACTCACACTAGGTATAGTTACTTTGTACTGTGCCCGAGTATGGTTTGACCCCCCCCCCCTCAACATATCTTTCTACATACTCAGATTGTGCTATATGAAAGCATTCCCAGGCATGCTTACGTCATCAGTATGCAACTGTTTGTGTGTGAAGGGAAGTGGCCTTGTGTAACATATTACAGCTGTATATGCACCAACAGGTCTGTGCCTTGTACCTCACATAGTAAATCTCAGTTACTGCGTGTTATACAGTTGTACTTGTATACCCTCTTCTGCTCATATTTGCAGTAAACCCCTCCACCTCTGCCATAGACCACAGTGAGACCTTGGACGCTGTGTTTTTCCCATGTGACTGTGGCATAACTGACAGAATGCTGGCCTAGCTTGATTAGGCATGGTCAGAGTCCACCTGAAGGGTGCACCAGACTACCTCTTTAAAGCAATAGGCTGAACAGTGCCAGAGCACAGTATGGCGCAATCACACTACACAAACCAACTGGACTTTGGGGGGAAAACCATGCTCAGACATAGTTTATAAACCTAGTATATATTAAAGCGGTCTGAAAAGGTAAAAAATTACTCCTATTTGCCCATTGTCATTACGTTAATGGCTGACACCATCACCACTAGGCTAGAAGGTACAAGACAGAATTCTTCTGTTGCTGACACCACCCACAAGGGTCTCATACATAAACCTTGACTAAAAATTTAAAGATGCCTATGGTAACCAGTCAAAAGTTTTCTCCTTTCATCTTCATGTACAACTGCTTTATACTACAAGCACAAATCTATAAAGTGTCCTGTCCCCATACTTGTACCATGGCTCATGTTTAAAGCTGTAGCACTACTCCAAACATTGAAGAAAGTGTGTACATTGTTCTTCTCCACAGGAAAATGTATCAATAGGTCATATACGATCTAGATTTCTTTTTCAACCCATTCAAACAATATGCATTTCTATCTTCTAAAGGCAGCATTGCTTTACCTTTATTTTGTCTGTCATCTGCTAATACATAACTGAGATAGTTTATAGACAGACATTGGTCTCAACAACATCCTGGGACTCTATTTGTGTGACTTAAAACAGACTCATGAGCAATTTAAAAGAGACAGATGAAAAATGTGTGTGAACTGTTCTACCTGCCAAAGGATCTGTAATTCGGTAATTCAGTTCAGCCTCTCATGAGATTCACTTATCCATGCCAGACAGCACATGCATGTCCTTGACTTCACCAAACCCACCTGCAGGTAAAGCAACATCTCCATTCCCAGTTGATGCTTTTTACAAGGAAACGCGTCGGTAGGAGAGAAGTCTGAGACGTTACTACACACTAGCAGACATTTTAATATAGCTGCAGTTGTGTGTTTTATATATTTCTTTACATTTTTTCTTTGTGCTTTTTATGTGCTGTGGCATTTTTTATTGTGTGAAAACCTGTGTGTGTTTTTAATAAAATACCCAGAATTTACTGCACATGAGTTTTTCCTTTTCCATTTTTTTCAATGAACTTTCTGGCTGGTAAACTGCGATTACCCTCATTGAGTCTGATTGAAACATATCAAGGAAGGTATCGAGCAGCAGGGCAGATGAGGTTATTGGAGTCCACATGCCCTGAATGCAATCCAGATTTCCAGGGAGAGACACAATTAGGTGTCTGAGCAGACAAGTGCACCGACCGAAGGAGGAACAGCTGATTCTGTTGGGGCTTACAATGCGTGTTTGACTCCCGTTATAGGAATCCACCTTTTTCGGTAAGGGGCCATCTGGCTATATTTACTCCCTGTATCAAGATTGATATATTTGAGCTGCATATACTTGGATTACTAGTTACCAGCGCCAACCATTAGGAAGATCCTTCAAGCTGTGTGTGCTGATATGTATTGGGACTAATTCACTTCTCTTATGCAGTTGCACCAGACTCAGTTCTGATTTCAATCATTTGGTTTAAAACACTATTATCACAGTGAGAAGACAGACACAGAACTTTGTTCACCAATCCATTGGTTACACATTTAGTTTTTATATGGTGTACCATATTTCCTATTACACTTCACATAATAATATAGGCAAGTTCATTTTAGGTGTGTATGTCACATTCACTGCACATGTTGGTTTTCACATTCAGTTTTTTACACTTTGTGTGATTTAATTTAAAAAAAAATTCAATAGTTTTTTTGGTCAATTCTATCTTTAGTTAAATCTTGACAATTTATGATCACGATTTTTCACCTATTCACAATTTAGAGCCACAGATGCAAATTTTTTGCGCAACTTTTTTCTGTATATAATATTGTTTTGGAATTTGTATTTAATTCTTCTAAGTTCGCTGCACCTAATTAGCACTATTATTTTCAGAACAAGCGCAGAATTTTCTCTACAGCTTGGTCATGAACCTACCCCCAAAATGCAACTGAAAAGAGATGAAATAGCTGGGCTGAGCTCTCCCTCTCCCATGCTCGCCCCCACCCTCCTCTTGGCGACTAAACCCCTTCTGGCTAACTGTTTCCAGAGGATGACGACCTTGCCTCTGACTGGAAGCAATTCTTTGAGACTAACACCGACTCTGCACCACCACACATAGTTTGGGAAACATTAAAAACACATGCAAGCATGACACTTACAGCCCGCATTAATAGACTGAAACGGACTTCTTCAGAGGCTCTAGATAAGGCTACAACCCTTCTCCTCGAGGCGGAAAGTGCATTTCTTGATGACCCCACAGCTGATAAGTCTTCCAACCTTAAACTATGCTCCAGAACATTAGACCAGCTGCACTATGAGAAATCCAAACGAAAACTTTTATTTCAACAACAAAAGTCATTTGAGCATGGGGAGAGAGCCAGGAAGCTGCTTGCCTATCTGGTGCATTGTGGGGAGTGGCCCCCGGTGGTGATTGCGCTCCGCTCTCCTGGCAACGCCCTGGTGACGGAGCTTCCTCAGGTAACGTCAATGTTCAAAGACTTCTTTGCCACTCTATATGCCACAGTGGCTCCAGACGACTCCTCCTTTTATAGAGTCATTTTTGGATGAGTTGTCAATCCCTCGACTGACCGAGGAACAGACTAGGGAACTTGAAGTACCATTGACGGTAGAGGAGGTCACCAAGGCGATAGCTGAACTCCCCAGATCCAAAGCTCCAGGCTCAGATGGCCTGCCCGCGGAGTTCTATTCCACTTACTCAGATGTCCTCATACAATGCTAGAAGCCTGGGGACAACTCCATATTTGAAAGCTCTGAACTCCCAACCACCATGAGGGAGGCTACAATAGTGTTGATTCCCAAACCCAGAAAGGACCCACATCTCCCGGAATCCTTTCGCCCCATCTCTCTGCTTCAGGTGGATGTCAAGGTACTTGCAAAAGTACTTGCCCTCCGCCTCAACACAGTAATCTTGTCACTGATACATGAGGATCAGGCCGGATATATGCCGGGCAGGAACACCTCCTTTAACCTCAGGAGATTGTTCATTAACCTTCAGACGGCACATGACAACCCGGGATCCAGGGTGATCGTAGCCTTGGACACCGCCAAGGCTTTCGATTCGGTGGAGTGGAGATACCTCTGGACCTGTCTGGACCGGTTCGGACTGGATCCTAGGTTCGTAAAATGGGTTCAGCTTCTCTACCAGACGCCAGTGGCCAAGGTCCTGGCTAATGGATGGCCCTCGAAGCAATTTCCCCTCTCTAGGGGTACGAGACAGGGGTGTCCTCTGTCGCCGCTGCTGTACGCACTGGCGGCAGAGCCACTCGCAATAGCCATACGCTCACACCCTAGGATAGTTGGACTTCAGAGGGGGGGGGTGGTGGAAAAAATCAGCACATATGCAGACGACACCTTATTATACTTAGATGACTCAGGCAGCTCCCTACCATTAGCCCTAGCCCTAATAGAGCGATTCAGTGCATTCTCTGGTTTGCGGATCAATTGGGATAAATCCCAGATACTCCCCCTTGACAGCTTTCCACCACCCAGAGACAGGGCCATACTTCCTCTACAGAGGGTGGATGTGATCAAGTACCTGGGAATCCGAACCACTCGCAACCCTACAGACTACGTCCCTCTGAATATAACTCCACTATATGAAATGCTGAAGCAAGAGACACAGGCCTGGGCCCGCCTCCCACTGGGAGTGATGGACCGCATAAATCTTGTGAAAATGGTTCTGTTACCCAAAATATTTTACATGATTTGGCATTCCCCGGTGTATTTAGTGCTCAGGCATTTCAAAATACTGGAAATCTTCCTTAAACCGTTTGTCTGGGGTAACACTAGGCACAAACTCCCATGGCACAGGTTAAAGAACCCGACTGACCTTGCCGGAACGGCACTCCCTGACTTTAACGCATACTACCTTGCTGCCCAGCTGTCGCAGATCTTTCATATAGATGAAGTTGATAGACAGATTTCTCTGCTTCTTATGCCCTAAATGGACAGCCCACACTGGACCCACTAGTGGCGATTGCAGGAGGGGTGGGAGGGGAGGGACCGCTGACAGACCGCCGGACTCGAATATACCACTATAGAAAGGTGTGGAGTATTGCCTCAGACAGGTTGCGCATTACACCACCACATCGCTATACCTCTCTATGGCATAACACGGCCCTTCCAGAATTCAACCTTATCCAGGATGATGAAGTATGGAGCTCTAGGGGAGTAATCTTGATAACCTTAACCACATCAATACTGGGCACTTTAACCTCCTTCCTTCCCAGACCAATTTTCAGCTTTCAGCGCTCTCGCATTTTCAATGACAATTGCACGGTCATGCTACACTGTACCCAAATGAAATTTTTATCATTTTGTTCACACAAATAGAGCTTTCTTTTGGTGGTATTTATTCACGACTACGTTTTTTTTTTTGCGATATACGCGAAAAAAGAGCGAAAATTTGAAAAAAATATATATATTCGTCTTTCTATTTTAAAAAAAATCCAATAAAATCGAATTTTGTCATAAATTTAAGCCAAAATGTATTCTACTACATGTTTTTGGTAAAAAAATTCTGTTAAGTGTATAATAATAGGTTCGTGTGATCACGGACATATGTACGCAAATAATCATGTACAGATGTGCGCAGGTGATCACGGACATGTGTGCAAATGATCATTGGGACATATGATTTTACTGTCACATATGTGGGGGACAGGTGTTTTTACTATGTGGGGACATGTGTGTGTGTGTGGGGACATGTATTTTGGGGAAATGTATTTTGGGGACATGTATGTGTTTTACACTGTGTGGGGACACTAGGCTGGTGATCAGTGAGTAAAAAGCTGAAAAAAACAGCTCATACTCACTGATCACCAGCCAGCTGCAGCGATCCGCTCTCCTCTCCTCACCGACGGCTTCTGTGTGAGGAGAGGAGAGCTGATTGCCTAGCAACCGGCTCTCTGTTTACATCACATGACGGCTGTGATTGGACACGGCCATCATGTGACCAGGAGGGCCAAACACAGAGCCCTCCTGCCGAATCGAGATGTGGCGTGTCCGGTTGACACGCGTGCATCGGGATCGCGCCGCTGCGTGGGAACGCGCGCGCGCGCTATCCCCCTCCTTCTGAGGGACGTTCCTGAACGTCCACTCAGAAGGAGAGAGCGCCCACCCGGCCGTATATATACAGTGGCCGGGTGGGAAGTAGTTAAAGCTGAATTCGCTCTGCCGAATCACATGTTCTTCAGATATATCCAACTCCGCCACGCTTACCACACCCAGTTCCCCCAGGACGATCTTTCCTTAGCTGACAACCCCTTAATGGCAGCAATAAAATACCCTGACCCTAAAAAAACTGATATCCCATTTCTACATTATGTTGACACTCCCGCAGGCAACCACATTGGCATATGCTCTGAAATCCAGATGGGAGGGGGAGGTGGGCACACTAGACGATGAATAAGGTGACGCACTTGACACATGTAAACTAGTATCCCCTAAACTGTCGGATCGCCTAACACAAATCTTCATCACACACAGGGCGTACCTCACGCCACTTAAAATGTCTAGGTATAGGAATGACCATTCTGCCACATGCCCAATGTGCGGTCAAGCCGTGGGCACCGTTTTCCATTTGCTATGGCGATGTCCCAAAATTCAGGCATTCTGGGTACAGGTGGTAAGGTTCTTGCATGATACAATGGGCTCCCCCATAATGCTCCAGCCAAAACCGTGCCTTCTGGGTATTTTCCCGGACCCAGAGTTCAACAAGTTTACTAAAATATTCCTACATGAAACACTCTTTTTGGCACGGAAGGTCATAGCCAGAGTCTGGATGAGACCCAATCCACCGGAGCTTTCACATTGGATAGCTGAGGTCAATAATAGGATTTTTATAACAGCTTACCTGTAAAATCCTTTTCTTGGAGTACATCACGGGACACAGAGCGGCATAGTCATTACTATGTGGGTTATATAGTTTACCTTCAGGTGCTGGCACTGGCAACTTCCAAACCGGAAGTACCCTCCCCTATATAAGCCCCTCCCATCCGGGAGCTCCTCAGTTTTGTAGCAAAGCAATAAGTGTCCCCAAAAGAGGGGTGGGAGCTCTGTGTCCCATGATGTACTCCAATAAAAGGATTTTACAGGTAAGCTGTTATAAAAATCCTATTTTCTTTCTCGTACATCACGGGACACAGAGCGGCATAGTCATTACTATGTGGGACGTCCCAAAGCAATGCCCAATGAGGGGGGGGATACACCATACATAAGCTGGGCGCTATCTTAGACATGACGATCTTTTGCGGCCTGCAACACACTACGCCCAAAGGCGACATCCTCCTGACTTCTAACGTCCACCTGGTAGAACCTAGTAAACGTGTGTACTGAAGACCATGTTGCGGCCTTACAGATTTGAGCCAGGGAGGCCTGGTGATGCACTGCCCATGAAGTTCCAACTGCTCTCGTGGAGTGCGCCCTAACTTTGAACGGAGGCGGTCTCCTTCTCAAGCCATAGGCTTGCATTATGACCTGTCGAATCCACTTGGCTAAAATAGATTTTGACGCTGCCTGACCCTTTCTGGGGCCTTCCGGCAGAATAAACAAAGTATCCGTTCTGCGAATCTGAGCAGTGGCTTTTAGATAAGCTTTAACTGCTCTTACTACATCCAAAGAATGTAATAACTTTTCCTCTACCGAACTAGGTTTGGGGAAAAAGGAAGGAAGAACCACATCTTGGTTCAAATGAAACCTCGATACCACCTTAGAAAGAAAGGCTGGATGAGGACGTAACACTACTCTGTCCTTATGGATAACCAGATATGGCTCTTTACAGGACATAGCGGCCAATTCCGACACTCTTTTAGCCGAACAAATGGCTACTAGAAAAATCAATTTCCTGGTGAGAAGAACCAAGGAAATGTGCTGTAATGGTTCAAATGGTTGTTTCTGTAGAACCGACAGAACCAGGTTTAAGTCCCATGGACATATGGGGAATATTAACCGGAGGGCTAATACGCATCACTCCTTGTATAAAGGCTTTGACTAGTGAATGCGAAGCCAAGGGCCTCTGAAAAAATATTGACAAGGCCGAAATCTGACCCTTGATAGTACTCAAGGCAAGCTTCCTATCTACAGCCCACTGTAGGAAGTCCAGAATCCTACCTATTACGTACTTACGTGGATGCCATTTCTTGGCCTCACACCAAGCGATGTACGCCTTCCAGATTCTATAGTAGATCTGCCTGGATACCGGCTTCCTGGCATTGATCATGGTAGATACCACAGGATTAGAGAGACCTCTCTTTTTTAGAATGTGGGCTTCAATAGCCAGGCCGTCAAACCTAAGGCTAGTAAGGAAGGGTGGTATATCGGTCCTTGCGAAAGCAGGTCCGGACGATGTGGGAGGGTCCAAGGACTCCCCACAGACATTTTTACAATCTCCGCGTACCATGCTCTTCGGGGCCACGCTGGAGCCACCAGAATCACTGGTTTCTTTTCTACCCTGATTCTGCGGAGTAATCGAGGTAACAATTGTGGCGGTGGGAATGCATATATCAGCTTGAACTGATCCCAAGGGAACACTAGGGCATCTGAGCCGCAAGCTAGGGGATCCCTTGTCCGAGAGACAAATCTGTCCACCTTTGCGTTGAATCTGGATGCTAGCAGATCTACATCCGGTGTTCCCCACCGCTGACATATTGTCCGGAAAACCTCAGGGTGAAGGGACCATTCCCCTGGGCATAATTGTTGGCGACTTAGAAAGTCCGCCTTCCAATTCTCCTCTCCTGGAATGAATACCGCGGATATGGCTGGGACATATCTTTCTGCCCATTTCAGGATGCAATTTACTTCCCTCTGGGCTGCACGACTCCTGGTGCCACCCTGAGGATTGATATATGCCACTGCCGTGGCAATGTCTGATTGAATTCTGACAGGGGACCCTTGGAGTTTGGATGTCCATGCTACTAGGGCATACCGAGCTGCTCTTATCTCTAAGAGATTGATGGGCAGGGCCTTTTCTGCATCCGACCATCTGCCCTGGAGAGACCATTGCTCCAGTACTGCTCCCCAGCCTATAAGGCTGGCATCTGTAGTGACCACCTTCCAAGAAATCGGATTGAAGGATTTCCCTTTTTCCAGATTCTGGGGAACCAACCACCAATGGAGGCTCTTGCGAACGGAAGGGGACAAGGACATTGGTAAGTCTAGGGCCTGAACTTTTTTGTTCCCGGCTGACAGTATGGCCCTTTGCAAATTCCTTGAATGGAATTGACCGTAGGGTACTGCTTCGAATGATGCCACCATTTTTCCCAGCAGCCTCATGCACAGGCGTATGGACGGCTGTCTTTTTGTACCCACTAGGTGGATCAAATCTCTCAAAGACGACACCTTTTCTTGAGGCAAGAAAATTTTTCTCTGGTCTGAATCCAGCCTTAGCCCCAAGTATTCCAGACTTTTGACTGGTTCTAGGGCTGACTTGTCTTGGTTGATAATCCAACCGTGAGATTCCAGATACTTGATTGTCTCGTGAACAACCACTTCTAGTTTTTCCACTGAGTGGTCTATCAGCAACAAGTCGTCTAGATATGCCATTATCGTTACACCTTGTGTTCTTAGATTGGCCAATAATGGGGCCAGAATTTTTGTGAACACTCGTGGTGCTGTGGCCAGACCGAAGGGTAAGGCTCTGAACTGAAAATGGCGCCCTTCAACTGCAAAGCGTAGAAATTTTTGGTGAACTGGAAAGATGGGAATGTGCAAATAAGCATCTTTGATGTCGATCGAGGCTAGCCATTCCTCCCCTTGTAGGGCAGTGGTCACCGATCGGATCGACTCCATCCTGAAAGTTCTGATATGTAGGAATTTGTTTAGCCCTTTTAGATTTAATATGGGCCACACGTCCCCGTTTGGTTTCGGGACTGTAAAGAGGTTTGAGTAAAACCCGAACCCGCATTCTTCCAGGGGAACCTCCATAATTACTCCTTGGAGCAATAGTTGTTCTAGTGCCAACAGGAGGGATCCTCTCTTCCGGGGATCCCTTGGCACGTTCGAGCTTATAAAATGGGAAGGAGGGGAGTCTTTTAACTCCAATTTGTATCCCAGACTTACTGCGAAGAGCACCCATCTGTCTCTGATCGTGTCCCGCCAGGTCTCTGCGAACAACTGAAGTCTTCCCCCCACCCGATTGAGTGGGGGCAACCCTTCATGCATTTGATTTTGGGGGAGGTTTTGTACCTCTCCTGACCCAGGGTTTCTTGTTACCCTGCGATTGTCCCTGATTTTTACCCCCGGGATTTGACCGAGGAGGCCGTCGGAACTGTTTCACAGCCGATGTCCCAGGGACTGGAGAAGCAGGCCTCTTAAAAGAGGGACCTCTAACTCTGTTTTTAACCGGCAAGAGTGTACTTTTACCGCTGGAAATTTTCTGGATATATTTGTCCAGGTCTTCCCTGAATAAGCGTTCACCATGAAATGGGGAGCTAACCAGCAATTTTTTACAGGGAGCTTCAGCAGACAAGTTTTTGAGCCATAGAAGCCTGCGCATATGTACTACAGACAGCGTAAGGCGGGAGGCCTGATGGATTGAATCCTTTATGGCGTCAACCGCAAAGCATAAGGCTCTAGGTAGATCAGCTAGGGCAAGGGCCTGCTGATATGGCAGGTCCCTTAAGACCTGTTTCAACTGATCCTTCACTGCTTGGCAGACCCCAATAGCTGCCACTGCTGGTTGTGTCACCAAGCCTGCTGTAGAGAAAGCAGATTTTAATAAGGACTCCAATTTTTTATCTATTGGGTCCTTGAACATTTGGACATTATCTACTGGACATGTCAGTGATTTATTCACACAAGAGATGGCTGCGTCCACTGTAGGGACCCTCCATTTTTTGATGAACTTATCCTCCATGGGATAGACCACCGGAAATCTCTTGGGAGGAGTAAATATTTTATCAGGATGTTCCCAATCCTGGTAAATGAGCCCTTCCAGTAAAGGATGGATTGGAAAGGAACAAACAGTCTGGGGAGCTTTTAGCGACCCCAACGAGGAGACAGAAGTGGATGATGGCTCCGCAAGGGGCATTTTAAATGCTGATCGGACCATGTTCGTCAGGGACTGAACCCATAATCTTTCAGCATGTGATGCGGAGAATGGCTCTTCCACTGTTGATTCCTCTACAACAGAATCAACCTCATCCTGATCCCCTTCAGGTAGGTCGATCCCTGTACGGGACTGTTGCTCTGCCAACAGGTACTCTGAGGGAGGAGATCGGGCGCGCTTTCCCTCTGACAGGGGAGCAGCGATCAGTGTTGTCAACCTCTCTTCCAGTCCTCCCAGAGCTGAGGAAAAAACCTCCTCTGTTATACACACAGGAGCAGGTGAACTGAGGACAGCCACAGTACCAGGTACTCCTGAGGGTGCTCTACGGTCACTAACCTCTGATTTTTCAGGGGAGATTGGTGCAGCCAAAGCATGCCCAAGATCCTCAGAGCCCGATGGAGACCCCCTTTGCTTCCTGGGATTCTTAGTCCCGGAGACTTTAGACGGCATATTCCTAAGCCCAAAGCTGAGGTATTCCAGCCGAAATACACCACTTACTGACAATAGTCTAGCACAATTGCTGCTATATAAACAGTTGGTGTCTACTAATGTGCCTTTCTATGGGGATGCCTGCATCAACCGTCTGCTGTATGCCTTTCTAAATGTTGCCAGCTCTGTTTCTGCCTTCCATAACCAGCTGACAACACCTAATTGTGCTTTTTAACATGCTGGGACGCCCGTACATGCGCAGAAGCGCTGCGGCGCGCACAGAGCGTCATCCACCAAGCTCCGCCCCTTTTTCCAGCTCACCTCTATAGAGGCGCGTGCTCGCGGGCGCCTTCGGCGCTCTTTTTGAAAAGGAACTATGGACAGAAGCCAGGGCCCTGTTTGCCACAGGGCTGGACGATGGACGAGCATTGCAACATGGCAGAGGAAACAGTTTCCCATTCAGAGAACTCACCATCTGCCTGGATTTTGACTTGGAAAGAAAAAATCCACATGACAAGAAAACAACGTTCCACAGCGGCCTCTAGTGGTTTAACACAGGTACCGCGGTTTAACCATTTTTTTTTTTCTTGACCACTCTTAAAATTATTACATTTTTTAGTAGTTACAGGCATGCACAGATATTTAGCGGGAATACCGTTAGGTAACAGGCAGAAAGACATTAGGCTTGGGGGTCCCCCAATAGAACCAAGTTCCTGAGGGGCCCCCACTTACCTTTTCCCCGCCGCAGGACTCTGTTTGGTCCACAGAAGCCCAAACTTCACCTCTCACGGCAGGCATTGTAATTAAACCTTCAGGGACCGGGTTCCCAAGGATTCCACTCCCCTGGACCTGTATAGCACCCTGCACAGAAAACATCTTGGTCGTGGGTATGACCAGAGCTCTGGATCCCAGGGTCCAGCCCTCCTAAGAGAAGCATTACAGGCAAAACCTTGCTCTTCTCTGCAAGGCCCGGGTACCGACCGTTTAGCTATGAAGCTTTTTTGGTCGGATCCGGAATAGCTTACTGAGGCCCAAAAGAACCTGTACGCAAGCTCAGTGAAAAACACATGTTACTTCTTGGCCAACACCTTAGACACTGGCAAAAAACTGAGGTGCTCCCGGATGGGAGGGGCTTATATAGGGGAGGGTACTTCCGGTTTGGAAGTTGCCAGTGCCAGCACCTGAAGGTAAACTATATAACCCACATAGTAATGACTATGCCACTCTGTGTCCCGTGATGTACGAGAAAGAAAATGTGTTACCATTCATGAAACTTATTTACTGCCATAGAGGGTGTCCCTCCAAGTACGATAAGATTTGGGACAGATGGCTCAAGGCACCTGCAACCTGCACCTGACCAGGACAGGACACAACATGGTCCCAAGGCCTTTCTGGCAACCCAGCGGACTGTGTATAATGGGGGGAGAAGTGTTTATCACGACGCAACATGTGTACTTAATGGATAAGACTAAATGTACATGGTACCAACCAATATGTCTTGTATTACTGCATACAGTTAAGGGGGATGTGGCTATATATCCCTATCGAGCGATACTGTTCAGTATATACAATGTCTGTCAAGGTAGAATATTGTATGTATTTTTTCTTTTTGCTCAATAAAAGCATTTGTTTAATTAAAGAAAAGAGATGAAATAGCAGCACACTGATGAGGTCATATATATATATATATATACACACCAGTGATAGCAAATCTTTTTGAGGCCGAGTGCCCAAACTGCAACACAAAGAAAACGTATTTATTTCAAAGTGCCAACACTACAATTAACTCAGTTAACATACAGTTGTCCAAACCAATTAACCTCTTTTGTCTTAAAAGAAAAAACAGAGCTTTCAATTGTGCAGTTCTTTGAAAAAAAAAACAGCAGGCATGGTACAAGGGATGGTCAGAGACTGCAGACATGATAGAGGAGATGGTCAAAGACTGCTTGGTGAAGTCAAGGACATGGGTGGGCTGTCTGGCATGGATAAGTGAATCTCATGAGAGGCTGAACTGAAAAGATGGTCAGACTGCGGACATAGCAGAAGAGATGGTCAGAGACTGCGGATATGGCACAAAAGGACAGTCAGAGACTGTCCAGAGGCCTATTGCTATAGCCTGGACAGAAGATGACAACCCTGGATCCCCAGCACAGATCACAATAGCAAGGCTTCTATCTATATAGATCTCCCAGCTTCGCAACATATGGGGGGGCAGGCATTATGATCTATGTCCTGGACAGGTGATGACAGCACCATGGCCATCCCAGGCTCCAATTCATAATGATCCCAATGCTGTGGCCTGCATAAAAGGATGCCAGCCCTGGATCCTCAGCACAGATCACAATGCCAGGCTACCATTTATAATGGTGCCTTAGTCCTTGCAGGGTATTGCTGTTTTGCCGAGGTCAGGCCACCAGAAGACAGTCCTATGTTCTGATCACAGATTCATCCATAGCAACCCATGCTGTGCCCCCCCCCCTTATTGTGTAAAGCTCCAATGGTGCTCCGTGTACATATACGTCCTCCCGCCCCGCACTGCAGGTGTGCCTTGCTCACTCTCCCGCTCAGATCGCCGTGGTACCTGAGCAGGGGTCTATTTTAGTGCAGGTCTCGGTATACATGCGGCCTCATCTTGTCCACATCCACCCCGAACACTTCATCCCTGGCCCCAGAGCCTTGTGAGAGATATAGTTCTATGGGGGGGAGGGGTGTCGCACAAGCGAAGGTCAGTCAGTGTGCGCTCTTCTTTCAAGTATAGCTCACATGCCCACAGAGAGGGCTCTGCGTGCCATGGGTTCACCATCACAGATATACACTATGCTCCTTTCTCCAACAAAAAAAAGTCTGCACAATGCGCTCATTATTATCCCATAAAAAGGCTCTAAATAGCCTAAACCTCAAAATGTTTTAAATTTATCAAGGATTGGGTGATGTGTGTCCTCCCTACACTTGACATGTGTATATCTTGATAATAACAAATTTGAGTTGGACAAGATGTGAATTTTTAGGGGAAAAAAAAAACAAAAAACTGTTTTACTAATTAATTATCAAGCAAAAAAATGTACTGGACGGAGAAGACTGCAGTAGGGAATGTGTTTATAAGCTCAAGCTTTCACTGTGATATAACCCACCCTGAATGCTTATTTCTTTCAGAAAAATCCGTATGCTGTAAGCCTTTTTTGCTTGCAAGTGTACCATTAAAAGAGCAAGCAGGAAGCATTTTGCATTTTATCTTTTTCTGTATTCTTCCTACTTGGCTTCCACATAACTGACAGTGAAAATTAGACATGGTATTAAAATCAGTTACTGAAGTCCTCTGTCTTCCACTAAGACCAAAGCTTGTAATGGTCTAAAGCCGGCAGGAATATAATTGTCATTCAGTACGCATCTTTCCTAGAAAGTCATGCTTCATTGGAGAAGACTGAGTTTCCATTTGAAATCAACAAATTAATCTGAGACAGGTATCTGAAAGGGCAAGTTTAATAGGAAGCAGCTACTGGGCTCTCAACCATGATAAAATGTTATTGCTGTTTCCCTGTAAATTGGCTGGGAACATATGATACTTTCTGCATAAGAGCCCCATTGCTGTTCAAGAGATATACTGCTGAAGCTATCAAAATGATGACAGCCTGTCAGTCCCACATAATAGGCTGCCAATGGCTGTGTTGTGTGCGCGCTTCTGTTTACAATTGGGAACGCTCTCTCAGAAGTAATAAAAATAACATAAAAAGAAAGCCATTATGGTTACAAAATTTGAAATAAAACATTGAATCAATTGCAAGTGTTTCAATTGGGAAAAATCTAATAGCAAGAAAGGATTAAAGCATGAAGGCTCTGTGTGTCTGTATTTTGTTTCCCCCCCCCCCCCCAAATGTAAGCATATGAATGCTTATAATCGTAACATTTTCTGGATCAATAGCAGAGCCTCAGTGGTTGCTTCTACAACAAACCCGGGAGGCCACACCCTTCTGCACCACTGGTCTAGGGCAGTGATGGCGAACCGTGGTACCTCAGATGTTTTGGAACTACATTTCCCATGATGCCCATGCACTCTGCAGTGTAGTTGAGCAACACGGATATGTAGTTCCAAAACATCTGGGGTGCCAAGGTTCGCCATCACTGGTCTAGAGCTACTGCACAGGCTTACTTTGCTTATTTGGCCTTCCAGTGATTCCAACTATGCGTGTAATCATTAGATGTTTCCCATGCTCAGCACTGATGGAGGTATGGAGGTTTCTGGTGTGCATAGGGGATTAAGTACTCTTCCAGAATGATATAGTCATTATAACCTAATGGCCCGACACTTGCTTTTAGTGGTCATGTCTCTACCCTTAAAGTGGTTGTAAACCTCAGACATGGATCATGAACAAAGCATATCCCTCTATACCAGGGGTGGGAAACTTATTTTCATCATGGGTGGCATCAGCATCATGGTTGCCCTCAAAGGGCCAGTTGTATGTGTAAGACTATATAAATGTATCTACTCTTTATCACAATATTTGCCTCTGCATTCCATTTTTACTGGTTTTAGTAATACCTTGAGAGAGACTTAAAATGTTACTAAACCCCACAATAGTAAAATCAGTCTGCATATGCAGTAAAGCATGCTTGTTATACTCACTGTGGAACCTAAAGGGGTTAAACATCTGCATTGTGTAAAAAGGCTGTTTGATCCCGGCTTCTCTGATCCCTCCCTCCTTCTACTGTCCCCTGATATATTTCTGGTAGTCTATGGAGTCAGACTGCACATGCTCAGTTTGGTGTGTATTGCTAGAGAGGTTTATTTTTTATTGGGAGAGTGCATGTGATCAGCACAGGGCCAATAAGCACTGTCCAGACAGAGAGCCAGGGGTCTTGAAGTCCAATAGGACAGTCAGAAAAATACTCCTACAAGCTTTAACCAGTGCTTGGCTGGACACTGATAGAAGTCACAAGACTGCTCTAACTGCTGATGAGAAAAGGAATTTAGCAGTTTATATTTACTAAAATAATTGCATTTCCATGTTCTGTGTACTGTGGGAGACCAGATATAGTGAATGTAGGGTCCTGGGTTTAGTAACACTTTAAGCTGTAAATGGGAAGGTGCCGACCACCACAGAGACCCCTCACACTCTTGTAGCAGATGATGCAAGTCTTCTTAGGATCACACCAGACAAAAAAGTAAAACTTCTTCATGGGAAAAAAATTACTGAACAAATACAGTTTAAGCCAAACAAAGCATCAAAATACAGAAAGCAGTTCCCGCTAACTTGCTTTTTATAATGCACATTATCAAAATGTTAAAGTTTTTCTTGCTTTCCGTTTTATATTTTTATATCTAATACTAACAAAACTGAAGTAGGTGGGTCGCAACCCCTTTGCAACACAAGCCCATATGTTTGTTATTAGTGCTGAACAATGGGCTAGTATGCATAAAAGTGCATCCTCTTATCATAATACACCAATGTGTAATTTAGGATTCAAAATTAAACTAAAAACAACCACCTTAATACTTCTAACTATATTGTGTCCACATTTTATAATTTTGTTGCCAATTCCAGCAATGGGCAAGGTTGGGGTTAACAATGACCGCATTCAGAATCACATTTGTTTCAAGATCTTTTCATAACAAGTTAGCCTTATTCCATTTTACAATGTTTATGGCTAGGGATATTGATAAATCAATTATCGCTGATGCAAAACAAATTCCTATTTTATCTCAATTACTTTGTGACAACAGCATAGGTCAAGATAGTTTAACAACTATGTGCTTCAATAAAACTCAATTTTCAATATGTTAATTAAGAGATACTCTATGTATTACATTATCGCTCTCCATGTCGAACAGAAACATGAGCGATAACAAAATAAACAAAGTCATGATAATATTTCAATATATAGTTAGCAAAATCTATATAGCTTGTGCTGATATTCTGTTACAGATTCAAAGACCGAGGGCAATACTACCGTTTGATGCCAAGGGTGTACTTATTTGGATAGTACATCTATTGATATTTATTTTTATTTTTTTTTCAGTAAAAATGCATTGAAAGCAAAAAACGGCCACGATATGAAAGAGCCAAGTGCTTATATGGTCCAGTGATGTAAACCCACCTAAAAAAAACACACAAAATTAATTCAGAATAGTAAACACTGTTACTACTGTAGTTGATTCTCAAAAGCGAGCTGACAGATGGCATCTCATTTACTAATATTTTGTCTCAGTAAAGTGGGTAAATCTGTTTTAACTAGTTTACAGTAGAAAAACATTGCCTCAGACAGGTTGCGCATTACACCACCACATCGCTATACCTCTCAATGGCATAACACGGCCCTTCCAGAATTCGACCTTATCCAGGATGATGAAGTATGGAGCTCTAGGGGAGTATTCTACCTGTCCCACATTACCCGCAACGGGAAACTGAAATCTTGATAACCTTAAAGCTGAATTCGCTCTGCCGAATCACATGTTCTTCAGATATATCCAACTCTGCCACACTTACCACACCCAGTTCCCCCCGGACGATCTTTCCTTAGCTGACAACCCCTTAATGGCAGCAATAAAATACCCTGACCCTAAAAAACTGATATCCCATTTCTACATTATGTTGACACTCCCGCAGGCAACCACATCGGCATATGCTCTGAAATCCAGATGGGAGGGGGAGGTGGGCACACTAGACGATGATGAATGGAGTGACACACTTGACACATGCAAACTAGTATCTCCTAAACTGTCGGATCGCCTAACACAAATCTTCATCACACACAGGGCGTACCTCACGCCACTTAGAATGTCTAGGTATAGGAATGACCATTCTGCCACATGCCCAATGTGCGGTCAAGCCGTGGGCACTTTTTTCCCCATTTGCTATGGCGATGTCCCAAAATTCAGGCATTCTGGGTACAGGTGGTAAGGTTCTTGCACGATACAATGGGCTCCCCCATAACGCTCCAGCCAAAACCGTGCCTTCTGGGTATTTTCCCGGACCCAGAGTTCAACAAGTTTACGATAAGATTTGGGACAGATGGCTCAAGGCACCTGCAACCTGCACCTGACCAGGACAGGACAACATGGTCCCAAGGCCTTTCTGGCAACCCAGCGGACTGTGTATAATGGGGGGAGGAGTGTTTATCATGACGCAACATGTGTACTTAATGGATAAGACTAAATTGTACATGGTACCAACCAATATGTCTTGTATTACTGCATACAATTAAGGGGGATGTGGCTATATATCCCTATCGAGCGATACTGTTCAGTATATACAATGTCTGTCAAGGTAGAATATTGTATGTATTTTTTCTTTTTGCTAGTTTACAGTATAAAAACAAGCCATTTAAAAAGTAGTATGTTGCCACCAGAGGAGACACAGCAAACCAACTTTATAAAAATTCCAGTGGTCAATCTGAGCCCAACAGGGCAGGGACACATTTACAGGCAGACCTAGCAAGCCCATGCCTAAAGGTGCCAGTGTTTTAATTCAATAATCTACACCAAGCCCTTTAAACTCACTATTCCTGATATCATGTGGCCAAGCAGTGTAAAAATCCCTTCAATGAACTGGCTGTCAATTAGGAAAGGCCAATAAGATATAAGGAAAGAGAATATAGGCAGTTCAGTGAGGCAATGAAAACATATCTACATTGTGCTTGGGCATGAGAGCCATAGAAAATCAGAGATCAACCTGCAGTTATAATCTGCCTTTGCTAAATACAGTGCTGATTATTTTGTATTAATGGTAAAGGAGAGAGGAATGTGGTTTGTGGTAGCAGACAGGTTTCTAATACAGTACTATAATGCCAACATTACGCTTCCCTGGCAACATCCTGCCCCACTACATTGCCTGCATTGCTTATGTGCGCCAACGTCCACCCATTGTTCTGTCAGAACAGCTTTTTTTCCACCAAAACAGGTCTACAAGAATGTAAAGGCAGCTTAAAGCAGGTAGGTGGTAAACTGCAGGTCAAATTTTATTTTTTTATTTAAGTGTGACAGTTTTTTTTTTTTAATTATTCAAAAGACAAGGTTTCTCTACTGTAGCATACACTGAAGAAATTTATCACAGACAATTGGCAAATTATCAAATTGCTAAAGACAAATTAAATGAGAGACACAATCAGAAATGAATGCAAAATAATATAGCAAAGACGATATTGGTTAAGAAACTGCACATGAAATGTTTGGTTAAGGTATTCATCAGTTTCAAACAGATATTTGGAACTTTGTAGTGCCCTTAGATATAAAGATCACAAATAATATGGCACTGCATCCTGAGTACATCAAACCTAAAAACATTAGAGCCACTGTTCAAAATCAAGTAGGAGCTGCATCTAATAAACAATAAGTAGAAGATTCTGCTACACACAGTGAGGGAAAAAAGTATTTGATTCCCTGCTGATTTTGTACGTTTGTCCACTGACAAAGAAATGATCAGTCTATAATTTTAATGGTAGGTTTATTTTAATGGTGAGAGAGACAGGATAACAACAAAAATATCCAGAAAAAAGTATTTTAAAAAAGTTATAAATTGTTTTACATTTTAATGCGTGAAGTAAGTATTTGACCCCTTTGCAAAACATGACTTACTAGATGGTGGCAAAACCCTTGTTGGCAATCACATAGGTCAGATGTTTGTTTGCGCACATCTCAGGAGGGATTTTGTCCCACTCCTCTTTGCAGATTCTCTCCAACTAATTAAGGTTTCGAGGCTGACACTTTTTTTTGGTGTATGGATTTGACCATTCTGCTAGCCTTGCTAGTATAACCACTTTATAATATCTCTGCACATCTGGAAGTGCCAGCCCCCCCATTTTTTTTCCCGACTTAAGAGTACGTGGTTTACTCTAGCCTTTTTACCTTGCCAGATATATTTCAAGATTATAGTTTTAATCACCTTGAAGAAGCTTTGTGGCATTTCTATTGGGAGCATTTGGAATTTATAGGTTATTTTTGTCAAGATCATCATTTTTAATACATTGACCCTTCCTATCCAAGAGATAGGTCTCCTCACCGCGTTTTTCATTTCTAATTTAATTTTTTTAATAAAGGGGATATAGTTAGCCGAATAGAGTTTTTCTAGTGTAGGTGTTATTTTAATTCCTAGGTATGTTAATGCTGTTGTCTCCCGGGTGAATGGAAATTCCTTCTGTAATGCTTTTTCATTTTTATCTATTCCTAAATTAAAAATTACAGATTTTATGGGGTTAATTTTGAAGTTTGAGAGTTTGCCATATTTTTTTATTTCTCTTATCACATTGGGCAATGATATCCTTGGTTTAGTTCGGTATAGGAGTATGTCGTCTGCGTACGCAGCCACCTTATGTTCCTCCTCCCCCACTCTCACCCCTCCTATGTCCGGGTAATTCTGTATTTTTGCTAATAGTGGTTCTAATGCCATTACGTACAGGAGGGGTGAGAGTGGACACCCTTGTCTTGTTCCATTGAACATCTCAAACACAGATGACACACTCCTATTGACCTTAACCCTGGCCGTGGGGTGGCTATACAAGTTATTAACCCATCTCATATATCTAGGTCCCAGACCTATATTCCGGAGTGTGTCCATCATAAACCCCCAGTCGACTCGGTCAAATGCCTTTTCAGCATCGATTAACATGAGTACGACAGGGGGTTTCTTCTCATTCTCCTTGCGCATTAGTAATACGGTTCTTATGTTATTATCTCTTCCCTCCCTTCCTGTTACAAAGCCTGCCTGGTCCTCGTTTATTAGTTCAGGCATTAGGGTTTTTATTCTCGTTGCCAATAATTTTTGCGTATAATTTTATGTCTGCGTTTAACAACGCTATAGGCCGGTAATTGGAACAAATAGTTCCATCCTTTCCTACTTTTGGTATGATTGAAATATTGGCAAGGAGTGATTCTTTTCTTATTTCTTCATCTTTTCCTAATTTTTTTAATTAACTGCATAGTTCCGGTACC
The DNA here is from genome assembly GCA_029206835.1 of Rana muscosa. Classification (NCBI taxonomy): domain Eukaryota; kingdom Metazoa; phylum Chordata; class Amphibia; order Anura; family Ranidae; genus Rana; species Rana muscosa. The sequence goes on along the minus strand of CM055122.1, from coordinate 170,877,993 downwards.
AATAGTTCTCCAAATCTTTTATAGTACTTAAATCGGGAATCCGTCCGGGCCTGGACTTTTTTCCCCCTGGGTTTTTTTTGGAGAGCTTCATATATTTCCTCCTGTGTAATTGGGTCTTCTAGGGGCTCAACTCTATCTCGGGCTATCTTTGGCAGGTTAGCTTCCACCAAGTATTCCTGTATATACATTTTTCTACTTCCTGTTGTGTCTCGTTCGTTCTGATGGAATATAGTATGCTATAATATGATTTAAAGACCTTTGCAATTTCCGATGTTTTATATTTCATCTCCTGTCTGATTCTTTATGTTTTCTATGTAGTTCAGGGTTTTTTTTCTTTGATAATCTTGCCAAATATTTCCCCATTTGTATCTTTCTTTTCTGACATTGTTGAATAATTTTCTAGTTTCCTGTTCCATCAGGTCTCTAAGTTGCCCCCTCTTGATTACTATCTTTTGATGCATTTCCCTTTCTTGGTGTATTTTTTGTTTTTGCTCAAGGTCATGTAATTCTTTTATTGTGTTTTTCATAGTTAGTTCTCTTTCTTTCTTCCCGCCCCAATGTAAATCAATTTGCCCCTGATATATGCCTTATGGGCTTCCCATATTATTGCTGAGCTCACTTCTGGTGTATTATTTATAGTAAAATATTGTTCGATTTCCCTCGTTATTGTTTTACCTACTTCTGTGTCATCTACAGTATAAGGTCTTTCTTTAAACTCCATGTCCCTTTTCTTTGGTCTATTTCCTTAAACCTAATTTTTACTATTAGAGGGGCATGGTCTGAGATTGACATTATGCCGATTGAAGTTTCAACTACATAATCCAAGACCCCGTGATCCACCAGTATGTAGTCAAGTCTCGAATACGTGTCATGCACTGATGAGTGATGTGTAGTCTTTTTTATTTGGGTGTGTTATTCTCCATGGGTCTACCAGTTGCTGATTGTGCATTTTTCTCTTAACCAATTTTAGCTGTTTACTATCTCCCATCGGTGCACCAGACGTATTATTGAGCTTATGTTCCATTGAGAAGTTGAAATCTCCCGCAAGAATTACATAACCTTGTTTGAAGTCCATTAGGGCGTTCAAAATCCCCTGCAGGTATTTTATAGGGTGTCTATTAGGACAGTATACATTTGCTAAAGTATATTTTTTCCCTTGAAGTATCCCTTTCAAGAACAAGTAACGATCTTCTGGATCGACTCCGTCTTCAACAGTGAAACTGATGTTCTTCCCCACTCCTATAGCTACTCCCTTTGCCCTCTTACTTGGGGAATCTCCATAGTACCAGGTTGGGATCGCCCGTGAATATAAATTTTGTATTGGAAGCTAATGCTATACGAGTCTCCTGTAAAAAGATTCTTTCTGCGGAGTACCTTTCCATCTCCCTTAATACCATGCGTCTTTTCTGGAGAGTTGAGACCTCTAATATTGTATGTGATAAAATTTACATCAGTCACGAGTCTTTTTTCCTTTTCTTCCCATTTCTTACTCTTACAGATGTTTTTTTATTCTGGGATGCACAGATCCTACTCCCCCCCCTTTCCCCCCTCCCATCCATCCGGGGGGCGTATTAAGCACCAAGTTATAGTGTGAAACGTGTCAGCTTGTATGCGGTTTGCTGTGGCATGTATCCTGTGATCCTATTTTTACAATAAAAAGCAATATTTTTGGAGTGCGGCTGTCCAGACATCCCCCTTTCATTCGCATTGTTCTCACCTTGTGGAGTTTTAAATGATCATGAGAAGTTGCATGGAGCCCCCGACCGAGGGAGATTGACATCTTGTGTTTCTTCCATTTGCGAAAAATCACACAAACTGTTGTCACCCTCTGACCAAGCTGCTTGGCAATGGTCTTGTAGCTCATTCCAGCCCTGTGTAGGTATACAATCTTGTCCCTGACATTCTTGGACAGCTCTTTGGGTCTGGACCTTGGTGGAGAGATTGGAATCTGATTGATTGCCTCTGCGGATAGGTGTGTTTTATACAGGTAACAAACTGAGATTAGGAGCACTCCCTTAAGGAGAGTGCTCCTAATTTCAGCTCGTTACCTGTATAGAAAACACCTGGGAGCCAGAAATCTTGCTGATTGATAGGGTATCAAATACTTATTTCACTCATTAAAATGCAAATCAATTTATACTTTTTTTTTTTAATGCGTTTTTTGGGATATTTGTTGTTATTCTGTCTCTCACTGTTAAAAAAAAAAAACCACCAATAAAATATTAGACTGATCATTTCTTTGTCAGTGGGCAGACGTACAAAATCAGCAAGTGATCAAATACTTTTTTTCCATCACTGTACACCAAACTTTCAGATTTTTTTTTATTGTGTTCAAAGATTACTTATACAGACGTGCATTACTAATCTCCACTATCCATTGTTGTAAGGAGATTACCCGAGCTTAGATCCAGATTTTTTCGATCAGCAGTAAACAATACTTCATGCAAAAAAGGTGTGCAGACAAATGTTTGATCCTAAAGACTCATGAGAGACCCAACATGCATAGCCGAGGGTCTAGTTAGCTGCAATTAATTTTGAATGACCTCTGAAGTATCTCAAACTGATGTTAAAAACACTGCATTGGCAGCCAAAGCCCACTGACAGAGGCCCTTCTGGTGTTAATAGTCTTTTACTCCTCTAGAAATATTTGCTGTCAGATAGCATAATACCCTCTTTGGTAATGTGGCCCCTTACTTTTATTAAATGGCACGCTATTAATGTGAGCTCACTGGTAAAATGCTACAGACTTTGCCTATGGAAGGAAAAAAAAATTCTTTGCAAGTTTATAAGGAGAGCAGAAGCATGTTTGAGAACATTCAATAAGCAGTCTTAAAGTAGAACTAATGTATTAGGTAAAACTTTTTTTTTTTTTCACTTTGGATAGCAAATAGAGTGTTATAACCCCTGTCAGATTTATTTTTTGCCATCTGTGTCCCATAGCAGAGATATCCGTTCACTTCCTGTCCCATAGCCAAGCAGGAAGTGAGAAAAAATTCCTGCAAGTTAAGGGAATACTTTGGGGAACTATTGTCCCGATTAGAAGATGTCCCCTCTATTACTTTTATGGGGACAACCCAAAATGTGGGATTTTCTTTTACTTTCAATAATATGGGTAAACTAATAGAGAGGGTAAATCTCGTTAATGGGGGGCACAAACAGCAAAAGAAAACGGACAAGAATTCCAATCCCTCTGCACTCCATCCAAAAAAAATAAAAAAATAAGAAGTTTTGCCTTCAGATATACTTTGAGGAATCAGACATTTTGTGCCTACAGATTCTTAAAGTGTAAATGTACAGTGGATATAAAAAGTCTACACACCCCTGTTAAAATGTCAGGTTTCTGTGATGTAAAAAAAATTAGACAAAAATGAATAATTTCAAAACTTTTTCCACCAATCTTTTAGGTGGAGGGAAGTAAAAAATAAAGGGTGGGCGGAGTCAGCGGGCGGAATTGGATGGAGAGGGCGGGCGGAGTGATGAACGAGTCCTCACCTGCAGTGGAACTAAATAAGCTGGCAGGGGTGCAGGGCACAGCCGCATCAGGATCGGTGACCGGAGCTGTCACATTCGGTTGCCGTCAGCGGCTGAATATCCCTACGCCCATCTTGGTACACCCTGCACTTGGCTGTAGTAAGCCAGCAGCGGACATCTTGTTACAGCCAGCCCATATAGTTGGGGCTGGGTGTAACAAGATGTCTGCTGCTGCTTACTGTAGCCGAGTGCAGGGTGTACCAAGATGGGCGTCGCAGCTTAGCATTTCTAAATAAATAAATACTTTCCTTGTGTACTTTTTTGCAGCATTTCAGTGCCAGCCACCTGTCAGTGCCCATAAGTGCTAGCCACGTATTAGTGCCCATAAGTGCCACCTATCAGTCCCCATCCGTCAGTGCCATCTATCAGTGCCCATCAGTCAAACTGTCACATGACATAAAAAAAAAGTATCGGTATCGTCGAGTACTTAAAAAAGTATCAGTACTTGTACTTTGTCTTAAAAAAGTGGTATTTGGACAACCCTAATTATTAAGTTTGGAGCACCATCAAGGATCTACTCTTATTCACTTCATTTGGAATTTTCCAAGGATCATTTACTATGGACATTAAATATTGAGCATGTATTAGGCACGTGGGACATTACCATTGTTTACTAGGTCATATTGTTTGCATTAGAAAATTAGCACTTTATTGCATGTATGTCACGTGTTATGATTACCATAATTGATTTAATCACAATAGACATATTGATTGGTATATTTGCATATATGCTACACGTATCATTGTAACATGTATTTGCATATTAAGCTATGGTATAATTTTTATGTTTATTATTATTATTTAGCGCGACACTCTGATTTAATTGATTTGGGTTGTTGTTATGCTGCAAGATGAAATTCCTGTTCAGCTTTCTAGCAGATGTCTGAAGGTTTTGTGCCAATATTGACTGGTCTTTGGAACTGATCATAATTCCCTCTATCTTGACTAAGGCCCCTGTTCCAGCTGAAAAAAAAAAAAACAGCCCGAAAGCATGATGCTGCTATCACCATGCTTCACTGTGGGTATGGTGTTCTTTTGGTGATGTGCAGTGTTTTTGCACCAAACATATCTTTTGGAGTTATGGCCAAAAATGTCAACCCTGGTTTCATCAGACCATAAAACATTTTCCCACAAGCTTTTGGAAGACTTCAGATGTGTTTTTGCTAAATTTAGCCGGGCTTGGATGTTTTTCTTCGTAAGAAAAGGCTTCCATCTTGCCACTCTACCCCATAGCCCAGACATATTAAGAATACAGAAGATTGTTGTCACATGTACCACACAGCCAGTACTTGCCAGATATTCCTGCAGCTCCTTTAATGTTGCTGCAGGCCTCTTGGCAGCCTCCCTGACCAGTTTTCTTCTCGCCTTTACATCAATTTTGGAGATCCTGGTAATGTCACCATTGTGCCATATTTTCTCCACTTGATGAGGACTGTCTTTAATGTGGTCCATGCTAATGAATGCCATGGAAATTCTTTTGTACCCTTCTCCTGACCGATACCTTTTAACAATGAGATCGCTCTGATGCTTTGGAAGCTCTCTGCGGACCATGGCTTTTGCTGTAGGATGCGACTAAGAAAATGTTGGGAAAGACCTACTAGAACAGCTCAACTTTATTTGGGAGTTCATCAGAGGCACTTTAAAATGATGACAGGTGTGTACCGATTCCTATTTAACGCGAGTTTGAATGTGACTGCTTAAAAAGGGGTTGTAAACCCTCGTGTTTTTTCACCTTAATGCATCCTATGCGTTAAGGTGAAAAAACACCTGGCAGTCACCGTCCCCCCAGCCCCCCCCCCTCCCTTTTACTTACCTGTGCCCCTTCATTCAGTCAGTGGACACGCGCTCTCCCTCTCTCCACAGGCTCCCAGCTCTTGATTGGATAGATTGATAACAGCGCGGCCATTGGTTCCTGCTGTCAATCAAATCCAATGGCGCGGGCCTGGGGGAGGGCGGTTACCGAGTCATACATTCGGCAGCTATGGATGCCGAATGCTGGACTCGGGAGCGAGCCCGCAAGGTAACCCCCTGGGAGAGCACTTCTCCTAGGGGGTTATCTGATGTGGGGAGGACCCGCGAGAGTCGCAGAAGGGACCCAGAAGTCGGTGTTCGGGGTCACTCTGTGCAAAACGAAATGCACAGTGGAGGCAAGTAAAACATGTTTGTTATTAACTGAAGCTTTACAATTGCTTTAAATTCTAAAACACAGCTACATGCCCAGTTATAAGAGGGTGTACACACTTATGCAACCACATTATTTTAATTTTTTTCATTTTTACTCTACCCCTAAAAGATTTTTTTGTTTTTCAATTGACTTGTACAGTTTATAGGTCACATTAAAAAGGTGGAAAAAGTTCTGAAATGATTTATCTTTGTCTGTTTTTTTTAAATCACAGAAACCAGACATTTTAACAGGGTTGTGTAGACTTTTTATATCCACTGTACATTTATAAAATGTACATCAACCCACTTCTCCCTAGCTTTTTTAAGCTTACAGGCACTAAATCCCCTCTAAAGTGGTTTAACCAACCTTGGTAGAACAGCAGTGGGCTGCTCAAAGCGGAGGTTGTATTTGGAATATCTATGGATGAACCCCCTTTTCACTGTTGGCCATATCTGTGCAATAAGCGCTCAGATGTGCAGTGCCATCCTTCTAGCTTCTCTTGTCTAGGGAGATTGGCATGGGACCTGGAATCTAGTGATATTACTGGAGTAGCGGTGTCTACTAAATTGATTTCCAGATCCCACAGGTATGGTTAGAGCATAGTTACATTGGTACACACTTGACCAATGTAGCTATGTAAAAAATGCCATACCTGGAATGCTTCTTTATTGTGTAGGCTTTTTAAATTTACAAATCATACAGTACATATACAATGTATTTAGTCTTCCCCTTTGGTACACATTATGAAGTTAACTTTCCTTTACACAGAGGTTTCTGGTATCTGTCTAAGAAAAAACGTGAATATTGCCACAAGCACCAGTCAATAAGTGCACTACCCAGCTTTATATAACCACAAAAAGTGCAGTACTCACACAGGACAATGCAATGCTCCAAACAGGTTTGAAGAATAAAATGCAGGTCAGCTCAAAACTGAAGCCATGCTAGCATTATAAATCCCTCAAGCTAAAACGTGTTTTTAGCTTTAATTATAGTAAGGGTTGTTTCTGCTATATGTCCCCAACCAGGGAGATTTCCCTTCCTCTACTCTTATTTAAAATATGGATAGCAAGGGTAAAGAATAAGGATAATAGACAGCAATAAAACACATTTGTTAAAATGTCATATAAACCTTTATTATACAGTATCTCACAAAAGTGTGTACACCCCTCACATTTTTGTAAATCTTTTATCTTTTCATGTGACAACACTTAAGAAATAACACTGCTACAATGTAAAAGTAGTGAGTGTACAGCTTGTATTATTACAGTGTAAATTTGCTGTCCCCTCAAAATAATAACACAGCCATTAACACCTTCCCATCCCAGCCATTGTAATATGACTGCCGCAGGAACACTCTGTCCTTCCGGGCGGCCGTCATATGACGCCCTCGGCTTCCCGGGAGCCGATGCGTGTGCCCGGGGCCGCGATGTCCGCCGGGCACCCGCGATTGCTCGTCACAGAGCAGGAACATGGATTTGTGTGTGTAAACTCACAGATCCACGTCCTGTCAGAGGAGAGGAGACCGATCGTGTGTTCCTGGTATATAGGAACAACGATCAGTCTCCTTTGCTAGTCAGTCCCCTCCCCCCAGTTGGAATCACTCTCTAGGTAACACACTTAACCCCTTAATCGCCCCCTAGTGTTAACTCCTTCCCTGACAGTGACATTTATACAGTAATCAGTGCATATTTATAGCACTGATCACTGTATAATTGTCAATGGTTCCAAAATAGTGTTAAAAGTGTCCGATATGTCCACCGCAATGTCGCGTTCCCGATAAAAAACGCAGATCGCCGCCATTACTAGTAAAAAAAGAAAAAATAATAATAAAAAATGCCATAAATCAATAACCTATTTTGTAGGCGCTATAACTTTTGCGCAATCCAATCAATATACGCTTATTGCGATTTTTTTTTACCAAAAATATGTAGAATACATAATCGGCCTAAACTGAGGAAAAAATGTGTTTAGAAAAAAAAAATTGGGATATTATAACAAAAAGTAAAAAATTGTGTCAGTCTTTTTTTTGCATATAGTGCAAAAAATTAAAACCGCAGAGGTGATCAAATACCACCAAATAGAAAGCTATATTTGTGGGGAAAAAAAATTATCAAAATTTAATTTGGGTACAACCTCGCACGACCGCGCAATGGTCATTCAAAATTTTACAGTGCTGAAAGCTGAAAATTGGCCTGGGCAGGAAGGGGGTGAAAATGCCCTGTATTGAAGTGGTTAGTGTCTAAACCGCTGACAACAAAAGTGAGTACACCTTTAAGTGAAAATGTCCAAATTGGGCCCAAAGTGTCAATATTTTGTGTGGCCACCATTATTTTCCAGCACTGCCTTAACCCTCTTGGGTACGGAGTTCACCAGAGCTTCACAGGTTGCCACTGGAGTCCTCTTCCACTCCATGATGATATCATGGAGCTGATGGTTGTTAGAGACCTTGCGCTCCTCTGCATCAAATTGGTCTACATGGCTGTCATTCCAGAAAGAAGCCTCTTCTAAAGATGATGCACAAGAAAGCCCGCAAACAGTTTGCTGAAGACAAGCAGACTAAGAACACGGATTACTGGAACCAAGTCCTGTGGTCTGACGAGACCAAGATAAACTTATTTGGTTCAAATGGTGTCAAGCGTGTGGCATTAACCAGGTGAGGAGTACAAAGACAAGTGTGTCTTGCCTACAGTCAAGCATGATGCTGGGGTTGCATGAGTGCTGCCGGCACTGGGGAGCTACAGTTCATTGAGGAAACCATGAATGCCAACATGTACTGTGAAGCAGAACCTGATCTCGTCTCCCTTTGGAGACTGGGCCGCAGGGCAGTATTCCAACATAACGACCCCAAACACACATCCGAGATGACCACTGCCTTGCTAAAGAAGCAGAGTGTAAAGGTGATGGACTGGCCAAGCATGTCTCCAGACCTAAACCCTATTGAGCATCTGTGGGGCATCCTCAAAAACGGAAGGTGGAGGAGTGCAAGGTCTCTAACATCCACCAGCTCTGTGATTTTGTCGTGAAGGAGGACTCCAGTGGCAACCTGTGAAGCTCTGGTGAACTCCATGCTCAAGAGGGTTAAGGCAGTGCTGGAAAATAATGGTGGCCACACAAAACATTAACACTTTGGGCTCAATTTGGACATTTTCACTTAGGGGTGTACTCATCTTTGTTGTCAACGGTTTAGACATTAATGGCTGTGTGTGGAGTTATTTTGAGGGGACCGCAAATTTACACTATATAAATGAAAATGGTGTCTGCGCTGTGACGAGAACCAGGGAGGTGACAGGGATGTGACTGATAACACTCAGTACAATAAAAAGGATAACTAGTGATAATACAGGTAAAAATAAATTATGAACTAATATGATGCACTAGCATCCCACACTGTGAAGCAGGTATAGTGCAACTAGTGACCGGTGAATCCAAAGGCAAATAAAACTAGTATAAGAAAGTGCACAAAGTACAAAAATAATATAAATACACAAGTCCAAAAAAAGCTGGTGGTCCAAAAATCAATGTGCTATATTGTACAAGGTTCGTGTGGATAGTGACTCCCACCACCATGGTAATGACGAAAAAATACACTTGCAGTGCTCCAAAATAGTCTTCAGTAATACACCTCTGTGTCTGTAAGCAGCTCACCTCACTGCTGTTGGATAAACAGCATGCACAGATCACAGAGTGTGGATGAAGATAGTGTATCCCACAGTATGACTAACCCTTTACTGTTGCTACAGGCTCCTCGATGTTGCTGCAGTCCTCTCAGTATTGAATGAGAACTAGATTACATACACATATATACACACATATACATACACACACACACACACACACACACACACACACACACACACACACACACATATATATGAGACAGAGAAAGCAATCATAGCGTATCTCAGATACAAATCCCACGTAGAGGCAGATCATGTGCAGAGTGCCTCCAAGGCTCTTTGATTAGACTAAGCCAATAAATTCAATAATCAGATATACAACTGGGTTTACCATAGGGTTGCCACCTCATCCCTTTTGAATTAGATTCTGAGGTGTTTTTGCAGCAGTGCCCCCTAGAGAGTTCGTTTTTGAGACAGCGCAGGAGTTCCCCCTTTTTTCGCTAATTTACACTGTTATTATAGCTGTACACTCACTACTTTACATTGCAGCAAAGTGTCATTTCTTCAGTGTTGTCACATGAAAAGATATAATAAAATATTTACAAAAATGTGAGGGGTGTACCAACTTGTGAGTTACTATATATATATATATATATATATATATATATATATATATATATATATATATATATATATATATATATATATATATATATATATATATATACACACACACACATACATACACACACACACACACACACACACACACACACACATATATACTTATACATACATACATACATACATACACACACACACACACACACACACACACACATACATACATACACACACTTTGGATTTGAGAACAGACCATTTATTTTGCATTTTTTACTTCCACTGACCCAATCATGGGGCATGGTTTACTCCCACCAATAATGAGGCATTTTCCCACTGGCCCAAAGTCTGGACTCCCTAAGGTCTGAAGGACAGTTAACTGGCCCCTTGTTTAAAAAGTTTGAAAACCCCTTATTCAAAGAAACATAAAAGTCTAAAACATCAGACAAATGTATTTGAAATTGCAATCTCTGTACACAAAACTCAGTGCCCTTGCATAGTTATATACATTTGATTTATTTTAGATACCTAAAAAAACTCAAATTCATATAGAACATACCTTATTCCAAGGTTCATGGTCTCTGCCGTGCCAATCATGCCAATAGCTAACAGCATGTTATTGCAAATTTTTGCTGCCTGCAAACAAGCAAATACTTATGAGAAATTGAAAACAAGTTAAGTGGTTATTTATTTGCCTGTCTTAAAACAGAAGCAAACCTTTCTGGATATTTGTGCACTCACTTTCTCAACAATTATAGTGCATTAACCAAAGTAAGTTTTTCATTTCTCGTTGATCAGCCAAAGTCACAGATGTCTAGTCTAAAAACAAGACAATGGTCTGGGCTGGATAATGTCAACATTTACATGCTGACAGCATGAATACAGGTTGATTGACTACCAGCTAGAGCTTGAGGTGTCCACAGAGGATGGGGCGTTGATTGAGACAGGAGGGGGAGATTTGTAGTTGACCGCCAAAAAAAACAAAAAAAAACACAATTCCAAGACTTAAACTTAATAGTTTCACCATTACAGAACTGGTATACACAGTGTTGACATTTTACTCCATCACTCCATTATAAAAACCTTTCTGGTTATTCTAGATAAAGCGCAATGATCACTTTAAGGCGGACTGCCCAATCTTCTCCACTATATAAAAGTGCCAGTATTACTGGCAGCGGTTTCTATAGCCAAATAAAACGCTTAACAAAATTTATTTTTGCCTTCCTTGTTTCTACATTGCCACACACCAACACTCCTTCTCCTGCTAAAATCCCACCCCACCTTTTTGACTAGTTGGTGTCATTGGTGGCTGGTTTCTTCACATTTTTGCTGCCGGCCCAACAATGATACCAGAGCAAAATTTTATGCATGTACTGTACCAGATCATACACGGTTTCTTATTGTGACATTATATGTCATCAGTTTACAGACAAGATCTCCGTGGAAGACACTATTGACATAGTATCCACAGGTGGCAACTGAGACCTTGGCTACATTACCAGTGCCTCAATATACCAAAAGTGGGATAAAAGTAAACGTAAGTAACAGAATAAATCTTTAATTTACGTACAGTGCCTTGAAAAAAACATTCACACCGCTTGAAATTTTCCACATTTTGTCATGTTACAACCAAAAACGTAAATGTGATTCATTGGAATGTTATGTAATAGACCAACACAAAGTGGCCCATAATTGTGAAGTGGAAGGAAAATAATAAAATAGTTTTTCAAATTTTTTACAAATAAGTATGTGAAAAGTGTGGCATACATTTGTATACAGCCCCTCTAAATCAATACTTTGTAGAACCACCTTTCGCTGCAATTAAAGCCTAAAGTCTTTTTGGGGAATGTCTTTACAAGCTTTGCACATCTAGAGTGAGATTTTTTCCTATTCTTTTTTGCAAAATAGCTCAAGCTCTGTCAGATTGGATGGAAAGCGTTGGAACAGCAATTTTCAAGTCTTGCCACAGATTCTCACTTGGATTTAGGTCTGGACTTTGACTGGGCCATTCTGACACATGAATATGCTTTGATCTTAAACATTTCATTTTAGCTCTGGCTGTATGGTTAGGTTTGTTATGCTGGAAGGTGAACCTCCACCCCAATCTCAAGTTTTTTGCAGACCAACAGGTTTTCTTCTACGATAGCCCTGTATTTGGCTCCATCCATCCTCCCAGCAACTCTGACCAGCTTTCCTGTCCCTTCTGAAGAAAAGCATCCCCAAAACATGATGCTGCCACCACCATGTTTCACAGTGGGCATGGTGTGTTCAGGGTGATGTGCAGTGTTAGTTTTCTGCCACACATATCGTTTTACTTTTAGGCCAAAAAGTTCAATTTTGGTCTCATCTGACCAGAGCACCTTCTTCCACATCTTTTCTGTGTCCCCCACATGGCTTCTCGCAAACTGCAAATGGGACTTCTTATGGCTTTCTTTCAACAATGGCTTTCTTCCTGCCACTCTTCCATAAAGGCCAGATTTATGGAGTACACGACTAATAGTTGTCCAGTGGACAGATTCTCCCACCTGAGCTGGGGATCTCTGCAGCTCCTCCAGAGTTACCGTGGGCCTCTTGGCTGCTTCTCTAAAAAAACGCTTTCCTTGCCTGTCAGTTTAGGTGGACGGCCATGTCTTGGTAGGTTTGCAGTTGTGCATACGCTTTCCATTTTCGGATAATAGATTGAACAGTCCTCTTTAAGATGTTCAAAGCTTGGGATATTTTTTTAGAATCTAACCCTGCTTTAAAACTTCTCTACAACTTCATCCTTGACTGGTCTGGTGTGTTCTTTGGCCTTCATGATGCAGTTTGTTCACTAAAGGTTCTCTAACAAGCTGCTTAGGGCTTCACTGAACAGCTGTATTTATACTGAGATTAAAATTACACACAGGTAAGGGGCGTGGCCTAGCACGGGATGTGATCAGACGTGTTCCTGTGCAGCTCTGGTGTCTCCCTCCACAATCCTGCTCCATCCTGATCACACATCGCCGGCAGACGGCTTCTTCCATGCCTGAACACTCCGGGTGAGTCTCCTGCATCCCCGGAGGGCATTTTGGTGGATGGGAAAGCGGCGCGCAAAGAAACAATCTCCGCCGAGGATGAACATCACCACCCGCTCTGCCCAAGATGGCCGCCGCTGCACTATCCTCGGGCCTAGTGCATCGCCAGCCTCCACCCCCGATCTATTCGGAGACAGCCAGGAGGTGTCCCCGCCACCCTCACCAGAGAACCCGTACCCCGCAGCTGCCCCGGTGCACGCGGCCCCGAAGGCCGCAACCGGCGGTAAGGAGCCCACTCTGGCAGAGGTTCTGGCCATCATCAAGGTAAACCATGTGGACCTGGTGGGGAAGGTGGATGGGCTGAAGATAGACTTTGCTATTATGCGGCAGGATGTACACAACCTGCGGGGTCGGGTCACTGAAACTGAGCAACGCATAAGTGACTTGGAGGACATGGTAGCCCCTATCCTGCCCAATCTTAATACATTTGGGGGGAAGATTGCCACCCTGGAAGATAAGGTCGATGACCTTGAGAACCGCTTGCGCAGGAATAACCTGCGCCTGGTGGGGTTGCCGGAGCGGGTGGAGGGATCTGATCCTGTTGCTTTCCTGGAGAGCTGGCTTGAACAAAAATTTGGCCGGGACCAGCTTTCCCCCTGCTTTGTGATTGAGAGGGCTCACCGGGTGCCAGGACGCCCCCCCCCCTGAGGGTCGCCCCCCCCGTACGGTGGTGATCCGTCTCCTCAACTACAGAGACCGAGATTCCATTTTGGGGGCTGCCAGGAGGAAGGGCAGTCTCCGGATTAACAATGCAGCGGTGTCCCTCTTCCCTGACTACTCTGCAACGGTCCGCAACCATAGAGCCTCCTATCAGCGTGTCAAGCAGAAGCTCCGGGAGCAGGATATTCAATATTCCATGCTGTTACCTGCCACGCTCTGGGTTACCTACCAGGGCAAAGCCTATTTTTTCCAGTCTCCTCACGATGCCCTGTCCTGGTGGGAATCACTGCCTCGTCCTCCTAACCCTCCTGCTTGATGTTGACCCTGCTGGATATGATGTTTCTGTGTCACCTCTGTATTTGTGGTCGTTTTCCCACTGATTTTTTCTTTTACATTTTTCATGTCTTGGTTCTTTAATGTGATGATTCAGTGCTGCCGACTTTGGGTGATCAAACCACTCTCCTGTGGGAGAAAACCAGGTCCTGGTCCTCCTGGCTTTGACCTAGCTGCCTTGTTTTTTTTTACCCCCCCCCTTTTTCTTCTTTTGGAACATTGACTCTGAACAAAGTTTTTTTGACTTTACTGCTTTAGCACTCTCTTGCACTCTGCAATAGGTCATGCGCCCCTCGCAGGGTTTAAGTTTGGGGTATAGGCCCTCCCCTCTTTTTTGGGGCAGGGCAGGGGTACTGTTGCCTTTTTTGGGCGCCTTTTTTCTTGTTGAATTTGGTTGTGTGTTTGTATGTATGGATGTGCGTGTGTGCAGCATTGCGGCCCTCTTTTGTTCCTGTGTCCGTGACTGGTGGTGGGGTGCTACCCGATTGCCCCTTCTCTCTCCCTTCCCTCCCAGCCAGGGGATTTACGGCAGTACCTATGGCTGAGGTAACTATTTGCTCATGGAATGTCCGCGGACTGAACTCCAAATTTAAAAGTGCATCTGTTTTTGAGGCACTGAAGCGTGTTAAGCCACATGTTCTATGCCTCCAGGAGACTCACCTCATGGGGTCCAAGGTAATGGCCCTCAAAAAACACTGGGTGGCTCATCACTATCAGTCCACTTATTCAAACTATGCCCAGGGGGTGGCCGTCCTTGTCCGCAAGGGGTTAACCTTCCTTTGTCACCAAGTTATCCTTGACCCCAAGGGTCAGTATGTCATCCTCCATGTTTCCATCCATGAGACCGCCCTGATTTTGGTTACGGTGTACCTCCCCCCTCCGGTCACGGCTGCAGTGTTCTCTGAACTTAGTGTCCATTTTGCCTCTCTGCCTACTTGCCCTATGTTAATCCTTGGGGATTTTAACTCCGTATTGAAGCCTGAGCTGGATAGGCTGAAACCTTTACAGTCTGAATCCAAATTGTTCCGTGAATGGTGCACTACTTATGACCATGTAGATCTGTGGTGCTGGAGGTATCCCACTGCTAGAGTGTACTCCTGCCAGTCTAGGTCCTATGCCGCCCTCTCCAGAATTGACTACGCCTTGGCCACGGGGGACTTTCTTCCCTGTTACCGGTCCGTGGACTACCTGTCCCAGACAGAATCCGACCACTCTATAGTACAGGTGGGTTTAATTTTGGGTCACCGGCCCTCGTTTCTGACATGGCGTCTCAGTCCTCTCTGGATTGCTATGCCAGAGATCTCTGAGGCCATCCCGACCGACATGGCTGTCTACTGGTCCTTGAATCTGGGCACAGCTTCCGGAGGCCCCACATGGGATGCATTTAAGGCGGTGGTTAGGGGGCGCTTATATCTCCCGGATAAAAAGCTATAGATCCAAGGGGAGAGAGACGCAGGTTGCCCTCCAAAGGGCTTTGGAGGAGGCTCGCACCCGCCATACGGGTGCTCCTTCCTCTGAGACTAGGGGTATGTTGACGGATGCCCATCGGGCGCTTCAACTTTATATGGTTGACCTGACCAAGAAACAGCAGTTATACCTCTCTGCTCGTATTCATGAGCATGGGGGGAAGAATGGTAGACTCCTTGCGTATCTTGCCCACACTGATTTCCAGCATACCTCGATTGCCTCCATCCAACTTCCCAACGGTTCGACCACCTCTGACGCTCTAGCCGTCAACCAGAAGTTTGCAGACTTCTACAGTACGTTGTACAGGCGCACTGACACCCCTTCTGAAACTGACTTCCTAGGCTTTTTTGAATCCCTTGACCTTCCGATACTCAGCTGCTCCCAACAGACTCTCTTAGATAAGCCCATAACTCTGGAGGAAGTCACTGCGGTCATTGGTCAATTGCCTTCCAATAAGACCCGGGCTTGGACGGCCTTCCCTCGGAGTGGTATCAGGCCCACGTAGAGGTATTGGCCCCCAGGCTCCTCAAGACATTTCAGGACTCCCTTGAACTTGGAAGGCTCCCTGACTCTATGAATGAGGCCCTCATAGTAGTAATACCTAAGCCCGGTAAGGATAAGTTGTACTGCTCTTCATATAGGCCCATCTCTCTCCTTAACAGGGACACAAAAATCCTCGCCCTTAGATTTCAGACGGTCATTCTGTCCCTCGTACCCCCGGATCAATCCGGATTCATGCCTGGCAGGAGTACATTCGATAACATTCGTAGATTGTTCCTGCACATCCACAGGGCTGCACACACTGAATGTAGTGGTTTGGTCCTCTCCTTAGACATACTAAAGGCCTTCGACACGGTTAGCTGGCCCTTTCTTTGGGAAGCTATGACTAGGATGGGGATTGGACCAAGTTTTCTCAAATGGGCCCGCTTGTTGTATGCGGACCCAAGAGCTCGGGTTCGCACTAACGAGGATATTTCAGTCGCTTTCCCTCTGGGTAGAGACACCAGACAGGGGTGCCCTCTCTCTCCACTTCTGTTCGCGTTGGCCATTGAGCCCCTGGCTCTGGCGGTGCGGCAGACGTCTGGGATTGGGGGCATCCGGTCTGGCCTGTTGACAGAAAAGATTAAATTGCTGCAGGTGGTTGAGGAGTTTGGCGCGGTCTCGGGTCTCCGGTTGGGCTGGGAGAAATCCCAAGCATTCGCCATTGGCCCCCCGTGTTCGGTCGAATACCTACAAAAGGTCACAGGTTCAGCTAACATCTTCCTTTAAATATCTGGGCATACAGATACATGCTAACCTCTCTAGGTATGAGGAACTAAATATTACCCCAATAGTTCAACAAATGATGGTTAAATTTCGTACGTGGTCATCAATGCCCCTTAAATCTAATTGGCCGCGTAAATATCTTTAAAAATGATTTTTTTGCCCGGGACTCTCCGGCTTCTGGAAGGATTTATTTGCCTTTTGTGCTGATAAACTGCACCTGCCACTACCCCACACGCCGGAGGTTGGACTATTGGGGGTGCTGAATGATTACGTCCCTCGTGCTCATGCCAGAACTTTGCTACGCCTACTATTGTTTTATGCACGAAAAACCATTCTGCTGCACTGGAAGGACGCGGGCCCCCTTTCGGCTCATGCTGTCCTTCGACTTATTCATGGTCTCCTCCCCAGGTTCAAACTGATTTACAAAAGTAGGGCATGTCCTAAGAAATTTGCTAAGATCTGGCAGCCATGGATGGATGTGTCAAAGGACTTTTGGGGGGGTCCTCTCCTCACAGCTTCCTCAGTAAACTTCTGAATTCACGAAAACAATTTGTATTTGGTATTTTTTGATTGAAGGTCTAGTGTGGGTTACTAATCATACTTTTGGTGGGCACTCACTGTGCGAGTCACGGGTGATATTTGGGCTACTGACCATTAGTAATGTGATACTGCTAGGGGGTCATAGTTGCTGCAATGATGTATGTTTTTGTGTGGGTGTGTGTGTGTGTGTGTAAGTGTGACTGGTCCTTATTTGTGAGTGTTTTTTGGGTTACCTTTGTTACCGCAGTATGTCTATGCACTCCTCCACACTTTATTGCTGGTTTCGTGTACTAACTCAATTGTCAGACTGTACGGTTTTTGTTTTCTTTTGTATTGTTTCTTTTGAAAATCAAAATAAACACCTTTAAAAAAAAAAATACACACAGGTAGACTCTTTAGTTAGGAGTATCAGAGCAAAGGGGGCTGAATACAAATGCACGCCACACTTTTCAGATATTTGTAAAAAAGTATTAAAACCATTTATCATTTTCCTTCTGCTTCACAATTATGTGCCACTTTGTGTTGGTCTATCACATAAAATCCCAATAAAATACATTTATGTTTCTGGTTGTACCAGGACAATGTGGAAAATTTCAAGGGGTATGAATACTTTTTCAAGGCACTAATGAACAAAGGGAGGTTTTGAGAACAGCATGCAGAGCTGTATGCACCAGGAATTTTTAGGGGGGAGGGGGGGGTTGCTTTATTATGCCTATGTGTAGAATAGTAATTAATACTCATAAGCAAGTCTAAACAAATCCTACCAAATGCTATGAGCAAGCAACAATGCATATTAGATCTGACATATGTAGTTTTCACTTTCCCACAGCAGCCATATATACAGTTCTCTTGTCCACCCATAAGCTGTTACAGGTATCACTGGGGGTATGGTGTTTATTGGTTAGTTATACGCTTTAAAGCAGGGATGTCCAACCCGAGCCCAAGACGGCTATCAATGCTGCCCAATACAAAATGTTAAACTTACTAAAAATTGTTGATTTTTCTGGAATTTTTTATATGCATTTACACTTCGTGTACACGTGATCGAATTAGAATTTGACAGTGTCTCTTTACTGGACTTTTAGAAGTCTTATCTTCCCAAACAAAAAAATATCTCACTCTACACAATCACACCTTATTCATGTCATCAGTTTGTGGCAGCACCTATAATTGTAAGCAACCATTTTCAAGGATGTAGCACATGAAGGGCAAAATTAGAACCAAAATATCTGATGAGCACCTCGAGAATGAATTGAGAATTGGTTCTACATCCATCAAACCCGATATTGATGCATTCGTTTATCAAAAACAGTGTCAAATATCACACTAGTTTTATGTTGCCCTCTTTTACTTTTATATAAAAAAAGAAAAAAAATCCAAAAGTACTCCAATAGGTTCATTATCTATATCCATGACCGTTCACTTGTGATCTGCCTGATTTTTTCTGTTCATCGGCTATCCTTATTGTTAGTGCATTTTATGTGTGGCCCAAGACAATTCCTCTTCTTCCAATGTGGCTTAGGAAGGTCAAAAGGTTGTAAAAGCAGGGTGATAATCATATACAAAAACATATAACACTATTGGCTGTGTTGCTGGCCTGGCACCCTAATGTCCAGACTTAGGGACCCCTATGGGGGAAAAGCCTGATTATCTAGAAGCTTTTTTCAGCCCTGCATTAAAGTGGAGTTCCACCCTGAAAAAAAAAATTTCACCAAAAATCTACAAATAAATAAAAAAAATTTTTTTGCTTACCAGAAATAGCGGTTGCTATGCGGAAGTCCCTAATCTGCCTCTTCATCCTCCGCGGTGGATCTTCTTCCTCGTCCTACACTCGGTGTCTTCTTGTGAATGGGGCGCGCTGCCTTCTGGGAACTGTGTGTATCCCAGAGAGCAGCCAGCCCATTCACAAAGTGCCGCACTGCTCCGCACGGCTTCACTGCCTGTTTCCCTTACTAAGGATGGCGGCGCCGGGAGCTGCCAGGATCAAGGGATCGGCCTCGGCGGGGGGCCGACATCGTGGGCGAGTAGAACAGGTAAGTGTCCTTATTAAAAGTCAGAAGCTACACTGTAGCTGCTGACTTTTAAAAAAATAAATAAAAATCGCGGGTGGAACCCCCTTTTAAGGCCTGGCAAAAAGTGATTGATAAAACTGTGCAGCAGATGCACGTACAGTATGCTCAGGCTCTTTACGCAAGTTGTGTGCAGGCTTAGACAGCAAAGTTGATGAGGACCAGAATTACAAAGCAACTTTGTCATTAATACGCAAGGAGCATAAGAATATGAGAGTATATGAGTTTTAAAGGAGTTAGTAAAAAATTCACAGCAAATTATTACCATGTAGCAAATGGTAGCATTTACAAAAACATTTTTTGTTCTGAAGACTTCCATGACACTTTTTTATTATTTAACAAGTTTGCAGCATACCTGCCCTGTTCCAACTTCTCCACAGTAAACCACATTAGCTCCCATACAAGACAAAAGTACTTTTGCAGCATCAAATTCTTGCTCAACTCCGCCAACCATAAATGTGAGGTTTCCAGATCTGGCAGCTCCAACACCTTAAAGAAAAATGCATTCTTAATAAAGAGAATCATTATACCAGTGAAAAAAAGACAGATCTCTTTTAAAAGTATAACTGTGGCATGGATATGGACATTGGAAAATCTACATTATTTTTAACAAGCAGTAAATTAAAAAGTTTAAAACAAGCAATTTGTCCTCAAAGCTCAAAGTAGTTTTGCTCTACCTGCTCCCCCTCCCAACAGTGACTCTGCAAGCTTCTAAGCTCTAATGTAAACACAGTGCAGCTGTTCTGGAAGAAGGAGCTAAGCTGATGAGAAAGCCAAGTTAAATTATTTCAGTGTTTTGATGCTTTGGCTGTGAAGTTTTGTGTTGCCCTGAATTCTCCTGTCAAGCCTACCTAAAGACCTCCTTGTCATTAACATGAAAGCACCGTATTTATCGGCGTATAACACGCACCGGCGTATAACACGCACCCCAAGGTTAGGAGAGAATTTTAAGGGAAAAAACTTTTAGGAGGGAAATTCAAGGAAAAAAAACTTACATTTAAATGCAGCATGCAGCCTTGCCCAGTGTCCATCTGCAGCCTTGCCCAGTGACCATCTGTCCATCTGCAGCCTTGCCCAGTGTCCATCTGTCCATCTGCAGCCTTGCCCAGTGTCCATCTGTCCATCTGCAGCCTTGCCCAGTGTCCATCTGTCCATCTGCAGCCTTGCCCAGTGTCCATCTGTCCATCTGCAGCCTTGCCCAGTGTCCATCTGTCCATCTGCAGCCTTGCCCAGTGTCCATCTGCAGCCTTGCCCAGTGTCCATCTGCAGCCTTGCCCAGTGTCCATCTGCAGCCTTGCCCAGTGTCCATCTGTCCATCTGCAGCCTTGCCCAGTGCCTTTGCGATCGTGTCAGTCTCGGCGTTTTTTTAAATTTGGCGCCGATTTCTGTGGAGAGGAGCGAGCGGGGCCGAGTGTACTTCGGCTAGACTCGGCTCCTCTCGCAGTCCCGCCCATCTCCACTGACTGCGCCGCTGACGGAGAAAGCCGAGTGTACTTCGGCTAGACTCGGCTCTTCTCACAGTCAGGGGCAGGACTGCGAGAGGAGCCGAGACTAGCCAAAGTACACTCGGCTTTCTCTATGTCAGCGGCGCAGTCAGAGATGGGCGGGACTGCGAGAGGAGCCGAGTAAAGCCGAGTGTACTTCGGCTTCGGCTCCTCTCGCTCGTTTTCAGCAGGGGAATTCGACGGAGTATCGGCGTATGACACGCACCCACGATTTTCCCCTGATTTTAAGGGGAAAAAAGTGCGTGTTATACGCCGATAAATACGGTAATTATTTTTTGGGGGAAAATAATGGAGGCTACCATTGCTATTCTCCTCCTGAAAAGAATACATGCCTGGGTTATGCTTACCCAGCAGTTTCAATCATTTCTAAATACTAGATCTAGAACAATTATGCAGATCAGAAATGTCAGGGTAGAGTTCTAAGTCCTTTTAAGCAAACCTATTCTAGGTGTGTATTTCAGCTGTAGACATTTGCATAAAGGCAGAGGAAACTAGCATTTGTAGAAAAAATAATATGTAAATAAAAAGGGGAAAAAACCTCTAAGCCGCGCACCCTGAAAGCCACAGTTCTAAACATAACCAATTAATATAGAGCAGCTCGTAGTATAACCAAAGGTCAGATAGTATATAGAGATCGGGAAATTTGGTCCCCAAACCAAAAATTCCGAAAAAAAGGAAGCGGGCAATTGGACTATCGCGGTACAGATAATAAGGTAAGATCAGATGTAAACACACATGTATAGAGAAATAGCTGAATTTTATTTATTAATAAAAAAAATCAATAAAAAACAATAACATTCATGTACAATTAAAATCATTGTGGCAGACCAAACAAGTCACCAATAGAAAAATCCCCGGAGGGGGAAGGTCCCAAAGGGACATGGGTCGCGAAGGGCATCTCTACTAGTTTTGTGGTGATGGTAGAGGCAGGTGTTCCCCGGGCCCGAAGGCCATGGCCTTTAGGCCCGGGGAACACTGCCTCTATCATCCCCCAGTACACCTTGCTGGGCTCTATTGTAGTGCATTACCAATGCTCTACAACCAGCTGTTGTTCCCACAGCGTCCCTTCAATTATGATATCCCTTTACATCATTTACAATTGGTATACTGCCCTGGGTCTGACCATTTACACTGCAGTCAGTCCATTCCTCTGGCACGTCCCCCCGTGTCCACCGCGGGGGACCTCCCATTGTGGCGCCCAGTGTCCCGGGTCCATTAGGGGCTTTAGACATTCTCCTGATGAAGCGGTTCATACCGCAAAACTAGTAGAGATGCCCTTTGCGACCCATGTCCCTTTGGGACCTTCCAAGGGGATTCTTCTATTGGTGACTTGTTTGGTCTGCCACAATATGTTTTTAAATGTACAAGAATTTTATTGTTTTTTATTAATAAAATTCAGCTTTTAATCTATACATGTGTGTTCACATCTGATCTTACCTTATTATCTGTACTGCGATAGTCCAATTGCCCGCTTCCTTTTTTTCTGAATTTTTGGTTTGGGGACCAAATTTCCCAATCTCTATATACTCAATTTCCTGGATGATGGTACGACCAACTTCACCATAGACTACCCTTTTATTTTTCAAGAGGCCACATTACAAAAGGTCAGATGGTGAAAGGAAAAAATTTATAATTAATCTCATACCACGCTCAAATGCATAAATGATATTAAAAATATGAATAAAAAAAAATGATGTGATCAAATGATGTGATCAAATAATGTTCAAATATAACTATCAATTTTCAATAAAGTCCAAAAAAAAGCCACCACCGACGATTCTTCAATCAAGTGCACAGTGATGAATAAATTCAATGACAAGGATAGAATGTGAAGTCTTCCACCAGTTTAGGCAAACATCCTACTCACCAGATTGATCAGACACCCATGACAGGTGTCAAAAAAGTGGAAAGATATATCGAGATGATTTTTAAATTTATCATAATCCCTCCACAATGACTTCTGAATTGATTTAAGCATAATCAATAACCGTAGCCTTGCTGGTCTTATGTTTTATACTTATGGTCTAATTGACTAAAGTTCTAAAATGTGTTCCTTAGTTTAATTGTATACTTTGGGGAGAAACATCTTTTTTCCGCTAGTCCCCTTTTACACTGGGGCGGGAGCGGCGCTATTTTTAGCGTCGCTTTACCGCTAATTCCGCTGCGCTATTCGGCCGCTAGCGGTGCAGTTTTAACCCCCGCTAGCGGCCGAAAAAGGGTTAAAAACCGCCGCAAAGCGCCTCTGCAGAGGCGCATTGCCGGCGGTATTGCTGCGGTGTCCCATTGATTTCAATGGGCAGGAGTGGTGGAGGAGTGGTAAACACACCGCTCCTTCACCGCTCCAAAAATACTGCTAGCAGGACTTTTTTCCCATCCTGCTAGCGCATTGCTCCAGTGTGAAAGCCCTCGGGCTTTCACACTGGAGACAGCAGCCGCCGTTTAGGGTCGGTTTGCAGGCGTTATTTTTAGCGCAATAGCGCCTGCAAACCGCTTCAGTGTGAAAGGGGTCTAACTTATAAAAAGCATCTGGCTACATAGCTGGTAAGAGGCGTCTGTATTGGTGGAAACATCTCAATATATCTTTCCACTTATCTGACACCGGTCATGGGTGTCTGATCAATCTGGCGAGTAGGATGTTTGCCTAAACTGGTGGAAGAAGGTACTTTCTATTCCTGCAATTGAATTTATTCATTACTGTGCACTTGATTGAAGAATCGTCGGTGGTGGTTTTTTTTGGACTTTATTGAAAATGTATATTTATATTTGAACACATAATTTTTTTATCTATTTATTTTTATTCATATTTTTAAATATCATTTATGCATTTGAGCATGGTATGAGAGTAAAAAGAATGGCAGCCTGCATGTTTCCCTGAAGTAAGGTTTCCTCCCTGGCAGTATGATTATTTCAGATTTTAGGTGCTGAAAGCAGTACCATTATTTTGCTTGGAAATTTGGCGTTTTATATTTGTAGGCCTGTAATTCTTAAAAAAAACTCACTTAAATCTGTCCAAACAAGAGTCTAGAGAACATCTCGGGTATGATAAAGTTTGAAACACAAAATCATAAATTATAATATAATAAATAACTATAAATAATAACAAATAATAAAAATTATTCAATAATGTAATCAAATCAAAAACACTGAAATTTGCTCAGTTGCAGAATTGTCGCTGTCATTACTTTTAGTGTTTGATAACAAATTTCCCCACAAATCACTATCGCTCAATTCTGCAAGTGATTCTAATTTATTATTATCACTGTTTTCTAGCTGGTCTAAAACCACTTTTGATGCAAAGGGACACTTTTTGGTTGCTATGGACAATCTCCAGTTTCCAGGCAGAAAGAACCGTTTTTATAATATAAAACTGCATGCAGGACACTGGACAAACCACTAGGGACAAAGGGGATGTGTAATTATTTTATACAGTACTGTAATCTGTAAGATTACAGTACTGTATGTATTGTGGGTTTTTAATTTTTTTAATTTGGCGCCGTGCGTCGCAACGCTCGCAGGGAACGGAGCTCGGCACTGTGAATCGAGCGAGTTGACAGCTTGCAGACATTGCAGGATCCAGGGGACAAGGTAAGTAACTTTGCCTGGATACTGCGATGTGATCCCGAGTCTGGCACGGGGTTACCGCTTTTAGTAGTAAAATCTCACCCCGAGCCAGACTCTGGAAGACCGCCAGGTAAGTTAAAGTAGCTAGGGTAAAATTAAGCATACGCAGTGGTTACCTTCAGTTAAAAACATGTCAACAAAATCAGTAAATGCACAACTATAGGCTGCTGAAGCTACATGCAAATTTCCCTATTCCTTTTAAAGTTGAGCTTAGCCCAGTCTCATTCTGAGTTCCCTATTGGTCAGTGAGGCCCCCCATTACATATGGGCCAATGGAGAGGTTTTGTACTGAAGCCAACCATTGTAGAAAAGAATTGCATATTATTATCCATCGACTGTCAAGATATGTGGTATTCACTTAAGGTTACATTTTTAATCAAATGCTTTAGTATGAGTTGACCAGGTTTATGAATGTTTTACTCTAAAATGCGAAAAAAAACAACATACTAAATAAATATTCTACAAGATGATGCTGTATATGTTAAATATTACTGTCCAGTTAAATTGTGGTTTCTTTTAGTTCATAATGCTTGACTCGGAAAAACTGCCTATTAACTATTGCCAATGATACTTTACTAATCCTAGCCTAGCTGTATTTATCCACGGTACATAATAATGAATTCAAGAAATCCTGTAATACGACCTGAAACAAATTAAGATGACAATTCAAGCTAGAACTTACAAACAAAAGCTGGTATTATCCATCATAGGTCAACAGCTTTTTATCTAGATTACAGGCTGCTAAATATCTACAGAGAGCCATTTATTAAACCAGAATGAATGCTGACAACGGCTCTCAGCTGGTTAATTTTTTGACAGCTGCTCCCCCTCAGTAGTACAAACACTTAGGTTGCAAACGGATAAAAAAATAAATTACTTAACCAAAAAGAGCAATTAATCATTTTACAGTGCAAAGAACAAGAAAATTGATACTTTCATCTACAGAGAATTTCATTTAGGGATCGCTACCATTCCTTGCTTGAAAAAAAAAATATGTTTCTCCCCAAAGTATACAATTAAACCAAGGAACACAATTTAGAACTTTAGTCAATTAGACCGCAAGTATAAATAGCCCATAAAACATAACACCAGCAAGGCTACGGTTATTGATGATGCTTAAATCAATTCAGAAGTCATTGGGGTGGGATTATGATAAATATAAAAATAAAAAATAAAAGACAGTGGTAAGGGGAAGGACAGATAATTAAAGTGACTATGCCAGCAAATTTAGAAGGATTTGCTGCAACATGCTTTTCGTTTTTGACTTCTACAACTGAAAATACAAGAGTGAGCCTACTTTTGTTGGTACCATTCCCCTCCAACAGTCGCCCCCCCCTCCCCAAGCATTTAGGTTTACCTTTACAGTGTGCTACAAAAGTACCCTGCAAGTCCAACTACCCTCCAAGGCAGCCTTTCAAAACTAGGTTTCCTCAAGAAGATGCTAGGGGGTCCTTGAACAATGAGCAACTTCTGCCTTGCAGATATGCAACTACCAACTAAATTCTTTGTAGCCATCTGTATAGGAGGACCCTTCGCAATGACCCCAAAAGGTAAAAAGCATTCGTCCCAATGACCATCACACTAATGTACTGTGAGCTGTAGATACAGAAATTATAAAGAAGCAATTTCAAGGGTTCTGTCATGCTAAAGTTGAGAAAGGCTGCTGTTTACTACTGTTTAAGAAGAGTGCAAGTGACAATATACAAATTCAGCCTGAACCTTTGCTATTTATATATATAGTATGTAACAAAGCCTCAATAAAAGAAGAAAAAAAAATGTAATAAGTCAGTTCCTTTTTTTTTGTCCAACAAGTTTTGGAACTGTGGCCAAAAACTGGAGAATCAGAAGGAAACTCACACAAGCAAGGGGACAAAAAACACTGTGTGGATAGTGTCCATGGTAGAAACTGGACCTGCGTCCCGGAATTCCTAGTACACAATGCCTATTACTGAGTAACGGTGTTACCTGAGGACTACCCCAATCCATTCACTTTGTATTGTTATTCAAATGTAATTGGTTGCCTATTCGTTGTTACTGCACTACTATTGTTATATGTGGTGTTATATTGGGGGAGGGGGTGACACCATGCTTTACTGCATCAGGTGACACCAACCCTAGTGTTGCCACTACTGAGCCAACTGTGAAGACACATGAGTCAAGACGGGCTTCCCATAGTCAACATCGGCAGCACCGCAAACCTGAAGACTGGCGAAAAACCAGCCAAGGTGAAGACGGTGCTGGATTCCTGGGCTGGCAAGAGTCCTTTTATTAAAAGTCAGCAGATACAGTATACATTGCTCTTCCTCTGTTATTTAATAAAAAAGAGAGATTCGCCCTTTGGGACTTTAAATGAGGTGGACACCATTGGGCCAACATTGTAGCAGTAAATGCAGTATAAAGTAGATACGTTTATTCAGATAAGAGTAATGCAATGCATGCATGCATAGATATAATCAACAGTGGACAATTATAAAATGACATACATATAAATAGACAATTGGTACATGTATAGTAAAAGACACGTGATACACAGGAATCTAATGTACCCGACATGACATGTTTCGTGAGACCCAGCTCGCTCTTCAGGGGTGGATGCGTGTACCACACACCTGCCGTTTTGGTCCTATACAGTGGTGAGTATGGGATCCTATACCATGGCTCCCTATACCTTATGCTCATTCCACCATTATACAACATACCCACCTTCATTTTTCCATCCTAGGCACAGTTGTACACGCGTCCACCCCTGAAGAGCGAGCTGGGTTTCGCGAAACATGTCATGTCGGGTACATTAGATGCCCGTGTATCACGTCTTTTACTATACATGTACCAATTGTCTATTTATATGTATGTCGTTTTATAATTGGCCACTGTTGATGATACAGTGGGGCAAAAAAGCCACCAATTGTGCAAGTTCTCCCACTTAAAAAGATGAGAGGCCTGTAATTGTCATCATAGGTATACCTCAACTATGAGAGACAAAATGTGGAAACAAATCCAGACAATCACATTGTCTGATTTGGAAAGTATTTATTTGCAAATTATGGTGGAAAATAAGTATTTGGTCAATATCAAAAGTTCATCTCAATACTTTGTTATAGATCCTTTTTTTGCAATGAGGTCAAACATTTTCTGAAAGTCTTCACAAGGTTGTCACACACTGTTGCTGGTATGTTGGCCCATTCCTCCATGCAGAGCTCCTCTAGAGCAGTGAGGTTTTGGGGCTGTCGCTGGGCAACACAGACTTTCAACTCCCTCCAAAGGTTTTCTATGGGGTTGAGATCTGCAGACTGGCTAGGCCACTCCAGGACCTTGAAATGCTTCTTACGAAGCCACTCCTTCGTTGCCCGGGCGGTGTGTTTGGGATTAGTGTCATGCTGAAAGACCCAGCCACGTTTCATCTTCAATGCCCTTACTGATGGGAGGTGGTTTGCACTCAAAATCTCACGATACATGGCCCCATTCATTCTTTCATGTACACGGATCAGTCGTCCTGTTCCCTTTGCAGAGAAACAGCCCCAAAGCATGATGTTTCCACCCCCATGCTTCACAGTAGGCATAGTGTTCTTTGGTTGCAACTCAGCATTCTCTCTCCTCCAAACACGACGAGTTGTGTTTCTACCAAACAGTTCTACTTTGGTTTCATCTGACCATATGACATTCTCCAAATCCTCTTCTGGATCATCCAAATGCTCTCTAGCAAACCTCAGACGGGCCCGGACATATACTGGCTTAAGCAGGGGGACACGTCTGGCACTGCAGGATCCAAGTCCCTGGCGGCGTAGTGTGTTACTGATGGTAGCCTTTGTTATGTTGGTCCCAGCTCTGTGCAGGTCATTCACTAGGTCCCCCCGTGTGGTTCTGGGATTTTTGCTCACCGTTTTTGTGATCATTTTGACCCCACGGTTTGAGATCTTGCATGGAACCCCAGATCGAGGGAGATTATCAGTTGTTTTGTATGTCTTTCATTTTCTAATTATTGCTCCCACAGTTGATTCACACCAAGCTGCTTGCCTATTGCAGATTCAGTCTTCCCAGCCTGGTGCAGGTCTACAATTTTGTTTTTGGTGTCCTTTGACAGCTCTTTGGTCTTCACCATAGTGGAGTTTGGAGTGTGACTGTTTTAACTTGCTATCAGTATAAAAGACACCTGTCTGCAACCTCAAACAGGTGCCATTAATACAGGTAATGAGTGGAGGACAGAGGAGCCTCTTAAAGAAGATACAGGTCTGTGAGAGCCAGAAATCTTGCTTGTTTGTAGGTGACCAAATACTTATTTTCCACCATAATTTACAAATAAATTCTTTCCAAATCAGACAATGTGATTGTCTGCATTTGTTTCCACATTCTGTCTCTCAGTTGAGGTATACCTATGATGACAATTACAGGCCTCTCTCATCTTTTTAAGTGGGAGAACTTGCACAATTGGTGGCTGACTAAATACTTTTTTGCCCCACTGTATCTATGCATGCATTGCATTACTCTTATCTGAATAAACGTATCTACTTTATACTGCATTTAGTGCTACAATGTTTATTGGCCCAATGGTGTCCACCTCATTTAAAGTCACGTTGCGCTTTCTGAATGGTCCCGTCGCCTTCTGGGACCTGTGTCCCCCAGAAGGCAGCGGGGAGGGGGGAAAGGAGGAGGGGCCGGAAATTACGTAGATCGCCATGCAGCAATCTTACCAGGAAGTGGAAGCGGGTACCTGTCAAAAACAGGTACCCGCTCCCCCCCAAAAAGTGCCAAATGTGGCAGTGGAAGGGGTGGGTGCGAACAAGCGGAGCTTCCCCTTTTGAGTGGAGCTCCACTTCAATGTTATTGTCAATAAAACCCTTTGACACGAATGAAATGCTTGTAATTATACTTCAGTATAGCATAGTAACATCTGACAAACAGATGTAAAACACTGAAGCTTTAGACTTTTTGAAAATTAAGATATGCGTGTCATTCTCAAAACTTTTGGCTTTACACATATATACTTACACAGTGGGTAAAAAAAAGAATCACCCCCATTTAAAATAATCACATTTTGTTGCTTTACAGTCTGAAATGAAGACACATTTTCTGTTTTATTCAGCTGTATTTAATAGTGCAATTTATAATATCCAAGTGAAAGATATAACATCAACATGTCAGAAAAAACAAAACAAAACCCAATCACAGGGTTTGGAAAAAGGACCCCCCCCCCCCCCTTATGCCAGTATTTTGTTGAACCACATTTAATGACAGCCTTTAGTCTGTTGGGATATGTCTCTACTAATCAGATCAGATGAGACTAAATTGTATTATTTGGCCTCAACACAAAACGATATGTCTGGCAGAAATCCAAACAAAAATTACTACACAGTGGTTGAAGGAGAAAAGTAAAGGTCCTTGCATGGCTTAGTCTGAGCCCAGACTTAAACCCCACTGAAAATCTGTGGAATGACTTGAAGACTGCAGTCCACAAACAGTTACCATCAAATTTAACTGAACTTGAGCAGTTCTGCAACGTCTGCAGTGGGCAAATATTGCAAAGTCTAGATATGCAAAGTTAGTAGAGACATATCCTAACAGACTAAAGGCAGTAATTAAAGCATAATGTAGTCCAGCAAAATACTGACATAAGGGGTGATGCTTTTTAAAACTAAGTGATTCTGTTTTTTAATTAAACCAGTTTACCCAAAAATATTTTAGTTTAGATGACAGTTGAACGCACTGTTAGACAGGTGAATTCGTTTGGTTGCTGATTGGTTGGTAAGTTGAGCTTGGATATTTTGTGTTTTTTGTCTACATGCATCCGCCCATCCAGTGCTCCTTGCTGTGAAGACCTGTCATAGGTGGGGGCAGTGACAGTATTTTGTGTATTGATGTCATTGTGGTCAGGCAACGCACTAGCACCTTTGCTTCTATGTGCTGGGTGTCTAGTGTGCTCCTGCCCCTTTAAGGAGGGTGGGGCTCCCTCCAGTCATCTGCCCTTCATCTATCCATCAGCATACATGTGCTTCCACTGAGGAGATCTTAAATTTTAGAGTTAGGACTGCAGTACACAGGGAGCCTTGACGGGGCCTGCAGCTTACACATGTATTTGCAAATGCGTGCAACTAAACCCCTGTTTTTAAACGCACTGTTAGACAGGTGAATTCGTTTGGTTGCTGATTGGTTGGTAAGTTGAGCTTGGATATTTTGTGTTTTTTGTCTGAGTTGTTCGTCTACTCCCGGGGACTCAATATCATAACTCATTCCACCAGCTGCGAAAAGTAGAACCATGACTTGATTTCTCCAAATGGTGCACTAGGCTTTGTTCCAAATGAGACCTGGTGGCAGGTTGCTGCACACTTGTGCTAACAAGGGACATGCTGATAAGAGGAGAGAGCAAAAGGGGCATAGAAAGTCTGTTGCTTCAGATTTCAATTTCAAGTCACAAGTTAGAGGAGGGACAAATACTGTAAGAATTTCTTATTTGCAACAGACAGGGGTGAGTTCTTTAGCAGAACTGTGTAAATCTCAGGCCTGGATGTACAGAAATACCATTCTTTTGTCAGGTAAAACAGACCATTTATATCCATTATATTTGTGCATTTAGCACAAGGTCATAATGTCGGGAGGTGCAGATTCTATCTGCCCACCTGCTTTGGATTGGTGCAGGCCTGGTCTATGCATGTGCTGGTTCCACAAAATTCACAGTCCCAGAAGCCACATGCCACCACCATTGCATATTGAGTGTGCAAACACAGCAGGGCTATTCAAATGGTAGCGTTCTCCAGTTTTGTCCAATACCCCCATCTTTACTGGGCAAAGCTCTATGGCACACTGGTGATTGAATTAATACACAGCTACCTAACATCTCTATTCATATTTGGGGAATCCTTTGGTGCCAACTATACTCAACTGATACATTGGTGCATCAATTACTTGTTTTAAACAAGGAAAGTACACTATGCCTTAGATCTACATATCCCCTTATATTACATTTACAGGAATTACCTCTGTATACTAATAAAATACACAAGTTTAAATTTCCCACCCCAGTCAATCTAAGCAGATCAATAAAAGCTACATATATACAAAATTTTATTAGGCAGTACTGCAGATCTGCCATCCCATCTAGTGTACCTGAACTTGCCCCAGTGAGGTTTTGAACAGTGTCATGTGTAGTAAAGCTAGAGCACAATTGACTATTGTATGTACACATTCTGAAACTTATTTGATTATTTACATTTAGCAGATGTTATGGGTATTGCCTATAAATTTCTGTTTGATTATTTATAGACATCTGATACTTTCCTGATGAAGAGGGTTGTGCTATGCCTTTAAAAACGCATTGAGCCAACCTAATTTTCTTCTACTTTTTAAATATCTACGATACTGTACAGCTACATCCGAACCTGCATTGAGGCGTTGTGATAAAATGCAGCATGTCTGCATTTTATCGCAGCTCCAGACTGATTGCAATGTTAATAGGACACACAGAAAACAATGGTTTTCCGTATGTCCTAGCAGTGATTGGGGTTTGACAGTGCAGTAAAATGCTGGTCAGAACCCTCATCCCATTTTGGAATAGAGCACAGGTGTCAAACACAAGGCCCGCGGGCCGAATCCAGCCCTCCAGGCCATTTTGTGTGGCCCTCGCACCTCTCCTGCAGCTGCAGTAGAGCTCCTGCCTTCCTTTGGTCCTCCTCCAGACTCTAACTTTCTGCTTTCAAGCAATGCATCCAGCTTCTTCCCAGCAGCAGCACTATGATGTAGGGGAGAGTGGGGGACTCAACTTCTAAAGTTGGGGTGGCTCTTGACATCTAATGTAAGGGGAGGGGATGCGCTGGACATCTAATCTTACAGATACAACCGGCCATTTTAAGAACAATCATAATGCTGATGTAGCCCACGATGAAATTGAGTTTGACACCCCTGGAATAGAGAATGGTTGGATTTTAATATTACATTTTTTTTTTTGCCATCTTTGCCTTAATGGGGGGGGACTTCCCTTTTCATGTTCCATAATCACAAATGGAAACGATTCCCTAGTAGTCACTAGGGCCACCAGAACTAGTGTCCCACATTGGAAGCTTTCCCCTCTTTTTTTTTTCTGATGACCACTCAATTTGGGATTTTTATTCACTTTCAATTTCTGCAATAATGCTAAAAAAAAAAAAAAATAGAGTGCAAAGATGGGGCAAAGACAGCAATAAAAACCTGACAGGCGTTATCACTTTCAGTTATAAACCAAACAAAAAAAAGTTTTTCCTTCAGTTATACTGTAAGGTAAGCGTTCTCCCTTTAAAACACTATATACGAGTCTAGGTAGCAAATGCTATGCGTTGGACCAGCCTGTGAGCTGAAAGCCTTATTCCTAGGAGTGTCATCAAACAATTGGACGGCGGGTTCTCTTTGGATGATTATAGATTGAATTGTAGATATTTAGCTTATAGAGCTAATGGACACAAGGTCAAAATGGCACTTTGGTCTGCACTACAGCCTCATGAGTGGCTTATTTAAGTAATTCTCTTTGTCATCAATGGCCCAAAAAGTGACAATGAATAGACTGCACCAGACTTGTGTCATCTGGTGATAGGGCTGTCTTTTCCATTGTGCAAATAAAATAGACTTATAGATCAATATACAGTATTTTACATATTCTCCCTGTAAAATACAAGGAAGAAAGCAATGTGCTTTAAAGGGAATTATTCCTGTGTATACAATGTTGCAGGCTGTCATTGTATTTTCTGTTTACTTCAATAAACTGTCAGTAATGCACGACTTTTAAAATGTGTTTAAAAAAAAAAAATCAAGAAATTGAAAAGCATGCAGTTTAGATAATAGCCAAATTAAGAACAGCCTTACACAGCACAGGGAACTACTTGTGCTTATATTCCTGAAAACACCACATAAAGCACCCTAAAAAGACACTTTTAACCCTATGCCACCAGAAACATTAAATCACAATGTCTCCTGAAAAGACCAAATATGCATTTAGCAGACTTCCACAAAAGAGAGGGCCAATGGGACCAGGAAAGCCATCTAAACCGTCTTTAAAATGCAATTGTTGTAATCATTTTCTACAGATGCAGCCTCACAAGGGGCCGCTGTCACAGGGACCATTTACAACGTATTATGGTGTCTCTATTGTTTACCAGCGACACTTGCTAACCAGGCGACAGCTGGGACAGAAAGCTGCTGCTCAAGGAACAATATAATCCCGTGAAAGCAATCAACAAATTTAAGGGTGTTAATTAACTTTACACTTTATCATGTTCAATTAGTTGTCTTTTTTAAGCAGCGATTGCCGTGCACAATCGGTTTAGAGCATGCCATGTTTGATTTGTAAGTGATCACAGTTTTTGCTGCTCACTCCATGTCTGATGCTCCTTTGGGTTTTGGTGACACAGACGAACGAGTTGCACACATGCTTGGCAATGGGATAATCTGGTTTAATATAGATCACCATAACATAACCCTGCTTGTTAACACTGCATGGGCAGTCTCCAATTTAGGAAATCAATGACAGCACCAGTAATTAGGCTTTTAACTAAAAAAAATAAAAAATAAAAGCTACACAAAATCCCCTAAATAAGAACACAGAGCTAAATGTTTAATAAAAAGCTTATTTAACAATTTTAACTAAATCGGGACAGTTTGACATAAACTGTCTCTGGATATTTGGTTTAAAGTGTTGCTGTTTTTCCTGGATATTAAAGCGGAGTTCCACCCAAAAATGGAACTTCCGCTTTTTGGATTCCTCCCCCCGTCCAGTGTCACATTTGGCACCTTTCAGGGGGGAGGGGGGAGCAGATACCTGTGTAAGCCAGGTATTTTTGCTCCCACTTCCGGGCATAGATCGCCGCAGGATATGCGGCGATCTACGCCATGTCCGGCCCCTCCTCCATCCCCCCTGCTGTCTTCTGGGAGAGACGCAGGTCCCAGAAGACAGCAGGGACCAGTGGGATTGCGCAGCGAGATTTTGCGCATGCGAAGTAGGGAACCAGAAAATGAAGCCGCAAGGCTTCACTTCCTGATTTCCTTACCGAAGATGGCGGCGCCTGCACCCGAGAGCCGAGGGACAGATTGGCTTCGGGTGCCGACATCCCGGGCGCCCTGGACAGGTAAGTGTCCATATATTAAATGTCAGCAGCTGCAGTATTTGTAGCTGCTGACTTTTAATATATATTTTTTTTTTGGCGGAACTCCGCTTTAAGCCACATTCAGATTGGTGTTAACCATGCTGTAAATCCTAGTGGCTATAATCTACCGATTCCTACAGCTTGGACTGACAGTTGTGTGCAGATAGCTGCAGCCACTGACAGCCTGTCATTTCATTGTACACAATCGGTAGCCGCAGCTATCCGCACACAGCTGTCAATCTCAGTTGCAGGAATTGATAGATTCTTAACGCTGGGAGCCGCAGTGTGGCTAAACTCTCATGAGAATGTAGCCTTAGACAATGATAAACTAACAGCTTCAGTTATGCAAGTTACTATGCATATAGTGTGAACTTATTATGTAATTAAAGGTCCTTCAGTAATTTTTTCAACTTTCCATCTATTAAATCTTCTGCTCTTGTTGTTTTAACTTAGGATAGTAAAACATTTATTTTTTTCTGACAGTAAATAGCTTATACAGCCCACTTTCTGTTTCTTGTCTGGTCAATAGCCTAGGGTTATGACATCATGCACAGCTCTCTCTCTCTCTGTCTCGTGAGAGTTTGCCAGGAAGGGGGGGAGGGGGGAGCCATAAGAGGGCCAATGAGAGCTGCAGAACTGGCAGTGTGCATCTGTGTAAATCCAGAAAGTGAACAGGCAGCAGCTTCAGCTGCCCACAGTTAAAATGGATGCAGCCAGACTCAGTGCAAGGAGATTTTGGCAAGTACAGAATCACAGTATATATAAAATAATATGCAGAGTGGTTGGAGGGAAGCTTCAGAATGGTAAAGATGTTTTTATTACAAATTATGTGACCAGACTGCAGTTCCTCTTTAAAGTAGGTGTAAATCCTGTCTAGAATAACATTTGGTTTGGCAAAACAGTATGGGGTTGATTTACTAAAGGCAAATAGATTGTGCACTCTGCAAGTGCAGTTGCTCCAAAGCTTAGTAAATGAGCAGAAGTTCTGCTGACTTCCATCATCCAATCACGTGAAAGCAAAAATTCATTTTTTTTTATTTTCCTTGCACATGATTGGGTATCCTTTGAAGAGTGAAGCTTTACCTCATTTACTAAGCTCTGGAGCAATTTCACTTGCAAAGTGCACTGTCTACTCGCCTTTAGTAAATCAAACTCAATGCATCCTACCTAACTGCCATTGTTTTTATTAGAGGTCGATCGATATGGGTTTTTCTCTGGCCGATGCCGATATTTAGAAATCGCGGCGGCCGATATATGATGCCGATTTTTTTGGGCCGATGTGTTCGATTTTATGAGATGAAGGGAAAAAATCGGCCTAACAGTTGGACCCCTTTCACACTGGGGTGTTTTTCAGGCACTTTTGGGCTAAAAATAGCACCTGTAAAAGTGGCTGCAAAACAGCTCCCCTGCAGTCTCACACAGAGGCGGTGCGCTGGCAGGACGTTAAAAAAAGTACTGCAAGCAGCATCTTTGGAGTGGTGTATACCGCTCCTCCACCAATCCTGCCCATTTAAATGAATGGGCACTGCTGCCGAAGCGCCTACAAAGCGCTTCTGCAGCGGTGCTACTCGGGTGCATTTAACCTCTTCATCGGCCGCTAGCTGGGTTATAAGCGCCCCGCTAGCAGCCGAATAGCGCCGCTAAAATGATGGTAAAGTGCCGCTAAAACTAGCGGCGTTTTACCATCAACGCCTACCCGCTCCATTGTAAAAGCAGACTTCCGCCGAAAAAAAAAAAATATTACAAGTCAACAGCTACAAATACTGCAGCTGCTGACTTATAATTATATGGACACTTACCTGTCCTGGGCGCCCGCGATGTCGGCACACAAAGCCGATCTCTCCCTCGGCTCTCGGTTGCTTCCCCCACCATCTTTGGTAAGGGAATCAGGAAGCAGGCACAAAAAAAGGTAATCAAAATTTTTTGACGAAAAAAAATTAATAAAAACGGCTAACTTTACTGTTTAGTTTTATTTAAAATTCATTAAAGTGTATTTTTTCCCAAAAAATTGCGTTTGCGCAAATACCGTGTGACATAAAATATTGCAACAACCGCCATTTTATTTCCTAGGGTCTCTGCTAAAAAAAAATATATAATGTTTGGGGGTTCCAAGTGATTTTCTAGCAGAAAATACAGGATTTTTACTTGTAAGCTACAAGTGTCAGAAAAGATTTTGTCTTTAAATGGTTAAACTGAGAACTTCTACACAGGAGTTCAGTTCATTGATAAGAAGAAACATTGTAACTCTTTTCTCTCACTTGGCAGGCTGCCCAGAGGTCGCTCCACCTCCACGGGAAACTTCAGGCAACTTGCATTGACTTCTATGAAAGAAGTTATTTGCAAGTTGCGCTGAAGTTTTTTAAATCGGCTTTTTTTCAGCACTATCGGCCGATGCCGATTAATTAAAAAGTGCCAAAAATCGGCCGATATATCGGTCGACCTCTAGTTTTTATCATAGCATAGGTCTTTCACCTTTTATTTCATCTCAGTGCTGCAGATCTCCTCTAGTCTCTTTCAGCCCCTCCCTGTCCATATTCACTTGCTCGAGCATCAGCTGCATATCATTGCTCTGCATTGGGGTTCCAACAGTGGGATTCCAATAGTAATAACAAAGGATCATGCCTGAGCAATGTGTGCCAGCATGGCCACTTCGAGTCTCCACCATGGAAGCAAGTGACAGGGTGACAATGCAGGGGCACAACTGGAAGACAGTTGCCATCCCCATGACAGGAAGAGCCTGAACAAGAGCCTTCATTGCAGGATATCCAAGCATTATTTTTTAGTGAAAGCTGCTTGAAACTGCCATACACGACTGGAAATTCTAGCTTTAGATGCAATTCCTCAGTTCCTGCACCACTCAGCTCGACAAAAGGCTTTTTTCAATGGGTGTAACATTTTCTACCAAACAGCAACTGCATCCATCAAATGCAGCCACTATACAGGTATTCTGACAGCTGCAGGTGCCAGCTTTCAGAATACAACAGCCAGTAGTGGAGATTCGTCAACTAGCGCCGTTTAGTGTGAATGGAGAAATCTGTTGGATTTCTTTTGTTAAACCTGCAGGCTAAACAAAAGAAATCAATGAGTGTATGACCAGTTTTATTGTAAGTTAGATTTGAGTGACTGGGATTAGATCTGCTTTAGGCTGGGTTCACACTGTGTGCGGTGCGGCTCACAGCAGGGGGTCTGGTGCGCCCTTGTTCACTGGTTCAGGTCCGACTTAGGTCCAAATTTTGGACTAAATTTGGTCCCGAAACAGATTTGTGAACCGGCTTCATTGAGAGCCACACAGTCTCCTTTTATGCATATTGGATGCTGGTTTCGCAGTAGTGTGAACCCAGCCTTAACCACTTGCCAATCGGCTCACGCCGATATGTCAGCAGAATGGCACCATGGCGCAAACAGACGTAACCGTAACCCTTAAGAGCCGTAGCAGGCGCGCGCCTGCTGCACAGCGGAGGACCCGATGAGCGTGGCTGATGGGCGCAATCGCCGCCGGCCACCCGCGATCGTCGACACGAGAGCCAGAACGGGGATTTGTGTGTGTAAACAGACAACTCCCCTTTCTGATAGGAGGAGAGACCGATTGTCTGTTCCTACTAAGTAGGAACAGCGATTTCGCTCCTCCTCTAGTCAGTCCCATCCCCTCACAGTTAGAAACACACCTAGGGAACACGTCTATCCCTTTCATTGCCCCCTGTTGACCCCTTCCCTGCCAGTGACATCTACGTGATTTTATAGCACTGATCGCTGTATAAATGTCAATGGTCCCAAAAAAGTGTCAAAAGTGTCCGCTCTGTCGGCCACCATTACTAGTAAAAAAAAAAAAAAAAATCTATTCCCTATTTTGTAGACGCTATAACTTTTGCACAAACCAATAAGCTTATTGCGATTTTTTTTCAAAAAATATATAGAATACATAATTGGCCTAAACTGATGAAGAAATTAGTTTAAAAACTTTTGGGATATTATAGAAAAAAGTAAAAAAAAAAAAACTTTTTTTTTTCAATTAAAATTTTTCGGTCTTTTTTTGTTTATAGCGCAAAAAATGAAAAACCGCAGAGGTGATCAAATACCACCAAAAGAAAGCTCTATTTGGGGAAAAAAAAAAAAAAAAAGGATATCAATATTATTTTTTAGGTACAACGTCACATGACCGTGCAATTGTCAGTTAAAGCGACGCAGTGCCGTATCGCAAACAATGGCCAGGTCATGAAGAGGGTAAATCCTTCCGGGGCTGAAGTGGTTAAAGCCCATCTATTGTCAAAATGTTAAATCATATATTCAAATTTCCACATTGTATTTCAATTACCGGTACGTCTAGCATACTCCTTTTAATCAAAATCTTTAAAATTTGTAAAACTTTTTGTGAAGAATCTCACATATTACCTTTGAATTCTGTGACACAGATTCACTATGTTCTATGAGTAAACACTGCTGTCACACATTTCACAGAGGCTGCCTACTAAACTACAGAGGTGTTGCGAGGAGGCATTTCAAAGGCATAGTTGATACAGGAATCACAGTTTGCAGGCAAGCAAGGTACCATAGAATATGTAGTTCTTTTATATTGAAAGTGAACAGCAGAGGAGAAACTGCAAAAACAAATCAAGGAATCCAGGAAGTTGTGGAATGAGATGGCTGGCAAACAGGAAGTACAACAACATAAAAAAAGATTTTTTCAAGTAAGTTTATACTGGATTGTCAAAAATAACTTGTTTGCATAGCGATTACAAAAAATCCCTGAGAAAACGGGTAATTTAATAATTACCATTGGTTATATGCTACTTCTTTCAGGTGAATCTAGCATGGAAAGAGAAGGGACATTCTCCTTATAACCAGTCCCACTCGCAGCTAGCCTCGGCATGTACTCCAAGAATGGATTTTATTGGCATGTAAAAAAAAAAATCCTGTTTTCTTAGTTGTACAGTAGAGGACACAGAATCTTTAGGCATTACCATGGGATGCCCACAAGTAGTCCAACTGAGAGGCAGGCAACATAGCAAACAAATGCCAACAGGCCCACGTAACACAACAGGTCAAGAATACTACAACAAACTCGAAGAGCAGTTTGTAGCACCTTGGCATCAAAGGAGGCCTAAACATCTACCTGGAAGAACTTAAACATGTTTAGATTGTAAGCTCCAACGAGCAAGGCCCTTCAAATTCTCTTGTATTGAATTGTATTCCAACTGTACGGTCTGCCCTCACATTGTAAAAGTGCTGTGCAAACTGTTAGTGCTACATAAATCCTGTATAATAATAATAATCAGAAGCCCAGGTGAACGTATCTGAGCAACCTGATGTTGAAAAGCCCAAGCACTAACAAGTATGGTAGAGTGCAGCTTTACAGGGAAGGGTGAGCCCCATTTTACAGATCATAGGCTTAAAATGGGAAACTGGTCGCTCCACCTAGCAATGAGTGAAGCGCTAAAAGTAAATAACGAATACTGCGTGACCCACCTAAAGTGTATACTGCTGCAATAATCAAATCCTCAATGAAATGTACCAGCCCTCAGAGTGCAATGTGCTACAAGCACCTCATGAAATCCTGATAGCAAAAAGCGAATAATCCAAATTAAAGTGCAATGTGCTAAAAATAGTGTCCCTATAACAATCACTGAATTAGTGAACAATGTGGCAGTCTATAAATCAAAAATCCTTGTGCTGACCTCCACCAGTTGTGCCCTTACCTTAAGGCTTAAAGTGGATGTAAACCCACTCTCATCCTTTCTAAACTACTGTCATAGTGCTGATCTATAAGGATATACATGCCTCCTGCATGTATCCTTATCTGTCAAATGTCTCCCCTCTGTCTGTTATGAGACCTGAAAAACTGCAGATTCTGTGGGTGGATCTGTTGTCTGGAGCTCGGTGGGTGGAGTCGTGATGTCATTAGACTCCCCGCCCACCTCTACACTCCCCTTGTCAACATGCATTTTCTCCTGTGTATTCCTTCTGCTATGATCACTAACATCCAGTCAAAATCCAGAACAGTAACCACATGACTTCAGAAAAGGAGTGGGAGTGGGAATTAAAAAATAATGCCTGTCTAAAGCTAGTGCACGAGATATGTAAATAACCTGTCACTCAAAGCAAGGGGACGGAACGGACAAAGGTAACCGTTTGTCCATTTTATCTCACTGAACAATAAAAGAGGATTGCTCAGAGCTGGATTAACTCTTTGTGGCAAGGCCTGGCACAAATGATAAGAAATCTTATACACTACATTGTGACAGCAAAAAATAAAAAAAAATT
Source organism: Rana muscosa (assembly GCA_029206835.1). NCBI lineage: Eukaryota > Metazoa > Chordata > Amphibia > Anura > Ranidae > Rana > Rana muscosa. Next base: position 170,837,185 of record CM055122.1, on the reverse strand, counting down.
GGGCTTACATCCACTTTAATGAAAAGCACTTGTGACAATAATCAATCCTCTGAAGTACTCATCTTGTTGTTCCTACTTTATTTAAATTGTGACACTGGCAGCCGATCCCCTCTGAGTTTTCCTTCCTGATAGTTTACCAGAGACCTCCACTCTCATAACCCACATTTAAGGCAAAAGCTAGTGATAGTGCTTTATCTTTTTATAAACGTATTAAATAATCATGCAGCATGTATGCACTCACATTTTCCAGTCAAAAACAGCCTTTGTAACAAACGTGTGTGAAGACGATGGTGTCACCTTAGAACCGGCTCTGCAGCTCCGGTTTGCAGGGCTCCCTCCGTCCGTCAGCCCCTCAAGTACAGGGGCTGACAAACGAGGAAGTAACCAGGAAAGTTTGTTTGGTGTGACGTACGGAGGGAACCCTAACCTGAGCTGCAGAGCCGGTTCTAAGGTGACACCATCGTCTTCACACACAGGAGGTTTGTTACATTTTCCAAAGTCAAAAACAGCCTTTGAGTGTATATATGATGCATGATTTAATACATTTATAAAAAGATAAAAGCAAGCTTTTGCCTAGGTGGGCACACTGTATTCATGGTCATTTACTTTTAGCGCTGCACTCATTAATTTAATTTTTTGATTTGTATTATCACATGGTTAGGAAGTGTGGGGAATGCTGGCAGCTTTTGGTATTGTTTTTTTCATTTCACATAGCAACTCAAAAAGGTTTTATACATTTTCCCACCTAGCAATGGCCAAACAGGAAGCAGGGAGGCTTCAGTGGAAACCCCCTGGAAGTACAAAGAGGAAATCAGATTGCCTAAAAGAAGCAGTATCTGAGAGGCAGACTCTCACAGCATGTACCCAGTCAAGACAGTGGAGAGAAGTTTCCTGGGGATGTTTTGGAGCAGGACATAAGAAAGGAGGATGTCCTGGTTAAGGTGGAAGTAAAATACCCCCTTAGGGAGTAAGGAGGCCTTAGGCCTCAGACAACCGGGCTCTGTACCAGATAAGACTGCTAACTCAGAGACCATCTGCATACAGGTGACAGCAATGAGAATGACCTCACTTGCAAGTGAGGTCAGACAAAGGGAATATACCCAATAGGTTAAAATGACAGCCTTTGAAGGGCCAAGAGAACTAGAATAAGGCCCCATGGGGACACAGGGGAGTGTACAGGAGGAGGGAGGAAAATGTTGGCATCCTGTACAAAGACCTTAACTAAGGGATGAGAGGCCAAGGATTTAAAAAAAAAAAAAAAAAGCAGTCAAGGTCGAGATTTGCCCGGTGATTATGGTACTCCAAGCCAGTTGATGATCCAAAATCCAACCAGAGAAAGGATACGAGTCCCTCGCAGTATTTCCTAGGGTAAAATTTACTCAACTCGCACCAAGCGAAATATGCCTTCCAGGTGTGAGGATTTGTAAGTCTATTTCCTAGCCTTCAAGAGGGTAGGGATTACAGAGTCTGATGGACCCCATCTCTTAGGACCATGGCTTCAACAACCAAGCTGTTAAGGCCAGTGAACTAAAAGCAGGAGGATACACTGGCCCTTGGGATAGAAGATTCAGACAATCCAGGAGTGCCCACTGAGAGTCTGCCAGGAGAATGAGTATTAAGTTCTTTCTCCTCAACCCAATTGGTGCAATGAAAAAATCACCAGAATGCCCTCCATCTAAATCCTGTGGAAAGGTGTAGGTCATAATGATCGAATCCCATGAGGTGTTCAGAGCATCCACTTAATGTCTGAGGAACCCTGGACCTGGTGACAAACCTGTCAAGCATGTGGTTGAATCTGCCAGAAGATCCATGTCTGGTGTCCCTCACCTGCTGCAAAGGGCTTAAAACACCTCCAGATGAGGAAGGTTTGAGTCCATTCCCCTGGACCTAGGAGCAAACGATTAAGAAAGTCTACCTACCAATTTTCCGCTCTGCAACTGCATTCTTCTGTGGGGTCCAAGGGGTTAAAGCAGATGGTGAGACAATGCTGCTGCTTTAACCCCTTGTTTGCTTTACTGCACAAGGTTGCAGGGCACTTGCAGAGCAGCCTCATTCACTTGAATGAGTCATTCTTGGCAGGTGCTACACCCATCAACCATGACAGGTCATATAACTCCTGCTGTGTCTGCGACATGTGTACACAGCCCTACAGAGGAGGCATCGGCTCTTGCTTCCTACTACAGCTTCACCTTTACAAGTAGTCCCTCTGCATTGCACTCGGTTTGATGCTCTGGGATGGCGGGTCAACAAGCTCAGACTGTAATCTACCAGTCATCTTGTTTGCAATCTACTGGTAGATAATGATCTAAAAAGGTAGCTGACCCCCGCTTTAGATGGACTCCATAGGAGCTTCTCTCAGAGAAGAGGGGTCAATTAGCTAAGGAAACAAACTAGCTAGGAGTGGGAGGGTTTATATAAAGGGAGTGTTCCTGTAGTCTTCTCTTTCTGCCAGTGTCCAATCAAGCAAAGGCAGCTGCATATAACCCTTGGTAATAACGAAAGATTTTGTGTCCAGTACTGTACGACTAAGAAATACATTTTTGTCAGTTTAGGAGGGTGTTGTTCTTTAACATTTACCCTCCAAGAACAGTCCACTAGCAGATATCCGCTGGCTGTCATAAATGTGGCATTACTGCCAGGTCTGTTTAAAATGAGCAAGACTGGGTGTTTGGCACCTCATGTGTATGGTCACTTTATAAATATGTAATACCCATACAGGTAATTCTGCAGTGAAAATCAAACACAGACTGCAATGCAGATTAACTAACCCCTGCATTGCCCTGTGGCTACAAGAGATTCTGTATGACAAATGTATTCTGGTTTCCTTGACTTAGTGTGCGCAGAACTTCCACACTGAAAAATATGACAATATAATACATGTAATTACATTAGGTCTATATACTGTAGAAGTGCAATAATGAACATACAGAAAAATGTCAATACGTTAATTACTAGTTTTGCTAAATTACAAAAAATGGGGCAAAGTAAAGTGGAGTAACCCTACAGGGTTTACCCAGAGGAAGAAATCATATTCTTTGCTTCATATAAAGATTAATCCTGACTGAGTTCCAAAGAGACTGGGTGTGCAAGAAGGAAAAGTGCCAAAAAGAGGATTGTATATAAAAGCCTAGATTAAAAATCTAAAAAAAATAAATAAATGAAATAAATATTTATATACACACTATATTATATATACACAGTTGCAATAAAAAGTATGTGAACCCTTTTGGAATGATATGGATTTCTGCACAAATTGGTCATAAAATGTGATCTGATCTTCATCTAAGTCACAACAATAGACAATCGCAGTCTGCTTAACTACTTGCTTACTGGGCACATATACCCCCTTTCCTGCCCAGGCGAAATTTCAGCTTTCGGCACTGTCACGCTTTGACAATTGCGCGGTCGTGCGACGTGGCTCCCAAACAAAATTGACGTCCTTTCTTTCCCACAAATAGAGATTTCTTTTGGTGGTGTTTGATCACCTCTGCGGTTTTTATTTTTTGCGCTACAAAGAAATAGCGACAATTTTGAAAAAAAAACACAATATTTTTTGATTTTTGCTATAATAAATATCCCAATTTTTCTTTAAAAAAATGTTTTTTTCCTCAGTTTAGGCCGATACGTATTCTTCTACATATTTTTCGTTAAAAAAATTGCAATCGGCGTTTAGTTATAGCGTTTACAAAAAAAGGGATAGATTTATGGCATTTTTATCCAAATTTTTTTTTTATTAGTAATGGCGGCGATCAGTGATTTTTTTCGTGACTGCGACATTATGGCGGACACAGCGGACACTTTTGACACTATTTTGGGACCATTCACATTTATACAGCGAACAGTGCTATAAATATGCACTGAGTACTGTATAAATGTGACTGGCAGGGAAGGGGTTAACACTAGGGGGCGAGGAAGGGGTTAAATGTGTTCCCTATTAGTGATTATTAATGTGGGGGGAGGGGACCGACTGGGGGAGGAGACCGATCTGTGTCCCTATGTACAAGGGACACAGCATCGGTTTCCTCTCTCCCTGACAGGACATGGATCTGTGTGTTTACACACACAGATCCATGTCCTTTTCTGTGTAACCGCCGATCGCGGGTGCCCGGCGGACATCGCGGCCGCCAGGCATGCGCATCGGCATTACAGTGACGCGCCGGGCACGCGCACCCCCCTGTGGCCAAAGTAGCGGAGGCCGTAAAAATACGGCCTCCCAGATTTGTAGAACCACCTCGCGGCCGTATATAGTCGTACGGCTGGCGCGAGGTGGTTAAATAACACACAAAGAATGAAATGTTACCATGTTTTTATTGAACACACCATGTAAACATTCACAGTGCAGGTTGAAAAAGTATGTGAACCCTTGGATTTAATAACTGGTTGAACCTCCTTTGGCAGCAATAACTTCAACCAAACGTTTCCTGTAGTTGTGGATCAGACGTGCACAACGGTCAGGAGTAATTCTTGACCATTCCTCTTTACAGAACTGTTTCAGTTCAGCAATATTCTTGGGATGTCTGGTGTGAATCGCTTTCTTGAGGTCATGCCACAGAATCTCGATTGGGTTGAGGTCAGGACTCTAGCTGGGCCACTCCAGAAGGCGTATTTTCTTTGTTTAAGCCATTCTGTTTATTTACTTTTATGCTTTGGGTCGTTGTCCTGTTGCAACACCCATCTTCTGTTGAACTTCAGCTGGTGGACAGATGGTCTTAAGTTCTCCTGCAAAATGCCTTGATAAACTTGGGAATTCATTTTTCCTTCGATGATAGCAATCCAGCCAGGCCCTGACGCAGCAAAGCAGCCCCAAACCATGATGCCCCCACCACCATACTTCACAGTTGGGATGAGGTTTTGATGTTGGTGTGCTGTGCCTCTTTTTCTCCACACATAGTGTTGTGGATTTCTTCCAAACAACTCAACTTTGGTTTCATCTGTCCACAGAATATTTTGCCAGTACTGCTGTGGAACATCCAGGTGCTCTTGTGCAAACTGTAAACTTGCAGCAATGTTTATTTTGGACAGCAGTGGCTTCCTCTGTGGTATCCTCCCATGAAATCCATTCTTGTTTAGTGTTTTACGTATCGTAGATTCGCCAACAGGGATGTTAGCATATGCCAAAGACTTTTGTAAGTCTTTAACCGACACTCTAGGATTTTTCTTCACCTCATTGAGCAGTCTGCGCTGTGCTCTTGTGGTCATCTTTACAGGACGCCCACTCCTAGGGAGAGTAGCAGCAGTGCTGAACTTTCTCCATTGATAGACAATTTGTCTTACCGTGGACTGATGAACAGCAAGGCTTTTGGAGAAACTTTTATAACCCTTTCCGGCTTTATGCAAGTCAACAATTCTTAATCGTAGGTCTTCTGAGAGCTCTTTTCTGTGAGGCATCATTCACATCAGGCAATGCTTCTTGTGAAAAGCAAACCCTGAACTGGTGTGAGTTTTTTTAGAGGGCAGGGCAGCTGTAACCAACACCTCCAATCTCATCTCGTTGATTGGACTTCAGTTGGCTGACACCTCACTCCAATTAGCTCTTGGAGATCTCATTAGTCTAGGGGTTCACATACTTTTTCCACCTGCATTGTGAATGTTTACATGGTGTGTACAATAAAAACATGGTAACATGTCATTCTGTGTGTGTTATTAGTTTAAGCAGACTGTGATTGTCTATTGTTGTGACTTAGATGAAGATCAGATCACATTTTATGACCAATTTGTGCAGAAATCCATATCATTCCAAAAAGGTTTACATACTTTTTATTGCAACTGTGTATATATATTGTGGTAAGGTGGTACCCCACCAGTGTAGTGACCCAGAATTCTCAACTGGACAGGTTGAGGGGCTCCAGGGAGTTTATAATATACAGAGGAAACTGGCGTTTCAGTTTTCTCATCCTTTAATAAAGTCCACTTTGGGACCTGTAGCCTGGGGATTTCTTAGAGGTACGGGTGGGATGAAATCCCCAGTCCTGGGTCCAGATTTTGAGATTTACCAGCACACTGACTGGTCAGGTGTGTGCTGGCCTATTTGTAGACACCTGACCATGGTTCTGGGCTCCACACTCCCGAGGAGACCAGGCTTGCAAGGGAAAACCCAGAGTGTGCAGGTGTGCGCTGGAGTAGCTAGAGAAGCTAGAGAGTGCAGGCTGCCCTGTGAAACCCAGAGACCTGAGTCTGAGGTTGCTGACTGGAGTCAGGAGGGCTCCATGCGGGAGCCTGAGCAGTGGTGCTGCTGCTGAAGAGAGCCAGGCCGCTCAGTATTTTCATTTGCACTTTTGCATGTGTGAGCCCGGAGGCTGAACATACAACCGTTTAATGTTGATGATGAAAACCCCCTGTGAGGGAAACCACATTTGTTTTCATTTCTGGAACTTTGTTTAATTTTCTTTAATAAAAGTGGGCCAACAAGCCCTCAAAAGGAAACATTTGTGTGGGACTGTTCTCGCTAGCAGGTGCTTGACTTGAGCTAACAACCCCCCAACATTACAATATATATATATATATATATATATATACATACACACATACATAAATACATATATACACACACACACACACACACACACCATATATATATATATAAGTATTTTGAATAAACAAAAATAGTAGCGCTTCTGTGTATCACACCACAAATCTAAATACTATAGCAAATATATATATGTCCCGTGAAGAAATACATATATGTGAAAAACTGCAAAACATATACTCTAAAATTATATATGTGCACATACAATAAATTAATAAGTGTCCGTAACGTTCAGATATTGTTTTCAAACCAGTTGTGAAAAAACATTTAAAGAAAGTCTATCAGTGAGATAAGTGTTCCAATAATAGTGACTTCAACTAAAATTTGCATAAAAATCTTCCTGTGTTCTCTTGAATAACCTTCACCACACCAGCGTGATTAGTGACTCCACTCCCTAAGGACTTGCACTCACCACTAGGATTTGCCTTGCACTCTCATGCTCGGCTTCACATCTTAAACACCCCTCAGGGTATAAAAGATAGATCCAAACGATGTTGCTAGGTCAGTCAAGTTTTCCCACATGAAAAAGCAAAAAAGTCTCCAATAGTGAAGTACGTAAAAACTTTTATCAAACACAGCACAGGTAACCTTCAATAGTTTCACTCACATCTAGCAAATCAAAATTAGGCACTTCAGCAAAATCACTTCAAAACGCCAGACAGGCATACGACAGGTAGCCGCGATGTATTGCGGTCTCGGCGGACCAATCAATCATTTGTGTCTCACCCTCCTTCATATATGCCCGTCTCTCCACTCCAATCAAAAACACAGTGAACTTCCGTCCAAAACACCGGACTGTAGATTCGATGAGTGGTCGAAAAAACCGAACACCATACACTATAAAAGAGCGCCGTGTAGCTTCTCCCAGACTAGTTTAGTCGCATAGGACTTCTTCCAACCATGTTTTTTGTAAAGTAGCAGCTAGTAAAGTTTTTTTGGTCTGCATTCAGCAGACCTGCTCCCGAAGCGCAGTGGAGTGTATAAGGGAAGAAGAGGGCAGTTGATTTCTTTTTATACATTATTTTAGTCAGTATATATATATATATATATATATATATATATATATATACACATATACACATATACACACACACACATATATATACATACATATATATACACACACACATATATATACACACACATATATACACACACCTTCACTTTATTCTGCTGTAGCCAATGATAGGTCAACTTGGCCTTGTGCTTTGGATCATTGTCATGTTGGAATGTCCAAGTATGTCCCATGCGCAGCTTCCTGGCTGATGAATGCAAATGTTCCTCCAGTATTTTTAGAGAACATACTGCATTTATCTTGCCAACAGTTTTGACCAAATTTCCTGTGCCTTTGTAGCTCACACATTCCCAAAACATCAGCGATCCACCTCCATGTTTCACAGTAGGAATGATGTACGTTTCATCATAGGCCTTGTTGACTCCTCTCCAAATGTAGCGCTTATGGTTATAGCCAAAAAGCTCAATTTTGGTCTCATCACTCCAAATGACTTTGTGCCAGAAGGTTTGAGGCTTGTCTCTGCGCTGTTTGGCATATTGTAAGCAGGATACTTTGTGGCATTTGCGTAGTAATGTGAAATAGTGGGATAATACTGCGCCAACCAAAAAAAAATGTGAAATGTAAGCAGCCTACATAACAATTGACTATAATTGTGAAAGCTAAAAAATTTATAAATGTGGGCGCTGAGATTGAAAAGTGAATATGCAAGAAATTTTACACGTGAACGTAGTGTGAAAAAACATAAACACAATATGGTGATATGAGATATGTAAACACATGCCGTTTACATGATAAAGTGAACAGATGACAATTAAGGTGAATAAGTGTCAGTGCGTGAATCAAATATTGAGTGATCAAACACAAAATAAGGACACGCATCTCCACTGTAATTGGTGCAGTGGTATTAAGATATATATATATATATATATATATATATATATATATATATATATATATATATATATATATATATATATATGTATAATCTATGCAGGTGAGCACAAAATGACCATTGTGTCTTACATTATATCTATACACAAGACAAATACTTGATCTCTCCAAGGGGCACTATATACCACAATCTCAAATATCGACATATATGACAATGAAATGATTATATTAAGTAAAACAGTACATGCATGCATCTAAAAGGTAAAAACCATAATGGATGCAAAGTTCACAGAATGAATGCTGACAAAGCTTAATAATGTCCATCCAAAGGCAACCTATGGTGAAAAAAGGTGCCTCAAAGCGTTCCCTGATGAAATAAAGAGTTTCACAGATTCTAAATAGTCTTCACTCTAAATTAGTAAATAGAATTGGATACTCTTACCGCAATCTTTGGACCCAAGTCACTGTACGGTGGTGGGTCAACCAAGTTTGTGTCCACTTTAGGGACTCAGATCGTGGCAATCAGCATGCGACCTTCTTCCTCCATCAGGGGTTCCAACCGGAACAGGATGTCCAAGTAGTCAGCAAGCAGAAATAACTCTCTCTCCAAACATATATGAAGCAAGGAAAAAAACAAAAAAAGATCCTCCGCATGGTGTGAAATCCAAATGACTGGAATTTATTTAAAAAGCTTATAAAAAACGTAAAAAAAAAAAAAAAAAAAAAAAAGGGTTCGTACCCCAGTTGATGTCTTTTGCAGACGAAACGCGTCGGATTTCACACGCTAACTATAGCCACCCAGTCCACGCTTCTTTGATTTGCTGTTATATTTGGATTACCTTGGGTTCTGTTGTTTGAACCTTTTTTTTTTTTTTTTTAAGTCTTATAAGCTTTTTAAATAAATTCCAGTCATTTGGATTTCACACCATGCGGAGGATCTTTTTTGTTTTTTTCCTTTCTTCATATATGTTTGGAGAGAGAGTTATTTCTGCTTGCTGACTACTTGGACATCCTGTCCTGGTTGGAACCCCTGATGGAGGAAGAAGGAGGTCGCATGCTGATTGCCACGATCTGAGTCCCTGAAGTGGACACAAGCTTGGTTGACCCACCACCGTACAGTGACTTGGGTCCAAAGATTGCGGTAAGAGTATCCAATTCTCTTTACTAATTTAGAGAGAAGACTATTCAGAATCTGTGAAAATCCTTATTTCATCAGGGAACGCTTTGAGGCACCTTTTTTCACCATAGGTTGCCTTTGGATGGACATTAAGCTTAGTCAGCATTCATTCTGTGAACTTTGCATCCATTATGGTTTTTACCTTTAGAAGAATGCATGTACCGTTTTACTTAATATAATCACTCCATTGTCATATATGTCGATATTTGAGATTGTGGTATATAGTGCCCCTTGGAGAGATCAAGTATTTGTCTTGTGTAAAGATATAATATAAGACACATGGTCATTTTGTGCTCACCTGCATAGATTATATAGATATATATATATATATATATATATAAAAAAGAGAAGAGGGTGCAAAATAAATGGATTGCAATTCCTAAAGGTCACTCCTCCAACTGGACAGCTGAGAGGGTAGTGAGGAATAAAAAAAATATAAAACAGCCCAAAAATATCAAAGTTGTTAAACTCTGATAAAACAAAAAAAGAAGCAGTTATTAAAATTTATATAAATGAGAACCTCATACATATAAAATAATAAAATACAAATATCATATCAAAAATCTAAAACTCATATAGTCCATATGATAAACAGCGCTAGTTATGGATAAGTGTCCAAAAACACATAAAACACTTGAGTGATGACTTTGCAACAGTCAAACTAAAAGTGATGTTTCTTCTATGGATACGGTTTGTAGTGCACCCTACACCAATCCCAAATCTTCACCACGATTGAGGCACGCTCCCCCTCCGGGGTACAAACTCACCACAAGGATGAAAAAGGTAAGCCTTTTAGTCTGTAAGTAGTCTCATTCCAACTTCCGTCATCACCACCAGGGTAGTATGGGTTAAAATCCTCAGGCAAACATATAAGGACATAAAAAGCACCAAATAGTGTAATATTGCTTTAATAAAGAAATCCCCCAATACAAAGTCCCTGTTTCAAATGCACGTACATTTCAATCACTTGTAAAAAGCACATAAAGTAAAGAGTGTATTCACCGCTATCCTGTCCCAAGAGGGCGCCCGTGTTGCAAGCGTGGCGCTGCAGTCTTTCTTCCGGGTATGGGACAGCTGGCCGTGGAGCTCACTCTGTACTTCCTGGTTACAGAGACGCTGCGGTATCTGAGCCCTGACCGGTTTCGTCACAAGCTGACTTCAACTGAGACTACTAACAGACTAAAAGGCTTACCTTTTTCATCCTTGTGGTGAGTTTGTACCCCGGAGGGGGAGCGTGCCTCAATCGTGGTGAAGATTTGGGATTGGTGTAGGGTGCACTACAAACCGTATCCATAGAAGAAACATCACTTTTAGTTTGACTGTTGCAAAGTCATCACTCAAGTGTTTTATGTGTTTTTGGACACTTATCCATAACTAGCGCTGTTTATCATATGGACTATATGAGTTTTAGATTTTTGATATGAGATTATATATATATATATATATATATATATATATATATATATATATATATATATATATATTTTATTTTATTTTTTCTTAATACCACTGCACCATTTACAGTGGAGATACGCATCCTTATTTTGTGTTTGATCACTCAATATTTGATTCACGCACTGACACTTATTCACATTGTCATCTGTTCACTATATCATGTAAACGGCGTGTGTTTACATATCTCATATCACCGTATTGTGTTTATGTTTTTTCACACTACATTCACGTGTAAAATGTCTTGCATATTCACTTTTCAATCTCAGCGCCCACATTTATAAATTTATTTGCGTAGTAATGGCTTTCTTCTGGCGACTCGACCATGCAGCCCATCTTTCTTCAAGTGCCTCCTTATTGCGCATCTTGAAACAGCCACACCACGTTTTCAGAGAGTCTTGTATTTCACCTGAAGTTATTTGTGGTTTTTTCTTTGCATCCCGAACAATTTTCCTGGCAGTTGTGGCTGAAATTATAGTTGGTTTACCTGACCGTGGTTTGGTCACAGAACCCCTCATTTTCCACTTCTTGTTTAGAATTTGAACACTGCTGATTGGCATTTTCAATTCCTTGGATATCTTTTTATATCCCTTTCCTGTTTTATACAGTTCAACTACCTTTTCCCACAGATCTTTTGACAATTCTTTTGCTTTCCCCATGTCTCAGAATCCAGAAACATCAGTGCAGCACTGGATGAAAGATGCAAGGGTCTGTCAGGAGTCCAGAAACGCATTGACCTTTTATACACACACACACACACACACACACACACTAATTACAAGCAAACAGATCACGGGTGAGGATGGTTACCTTTAATAGCCATTCAAACCCCTTTGTGTCAACTTGCATGTTATCAGGCCAAAATCACCAGGGTGTGTAAACTTTTATTCAGGGTCATTTAGGTAGCTTCTGTTGCCATGCCATGATTTAAAAAGAGTAAAAACTGTTGATTTGTGTCATTCATATTCTCTGAAAAATAGCCAAGAAATCATAAATTCTGCCAGGGTATGCAAACTTCTGAGCATAACTATATATATATACACACACACACACACACACACACACACACACACACACACACACACACACATATATATACAGTGGGTACGGAAAGTATTCAGACCCCCTTACATTTTTCACTCTGTTATATTGCAGCCATTTGCTAAAATCATTTAAGTTCATTTTTTTTCCTCATTAATGTACACACAGCACCCCATATGGACAGAAAAACACAGATTGCAGATTTATTAAAGAAAAACTGAAATATCACATGGTCCTAAGTATTCAGTACTCAGTATTTAGTAGAAGCACCCTTTTGATCTAGAAAAGCCATGGGTCTTTTTGGGAAAGATGCAACAAGTTTTTCACACCTGGATTTGGGGATCCTCTGCCATTCCACCTTGCAGATCCTCTCCAGTTCTGTCAGGTTGGATGGTAAACGTTGGTGGACAGCCATTTTTTGGTCTCTCCAGAGATGCTCAATTGGGTTTAAGTCAGGGCTCTGGCTGGGCCATTCAAGAACAGTCACGGAGTTGTTGTGAAGCCACTCCTTCGTTATTTTAGCTGTGTGCTTTGGGTCATTGTCTTGTTGGAAGGTAAACCTTCGGCCCAGTCTGAGGTCCTGAGCACTCTGGAGAAGGTTTTCGTCCAGGATATCCCTGTACTTGGCCACATTCATCTTTCCCTCGATTGCAGCCAGTCGTCCTGTCCCTGCAGCTGAAAAACACACCCACAGCATGATGCTGCCACCACCATGCTTCACTGTTGGGACTGTATTGGACAGGTGATGAGCAGTGCCTGGTTTTCTCCACATCGCTTAGAATTAAGGCCAAAAAGTTCTATCTTGGTCTCATCAGACCAGAGAATCTTATTTCTCACCATCTTGGAGTCCTTCAGGTGTTTTTTTTAGCAAACTCCATGCAGGATGCAGGCTCTCATGTGTCTTGCACTGAGGAGAGGCTTCCGTCGAGCCACTCTGCCATAAGGCCCCGACTGGTGGAGGGCTGCAGTGATGGTTGACTTTCTACAACTTTCTCCCATCTCCCGACTGCATCTCTGGAGCTCAGCCACACTGATCTTTGGGTTCTTCTTCATCTCTCTCACTAAGGCTCTTCTCCTCCGATAGCTCAGTTTGGCCGGACAGCCAGCTCTAGGAAGGGTTCTGGTCGTCCCAAACGTCTTCCATTTAAGGATTATGGAGGCCACTGTGCTCTTAGGAACCTGAAGTGCAGCAGAATTATTTTTGTAACCTCGTCCAGATCTGTGTCTTGCCACAATTCTGTCTCTGAGCTCTTCAGGCAGTTCCTTTGACCTCATGGTTCTCTTTGGCTCTGACATGCACTGTGAGCTGTAAGGTCTTATATAGACAGGTGTGTGGCTTTCCGAATCAAGTCCAATCAGTATAATCAAACACAGCTGGACTCAAATGAAGGTTTAGAACCATCTCAAGGATGATCAGAAGAAATGGACCACACCTGAGTTAAATCTATGAGTGTCACAGCAAAGGGTCTGAATACTTAGGACCATGTGATATTTCAGTTTCTTTTTTAATAAATCTGCAAAAATGTCAACAATTCTGTGTTTTTCCGTCAATATGGGGTGCTGTGTGTACATTGAGGAAAAATGGCTGCAATATGACAAAGATTGAAAAATTTAATGGGGTTTGAATACTTTCCGTACCGAAAGACTGAGGCACACCGCACTACAAGCCCGTACCCTCCTGGATGGGGAGGTTGAGCGGTGTTGGTTTTCTCGGGCCTGCCTGCGGCTGGTGTTAGAATCCTCCCGAGCTGACCTCGCTTCTGCCTTGGCCAGAAACAAGTCCTTAATTCTCCCCAGTAAAGTAACTGTCCACACCAACTGAAAGTCCAACTTCTGTATTTATTTCACATGGATAATAAACAGTCCCTTTAAGAGCAGACAGGTTGAGACGAGACACAGGTCAGATATGGTGGGAGGGAGGTCCAGGCACAAACTTAATCTTGGTTCTCTTACTGTTCTGATATGCACGAACAGGTTTGGCATACGATCTTTGTCACAGACCTAATGAATACGAAAGTCACTGCCACTGACCTTGGTGAGGATGGTCACTGCCACTGACCGGGTGAATAGGGCCTTGCCCTATTTGGTCGCTGCCACTGACCTGGTGTGCGTAGAGTCACTGCCACTATGACCTACAGAACATGCACTGCCTTCTTGGAGAACTTGGCCCATGTCAAAGAGAAAAACGTCCCTCCGGAGAGTTACCAGAGGCCCTCACTGTCACCACGACTCTGCGCTGGGTCTTCAGAAAGGGTCACCTCCCTGGCCTCCTCGATTTAAGATACGGGTCCCCTCGCAAGGCGGTACCCTGGGAGCTCTCGATCATTAGCAGACCCCAGCCGAAGGTTGCTGGCCCCGGGCCTCCTATTTAGTACCTCACCCCCAGACTGAAGGTGTCTGGGATGGAACAGCAACTCCGCCTCCGGGCCTAGGGCACCCGGAGGCGACACACGCACGCACCCAGGCCTAAGGTGCCTGGGTGCAGTACCACTATGACCACCACGACCAGGCCTCCGGGCCTAGAACACCTGGAGGAGACACACCCAGGCCTAAAGGTGCCGGGCACGGAACCACGACGACGACCTCTGGAAGATGGCCGCCCCTTTTTATACCCTCTCCCAAAAGGCACAGCAGGTTCCCCGCCCCGCCACACTGCTGTCAAGAGGGGATAAGAAAAGGCCCTATATATATATATATATATATATTTGTGTGAAAGAAAAATCTATACTAAAACAACTTCAAAAAACTCACCATGCCCCTTACTACTCAGACTGTCTACTTTTCAAAAGGTTATTTTTTTTAGGTGGTAATTGTACTGTCCTGGCAATTTAGGGCCACAAGAAATTAAATGGGCTGTCATTACATCAGGATTGATCAATTTTCAAATATATATGCCATAGTTTATCGACGGTATAACTTTCACACAAACCAATATACACCTTTTGGGATTTTTATTTTACCAAAGACGTGGAGCAGAATACATTTTGGCAAAAATCTGTGAAGAAATTTGATTGGCTATAGTTTATGACCGAAAATTTTGAAAAAAATATTTTTCTTTTTTCTTTTGTATAGCAAAAACCCAGGGGTGATCAAATACCACGAAAAGAAAGCTCTATTTGTGTGAAAAAAATTATACTAATTTAATTTGCGTACAGTGTTGCATGACCACGCAATAGCCAGTTAAAGTAGCGTAGTGTCGAATAGCACTTCACTGGTTAAAACTTAACAGAATAGCTACTGCTTTAAAAGAGAAGTGTGTGGAAAAAAAAAATGAAACATATATACTCACGTGGATGGCTGTCCCGTCGGCTCTAAACTGAGAACAGAGCGATCAAAGACTGCCAAAAACACTTAGTTCTGGTGTCCGCTCTGAGCACAGAGCTATGACCTTCAGTCACTGCTGTATGCTATGCCCCTCCAACGCTCACTGGAGCACCGGACTGTTAAAGGGGCGGAAATGGTTAGCTCAAGCTCTCATCTGCACGCTGTGAGGCTGAGCCAGCTGCCGGTCAGGTATCTCTGGGTGGATCCCGACATTGTCAGGATCCCTGCAGAGCTTGGACTGGCTCTGTGACAACAGCCAATTTAGCATGATGTCAGCTGAATCTGGGTCACAGAAGTGCAGAACTAAGTGCACTTCTTTGACCCACAGGAGAAGTATGGCCAAAAGAGCTTTGGCCCTACTTATCCTTTAGGAGATCCAGTGCCCCACAACTTTCTTCTACTTTCCTGATATCTAAAGGGAAGCACTCTTAGGTTAGCATTGGTTATTCAACCAATGGATAGAACCCAATAAGGAGTGCCCACAGGAGGTGGACTTTCTATCCTACTTATGTTGCTCAAAGTATAAATATACTGCATTATAGTAATAGATTTTAAAGCTTTAATTGGGCAATAAATTAGAATAAATTAGCAGACTTGAAAGCCTTTAAACCTAGAATTATCCATTAGATAAACACCAAATTGTGCAGCTTAATTCAATAAGACAAAAGGCATAACCTCAAGTAACCCATAGCAACAAATTAGAACTCTCCATGGTAAAGTCAGAAAGGCGTATATCATTAGAATATCCATAGATGCCAGTAATGCCAAAGTATTGCACACAGAATTATTCAATGCTAAAGTTAAAGTGGTTGTAAAGTCACATGTATTAAATACTTTTATTCTCTGTTTCAGATCCCTGTTCAGTGCAGTGTGTGCGTTTTCCTAAAATTATAATGCTAAATACTTTCTTTGCAAAGCTCTACTGTCCTGTCATGCGCCATCCCTCTGCTTCTCGTCCAGTTCTAAGAGCGCACAGTGGGAGGGGCTGAGACTCCCCTATGATGACTGCAAGCTGGCTGAGGGAGGTCACGTGTCTGCACCACAGGGCTCTGCAAAGAAGGTATTTAGCATTATAACATTTTAGGAAAGCGCACACACTGTACTGAACAGGGAGCTAAAACAGAGAGGATCAAAGTAATGAATACAAGTTTCTTTACTTTACAAGCACTGGAGCAGCTACAGGGAATAGAATTACACAGAGCGGAGAGGGGATGGAGATTTACTCTCACAAGAACAGGCGAGATCCAGACAGGTATTGTACAACATAGAAAGGGACAATTGACATGGCAAAAAGCACTTTACACTAAAGGGACAGGACCTTTTTTGTTTTTTTGGGTTACAAGCACTTCAAGGGAACTTATGAGAAACTACCCAGTAAGATGGGTCAAACAGCAAGCAACACCTATTGTCCACATTTAGAGGTCTAGAAGGCCTTTCTCGTCTTTGTGTTCTATAGTTAGGCTGCAAGTCTTTACACAAATGGTTTTCTTCTTACTTACCAGTTTATTACAACATGTTTCCAGTGCAGTATAGAAAATTAAAGTTTTAATCTAAATGAATAAACTTCAACAAGAAATTCTCTACATAACATTTTTTATAACTGAAGTTCACTATGGGGTAGCTGCCACTGTTCACGAAAACCCCCTTCCTGCCCAAGCCATTTTTCAGCTTTCAGCGCTGTCACACTTTGAATGACAATTGCGCGGTCGTGCGACGTGGCTCCCAAACGAAATTTGCGTCCTTTTTTTCCCACAAATAGAGCTTTCTTTTGGTGGTATTTGATCACCTCTGCGGTTTTTATTTTTTGCGCTATAAACAAAAGAAGAGCGTCCAGTTTGGAAAAAAACCACAATTTTTTACTTTTTGCTATAATAAATACCCATTTTTTTTTTAAATAAAATTTTCCTCAGTTTAGGCCGATACGTATTCTTCTACATATTTTTGGTAAAAAAAAAAAAAAAAAATCGCAATAAGCGCGTATTGATTGGTTTGCGCAAAAGTTATAGCGTCTACAAAATAGGCGATATTGCGGCGGACACATCGGACACTTTTGACACATTTTTGGGACCATTCACATTTATACAGCGATCCCTGCTATAAAAATGCATTGATTACTGTATAAATGTGACTGGCAGGGAAGGGGTTAACCACTAGGGGGCGGGAAGGGGTTAAATATGTTCCCTCAAAGTGTTCTTACTGTGGGGGGAGGAGACTGACTGGGGGAGGTGACCGATGGTTGTCCCTATGTACAAGGGACACATCATCAGTCCCCTCTCCCTCACAGGACGTGGATCTCTGTGTTTACACACAGAGATCCACTTTCCTGCTCGTTTCCCGGGCAATCGCGGGTGCCCGGCGGCAATCACGGCCGCCGGGCACGCGCACCGGGGCCTTGTGAACGCGGCGGCGCGCGCGCGCGCCTCCTAGCTCGTTTTAAAGGGAGGACGTCATATGACGTCCTCCCAGAACGAGAGTATCCTCCGCCCACCGTCTATTGACAGTGGGCGGGGGACAAGTGGATATAAGCAGATTACCTTTGACCACGCTTGTTGGTGTCGTCTACATTAGGGCAAGTACAATGACAACAGCGCAAGTAAATAGCACTGCATTTTAAAAAGGGGCAACTCTGCTTTTTGTGGAGAAAATGGCAAACAAAAAAATATAGCATATACTATTGCGATAAGTCATATTGTAATTGATTATTATTAAAAATGATCTTTCCTTTTCAATCTGCAGTGTTGTAATTTTCTGTAAAATGCAGTGCAAAATGGCAACCTGGGGGCCTTCTGTACACAGGTGTACAGAACCCCCCCCCCAGAAATTGAATTCCCTGCTTGTGTGGTTGACTCACTAATTTTCACAGAAAACTGCACTAAGATACGAGTCAGCTTTTGGGCATCCCCTACAACAGGGATATGCAATTAGCGGACCTCCAGCTGTTGCCAAACTACAAGTCCCATGAGGCATAGCGAGACTCTGACAGCATCAAGCATGACAACCAGAGGCAGAGGCATGATGGGACTTGTAGTTTGGCAACAGCTGGAGGTCGCTAATTGCATATCCCTGCCCTACAACAAAATCTGTCACTTTTGGTGAGATACTTCCCAAAAGGGAAATCACGTCTGAATACAAACCCTGCAACTTTCCTCATTAGAACCCAGCAAGTGCAGCAGCCGATTGATAATTATAAAATCACTCTAATTCATTTGACACATGGACATAGACAAAGCTATTACCTCAGAATAACAAAAGGTAGGAATCTGCAACAAAGTTTGTTAAAATCCTTGCAATATACATAGATCAGAGGGGAAGGTTGTTTCTCAAGAAAAGTGGAATTACTCTTTAACTAAAATTCAAGTGTTACTAAACCCAGGACCCTGCATTCACCATGTAGCAAGGTCCCAGGCCTAATTCAGTCTAATGAAAACCTCCAGGACCAGAGATAGCCAACATCTTTCTGTATATGGTGATTCATGAGGCATGGTGGGTGTGATGCAAGTTAGATTCATTGGGCGCCAGACACTTCTTGAATGCAAAGATATTTTATTTCTCTTAAACAGAACTTTGGGAGAGAGCGTTAGGGCCAGGACACCCTTAAGCAGTTGCAACTTTAATTGGCAGACTCAGACTTCTACATGACGACAGCCACGCAGGGAAAGGCATCCAGCAAGACACCACATCTGCATGTGTAGAAATGCTGTCTCCTATGGCAACAGTCTTCCAACACAAAGTGTAACAGTTCCTTCACTTCAACTACAATCACTTCTTGTAGTGCTTCAACCGACTGAGCTCCCAGTCTCTCTCACTAGACTAGATGATTCACTGCCACAATCCCTTGAGCTCCTCCAATCTTCACTGTAGTATCTTCCTCAAGCGTCACCCCTGCTTCTCTGCTGGGTCTCTAGCTTGGCACTCCAGATACCTACCAAGATTCACCCCACTGGCCTGCTCGGTCCCTGACTTGACAAACACAAGGCTGCTCAGCTGGCTGGGTCCCTGACTTGACACCTGCTGAAGTTTCCCGATTCTTTACCATCCCCGGTTGGTGAGAATGTTGCTCCGGTACTTGCTTCAGCTACTCACTGTGGTCCCTGGTAATAACGTGGTTGGTCCCTTAGTGGCGACAGCTTCCTCTCTACCTCCGACCCCAAAAGGTTCTCTGACCAGCAGAACTGTCACTTCTGGTTGGACTGCAAGCCGCAATCCCAACCCTGCGCTGCTCCCTTGCTTCTGGATAGGCCCAAACTCCGGCCTAGCAGCCTGGGCAATACAAACACACATCCACCCAGACAGCTGTCCAGGTGGCGCAGAACACCGGTCACCTGATTCCACCCAGGCCAAGGGGATGTAACCCCTGCCCATTGGCTGAGATACCCCATATACTCATATCTGACCTTGCATTGCCCTTCTCGTATCCAGTGCCACCAGGTACCTGGCCACCTAGCGGTAAAAGTGAGAAGTGCAGCAATTCTAGACTTAGGGTGAAATCAATTGATCCCCAACAATGAGCCAAGGCAGGTAAATTTAGGAGCAACCCTGCCTAAACATCAGGGTGCTACAACTATATCTGGTCTCCCACCGTACACCGAACATAGAAATGCAATTATTTAGGCAATTATAAACTGCTAAATACCTTTTCTCATCAGCAGTATATAGCGGTCTTGTGACTATCAGTGTCTGGGTTAAGCTTGTAGGAGTTTTCATTCTCCTCCGACTGTCCTATGAGGCTGCATGACTCCTGACCATCTGTCTAGAAAGTGCTGCTTAGCCCTGTGCTGATCACATGCACCCTCCCCCAAAAAAATAAAATAAAAAAACACCTCTGGCAATACATGTCAAACTGAGCATGTGCAGAGTGCCCCCAAGGCTCTTTACTATCAGGAGATGAATTAGGGACAGTGGATGAAGGGGAGGATCAGTGAAGACAGGTTCAAACAGCCTTTTTACCCAATGCGCAGGATTAACCCTTTAGGCTGCAGAGGGAGTATAACAAGCACGCTTTGCTGTCTATACAGACTGTTGTGGGTTTAGTAACACTAAGTACATTGCATTAAAAATAGTTTGGAAAAAAATAAAAAATAAAACAGATCGCACAGGTTAACAGTTTACCATACTCTGGTTAGTAATTTTCTGGATGTCACCATCTTATTCAAAAAGCTCCTAACACCTCTTCCTGTGACCCCGAGTGCTGCTTACGTGCTAGCCCTTAAGTTCCATCCAGCCCCCTGTAAAATGGCAAGGTAGTGTATAGGAGCAGATACATTTAATTTACCGTATATACGAGTATAAGCCAACCCGAATATAAGCCGAGGCACCTAATTTTACCACAAAAAAACTGGGAAAACTTATTGACTCGAGTATAAGCCTAGGGTGTGCCTCACTGTGTCCATGACTATACTGATGTTTAACATGGGAGTCTATGGATGGGGTGCCCGGCTTTGAAAAATCCTTGCTCCCCGGCCGTAGGTCCCCCGGACAAGAAACTTTGCACACTTGTAGAGAAAGAGTGGGGCTATTTGTGTGCCAAGTTTGGTGTCCAGGGGACCTACGGCCGGCCGGTACCGGCTCCCCAAAGTCCGAGAGATTAGGCGCAAAAGGGTGACTCGAGTATAAGCTGAGAGGGGCATTTTCAGCACAAAAAAATGTGCTTAAAAACTCGGCTTATGCTCGTGTATATACGGGTAATTGTTAATTCAATAGTGTTCCTATTAATGCCTGCCACTGGAGGCAAAATGCTAAAGGATGCAACGTCTCCTTCAAAGGCTAAACTCTACCTAAATTAAACCTGTGATGAATGAAATTCAGGGCCTGCCACTGCAGACTTCCATATGAAAATACTATTTGCATGTTGGTTATGTTGACCAACTGGCTTCAGTCCTTTCAAAGTCACTGGAACAAGTATACAGATTAAGAAAGTCAGCAGTCTTATTCAGCATACTTGTTCCAGGGTAATGCCACAGTATTAAAGCATAAGATTAGCATTACAGTCCAACAACCAATTGACGTAGTGAGGTCAGAAAGGATCAGACCAAAGAAATAACGTTAACCGAAGTCAGTATTTGCATAATAGAGCTTCTTAGGTTTTAGAGCTCCAGGGGTATTCTTTTAGAAATCTATAATTTGTGAAGGCGTCGGTTGTGGCACTGAAATTGCCACTTCGATAATATTATTACAAAAAAAAAATCTGCCACTAAAAAAGCTCTCTAGATTTAGATGTGGGAGTTGCATTGCATTCTCAAAGGTGAATTTCGCTGTACCAGTGCTCCTCCAGTTAGGATATATCCCTAAAAAATGTTATAAACATCACACTTTACAGTTTCACCTCCCTTAACCTCAACTCTTACCCACTAAAACAAAAAAAACAAACAAAAAAAAAAAAACACTTTCAACTCACCCCAAAACAGAATTACAACTTCTAACCTTTAAACCCCTAAATCCTTTGAACCCTTACGAATATTCCTTCAAAAAGGGGTTGTAAACCCTCATGTTTTTTCACCTTAATGCATCTGACAGTAACCCCCGGCCCCCCCATTTTACTTACCAGAGCCCTACAAAGTACTGCGTCAAGAATGCGCTTGATGTTTCTCCGGGGTTCTCGGCTCTTCATTGGATAGATTGATAGCAGTGCAGCCATTGGCTCCCACTGCCGTCAATGAAATCCCATGACGCGGGCGCCAGGGCCGAGTCCTGGACACGGCGACTATGGACGCCAAATGCAGGACCCGGGAGCGCACCCGCAAAGTAACCACCTTGGGAGAGCGCTTCCCATAGGAGGTTATCTGAAGCGGGGAGGAGCTGAGAGAGCCGCTGGGGGACCCCAGAAAACGGCGTTCAGGGCCACACTGTGCAAAACGAGCTGCAAAACGAGCTGCACAGTAGAGGTAAGTATGACATGTTTGTTATTTATAAAAAAAAAAAAACTATAGTATCACTTTAACACGTAAAGCTTACCTTCAGGAAACCCATTAATCCTCTCTTTCAGTGGGGCTGTGCTGACACTAGAACAGTTAACTGCTTTTTTAGGTCTAGGGGACTTGTTAAAGTACTTTCACTTACCCGATCCTCTGCACTGCCAGACCAGTCTCCGCAGTCCCTTCTCCCCTATTCTCCGGTGGTCTAAGGTGCTCAGACGTGATCAAGACCAGAGATGAGCTCAGGTGTGTTGGGACAAGAGACCAAACCCACCTGAGATGTCCCACTAGGAAGCTGCCAAAATGGACAGCCAATCACAACAGAGGGAGGCATTCCCACACCACAGCTGCACATATACATAAATGTCCCTTGCATGTGTGTGGCTTCAGGGCAGGGAGAATGCCTTTGCTGCCTATGACTGGCTATCTGCTTTAACAGCTTCCCAGCACAGGCAGGTTTGGAAGCGCTCTATGGTGGGGGAGCAAAGGGTAGGTCAATGTGCATTTTTGTCCTAAATGTACATTTAATCTTTGTAGTGCAGGTGTAGTCCCAGTGTAAGGGTTAACTGCAATGGGGATTATTAGGTTCCCTAGAGTTGGGCCTTAATCCACCCTTTACCTCTGTAACCTAACACTTAAAATAATGCCTTAACAGGTAAGCTAAAAACTGACCTTTAACCCTTTTCCTGCCCCCAATCTAAAATCTTAGGCCCCTTTCACACTGACACGTTTTTCAGACAGTTTAGCGCTAAAAATAGCGCTGCTATACCGCCTGAAAAAATCGTGCCCTGCAGTCTTCAATGTGAAAGCGGTGCGCTAGCAGGACCGCTCCAAAAGTCCTGCTAGCTGCATCTTTGCAGCGGTGAAGGAACGGTGTGTTTACTGCTCCTTTACCGCTGCTGCCCATTGAAAGCAATGGGAAACCATGGTAATACCGCGGGCAATGCGCCTCTGCAGAGGCGCATTGCGGGCGGTATTAACCCTTTTTCGGCCGCTAGCGGGGGTTAAAAATCACCCCACTATCGGCCGATATCGCGGTAAAAACGACGGTATAGCGGCGCTAAAAATAGCGCCACTATACCGTCAGCGCACCTCCCTGCGCCAATGTGAAAGGGGCCTTACAGCAAATGTAAACCCAAACAATGATGTTTAGTTTTCGAAGGAATCGTGTACCAAATGACCCTTGACCCTCATAGGAAAAAGGAGCCTTGACTGATGGGGGCATGGCTAGAATCTGGGCGTGGTAACACGCAGTATGCAAGGTGGCCAAGGATGATCGACATGGGGTGGAGCATGAATTCACTTAAAAGTAATTTCTAAGGTAAAAATGTTTGCCTTTTGGGAACTGCGACTGGAGAAGCTGCCCACCACCCTCTCACCCTACACGTCGGTCACGTGTTGTTTTTTTTGGACATTGCCAGGGATAAAAGTTGCCGTAATGGGCTATGCCCTTGCTTGGAAGTTGAAATTATTTCATTTCTGTCCAGCCTTTCTGCTGGACAAGTTATCCGAATGTTAAAATGTGCTCACGGTAAAAATGTGACTGGCACTGGTAAAATGGTTTATCTTGGAAAATAGTCTGTGGTAAAAAGTTTAAATAAAGCTGTGCCTTGCCCTTCCCAACGATATGGTTGTACAAGTGTATTATTTAAGCGTGCAAGGATACTTATTTATCAGTTGAGATTCAGGCCTATGCTTCTTAGCAGTCATAGGCCTACAGAAAACTATACAGCTGCATTCAGATCCGAACAAAAATTTTCCTTGATAAAAACACAAGTCCTAAAAGCAGCTTAAGAGGTTACGAGGGAGGGGTTGTTTCAAAGTTATTTTACTGCTTTTTAATAATATGTAAATAGAAATCCGAAGTCTGGGCACAGGGGCACCTGAGTTATTTGGCTGGTTTCACAGGGGTTTTCTCCGTAGTCCGCAGTTGAGCTCAGCAAGGGATCTACCCACTGAGCAGGTGAACAGGTCCATGTCTGCTCCGCTTTGCAGAGCGGACACAGTACCGCTGTCCTCTATGGGGCTATCAGAAAGGGATCGCCTGCCCGTTTCCATCTGACTGTCATCTGATCCAATGTTTTTGACGGACAGGATGAGATCAGATGCCGGCGGGTGTCAGGGGACACATGTCCCCTTGCATCCGCCGCTCCATAGAGGGCTATGGATGGTCCAATCCGGTACACCTGAAAAACTGACAGGTGGACCTGATCGGACAGCCCATGTGAAACCAGTCTTTGGCCTATCCTCACTTAGCACTGGTTAGTTAGTACCAGTTCCCACACCAAATTGTTTCTGCACTAAAATTGCAGTGCTGAAAAGTACACTGCTCAAAAAAAATTAAAGGAACACTTTGAAAACACATCAGATCTAAATGGGGAAAAATATGCTGGATATCTATACTGATATGGACAGGGTAATGTGTTAGGAACGAAAAGATGCCCCACCGGGATAGTTTACACGCACAGATCCCGATTCTTGCTCTGTCACGAGCGATCACGCCCGCCAGGCAGGCGCATTGGCTCTGGAGACACGCTGTGGCGCACACGTCTGCTACAGAGTCTAAAAGAGCCGACGTACAGCTATGACGGCTCGCGCAGCAGTGTATAACTGCGGCAGCTGGGTCGGGAAGGGATTAATGCAATGCATGTACCATGGTGCAGTGTGGTGCCATTCGTTGTGCATGCACCGGCCTTCCAGCACACCACAATGTACTGCCTCAAACAAAACAAGTCTGATTTTAGATCTGTTATAGTACTTTGGCAGTTCATTTAACCACCTACCGACCACTCACTGTAAATATACTGCGAGCAGGTTACAAGTAAATGTACGAGGATTGGCCTTCTTCCATGTTTGGGGTGCGCGCGCGCCCCCTGCTAACCCGTGCTGTGATTGGACACAGCTTGAGTTTGGCAGCAGATTCCAACCAACCAATGATTTCAGCTGACACCTGTTTACCAGCTGTGTCCAGTCACACACAGTTCTGTGCTTACAAACACACAGAACTCTGATCTGTCAGTTTCTTCTCCCTGAAAAGCAGGAAGAAAAAGCCAAATCAGAAAGTAAAAGCAGCATGCATTACACTTTGTTAGGCACACAGGTAACTCCTTGATTGCCCCTAGATGTAAACCCCTTCCCAGCAAGTGTCATTAGCACAGTGTCAGTGTACAATATTAGTGTCACTAGCGACGTCAGTGTCAGTTAGTGACCCTCTCAGCCACTGTCTGTTAGCTCCAGATTGCCCTCCACCCTATCAAAGTCACACTAGTCGCTCATCACCGCCATTACCATAGTTGCCAACATTGCAAAAAAAAAATCCGGGACACTTTTTCGCATGTAGGCGGAGCCTTGCTATAATTAGGGGGTGGGGCATTCGTTTGTAGGTGTGTCACACCCCAGCAGAAAAAAGCGGTGTGCGATGTTTACGCGGGTAGTGGGAGTGGCTTAAATGGGCGTGGCTCAAAGGGGGTGTGGTTAGAGTCTGAGATGAATGAGGGATGAAGGGAGAAAGAAAGAGAGAAAGAAAGAGGGAGGGAAGGAAAGAGAAGGAAGGATGGAGGGACAGCAGGCCCAGATCCTACACCACAATAGAAATGTGTGTATTCCAGAGTTTACCAATCAGCAGATAAAGATACTACAAACATCTGGTGTTAGCTCTTTAATCATCCCGGCACCATGGTTGTTAGGGTGTCAGGATGACTGAAGTGCATTATTTCTATTATTACATTTTAATATAAAATGAAATCATTCAACTCACCATAATGCCGAATCACTGTAAGCCCCAAGTGTGTCACCTGCCACGTCACCTGCCACCAGATGCCATCAGGTGCCCCCAATGGAGTCCTTCCTTACATCAGGCGTACCCAAGTGTGTCACCTGCCACGTCACCTGCCACCAGATGCCATCAGGTGTCCCCAGCGGAGTCCCCCCTTACATCAGGTGTCCCCAGCGGAGTCCCCCCTTACATCAGGTGTCCCCAGCGGAGTCCCCCCTTACATCAGGTGTCCCCAGCGGAGTCCCCCCTTACATCAGGTGTCCCCAGCGGAGTCCCCCCTTACATCAGGTGTCCCCAGCGGAGTCCCCCCTTACATCAGGTGTCCCCAGCGGAGTCCCCCCTTACATCAGGCGTCCCCAGCGGAGTCCCCCCTTACATCAGGCGTCCCCAGCGGAGTCCCCCCTTACATCAGGCGTCCCCAGCGGAGTCCCCCCTTACATCAGGCGTCCCCAGCGGAGTCCCCCCTTACAACAGGCGTCCCCAGCGGAGTCCCCCCTTACAACAGGCGTCCCCAGCGGAGTCCCCCCTTACAACAGGCGTCCCCAGCGGAGTCCCCCCTTACATCAGGCGTCCCCAGCGGAGTCCCCCCTTACATCAGGCGTCCCCAGCGGAGTCCCCCCTTACATCAGGCGTCCCCAGCGGAGTCCCCCCTTACATCAGGCGTCCCCAGCGGAGTCCCCCCTTACATCAGGCGTCCCCAGTGGAGTCCCCCCTTACATCAGGCGTCCCCAGCGGAGTCCTTCCTTACATCAGGTGTCCTCAGCGGAGTCCCCCCTTACAACAGGCGTCCCCAGCGGAGTCCCCCCTTACATCAGGCGTCCCCAGCGGAGTCCCCCCTTACATCAGGCGTCCCCAGCGGAGTCCCCCCTTAACCAGGTGTCTCCTGTCTCGACCGCCATTACTGTTTCCCCTTCCCCGAGGGGGAACAAAATAGAGGCGGAGCCGACCGCGTGGCTGCACAAAAAATTAAGCTGTGGCGCCGCCCACCCCCGCCCCTTTCCATTACAGACAGACCTGCAGCGGGGCGGGGCGGGGGGGTGGCTGGCCGGCCAGCCAAAACACGGATGTAGTACAATAGAAGATAAAGCTGCTGCGGCACCGCCCACCCACGGGGAGACGCGGGGTGTGGGCGGCGCCGCAGCAGCTTTATTTTCTATTGTACTACATCCTGGTTTTGGTCTTCTTTAAAATGGCGGCCGGCGGAGACATTGTCTCCGCCGGCCGTGGACCTCTAGCGGCGTCGGCCCGCGGCGGCCAAAGTCGTGGAAACCGGGAAAAAACGGATTGGCCGGGACATTGGCCGGGACAAAATAAATCCGGGAAAAGGGTTTGAATCCCGGGAATGTCCCGGCCAATCCGTGACTGTTGGCAACTATGCATTACCAGTATATAAACATCATAGCTGTGTAAATTCCAGTATGTAGACACCATAACTTTTGCACAAACCAATATAAAAACTTAGTTTTTTTTTACCAAAGACGTAACAAAATTTACTAAAATTTTAATTTGGCCCAAAATAAAAAACCCAGTGGTGATCAAATACCACCAAAAGAAAGCTTGGTGTGTGTGAAAAAACATTATATAAATTTAATTTGTGTACCGTGTATCATGACTGTGCAATGGCCAGTTAAAGTAGCACAGTACCAAATAGCAAAAATGTCCTGTCATTTAGGGGAAAAAAACTTTCAGAGGTCAAGTGATTAAATGAACAAGCTGCCTAACGTAAATACATGTTAAGACAAAATGCAAAGAAAGTGACCTGGTAAAGAACAGGGACAAAAACTAAACAAAAAAATTATTTACGGT
The DNA here is from genome assembly GCA_029206835.1 of Rana muscosa. Classification (NCBI taxonomy): domain Eukaryota; kingdom Metazoa; phylum Chordata; class Amphibia; order Anura; family Ranidae; genus Rana; species Rana muscosa. Next base: position 170,809,267 of record CM055122.1, on the reverse strand, counting down.
TGCCCAAAATCAGAGATTGCAAGTGCTCCTAAACCAGCGCAAATAGAAAAAGGTAGGACAGGTCTAAAAGATGAATGCTAATTGGTTGCTAGAAGTTACTGCACTTTGGCCACAGCTTTTTATCTTAAAAGAGTAACTCCACATTTTTTGTAGAAAAAAAAAAAAAACATTTCCCTCTGGGTGATCTGTGTGCATTACAATGATTTTAACCACTTCCCTACTGTGCACGAAAACCCCCTTCCTGCCCAAGCCATTTTTCAGCTTTCAGCGCTGTCACACTTTGAAAGACAATTGCGTGGTTGTGCGACGTGGCTCCCAAACGAATTTTGAGGCCTTTTTTTCCCACAAATAGAGCTTTCTTTTGGTGGTATTTGATCACCTCTGCGGTTTTTATTTTTTGCGCTATAAACAAAAGAAGAGCGTCCAGTTTGGAAAAAAAAACACTATTTTTTACTTTTTGCTATAATAAATACCCTTTTTTTTTTTTTTAATAAAATTTTCCTCAGTTTAGGCCGATACGTATTCTTCTACATATTTTTGGTAAAAAAAAAAAAATCGCAATAAGCGCGTATTGATTGGTTTGCGCAAAAGTTATAGCGTCTAAAAAATAGGGGATAGATTTATAGCATTTTTTTTTATTTTTATTAGTAATGGCGGCGATCTGCGATTTTTATTGCGACTGCGATATTGCGGCGGACACAGCGGACACTTTTGACATTTTTGGGACCATTCACATTTATACAGCGATCCCTGCTATAAAAATGCATTGATTACTGTATAAATGTGATTGGCAGGGAAGGGGTTAACCACTAGGGGGCGGGAAGGGGTTAAATATGTTCCCTCAATGTGTTCTTACTGTGGGGGGAGGGGACTGAATGGGGGAGGTGACCGATGGTTGTCCCTATGTACAAGGGACACACCATCGGTCCCCTCTCCCTCACAGGACGTGGATCTCTGTGTTTACACACAGAGATCCACTTTCCTGCTCGTTTCCCGGGCAATCGCGGGTGCCCGGCGGCAATCGCGACCGCCGGGCACGCGCATCGGGGCCTTGTGAACGCGGCGGGCACGCGCCTCCTAGCTCGTTTTAAAAGGGAGGACGTCATATGACGTCCTCCCAGAACGAGAGTGTCCTCCGCCCGCCGTCAATTGACAGTGGGCGGGGTCAAGTGGTTAAACGTTTTTGCAGATGCCTACCTTTTGTTACTATGAAGAAATCCCTGTGTGTTTGTCTGTGTCCATGTGGTAAGTGAAACTAATGGGAGTGGTTTCATAATTATCAACCAGCTGCTGCACTTGCAGGGCGCCAATGAGGAAAATTGCAGGGTCTGCAAGCATCCCTTTAGATGTGATTTCCTATTAGGAGTATCTCACTGTACACAGAAGCTCAAAAACGGTCGTTTTTAAAGTAGCAGAAAAAGCTAGCTTTTATCAGCGTTTTTTTACTAGCTGTTATTAGCGTTTTTCAGTGTAGCATTTTTTCGTTTTTCTTTTTTTTTCTCAATGGACCAAAAAACGCTAAAAAACGCTCGCGGCCAGCGTTTGAGCGTTTTTCTCTGCCGAAAAACGGCACTTTGAACGCAAATTTCTTGCGTTCAGAAAAAAGCCCATTAACTCCGCTGCTCATTAAAGTTAAAAAACGTTATGTGTACATGAACACACAGGCTAACATAGAGTGCAGTTAATGGGCTTTTTTAAAAAAACGTCAAAACGCCAATAAACTGCAGTTTATCAGCTTCTGTGTACATGGAGCCTAAAAATGACATTTTTGTTGCAGGGGATGCCCAAAATCTGACTTGCATCTTAGTGCAGACTTTTGGGAAAATCAGTGAGCCAATCACACAAGCAGGAAATGAGGTTTATGGGGGGTGTTCTGCACACATTCTGTGTACAGAACACCTCCAGGTAGCCATATTGCATTTTACAGAAAATTACAGAGCTGCATATTGAAAAGGAAAGGTAATTTTTAATAATATTCAATTACTTGTGTCACAATTGTATATTCTATATAAAAAAAATAATGATTTTCAATTTTTTCCCACAAAAGTGGAGTTACCCTTTAACCACTTCCATACCAGGTCATTGTAAAATGACGCCGGCAGGAACCCTCTCTCCCTCTGGGTTGACGTCATATGACGTCCTGGGTTTGTGGGGGAATATCTGAATGATGCCTGCAGCTAGAGGCATCATTCAGATATCCTTCTCTTTAGCCGGCGATTCTTCGCACCATAAGAACGATCATAGCGGCGGTTCCGCCGCTTGATCGTTCTTATAGGCTGCGGGAGGGGACACCCACCCCTCCCGCCGCCATCTGGTGGGTGCTTCTCCGGGCTCTCCCGTGCCAGAGAAATAATTGTCTGGCGCCGGTGGTCACATGACGAGCATAGAGATGACTGGTGACCAGATGGTCACCAGTCATCTCTATGACCGTCGGAGGCCCGGGCACGATGTGATGACATGACAGCAGAGGGGGGGCCGAGAGACAGAGGGGGGGGCCGAGAGACAGAGGGGGGGCCGAGAGACAGAGGGGGGGCCCGAGAGACAGAGGGGGGGGCCGAGAGACAGAGGGGGGGGGCCGAGAGACAGAGGGGGGGGCGAGAGACAGAGGAGGGGTCTGAGAGATAGTAGGGGGGTAAGAGATAGTGGGGGGGTAAGAGATAGTGGGGGGGTAAGAGATAGTGGGGGGCTGAGACAGACCACATAGCACTGTCCCTTTCTGCAGTCCCTCCTCTGCTCATCTCCCGCTGTCTCAGTGTTCTGGCATGTTTGTGTAGGATGCCAGGTACCTGATGGCCAGCAGCGGCAGCGCAGAGTCTCCCTCTTGATCCGGGGGGTGCTCTCGCTGCTCTGCTCCTTACAGCAGCACATGTTCTCTTCCTCCGGGATCCCAGTCAGCCTGCCCTCTGGCCCAGGCCGCATGGTTCCTGGAGCAGAGAGGAGGTGAAGGAATCGAGGTTCTGGGAGCGCCGGTATGGCCGCGTTCACTCCTGTTCGCCTCTTTGGTGGTCAGGGAGGGGGTGGAGCTCTTTTCCCTCCTCTGCTTTTACATCCAACTGCCCTCCTCGCTGACCACCTTCCCCGAATCCCCGTCGCTGTTTGCTGCCACGCACTGTGACAGGTATCATTCATGACCTCAATGTAACCGTTTTGGGAAACTAATAAGTTTTGCTCTGCTTTAATGAGTATGCCTGATAATTCAATTCCAAGGAAAAAAAATGGATTTTGCTTTCAGCTCCACAACCAAATTAACTAAATAGGTGAGCATTCACCTAACAAATATATAATGTAGTTGTGAAACAACAATGCTTTAACAAAAAGACTGTACATAAAAGTATTGTTTAGCACAAAGCACAGGGCACCAGATCCTGGTGCAGCCGAAAAGTTAATACTGAAAACCTAATAATGAGTTAAGTTAAATTTTAAAGAAGGAAATTATGGGCTCTATACAAAAACAGCTGAAACCTCAATACACAGCAGCAGAAAACATTAGTTTTCCGCTGAAGATCTGCAGGGAGCAGGGAAGCGGTCGATAGATCCTTAAATTGGAAGCAATAGTCGTTCTTCTGTCCCAAGTTGGCAGCTGCTGCATTTGCAGACCTGGTTCATTATTTACCCATAATGACCATCAAGCTCCAGTCAAAGTCAGATCACAACAACTGTCAGCAGCCCTTTTAATTAGCCTTGTTTGAATTCAGATAAATATCACAATAGCCGAGCTTCTGCTGAAAAAGCAACAGAATGCAGCAAGGGCCAGATTTATCTGCCATTGGAGTGCAAAGCATTGTGAAAGAATTCTAAAGGAAGATGGATGGCTGGGACAGAACATGCCACTTAACCAGTATACGTAACTGGTAATACAGGCACACACACACACACACACACACACACACTGGTAGTTAAATGCCGATTAAAAAATAAATAAATAAAAAAAAGGAAAGGCAAATATTTAAATACAGCAATTTCAATTCAACCTTCTATTAAAATGCATATGCTGTAACTCACTGCAAAACACGCAAAAATTATATATATATATATATATATATATATATACACATATACATATACACACACATACACACACACACACACACACACAGAAGTGAGTACACTCCTCACATTTTTGTAAATATTTTTTTTTTTTGTAAATATATTATTAGATCTTTTCATGTGACAACACTGAAGAAATGACACTTTGCTACAATGTAAAGTAGTGAGTGTACAGCTTGTATAACAGTGTAAATTTGCTGTTCCCTCAAAATAACTCAACACACAGCCATTAACCGCTTCTGGACCGCCCACCGTACATATACTGCAGCAGGGCGGCTAAGTTGCGCAAAATCACATACCTGCAAGTGATTTTGTGCACGCAGTGTAGGGGGCGCGCACGCACCGCTCCAGCAGTGAATGGACATAGAGAGAGCCAATCAGCGGGTCCGGCAGCCAAGATCCGCCGATCGTTACCAGTTGACACAGAGCAGTGGTGTGCCTATGTAAACAAGGCACACCGCTGATTTTCCAGTGAGGAAAAGAGATCTTCTGAAACACGATCTCAGTTTTCCTCCAGTCTAACACTCCCCCCCTCCCAGTTAGAATGCACCTCCCCAGGACAGGCTTAACCCCTTGATCACCCCCCTAGTGTTAACCTCTTCCCTGCCAGTGTCATTTATACAGGGATCAGTGCTTTTATTTTTTATACTGATCAATGTATTGGTGTCACTGGTCCCCAAAAGTGCCACTTGAGGTCAGATTTGTCCGCCACAACGTTGCAGTCTAAAAATCGCAGATCGCCGTCCTAACTAGTAAAAAAAAAATTAAAATATGCCATAAAATCTAACCCATAGGTTTGTAGACGCGATAACTTTTGTGCAAACCAATCAATAAAACGCTTGATAGGATTTTTTTTTTTACAAAAATATGTAGCAGAATACATATTGACCTAAAAACTGACCTACTGTCATGACACAATGTCCTGATGTCACAATGGAGGAACCTTGAATTTTGTTTTGGCTGAAAAACAGGAACGTGGCGTGCTTCCTATCCAAATCGAATGCGATTTCCCCCACCGCTCGTGTGTGTGTATAGAAAGGGAAAGCGCCATCTATTGGGCAGTTTATTAAAACAAAAATGTTAGAACCTAGTACATATCTGGCCAAATCACGACTGCTGGAGGTGCTCACAGGGCTGGAGATGTAGAAGTGGTCCGCTCTCAAGCTGACATCACTTTCGACCTATACCTACGGGGTCTCAGAAATTCTCCTCCAGCCATGTGAGCACCTCCAGCAGCTGTGATTTGCCATCATCAGCGGGACCGGGACACTCATGCATATATTTTTTATTTGACCAAATATGTACTGTGAGTTCTAACCTTTTTAATAAACTGTCTGCTAGATGGTGCTCATCCCTTTACACACACACACACACACACACACACACACACACACACACACGAGGAGTGGGGGAAATTGCATGCAATTAGGACAGGAATCCCGCCACATTTCTGTTCAAATTTCATGCGACTTATTGCAGTGTGATTTGCGCCAATTTTTTTTTAACGGAAATTGTACCGCAAAGTATCGGTACTCGGAATCAGCGAGTACTTGAACAAAAGATATCAGCCGATAAAAAAAAAAAAACAACAGTATTGGTGCAACCCTACTTTCCATACCCTATTTTTATTTTCCTCCCCATTGTTCTCATGGTGGCCCATTTCCACTAAAGGCAGATGAATCTCCCTTTACTTCCTGGAACTCTGCCTAGAACTCAGGTCCTGCCTTCTGGACCGCGGGACAGGAACTTCCCAGGATACAGCCAAGGAGCCTACACTAAACATCTATACTACGGTCACATCTAAGTAAATGTTTAACTACTTAATTTTCAGCTCTGACACTTCTCTCCTACATGTAAAAATCTACTCTTTTTGTGCTACAAAAATGACCGTACTTGCAGCGGCGAATTTTGATTCACTAAAATCAAAAGTGGGAGGACAACTTAAAACAAGCCAATTAGAGCCTTGGGCTCCAATCACGTACTTGCGTGAAATTGATGGACCCAATTAGACATTTTTTAGTCCAGCGTCCCGCACAGTGCACTGCACACACATAGAAATAAATCATTCTAAGTAAATGATAATCTGAAAAAAAGTTATATACCAAGAAACAATGGGAGTTTGGAGGGGCAAAAAAATCTATTGAAATTCATATTACAAAATTAAAAAAGTTATTGTTAAACAGTTAAAAAGGAGAACTGGGTTTTTTTTTGTTTTTTGTTTTTTAAATATGGAGCAGGAAAAGCCCTGTGGTCACAATACAAAAGAATGGTTGCCGCTACATGTTTCACCACAATCCTGACTTCTTCTGGAGCTTTTGTAGGACCTTAGTACAATATCACCCTTTAATTGATCAAGGTTCCAGTCCTCAGAGCCCGACCAAGAGGTTCAATGAGGTGTCAGTGTGCCATAAATGAGGGGGGGGGGGACAATAACCCTGTAATCACACCCTGTTATGGTAAGAAAGTAATGAATAGGCGGATAATTATATCACTCCCAGAGTGTATACGTCATATACTGGTTGTAAGCTTCCAGGGGGACAGTGCCATCTAAGCACTTCCTTCTTTGAAGATAACCGTATTCCCTTGCTTAGTATCAATATGATACCATTAAGCCAGGCAAGATCAATATAATTAGTCTGTCCCAAGGGAGTATCCCTTTTCAACAATTAGCCGTGGCGGTGCCAAGATGGCACTGTCCCCCTGAAGCTAACAACCAGTATATCAAGTATACACTCTGGGAGTGATACAATTATCAGCCTATTAATTCATTGACTTCTTACCAAAACAAGGTGCGATTACAGGGTTATTGTTCCCCCCCCCCTCATTTATGGCACACTGACACCTAATTGGACCTTTTGGCGGGTCCCGAGGACTGAAACCTTGATCATTTTAAGGGTGATATTGTACGAAGGTCCTACAAAAGCTCCAGAAGAAGCCATGATTGTGGTGAATCATGTAGAGGCAACCATTCTTTGTATTGTGACCACAGGGCTTTTCCTGCTCTGGTTTAAAATAAAAATAAAAAAAATAAAAATACTTTCTCCTTTTAACAGTTTGTCGAATAACATTTTGAATTTTGTAATATCAAATTTCAATTGATTTCTTTGCACCTCCAAACTCCCATTACTTCTTGGTATAGGATTTTTTTTTAATTCTCCAGTCTCTAAGACTAAACGTATTTTTTTAAACGATAATATGACTAACATTTTTTAACGTTAAGATGTTAAAAAATATTAGTCATATTATCATTTATTTAAAAATAAATTGTGCCATTAATTTTGGGGGGGGGGCGGTGCCCCTTCACCCCTTATGCAGAGGCCCTATAGAATAAAATGATGGTGTTGCAATTTTTTTTATTTCACACAGTATTTACACAGTGGTTTTTCCAAACACAATTTTTGGGGAAAAAATACACTTACACTAATGAATTTTATTGCACATAAAACAGGAAATACTTTGCTTGCTTTACCCATTCCTATAGGCCTATTTCTGACATTTGTTGTTTACAAGTTAAAATCAGTATTTTTTGCTAGAAAATTACTTAGAACTCTATAACACACACATTATATATATATATATATATATATATATATATATATATATATATATATATATATATATATATATTTAGCAAAGACTCTGGAGAATAAAATGGCGCCCACTGCAGTGCCCTCATAGCAAGTCAGCTGCTATGGGGGCACAATCCTGAGCCACACTGTATGCCTCCATAGACACACAAACACACAGCATGGCTCGGCCCCGCCACACTTTTTCCTCATAGGATTTGATTGACAGCAGCAGCAGCTAATGGCCCTCGCTGCTGCCTGTGTGTGCTGTGAGAACAGGAAGCGATCCACTGCAAAATGGGCACAGCATTGGATTGAGAAAGGACTCCAGTAAGTGTTTAGGGAGGGGGCGATAAAATTACTGGAACTTTTCTTTTACCTCGATTCAGGGAATGCTTTAAGGTAAATATCTGGACTTTAAAATTCCCTTCTCTCTGCGTTGACATTGTAAAAGACAGGCATGGTGTTCTAATCACTAAAAAGTGGGCACTTTATCACTTCTGAATTATATTCAAGTCTATCAGAAGAAAAACATTAGAAGAAAAAGTACCAGGATATTTGGGGAATGAGGCATCCCCAGAGTCCAAGCAAACTGAAATCATCTGCATTTCATAGTAGAAAAATGAGCAAGTAGCACATATTACAAAGCACAGCAATGAACAATTCACATCTCACGAGCAGTTTGCAATGTTGTCCATCCTTTGCATGTTAGAAGCATATCTTTTAAGCTCAAGTAGAAAGAACTGGAATGCTCACTACAACATTCATGTAGGTTCCTACACATCATTCAGGTATAGCGGCCATTGCCTGTCTAGTCCATAATCACTCTACACCATTTTAAACATAAGCAAATGTGAAAAGTCATACCACAAAATATTGTATTTTCTACATAGGAACAGCATTGAGGGTAAGCAAGTTAATTATTCCTCATCATCAGTAATTATGATTAGATGAACACAGTTTCCGATAATAAATGGCTGTAATGATGGAGAGCTCCATCCCAAGAAATGCAGTGTTACATTAGCATAACTGTGCATGCAACCAACACAATACTGCTGCTTCTGCAAGCTTGTCATTGAATGATTAGTTAGGAATGCATAATTACCAAAAAGCACACTGTAATTTGTTAGTTACTGTGACAGTTCTAGTTCATTAGGAGTCGATTACCACATAGTGCCCTCTAGTGTTCGAAATGCCTGCATGACATCTTGCCTGGTGTAGCAAAGAACTGCATGACGTGTAGCAGTTCACTGGAAAATACTTTGCATCTTGGTTACATTTCAAGCTCCCTGCAGCTACAACAAAAAATGATCAGCGTGTGAAACAAAACAACAATATTTCCTTGTAGCAATAAAAAAAGAAATCCTAAAGTTCACTGCTATTATAGTATTCCATGAATACCAAATAATACACTGCTGTCTGATTTACTAGAAAATGCAACTTGCGGGAAAAAGAACCAAGAAATAGAAAAAAAATAAAATAATGCTATACTACTATGCAAGCAAAATGTGAACATTTGAAGATCTGAAGTATCCATGCAGGCAAGTATATCCCCCTGGAAGATGGGATTTCACAAAGTGGGTTCATGAGGGACTCTGCAAAGACCTATCAGTGTTGGAAATATTACAGGCTTTCCCTGTTGCTGAGCATGTTCATATCTCATGGCAAGAATTCTAAAAGAAAAAATTAGCAAAAAACAGCAAGCAACCCATAGCAAACAATCAGAAATGATTATTATGATTACCTAAAAGTACACAATATCCAGGTTATTTGAGCAAGTTTGCAAATGTAACCTTTCACTTTTTTTTTTCACTACCCCTGCTGTTCTGAGAAATCTACTGCAATCCTACGCATTTCCCCAGTTTTAAAGGTCCTTACTTCTGTTGAAGATGTATGACAATATTTCAGGTACAAAAGGAAAAAATAGAAAATAAAAATCCCTTCAATTCCCCAAGATGCGCATGCTCATGGTCCCCCTTTTCAGGGATGCTCTCACAAGACAGAATAGCAGTTTGCTTGTCTTGTGCGTCTCTAAAATTATTTTGTTTAACCGTTCATCTGCCAGCTGCTGACATCTCCAGGAAGGCTTGGGAATTAGAAGTGCGTAGTATTGAGCATGCGTCAACCAGCATGTTTTTCTTTAATCCCAGGAGGCACACATTCTTTATATAAGCAGTCTGCTATGGCTTGCTGCATTTTGCACAGCAGAACTGGTCTATGCTATGCCCTAGAAAAAGGCTTTCAAGCCTAATAGTTGGAAAAGAATAGCATAATGCATTTGGGGGAAAAAAAAAAAAAAAACACCGATATACTAAATATAAAATCCTACATCCCTTTCCTTTTTATTTCTTAACTAGCTACATATATTACTTGTCATCACATGGAAGATTTATTTGCAGCCAGTATAGACTAGTATTTAAAGGAAACATGCGCCCATTAAATGATTGTGTTGTGTCATTTTTTTCTCCTCCTGCACTACCAAATACAAGAAGCAGCAAAGTGTTCTCGGTGATGATTTAATAGTGGCTGCTTAATGAGTTGGTCTTCCTGTAGCAAATGAATCACTATTTAATGCTATTATCAACAGTTCATGACCCGCCAGCATGAAATGTCAACCTGATGAATCTAAACGCTGCTGACCTTAGAACAGAAAGTTACCCCATCGGAGAGAAAGTCTTATTAGGCTCCACAGCTTAGCAATGGGACACGTCAGGGACATGGACCTTACAGGGAACTGGCAGCCATTCACTTCAGCTCTGAATGTATGAAAATGTATTATATATATATATATACACACACACACACACACACTCAAGTATAAGCTGACCCGAGTATAAGCCGAGGTAACCAATGTTACCACAAAATACTGGGGAAACTTACTGACTCGAGTATAAGCCGAGGGTCAACAATGCCTATTTGCACGCCTCACTGTGCCCATTGCAACTTCACCAAGCCAATTGTCACTGCCCATTGCCACCTCACTGTGCCCATCCTCACTGTTCCCCTAAAATTTAAATTGAACATTGTAAATTGTACCTGAAAAAAAATTTGAGAGGCTGCGGCGTCCATTGTTTAAAACTCGCGGTCTCTTCCTGGTCCCTTCCGTGATAGGCATTTTCTAAGCAGACACAGTTCCGCCTATCACGAACGTTCTCTCATCCTCAGTTTCCCAGCAGACGTCCGTGATTGGCGGAACACTGAACACAGTGTCTGCTGGGATGGGTGAGGATGAGAGAACGTTCGTGATAGGCGATTCTCAGCAGACACAGTTCCGCCTATCACGGAAGGGACCAGGAAGAGACCGCGAGATTTAAACGATGGACGCCGCAGCCTTTCAATTTTTTTTCCAGGTACTATTTACAATGTTCAATTTCGCTGACTCGAGTATAAGCCGAGGGGGGGACTTTCAGCCCAAAAAAAAAGAAGGGCTGAAAATCTCGGCTTATACTCAAGTATATACGGTAGACACATATACACACACTTATTTATTCCTTTCCCTGCTGTATCTTATTTTTGCTGCCCCCCCCCCCACTACATTGTAAAGCACTGCTGTAAACTGTTGGTACTATATAAATATATATATATAGTGAAAGCCCAAAAACATTCATTATTTGTGCAGCATCAATTCAAATTGATTTCTTGCTGAGCAAGATATTTTTTAGTGCGACTAAAAGCATAACAGAAAAGAAAAAAAAAAAAAAAATCACACACATATCCCCAATGCAAAATACTGCAAAAAGTGTGTGTTTGTAGGCTACATCTATAATCCAAGCAAAATGTGATTCAATTTTCTTCCTCTGGCTGTGCCTTTTGGGAAATATACATATTGCCTATTTGTTTTTTCCCCCATATATGTGTTTTAAATATTTGGTGAATTGAGTATTTCTTCTCTTCCATTTCAGTGTTATAAAAACAAGGAATACAGTTTCTCTATAATTCTTTACTTTGGCTCAGAGGGTTTTTATTGGATTCAGAATTTGGTTATTTTCTGTCAGTCATTCTCACATGAAACTTATGGATATCATATAGCAATATATTACCGTATATACTCGAGTATAAGCCGAGTTTTTCAGCACATTTTTTTGTGCTGAAAATGCCCCCCTCGGCTTATACTCGAGTCACCTTTTTGCACCTGATCTCCTGGATTTTGGGGACCCGGTACCGGCCGGCCGTAGGTCCCCTGGACCCCAAACTTGGCACACATGTAGCCCCTCTTCCTCTAAAAGTGTGCAAAGTTTGTTGTCCGGGGGACCTACAGCCGGGGAGTACAGATTTTTGAAAGCCGGGCACCCCTTCCATAGACTCCCATGTTAAATGGTCATTTCTCCGGTGACTTTGGGGACCCGGTACCAGCCGGCCGTAGGTCCCCTGGACCCGAAGCTTGTTGTCTGGGGGACCAACGGCCGGGGAGCACTGATTTTTCAAAGCCGGGGACCCTTCTATAGACTCCCATGTTCAACGTCAGTCTAGTCATGGGCACAGTGAGGCATGGGCACAGTGAGGCATGCAGATGGACACCCTAGGCTTATACTCGAGTCAATGTTTTCCCATTTTTTGGGGGTAAAATTAGGTGCCTCGGCTTATATTCGGGTCGGCTTATACTCGAGTATATACGGTACTTTATTTGCACAAATATACTGTTGATGTATTTCTAAACATACACAAAAATATGTCATAATGCTATCCAAGTGTTCTCAGAGCAGCTTTAAATGTTGCAAGAAGAACCAATACCTGTAAATGCTCTCACTAGCGCTGGGCATATCAAACACAATTTGTGATTTTTACTTTGGTTTTAATAAATTTAAATAAATGTGAGAGCTATTGCACCACAAAAAGTTTCTGCTTCACAGTATGCAAGGTTAAAAAGAGAAGAAGATTTTGTTCATGAACATGCTGAAAAGAACTTGGAGTAAGACGAAGCGTACACCAGTTTTGAAATGTTTATTAAAAAACTTTAATGACCCATTTATCGTGGTCACTGTTATCTAGTGAGTGATATCTCAGTAAGTTGAAGCTGGAGGGATCAGTGTGTGTGGATGTCAATGAGCATTACATTTATATTATGGCTTTTTGTAATGCACGCTGGTACTTTTATTATTGTGTAAACAATTTAAAATTACTAGCACTGTGATATTTAAAACACAAAAAAAACAACACATTACTGTATATAGCTGGGTAACTTTATATTAAAAATGCTATATATGTTTTGTTTAATTGTATTACTTGTATAAAAAAAAAAAAAAAAAGGAAAAAAAGCTTTAATTTTCAAAAAAACACGATTCCATTGTCGAATACAATTTTCTATTGTCTTAGCTGAGCTTAAATATTTACAGCTACATTCAAGCCAGCCATTCAACTGAGTGTGTTTTCAACAGAAAAAAAAAAAAAAAAGAAGAAGAAGTATAGCAAATAAACAAACATAGCATATACAATAGCTACATAAACCATACTGTAATTAAAAGTCATTAAAGTGGTTCTAAAAAGGTATATATATTCTTTACCATAATGCATTCTTTGCATTAATGTAAAACACCTTCTGCATGCAGCCCCCCCCCCCCCCCACACACACTTACATAAGCCCAATCACAAACCCACAATCCAGCACTGTGCACAAGAGCCGCAGTTCTCCCCCTCTCCTTAATGGCCAGAGGCAGCAGCGGGAGCCACTGGCTATTAGAGCCAGTGAGCAAGGCCAAGCTGCATTCTGTGTTTCAGAGCCCACACGAGTGCCCCAAAGCAAGCGGCTTGCTATGAAGGCAAGGCACTGGGGGGGGGGGGACTCTAGATGAGGAGGATTGAGGCTGCTCTGTGCAAAACCACTGCACAGAGCAGGCAAGTATAACAGGTTTGCTATTAAAACAAATAGGTTTACAATTGCTTTAAAATTACAATTCCTTTTCAGCCACTGTCATTTTCTATAAAATTCAATGCAATATGGCAAATTGGAGGCCTTTTGTACAGTTTATGCTGATAAGATGCTCAGGTTTGCGACAGCAGTAATATTCATTTTCTTTATTTGTCCAACCTCATCTTATCTTAAATTATAAAATGTATTCCTGTTTAGGACCTCATGATAAAACACACTGTACCAAAGAAAGGGTAAAATTTAAATTGAGAGAAGGCCTTTAAAAATGAAAAAGGAGTTACTTTTTAGTAAAAGTAATTTAACTACAAATATAGAAACACCTAATAATAGGATTTTTATAACAGCTTACCTGTAAAATCCTTTTCTTGGAGTACATCACGGGACACACAGCGGCATAGTCATTACTATGTGGGTTATATAGATACCTTCAGGTGCTGGCACTGGCAACTTCCAAAACCTTAAGTACCCTCCCCTATATAAGCCCCTCCCATCCGGGAGTACCTCAGTTTTGTAGCAAAGCAATAAAGTGTCCCCAAAAGAGGGGTGGGAGCTCTGTGTCCCGTGATGTACTCCAAGAAAATAGGATTTTTATAACAGCTTACCTGTAAAATCCTTTTCTTGGAGTACATCACGGGACACAGAGCGACATAGTCATTACTAATGGGTTATATAGATACCGTCAGGTGCTGGCACTGGCAACTTCCAAAACCGGAAGTACCCTCCCCTATATAAGCCCCTCCCATCCGGGAGCACCTCAGTTTTGTAGCAAAGCAATAAGTGTCCCCAAAGAGGGGCGGAAGCTCTGTGTCCCGTGATGTACTCCAAGAAAAGGATTTTACAGGTAAGCTGTTATAAAAATCCTATTTTCTTTCTCGTACATCACGGGACACAGAGCGACATAGTCATTACTAATGGGATGTCCTAAAGCAATGCCAAATGAGGGGGGGGATACACCATATATAAGCTGAGCGCTATCAGACATGAGGATCTTTTGCGGCCTGCAACACACTGCGCCCAAAGGCGACATCCTCCTGACTTCTAACGTCCACCTGGTAGAACCTAGTAAACGTGTGAACTGAAGACCATGTTGCGGCCTTACAGATTTGAGCCAGGGAGGCCTGGTGATGCACTGCCCATGAAGTTCCAACTGCTCTCGTGGAGTGCGCTCTAACTTTGAACGGAGGCGGTCTCCTTCTCAAGCCATAAGCTTGCATAATGACCTGTCGAATCCACTTGGCTAAAGTAGATTTTGACGCTGCCTGACCCTTTCTGGGGCCTTCCGGCAGAATAAACAAAGTATCCGTTCTGCGAATCTGAGCAGTGGCTTTTAGATAAGCTTTAACTGCTCTTACTACATCCAAAGAATGCAATAACTTTTCCTCTACCGAAGTAGGTTTGGGGAAAAAAGAAGGAAGAACCACATCTTGGTTCAAATGAAACCTCGATACCACCTTAGGAAGAAAGGCTGGATGAGGACGTAACACTACTCTGTCCTTATGGATAACCAGATATGGCTCCTTACAGGACATAGCTGCTAATTCCGATACTCTTTTAGCCGAACAAATGGCTACTAGAAAAATCAATTTCCTGGTGAGAAGCACCAAGGAAATATGCTGTAATGGTTCAAATGGTTGTTTCTGTAGAACCGACAGAACCAAGTTTAGATCCCATGGACATATGGGAATATTAACCGGAGGGCTAATACGCATCACTCCTTGTATAAAGGCTTTGACTAGTGAATGCGAAGCCAAGGGCCTTTGAAAAAATATTGACAAGGCCGAAATCTGACCCTTGATAGTACTCAAGGCAAGCTTCCTATCTACAGCCCACTGTAGGAAGTCCAGAATCCTACCTATTACGTACTTATGTGGATGCCATTTCTTGGCCTCACACCACGCGATGTACGCCTTCCAGATTCTATAGTAGATCTGCCTGGATACCGGCTTCCTGGCATTGATCATGGTAGATACCACAGCATTAGAGAGCCCTCTCTTTTTTAGAATGTGGGCTTCAATAGCCAGGCCGTCAAACCTAGGGCTGGTAAGGAAGGGTGGTATATCGGTCCTTGCGAAAGCAGGTCCGGACGACGTGGGAGAGTCCAAGGACTCCCCACTGAAATTTTACAATCTCCGCGTACCACGCTCTTCGGGGCCACGCTGGAGCCACCGGAATCACTGGTTTCTTTTCTACCCTGATTCTGCGGAGTAATCGAGGTAACCATTGTGGCGGTGTGAATGCATATATCAGCTTGAACTGATCCCAAGGGAACACTAGGGCATCTGAGCCGCAAGCTAGGGGATCCCTTGTCCGAGAGACAAACCTGTCCCCCTTTGCGTTGAATCTGGATGCTAGAAGATCTACATCCGATGTTCCCCACCGCTGACATATTGTCCAGAAAACCTCGGGGTGAAGGGACCCTTCCTCTGGGCCTAATTGCTGGCGACTTAGAAAGTCCGCCCGACTCCTGGTGCCCCCCTGATGATTGATATATGCCACTGCTGTGGCATTGTCTGATTGAATTCTGACAGGGGACCCTTGGAGTTTGGATGTCCATGCTACTAGGGCATACCGGGCTGCTCGTATCTCTAAGAGATTGATGGGCAGGGCCTTTTCTGCATCCGACCATCTGCCCTGGAGAGACTATTGCTCCAGTACTGCTCCCCAGCCTATAAGGCTGGCATCTGTAGTGACCACCTTCCAAGAAATCGGACTGAAGGATTTCCTTTTTTCCAGATTCTGGGGAACCAACCACCAACGGAGGCTCTTGCGAACGGAAGGGGACAAGGACATTGTAAGTCTAGGGCCTGAACTTTTTTGTTCCAGGCTGACAGTATGGCCCCTTGCAAATTCCTTGAATGGAATTGACCGTAGGGTACTGCTTCGAATGATGCCACCATTTTTCCCAGCAGCCTCATATACAGGCGTATGGATGGCTGTCTTTTTTGTACCCACTAAGTGGATCAAATCTTTCAAAGACAACACCTTTCCTCGAGGCAAGAATATTTTTCTCTGGCCTGAATCCAACCTTAGCCCCAAGTATTCCAGACTTTTGACTGGTTTTTAGGGCTGACTTGTCTCGGTTGATAATCCAACCGTGAGATTCCAGATACTTGATTGTCTTGTGAACGACCAAGTCTAGTTTTTTCACTGAGTGGTCTATCAGCAACAAGTCATCCAGATATGCCATTATCATTACACCTTGTGTTCTTAGATTGGCCAATAAAGGGCCAGAATTTTTGTAAACACTCGTGGTGCTGTGGCCAAACCGAAGGGTAAGGCTCTGAACTGAAAATGGCGCCCTTCTACTGCAAAGCGTAGAAATTTTTGGTGGACTGGAAAGATGGGAATGTGCAAATAAGCATCTTTGATGTCGATCGCGGCTAACCAATCCTCCCCTTGTAGGGCAGTGGCCACCGATCGGATCGACTCCATCGGAAAGTCCTGATATACAGGAATTTGTATAGCCCTTTTAGAATTAATATGGGCCTCCCGTCCGCGTTTGCTTCGGGACTGTAAAGAGGTTTGAGTAAAATCCGAACCCTCATTCTTCCAGGGGAACCTCCATAATTACTCCTTGGAGCAATAGTTGTTCTAGTGCCAACAGGAGGGACTCTCTCTTCCGGGGATCCCTTGGCACGTTTGACCTCAAAAATGGGAAGGAGGAGAGTCTTTTAACTCCAAACTGTATCCCAAACCTACTGCGGAGAGCACCTATCTGTCTTGATCGTGTCCCGCCAGGTCTCTTGCGAACAACTGGAGTCCTCCCCCCCACCCGACTGAGTGGGGGCTTCAATGAATTTAACTTTGGGGGAGGTTTTGTACCTCCCCTGACCCAGGGTTTCTCATTACCCTGCTACTGTCCCTGTTTTTTACCCCCGGGATTTGACCGAGGAGGCCGTCGGAACTGTTACACAGCCGATGCCCCAGGGACTGGAGAAGCAGGCCTCTTAAAGAGGGACCTCTAACTCTGTTTTTAACCGGCAAGAGCGTATTTTTACCGCTGGAAATTTTCTGGATATATTTGTCCAGGTTTTCCCTGAATAAGCGTTCACCATGAAATGGGACGCTAACCAGCCATTCTTTACAGGGAGCTTCAGCAGACCAGTTTTTGAGCCATAGGAGCCTACGCATATGTCGGGGTGAAGGGACCCCTATAGACAGCGTAAGGCGGGAGGCCTGATGGACTGAATCCTTTATGGCATCAACCGCAAAGCCTAAGGCTCTAGGTAGATCAGCTAGGGCAAAGCCTGCTGATCTGTCAAGTCCCTCAAGACCTGTTTCAACTGATCCTTCACTGCTTAGCAGACCCCAATAGCTGCTACTGCTGGTTGTATCACCAAGCAGATTTTCATAAGGACTCCAATCTTTTATCTATTGGGTTCTTGAACATTTGGACATTATCCACTGGACATGTCAGTGATTTATACATACAAGAGATGGCTGCGTCCACTGTAGGGACCTTCCATTTTTTTTTTTTTGATGAACTTATCCTCCATGGGATAGACCACCGGAAATCTCTTGGGGGAATAAATATTTTCTCAGGACGTTCCCAATCCTGGTAAATGAGCCCTTTCAGTAAAGGGTGAAGTGGAAAAGAACAGACAGTCTGGGGGCTTCTAGCGACCCCAACGAGGATACAATAGTGGTTGATGGTTCCGCAAGGTGCATTTTTAAATGCTGATCGGACCATGTTAGTCACAGACTTAACCCATAATCTTTCAGCTTGAGATGCTGAGAAAAGGTTCCCCCACTGTTGATTCCTCTATAACAGAATCAACCTCATCCTGATCCCCTTCAGGCAGGTCGATCCCTGTATGGGACTGTTGCTCTGCTAACAGGCACTCTGAAGGAGGAGACGGAGATCGGGCGTGCTTTCCCTGACAGGGAGGCAGCGATAAATGTTGACAATCTCTCTCTAATCCTCCCAGAGCTGAGGAAAAAACCTCCTCTGTTACATACACAGGAGCAGGTGAACTGAGGACAGCCACAGTACCAAGTACCCCTGCGGGGTCTCTACGGTCACTTACCTCTGAACTTCAGGGGAGACTGGTGCAGCAGAAGTATGCCCAAGATCCTCCGAGCCCGATGAGACCCCCTTCGCTTCCTGGAAGATTCAGTTCCGGAGCTTCTGGACGGCATATTCCTAAGCCTAAAGCTGAGGTATTCCAGCCGTAATACACCACTTTTACTGAGAATAGTCTAGCACAATTGCTGCTATATCACAGCTGGTGTCTACTAATGTGCCTTTCTAGGGGATGCCTGTATCAACCGCTTGCTGTATGCCCTTTTTTTAAATGTTGCCAGCTCTGTCTCTGTACTTCATAGCCAGCTCACCACACAAAACTGTGGTTTTTACATGCTGGGACGCCCGCACATGCGCAGAAGCGCTGCGGCGCACACAGAGCGTCATCCCCCAGGCTCCGCCCCCTTTCCTGGCTCACCTCTATATACA
Organism: Rana muscosa; assembly: GCA_029206835.1. Taxonomy (NCBI): domain Eukaryota; kingdom Metazoa; phylum Chordata; class Amphibia; order Anura; family Ranidae; genus Rana; species Rana muscosa. Next base: position 170,790,336 of record CM055122.1, on the reverse strand, counting down.
GAGGCGCGTGCACGCGCGCGGCCACGTGCGCCTTCGGCGCTAATTTTGAAAAATGGAGACTAGGGACAAGAGCCAGGGCCCCTCTTTGCCGCAGGCCGGGGGATGGACGAGCATTGCAACATGGCAGAGGAAGCAGTTTCCCATAAGAGAACTCACCATCTGCCTGGACTTGCTCTGCTGAGAAGAAACTAGTCCACATGACAAGAAAACATTCCACAGCGGCCTCTAGTGGACAAACACAGGTACCGCAGTCTAATATCTTAAATATATATAAAAAAATTTTTTTTTTTTTTTTTTTTTTTTTTTCTTGACCACCATTAAAAATTATTACATTTTTTTTTTTTTTAGTAGTTACAGGCATGCACAGAATTTTGCGGGAATACCATTAGGTAACAGACAGAAAGACAAATTAGGCTTCGGGGTCCCCCAATAGAACCAAGTTCCTGGGGGCCCCCACTTACCTGTTCCCCGCCGCAGGACTTTGTTTGGTCCACAAAAGCCCAAACTTCACCTATCACGGCAGGCATTGTAATCAAACCTTCAGGGACCGGGTTCCCAAGGATTCCACTCCCCTGGACCTGTATAGCACCCTGCACAGAAAACATCTTGGTCGTGGGTATGACCAGAGCTCTGGATCCCAGGGTCCAGCTCTCCTAAGAGAAGCATTACAGGCAAAACCTTGCTCTTCTCTGCAAGGCCCGGGTACCGACCGTTTAGCTATGAAGCTTTTTTGGTCGGATCCGGAATAGCTTACTGAGGCCCAAAAGAACCTGTACGCAAGCTCAGTGAAAAACGCATGTTTCTTCTTGGCCAACACCTTAGACACTGGCAAAAAAACTGAGGCGCTCCCGGATGGGAGGGGCTTATATAGGGGAGGGTACTTCCGGTTTTGGAAGTTGCCAGTGCCAGCACCTGACGGTATCTATATAACCCATTAGTAATGACTATGTCGCTCTGTGTCCCGTGATGTACGAGAAAGAAAAGGATTTTACAGTTAAGCT